>JANHMN010000017.1:11211465-11304482 GCA_030674055.1 Rhabdomys pumilio
ACACACACACACACACACACACACACACACACACACACACACACACACACACCCTTGTATGTGATGATTTTCCATTGCTTTTACACTTCCCCATCTCTGACTTTTAGCCTGGCTATGCTTCAGGCATTCAACTTCAGGTTGATCTTGCTTGGAATGCTTTCAGCTTTACAGCTCCAGATAACCTAACCCATACCAAGGTTTGGATAGTTTTTGGCTATTGTGCCTTTAAATGAGCTTTCTGAGTCGCCTCTTCTGGGGCTTGTCTAATCCTTTGTTTTTGGTTATCCACAAAGGGCTGACATAAACACATAGCTTCCAATTCCTCCCATTTCTCTCTGATAACACCGATAGACTATTTAGGTTTGTCTGTGGGCTGGTTCCCGGGGCACTGGATCTGGTGGCAAAATGTTGTGATTTACAAATTTCAGCTTATCTCTCTGGAGCCTTTTGACTTTTCTTTCTCAAGGAGAACTCATTACTTTTCTGTAGGTGGCCCAAGCCTTTTCTATTTGTTCATTATACACACCGTCATCAGCCACTGCCCTTTTGTGGGTGGCCCTAGGAAGCAGCGTACACTTTCCTGGTCTCTCCTGAGAAGCATAACCTTGTTGCTCTATGGTGTTCAACCACTTGGGGCCTCAGTTCTAGCTTCCACCACATGTGTAGGTCTGCATCTGGCACATGAATCTGTTTATTATAGGCTCTTAATGGTGGCTTCCAGGGTTCAGTTCGTCTGAAATCTCCTGTAAGTACCATTGATGGTGAAACATTCACCCCTCCCCCCACCTTGATGTCTGTGTAGAAAGAGGTTCACGTTAGGAGTCTACTGTGTTCCTGTAACCTGTTCAAATCCACACTTCCTAACATCTCATCACACAGGGTGGCTGGGTTAACTGCATAGACAGACACTGTGCATTCTGAGGGCGTACACACTTTTGGCTGGTTCACTTCAGTGCTATTTTAGATTGAGGTTAGAAGTAGGTCTGTCCTGGAAATGAGTGCTCCCACTCATCCTTCTGGGGTATATGAAAGGGATGTCTTTAGTCACTGAAGTATTACTCTCTGGGGCAATTCATTTGTGAATCCACCTGAGTTATGTGTACATGGGCTGCCCTCATCTGGGAGGGGTTCCCCACAGGAGAGCCTGCTGGGCAACGACTGTCCTCATTCCTCACCACGCAGCCATGGTGTCTCAGCCAAGCATCCTGTAAGCCCTACGGCTTTGTTGCTAGGATTCCTAGTACCCTACCAACCCACCCAGCATTACCTCACTAGCTCTCTAACCGTCCTTCTTTGATGGCTTGAAATGTACAGGCATGTGAATGGATGAGTTTGGGTGAGTGCATGTGCGGGGTCTAAAAGCACCACACTAGTTTGCAAGATTGCCTGCAGCTGTGTGGGATGCTCACAAGGGAGCTGGCTGCTGTCACTAGGCTGTTCAGGATGCCTGTGCCTTCCTGAGTTTGCCTAAGGAAGACTGAGAGCTGGAGATGACAAAGAAGAGACTCCTCCCTAGCTAAGCGGCTAGGGGAGCACTGTGGCAGGACTTAGAGGAGAAAAGGGCTGACATGGCATTTGTCTGGCACTCAAAGGGCAAGGCTGTGGATGCCACTGAACTAGTCCTGTCTTGCACCTGGCTGCTGACTATGTGGGACATCTGTCTTACGTATTCTCCTCTTCCTGGCAGGGAGGGCTCTTCAAATGTCCCAGATGTCCATCAGAATCCAGACTGCGAAGCAGATGTCCAAGAGTATCCAGTGCATAAAGAATGTGGAGCAGAAGAACCAGCCCCCAAACAACCCAGAGCAGAAACGGGTGTCCAGAAGGAGGAGAGCCTGCTGGACTGCC
Source organism: Rhabdomys pumilio (assembly GCA_030674055.1). Classification (NCBI taxonomy): domain Eukaryota; kingdom Metazoa; phylum Chordata; class Mammalia; order Rodentia; family Muridae; genus Rhabdomys; species Rhabdomys pumilio. The sequence goes on from JANHMN010000017.1 coordinate 11,213,314, forward strand.
TGACATGGTGTCCACCCACAGTCACCAGTGAGCACCTACATGTCCACCTCTCCCCACAGGGAGGGTCTACTGAGCCTTTACCACATTCCATAGCTATCTATCCTGGTCGCTCAAGGAGAAAGAACTGCACCCCTCCCTGCTCCCAGGGAAAACTCCGGGCTACCTGACACCAGGGCTTCCCAGGACTTCCCAGAAGGCAGAGTGAGGACGCAGATGCTACCCTGGGACTGGGCACTGCAAGTATCCTTGGGTGGAATCTAATACCCAGCCAGAGCTGTGCCCTTTGGAGAAGCCTCCCTTCTGGGAGCTGTGTCCCAGTTGCATGTGGGGTGGGGCCCTGTCCCCTGTGCTTACATAGGTCCCACTGAATGGCAACACTGTAAAATGTACTTGGGTAACAGCGTGGGCCCCAACTCCCAGTTAAAGCACACATGCCACATGGCTGAGCAGGGCTTCTTTGAGTCTGGGCTACTGAGTGGGCTTCCTAGCAATGGAGGTAGGCATTATGTACACAGAGGCAGATCCTTGAGGTGAAGGTGAACTAGCCCTGAGTATCTTAAGTTACTTAGAACATTTCTGCAGATGTAGGATAGCTTGGGAAAGACTGGTGTATCAGGACATCCCTGTTCCCCACACGGCTCTCTTGGGTGCCTCTGAGGGAGCCTAGCAGGAATCAAAACTTTTCTGTGGCTGAGACAATGGCATTGAGGTGGGTTAAAGAGGTGGAAGGCTGGTGGAGCCCGCACAGGTTGGCTAGCTCTGGTCTCCTCGTCTCCTTCTCTCATGAACTTTGGCATGTTCAGTTGGCACAGACAGGCATCTTCCCAGGCAGGACTTGGAGATGGTCAATGGTTGCCACCTCGTGGAAACCCCAGGACTTTGCTGCAGGCGCAACCCATCTTCAACCCGCTTCCACCAAGCTCTGCTCTGTGCTGTCACGTGCATGTCATGCTCACATGTACACACACCCAGTCTTACCAGTTTACACAAAGTCATGCCCACTGTAGGTCTCCAGCCTTTAATTCATACAAGGACTCAAAGAACACACATTACCCACTGGCACCAAGTGACAGGGAGCCTCATGGAGAAAGGACACAGTAGCTTGGCCACTATCCTGGCTGCCCTGCACAGCTTGGGTGCTGCTATCCTGACACCTAGGCACTCATCCCAGAGTCCAGGTCTGGCTCCCGGTGGCCCTTCCCGAGTGTCACTAGCAGGGCTGTGGCTGGCTGAGTGTGCTCAGGGCATGGGCCCAACAAATCCACAGACCAACTATGGAGAATATCTCTCCTGGACCAGAGAACCCAACTACCGGGCAGGCCTTGGTGCTGTGCTGGCAGTGGCCTCTCTAACCCAGTGACAAAAAGAAAGAAAAAAAAAAGCGGTAAGCAGCCTTTTTCCAGGCCTTCTGCATGTCAGGACCACTGTCTTCCTGGATATAGCAACTCAGCATCCCCAAGGCCCTCCCTGGAAGGAAAGATGGAGTCTTGACAGCCTTGGTAAGCCAGGTGCCCCCAGGTCTCAAGGCCATAGGAGTTTACCAGACTCCAAGTGGTGCCCCGAGCTTCGCCACTGCTGTCAAGGAAGATTGAGATGTAGCGTTCAGTGGACAAGGACACTGAGGGTCTGAATGTGCATGTCTGTAAAAGCCCTTGACTGTCAATGCTCCCCCAGCTCCTGCAGAGCTGCCTGGGTCAGGAAGGGGCCCAGGCATCTTCTTGATCTGCAGTGCCAGGTCCCATTGACCCTGAGCTGAAGTTTCACCAGCCACCCAGCATCCCTGTGGCCAGGTGACCTTTCTAATTGGGATAGGGCCTAGATGTGGCTGGCTATTCCCCTGAAGCGAGGCTCCTCATGTGGACCCCCAAGGCCAGTCTTTGTGAGCCCATCTGAGGGGACAGAGTATACCTTCAAACAGTGTGGCAGAGCTGAACCTGGCGTGGCTATGCCAGCTGCCACCTCACACATCTCACACTAGAGGAACCCCACAGTGGGTCTTTTTTGAGAACCAGATTCACTGAGCTCCACAGTGGCACAGGGTCCTGGTCTGGTGTGTGTGGGGATCCTGGCTGCAGAGCTTCTTCTGAGTAGAAGGTATCATGCATAAACTTGAAGACCCTACCAGAGCCTGGTCAGTGACATACTGGCATCCCTTGCAGGCTTCCTGGGGAACTGCGGGATGGGCCTCAGTTATTTCTGACATCTGTGGCCCATGGGGTCTGGTGGGGAGTCCCCAGTGGGAAGGGGCAGGAGAGGAAGGCACAGGCTCACTTGAGGTCTCCGATGGGTTGTAGCTAACAGCCACCCTTCTGGTGGGCCTCATGAGCTTCTGGGGTGCTGCAGGAAGGTAGGGGAGGAGTGTGCAGCCAGAGGTGCCCCTGAGGTCCCTGAAATACATGGCTTTTGGGGACACTGGCTCGCAGCTGACCTGATAGAAAATTAAAAGCTAGGGTGACAGGCGCGGCCAGACCCAGGAGGCCAGGACCCCATGCACCTTGCCCCAGCACTCAGAGCTACTGTCTCCTTATCCTGCCCTGGACCTCGAAGGCCAAGGGAATTAAATATGGTCTGTTGCATGTTTTGGCCAAGACAGTCCTTGGGGTTAGGGGGCAGTTACCGCCACCTGGGCCTGGCTGCTGCAAGGACCAAGGTGAAGAGGAAGAGCAGGAAGAAGCTGTGGGGCTCTGGGCAGGTGGCGGCTGAGGTCTTCTGTCCCTCCTGTTCTGACAGGCCGGGGAGGGCATGGGTCAAGGGGGTCCGGGAGCTGGAGCTCTTCTTGCTGACCCTCCGGCCACAGGTGTCATCTGGGCATCCGCCACCGCTGCCAGAGCCACTGCCGTCATCACCTGGGGAAGATAGGAGGCTCCGGCAGGCTCTTCCTACCTGGGCACCTGAGTGCTAGGTGACACTGGGAGTCTGAGGCCTGCTGTGCCTGAAGGCACAGGTCCCACTGTTCCCACCTGTTTCATGACAGCCAGACAGACATCCTAGCTGGACTTCAACTGTGCTACAAGGACACAGGGCCCCTACAGCATCCACGAGGGCAAAGGGCTGAGGGCCTGGCAGGGGAGTCTGGAGAAGCCTTGTACCCTTCCACTTCTGAGCAGGGCAGATCCCTCCCCAACCCACCCTAGCCCTGGCGGGCCTCACTGGCATCCTGGAAGTCCACGTCATTGCCACCGTAGGCGCCACGTAAACGGTTGGTCATGATCTTGAGCTGCATGATCTGCTGCCGGATGGTCATATCCGGCTTGGTGATGTCCACTTCCACTTCAGGGTTGTTGATCTGGTTGGCCAGTCCGTCACCCATCACCTCCGGTAGGTACCTGGAACAGGGTAGCCAGAGCCACAACTCGTTACATTAGCTTTCGCAAAGGAGTCTAAGCAAGGCACACTGCACCCTGAGAGCCAGTGAACCTCGAAGCGATCCTCTAACGCACTGGCAACCCATGCAGGCTCCACGGTTGGGGCTATGTGCTCACTGCTGGGAGCTGGTGAATGCGTGTGATCCTCCAGGTCAGTTTCCCATGCTCTGGGCATTCGTGAGGATGTGGCCAGCGGTGGGTACCTACCGGCCCTTGGATATTCCATTCCAGCAGCGGTCATCACTGGCAGAACTCATGGCCATCTTCTCACTGCAGAGTGTCCCTGGGAGGCTGATCCAGAAGTCCTGGATATCTCGGAGCTGGGTCTTGGCCTCAGGGACCTGTTGGATGACAGAGCAGTGAGAAGCCTGGGGACAGGCTGCCTATGTCCCTCCATGTAGCTATGTTGTGGCCACTGAGATAGGTACGCTTACCAGCTTTTCCAGAGGACTTGTGGAGGGCTTCTCCTGCAGTGCCAGTTTACCACGGCGACGCTTTTCCTCAGGCCCTGAGCCATGGGGATTGACCTTGGGGTTTCCGCAGCCCTGGATGACCTAGGGAGTTACCAAAGGGGTTCTGGAGGGACAGCAGGGTTTCTCAGGCCCAGGTAGGCCCACATCGAGGACAGATCCTTCACTGCTCACAGTGGCATGCCCCCCTCACTCCCTCCCACCCCTGGTCCTCACACACCTTAGCTGTGAGTGTGTCCTTGTTGTCCTGGAGGGCGTTGATGGCCTCTGCCAGCCACATGTGCACACTGCCAATGACATTCTCCGCACCCGACGGGCCCCAGAACTTGTCAGTGATGAGCACCATAGAGTCTGGTAGAGGTGTTAACACGTATGCACATACATCATGTGTGCACATTAATGTTACACAGTCTCACCAGCACCAGTCAGAAGTACAGGTCAGCAGAGGGTCCCATGAGCTCACATTCTGACTGTACCAGCTTACACTCATGTGCAACTCGGAACATTCATCAGTAGTGGATACCCACACGCAGAGGTTTCTGAACACACAGGACACCTGGCAATCCTGCCTAGCTCGTCTCCATATTAGCTCATGTTAGCTCATGCAGAGGCTGCTGGCCCACCATGTGCCTACATATGTATGCATGTAGATATGCTTCACACCAGACCCTGAACACATGAACTCTGTTTGCATGTGCATCCTTTCATACAGCACAGATGTGATAGCATGCACACATTGGCTCATAGTGCCAACATGTCTGTCAGAGCAGCATACTAACTAGCTCATGCCAGCTGTGTACCAGTGCTGACATGTATGCATGCTAATTTGCCCCCCATCAACAGAGGCACATAGCGATTCATGAATGTTGACATATGTGTATGTCAATTCACCTTGTTCCAGTACATGCACATTTAAGTACACCCGTGATGGGCAGGGAGACTGTGCACACCACACAGACTGGCCCATTGTGTGCAGTGTACATCCATGCCAGATTGCATATGTTTAAGTATATGTACATGTATGGGTTTGCCACATATCACCTATGTGTTGGTGTATATGCATGCTGAAGCAGCTATTTACCATATACCTTGGGACAATAAAATCTGTCCCTTGGTCCCCAAAGTCCCACCCACATCAGGCCTTTAAGCATTCATTTGGCCCACACCAGGGACTACTGCCTCCCAGGACTTCTTTACAGGTCCGACAGCCCTGGGGGAGGGGGGGGCGGGCGGGCTCACCCAGGAGGTTCCTCCACTCGGCATCCAGGTCGGCCTGGTTGGCAAGACAGCCTTTGAGCACATTTCGGCAATAGTCGGGGCAGGGCCGGGCACCAGGGACTCCCCGGCAATGAGCACAGTAGACCAACTTCATGACGGCCCGAGAACATTCTGGGGCCAGAGGTACCTGGAGAACAAAGGCAGCCTGAGCCTCCCTGTAGTCCTTGTGCAGCTGGTCACCAGCTAGCCCTGAGGGAGCCCCAACGTGAAGAGCTTGGGATGCAAACCAGAAAATCTAGGCTCTGCTCTAACCGGCTGTGGGGCTTTCCTAGCCCAAGCTGTCTCAGGTACACATTTTAGAGTCACAGTCCCAGGACAGTTATGGTATACTGCTGTCACTAAGCTTTGCTGCAGATATCCGAGACCCAGGGGTTGGGAGGTGACTTACTGCACCTTGCTAGATACGGGGGCGGGGAGGCAGTTTAAAGCTGGTGCCCTCCCCATACCCTTCCCCACGTGGATCTGCCATGCGCTGTCCCATTCAGTGAGCTACCATGCTTGCCTATGAGGCTTCAGTTTGCTCAAGGGTCAACTGTATCGTTTTCTTGTTTCCTGAGCCCAGCAGGCCAATAGCTGCATTTGTCTAAGAAATGGACAGCTTTAAGTGGATTCACATCTGAGGACCCACTGTAAGCAATGGGCTGCAGCCATGAGCAAGAGCCAGGGGCTTCAGAGAACAGGGCTGCGTGTGAGGGATACCAAGCACCCAGGGCACAGTATGAGGGACTCCCAGAGGCCTACTCGGAGACTTGGGCAGTATTTGTACCTGGGCCACTTTCCGGACCACATCACTGGCCACACCCAGGCCCTGCACGAAGGAGCGTGCTGCCACAAAAGCACGCGTGGCCCGCAGGCGCAGTTCTCGAGGGGCATCCCCAAATGGCCGCAGTGCCTCCGCCTGCTTGCCCAGGCAGTCCAGGTAGTCATCAGGCAGCAGCAGCTGGGGGTGCAGCTGCTTGAAGAGGCGCTCCAGCAGCCGTGCCCAGAACTCGGCCAGTGTCTCCTCAAGGTGCAGGTTGGCCCCACGGTAGTAGAGGCGCAGCTCAGCGTACAGATCCCGGAAGGCCCGAGTGTTCTGGGTATACAGGTCCCCAAAGGCCCCAGGGAAAGCATCCTGCAGTGTGCGCTCCGAGTCATTCAGCAGGCGCTGGAAGTGGTCTGTGCACAGAGGAGAGGCAATGACCCCTTGGGGGGCTCTGCTTCTCTGCCAATTTACTCATGGGCTTGACAGAATACCCCTGCTTTTCAGAACCTGCTTATACAGTTAATAAAAGCCGGACACGATATTGCAGAGGCTCCCTTGGGCTCTTAGAGACCTGTCCCTCCTCACCAGAGGTGCAGAATTCAGGAGTGTCCTCTCTAGGGTCATAGGCCCCTGTGGACTTAGGCCTCTAGCTCCAGAGGCCATTTCTGAGTTAGGCCTTAGGAATCAACAGATGCTGAGATTCACTGATTCTGAGAGGGACTGTAGTGGAGGTGGTGGGGGAGGAACTGGAGTAAGCCTTGCCCAGCTGCCAACTGCCCCATCTCTCTTCTACCCCAATGCCCTCAGTCCCAAGCAGCCCTCCTCCTCCTCCTCCTGCTCTCCAGCAAACCCGCCCTGCTACAAACCAGCACCCCAGATGAAGACTTTCTGGTGAGGGAGGAAACGTGTGAATCTGTGCTGTAGATTCTGAGGTTCAGGGAAATGTCACTGTCCTCCACATCTCTGGGATGGAGCCCTGATTGAGGCATCCTCTTTGGAAGTGAGATCAAGGTCTGTGACCGCTCAGCTCCTTCCTCCCACACCGAGTAACAAAGGAAGGCTTATCAACAAGTCTCAGAGTCTGCAGACGGTTAGTGCTCCCTGATCTGCTGGGATTTCTAACCCCCTGAAGCTAGCTGTGGTTAGACAGGCTGTATATGCTTCCCCTCTTCGGCTTTGTGGTTCGTATTTTCCCAGCTCCATTCTGCTGCAGGGACTACATCTTTGCCTGGGCCCTGTATCCCTTCTGGAGTCAGTGAACCTCTCTGCTTATGGAGGGGACTTTCTAGGGGACTCTTATGACCCCAGGGACCCATACAGTCCCTGTGAAGCATTCCATCACTGGGCGCTGTTCTCTGCCCATATACAGCGAGGCCACATGAGGGGTTCATAAATAAATGAGGTAAAATATGGTTATCCTGGTCTTTTGAAACATACAGGAGTCTTTCTGCCCCTGGCCAAGAGGTAGTCACCCCAGGGCAGGCCCTGCACTCTTTCAGCCTTCAGTCTGAGCTTCCTGACTAGGGGATAGGGATCTCTGAGCTGGGATTGTAGGCCTACCACAGGGACTCCAGAAGATGCAGGTGATGCAGGCCAGCCCTCTGTAGGTTCTGAGGAAAACTGGGACACAGAGGCACCCTAAGCTCAGCTGTTCCCCTCTGAGGTGCAGGCCTATTCTCCCTAGGACAACTTGGGTTCATTGTTCTATTCAAGCCTGGCAGGAAGAGGGAAACCCTTCTCTGGCATTAGCCATCCAAATCCTAGCCTCTGGGTCCTACCCCACACTCACAAGTCCCCACCCTCCAGGCCCCACTCACCATCGATGCCATGCAGCTGGGTGGCCAGTGTAGCCTGCAGGGCACGGCTGCTGTCATGGAGTGCAGTCTCCAGCTCCATCCGACTGTGGTTGGCCAGGTTCTCTTCCATCTCACTGGTACAGCAGGTGTAGCCCTGGGGGCAGATCCGCAGGTGCTCACCTATGGGATGGCAAAGGGTGGCATGAGGGGGAAAAGTGGCCCAAGATGCACTGCCTAAGACAGAGCTCAGCTCAGGTTAGGACCCCTTTGTGAAGGCAGAGATGGGGACACCATAGGGCAAGGCTGGGCTCTGGTGTCTCTGATTTCCCAGGGCCCCTGATAAGATTCAGGGATTGGGTAACACAGGTGTTTGTGAGTTATCAGAAGGCTGAGCCTCAGAATAGGAGTACCAGCATCTCAAGAATACAAGAATCATAGCAGGACTTCCTGAAAGCCAGCTTAGACATTACATAGAGGGAGAGGCTCCCCGACCTAGCTGGAAACCTGGCAGAGGGTTTCAAGCCTGGCAGGTGCCTTTGCCCAGGGAAGGAAGAAGAAATCCAGCCTCTTCTTGGCCCAGCCCAGTTCCAGAGGATACCTGACTCCACACCTGACTGATGACAACAGTGGAGTGCTCCATGAAAGTTCTGCAGGGCCTGTGGCAGCATTCTGCAAGGGCCCTGGGTACCATTCTGGGGTGAAGAAAAGCATGCTCTATGCAGGCACTGGGTCCCAACCAGAGGCCACTCAATCCTGGCCTAAGGCTCCCACCAGCTGGACACATTCCCAGTCCCCATAGTGTTCTGGTTGAGACTCCCTCCCCCAGCAGCTATCCTGGGCTGGTGAGCTGACTTGTCAGCCCTTGGTGGCACTGCAGCAGTATTTCAAGACAATATCGGTTGCCACTTGCAGACAGAAAGTGTCCACCATGGAGCCCTTACAGCACACACTAGGGAGCTTCATATCCAAGAAGAGTCTCCTGATGTCTTAAGAAAACCTCGACGGGAGAAGAAACCTTCTGCTAAGGCTATAGCAACACCTTTTACAGGGAATCTGAGGCCTGGAGATTGGGTTTTGTCCCAGTGGGGGACCGAGTTACTCAAGACTCACTGGGCCTGCCTCTGACCCCAGTCTGTTCCACTCTCTTCTTACAGGGTCACAGTGCTGTCTCTGAAGACAGAGCCCTCTAGCTCCTACAGGAACTGGGTAGATCAGACAGAGAGGCAGGGGTAGGAGCCCAGCCTTAGGTGGAAGGTCTGGGAAGAGGCAGGGGTCAGCTGGGATTCTAGAAACTTCTCTTATGCAGGAATGCTGACTTTGATGTTATGGGAAGCCAGTGAGATGCAGTGTTTCTGAAGCACAGAGTAGGGGCCAGGGCTGGCTCCTGGGTATCAAAGACTGTCTTGCCTTATCCTTGCTGATGGGTTGGTAGAAGGTAGGAGGGGATGGGAAAGGTGGGGTGTGAAGAACTCAGGAATGTGATACTGCAGGCTGCCATCAGGGCAGGAGGACTCTGAGCCAGTGGGGAGTGGGCACCATGTCAAGAAGTTTGTGGGGGCAGGAATCTGCGACCTCAGAATGAGACCATTATGTGTTAGGGGGCCTAGGTCCAGTTTCTATGAATCCTCATCCCCCTGAAGCCAACTGGGAGTGGAGATTCCTGACTAAGAAAAGATTCTGAGGTTGAATTCACCATTAAGAGCCTGTCATATGATCATATCCTTGTCTTTAGCACTTAGTAAGCACAAGCATTTATGTGTGCTGGAGTGTGTGTGTGTGTGTGTGTGTGTGTGTGTGTATGTGTGTGTGTGTGTGTGTGTGTGTGTGTGTGCGTGTGTGTGTTTGTGTGTGTACATGCTGCTGAGTGGAACTGTGTGGCCTCTGTGACTTTGACCTGACACAGAAGGTATATATACCCAGATGCCAAGGCTCCTGAAGATGGGAACCTTGGGGTAGGTGTTAGAGGCCACCCTTCCATCCCCAGGTAGTATAACCTTCAGGTCTGCTCTCCCAGGTCTCAGGTTGAGGGCTTGGCCTAGAGCCCCTCCTCCTGATTACTGAGGTATGGGAGCTGTGCTTCATCCCAGAACCCTGTGGAGATTTTCTGCTGCACAGGCTGAGTCCCACCTGGTCTCAGGGTCCCCAATGCCCACAGAGCAGGGCAGTGGCGGACAGCTGGTAGAAGGACAGAAGGAACTGTATTCTGATCCAAGAGTGCTTGGAGGAGTCAAGAGAAAAAGGGAGTCACCCTTTTGCCTGAGTGCCCCTCCCACAGCTCCCCTACCTGGTACCCTCCGCTCTCACCACTCTGCTTTCTCCTGCCCAGGGCACCTGCCTTTCACACGGGCTGCAGGTCCTGGAACCAACATGTTATCAAGCACCCAACCTCAAGAAAGGGCTGGGGTGGAGCCCAGACAGCTGGGAGCTGCAAGCCCGGGCTGCCCCCTCATCTGCATCCATTAGATTCCTTTCCTTCTAGAGTAGGGAAGGCAGGGCAGAAAGTTATCCATCAGCAAGGGGTGGGGGTGGGGGGTGCCGGCCCAACAAGGTGCAGGACCCAGCAGGGCTTTCTATTTGCTTTGTTCCAGGCCATGGCCTGCTGGGCTGAGATGATACAGCCCACATCTCTCTCTCTTTAAGGCGTCACTTCTGTTTGAGGAGGAATCATGGGGGGCATTGTAGAGAAGGACCCATGCCCAACTCCAGCAGTGAGCCAGGAAGAAGATCTGGTAATGGAGGCTGCAGGTATCAATATGGGGACATCCTGGGCTCAGCTGGGACAAGGGCAAAGCCATGTGTGCAGGTCAAAGGTTTCAGGTGGGAAAATTGAGGATTAGGCAGCACAACAGAGCACTGGCAAGAGAGACGTGGGCACAGACTTGCTGGCCCCGCCCATGGTTCCTGCTCCTCTGACATCTTTCTCCATCTTGGTGGTCCCAGTTGCCACCCCTCACCACATAGACAGAAGAACAAAGCTGAAACAGGAAGAAGTTAAATAAGGACACACACTCAGAAAGAGAAACTTGCCCCACTTCATGGCAGCTTCTGAATGAATGGGATCCATGAAACTCTTGGCCAGCTACTATGAACAACCCCATCCAATGGCCTCCCCTGCAGTCCCCTGGCTCTGCCTGGCCACCTCACCCAGCCAGCCCGGCAACCTGCGCTGTTCCAGTTGCCCCAGCACCGCCCCCGTCCCTCCCTCCCTCCTCGGACAAACACGGGAGTGAAGACACGGAGCCAGAGCCCGGGCACCGGCCTGAGGGCCCCGGGCAGGCTGGGCCAGGCTGCCCAGAAGCCCATGCAGGGCAGAGCTGCTTGCTGAGGGCCAAAGATAGGATGCTTTTTAGATATGTGCTGAGCCCCAGCCCAGTTGAGACTGGAACCGAAGGTACTCAACACCAGAACACCAAAGGCAGGCTCTGCAAAGCTCTACACTTCCAGGAAAGTAATCTTCTCTCCCTGGGGAAATGTCATTTTCTATCTTAAAGGGATGAGCCCACCAGCAGCTTCCTCCTTCCCAGCCCTAAAGGTGGGTGGGAGCGGAGAGACAGGACAGTATTGTTCCCCATTGACTCCGCCCATCTTTATCACAGATTGTTTCATTTTTCCAGATCTTTCCCTCCTGGGTTTTTGGGGCACTGCCTTCCCCTGGCGCTCTCAGGTTTTATTTGGGGAAGGGAGTTCATGGCAGGTTTTTCCCCACCTTAGTCCCTTTTCTAAGCCTTGTTCCCTACCCCAAAGCCTCCCAAATTCCAAAGCCCCCGCTTCTTGTGACACCCAGCATGGCACCCCATTGCAGCAAACCCATGGGTAGCAACTGTTCATTTACCTCTTCCCATATCCGGCTGCCAGCACCCCCCAACCCTTACTATTCTCCAGAGCAGACAGCAGCCTGTGGCTTCCTACCTTTCAGGGTTACACCCTCCTGCCACCTGCTGACAGCTACAGCTCCTGCTCCTCCCTCACAGAGGCAGCATCCGTCTTGGTCATCATTCACAGTCACTCCAGGGCTTTAGCAGAGACATCTCTGATCTGACCTCCCCTGACACCTCAGGGACCCAATGCCTTGAAACCCTCCACCCTTCTCAAGATAATGCAGAGTCATGCTACCTGCCCCCCTCCCCCATTCCATCCCTTCAGAAGCTACCTGTACTCACAGGCCCCTAAAACACTCCAGGCGGCATTGGGGAGTGTACAAACATACAGAGGCTAACTCTCAGCACCACAGGGAAGAGGCATCGGCTACCCTCCCCTACTCAGCTGCTGGCTCCTAGAATAGGCCTTTCTGTTGACTGATGGGGCAGGAGAAGTAAACCAGCCTTCTGGGCTCCTGGGTTTTCCAGCCCCAGAGGCTAAGAGTCTCCAGCATGTGACAGCCTGGAACAAATGGCCCAACTTTCTGAGTGACTACTCACTGCCCAGGCTCCAGGGGGCTTTCATTACTGCTTATTCCTGTTCCCCATCAAACCTGTCTAGTCCCCGAGGGTCACACCTGAAGGAGGACAGTGCAACTCCATCTCTGAAATTCGAAAAGCATCGGGCACAATCCTCCCCCTACACACCCAATACTTTCCACCCTCCTGGATTCCTTCATGATCCCCAAGCCCCTGCCTCCATTTCACCCAAATGACATCACCACCAAGAAGAACCTCCATCACGAACGGGGACCCCTAATTGGGGGGCATCAGCTGCTGGCACTTCTATGAATTCGGTGGGAGGGGTCATCTCCAAGTAGGCAAGGGCTCCAGCCAGCTGCCTCTCCAGCATCAGGCTAGGCCCTGGGCGAACAAAGCCTGGGCAACACCTGCAGCTCCCACCGCTGTCTGCTGTCTCCTCCGCAACAGGGATGGTTCTGTGCAGCTGGAGCCGGTAAGATAAGCCGGAGCTGCAGATGCGGGCGCCTGCTCTGGCGCCGCAGTGAGGAGGGGGCGCTGGTGCAGTGGGCGCGGCTGGTGCGGAGTGCCGAGCGCTGCAGCAGGCAGAGGGGGGCACTTGGAGGGGGGCTGCGGCAAGCAGGAGATGGAGGGAGGAGAGAGGGCGATGTGATTGGCGGGGAAGGGGCTTGCCGCAGTGGGCGCGGCAGAAAAGGAGGGAGAAAAGCTTGCTGAGGCTGTGGCGGCGGTGGGGGCGGAGGGTGAAAGGGGGGATGGGTTCAGTAGAGGAAGGGGGACTTGAGGCAGCCTGAGGGGGTGCAGAGGGAGGAATGGGGTATCCAGGATGGCGCAGCACAACTTCAGGGAGATGGGGGATGGGATGGAGGTGGGAGCTGAGACATGGGTGGACATCAGGGCTGGTGACCAAGGCCTTGATGGGAAGGGGATGAGCTGGAGATGGGCTGTAGTGTGGGTACAGCTGCGAGAGAATGGAGCTGAAGATTAGAGGTGAAAGCACGGAGATGAATGATGGAGATGGTGCCTAGCAGACTTAGCCTGGTACCAGTTTAGCGGGCACCCTCCTGGCCTTAGAACCCTCTTCCCCATAGCCGCTCCAATGGTGTCCCCAGCTGAGGATGCACTCCGGATAGCAAGCGCGATTCCAGCGCCAGTAAAGCTGGCAAACGTAGAGCAGCAGAAGTCAGCAGGAAAGGCCAAGATGAGGCTAGGGGGCGCCGGCGTGGTGGACTCCAAAGCCCAGGGCAGCAGGGCAGTGGCAGTCTCACTAGTCTCACTTCATAGCTGAAGGCTGCTCCCTGGGACGCACCTCCTCCCGCAGCCTTCACTGGTGCGTCAGCACCGCCCCCTCCCGCCCCCGTCTCCCTGGAAACAGTAGGCGGCTGTGGACCCTCCACCCCCTTGGGTCTGCATTTCTGAGGACTTGTGGATCAGGCCTCTGCCTCTTCTGCCAGCCCCAGCCCAGAGGTGGGGGTGGGGTCCAGCGGGTGCTCTGGCTTACTGGCCTCAGCAGGGCACACACACATCAGGAACTGAGGCCAGCCAGAGAGGACCACGGATGGTCAGACTTCTCTTCCAGAGAGACAGCTAACTGCATTGAGGAAGTCCCTCTCCGGAAGAACACCAGATCTCCACTGCTGTCTGGACACTCAAAGGTCACCGTAGTCTCTCAGTCCTTCATATTACTCGCTGCCCTTTGGACCCATCCCCACAAATCCCTGCTTCCAGTTTTCTGACGTTTCTCTTAGCTATACCAGCCAACCTAGCTCCAAATGACACCCAGGCTGCCCTCTGTTTTTGCTCCTGGCCCTCCTGGGACAAGGGCAGCTCCCCAACTCTGTTGATCATTATCCCCTTTCCAGCCTTTGATTCCAGTTGTGGAAAGCCACTCACTCACATTTCCTCCTTGAAATGGACAGGTCCCCTCAGCCTTCCTAGTCAGTCATACCACTGGGGACACAGGAATCTGCTGGGTAAGCAGCTGATCCACCAAGGGGCTTTGGATCCAGAAGACTCCCAAATGGATGCCCTCTAAACTGCCTATTCCCTGCTCAGGCCACCTTACCAGTGAATGCCAGGTAGGAGGTGCCTCAGCATGGTGAAAGGGTCTTGCCCAGTGTCCATGGTTTCTTGGTATACATTAGAGATGAAGAAGACCTTGTGCTCGTGTCTACCAAGACCACAGCCTTCTGAATTGGCTGCAGGGCAGAGCCTACTCAGAGCTTGTGGTGTTTCATCACCAACTCAGTGAACCGCAACCCTGTTCTCTTCCTCACACCCACGTGGGGGCAGGGTGGTGATTTAGGCAGGAAGTATATAAAAGGGGGGACTCGTGCCAACTGTCCTGAGGCTCTACACTGTTTTCTCTTCTAGCTGGCCCACCAGTCCACTTCTGAGCCCTTCCTGGGCCACAGAGCAGCTGAGGAGATATATATGACAGACTGGTCCTACTTCCTCAGATGTGTCTACATGGAACAAAGAGGCACAGTATAGGCACTGGCTCAGCCCTGTAAATTCTAAACTGGCAGAGGTGGTAAAGAGATGCTACAACCCAACCAGGAAGGAGGCAAAAAGCACCAGGCCACCGGCTGCCTGACCAGCTGTTCCTACTGGCCTGGCAGCCATCCTCCTGGGCATATCCCCCATCTCCCTGCAAGGTTTGCTTACCTCCCCTTCCCCAGGAATCTCCACTTCCTTTCTTTTAGGTTTACCCAGCAGTCATGCTAGCTTTCATGTTAAAATACATATAAAATATAATAGGCAGGGCATCTTAGCCCAGTGTGGACATTTCTGGAACAAGGCCACTGCTATAACCAACTCAGACCTTCTTCCTCCAAGCAGGTCCAAGAGGCAGATCAGCTAGCAACTTATGGTGTAAGGGAAACCTGGGAGAGGAGTTCCCACCCACAAGGGCTCCTACTCCTAACACAGCATGGTCAGCGCCACACAAACAAGGGTTCAGGGTTAGAATCACTTCATCTCTACAGTTTGTCTGTCACTGACCCTGGTGGCATACAGAGAGTCAAATCGACATGCCCAAGGTCACTTGGCTGGGAATGGCCATGTAAGCAGTGCTGGCCACCCAAGATTCCCATCCCAGGGGAATTCCTGGGTGGAAGGCAAAGACTACAGCAGGAGTCAACATGCACTGCTGAGAGGCAGTAGTCTGAACAGCTTCCCTAGGCTGGGCTGTCCTGACAGAACCTCTGTTTGCCTAGCAAGGGCTTGCATGTGGCTTCTAGCTGTGGTCCCAGCCCGCCCTGCAAGCACAATTAGAAGATGGCAGTTATATTTGACTGTTTTTTACATGCATTTATTTATTTGTGTGTGTGTATATCAAATAGAGCCAAAAGGTACAAACAGATGTTTGAATGAATAAACAATCTATAACTATAAAATGGAACATTGTTCTGCTTCAAAAGGGGAATTCTGACATGCTGTAAGATGGCTATCATGCTCAATGAAAGAAGCTAAGTGAGGTCCCTAGGACTGTCAGAACCACAAGAGACAGAGAGTGAAATTGTGTATGTCAGAAGCTGAGGAGAGGAATGGAGTGTGTGTGTGTGTGTGTGTGTGTGTGTGTGTGTGTGTGTTAGTTTTGACTTTCAAGTTGACACAATCCAGACTCATCTGGGAAGAGAGCTCTAGTGAGGAATTAGCTAGATCATGTTCTCCTGTGGGCATGTCTGTGAGATCCAGTCCACTGTAGGCAGCCCCATCCCCTAGGCTCGATCCTGACCTATGAAAGAGTGAAGAACGCTAGTTGACAGCAAATAAGCTATCAGCATAGGTGCATATGCCTCTCTCTGCTCTTTACTATGGATGTGATGTGTCCAGATGTCTCAAGTTCCTGCTTCTGATTTCCCTGTAGTGATGGACTGTACCCTGGAAATGTAAGGGCAGACAAGTCTGATCTGTCCTTAAGTTACTTTTAGTCAGTGCATTTTTACAACAGCAACAAAATAAAACTAGAACAGGGATTAGGGATTAGTGTTTAATAGGGACAGAGATTCAGTTTATGACAACACACCATGCTGAGAGAAGCCAGTCATTGTCTACCCATTGGGGAGGCTTGCCTTTTCATGGCTGTGTCTTGCAGTTCTTTGTGGGGGTATACTGGCTACTTTTATGTCAACTAGACACAAACTAGAGTCATCAGAGAGAAGGGAACCTCAATTGAGGAAATACCTCCATAAGATCCAGCTGTAAAGCATTAATTAGTGATTGAGGCGGGAGGGCACACTGTGGATGGGGCCTCCCTTGGACTACTGGTCCTAGGTTCTATAAAAAAGCAGGCTGAGCAAGCCACGAGGGAGCAAGCTGGTAAGCAGCATCCCCATGACGTCTGCATCAGCTCCTGCCTGCAGGTTACTGTCCTGTTTAAGTTCTTGTCCTGACTTCTTTCAATGATGAGGAGTGATACAGAAGTACTCGCAGAATAAACCCTTTCCTCCCTAACTTGCTTTTTGGTCATGGTGTTTTGTTGAAGTAATAGAAACCCTAACTATGGCATGAAATGTGATCTAACTGAAGTCACTATCACTGGTGGGCATCCACCCACAAGCACACAGTTCAACGGGGATGACCGAGGTTCCCAGCAGTGACCTGACTCACCCACATCAGATCCTGGGCCAGTGCTGAGCTCCTTCTCCTGGCCCAGGCTTGGCTGGTGTGAGAGTCCTCTGGAGCTCTCATGCAGCCCAGCAGTAGTCCTAGGGTCACAGACGAACCCTCATCTGTAAAATCAGGACTCAGTGGACCTTGCTGGAGTCAGATGTTGCTATTGCCCTGGTCAGCAAAGTTTCTGTCTGGTCCTGGCCAAGCTTTCTGAAGATGAGACTTCAGGCTGCTGGCAAGTGCTTGCAAGGCCCTGCTGGGAGGCCATCCATCCTGTTACTGGTGACAGTCTCACAACCCATCTCAGAAAGGCCCCTCCCAACCCCACCAAGCACTCCTGGGACTCCTACCCAGCAGGGTTTTGTCACTGTCATTTGTACAGGCCCTATTCCCCAAAGCTCAGACTCACCCTCTGTACTCTAGGAGCAGGTGGAATCATGGAACCACTCTCTGCCTCCTCAGTTCACTTCTCAGGGATGCTCACATAGGTATCTTCTGAGGTGTCTGGGCCTCACCTTGTCTACATTCAGACTCAGACTCTTGCCAGTGATTGCTGGCAAGTGGAGGGATATAGGGATCCAGTGACAAGGCTCTGTATGTATAGGGCTCAGGGCATCTTGGATCCCTGGAGGTAGACAGTTGAAGGAAGGAGACATGCTTCCCCAAGAGAACTGTGTCAAGGTCTGGGATCCAGAACATAGAAGGCCTCACTGATTAGCTGCTACCTGCCCAGGCCTGGCAAGAAGCTGGTCCTATGACACTCCTCTGTTCCGTCCTGCCTTTCCTGAGCCTGTGGTGTTCCCATCTCTCACCTCCCCTTGGCTTCCTTTCTAACAGTCAGTCCCACTTTTCAACAGCATCCCTGGGAGTGATTGTTGCCTGCCACCAACACAGCCCTGTCTCTACACTGATGTATCCTGGGAACACTGTCCTCCTTGCAATTCCTGGCTTTCCATGATAGGACCAGTGAGCAGTAGCTGAGAGGCTGACATGACTTCAGAAGGGTGCACTGTGGGACACTGGCTAGGGTTTCCCTGCCCCGTGGCTCTTCAGCTTCCCTGGATGCTGGCCTCTCTAACTGAGGTTCTGTCCCTCACAGCCTGCCTGGAGAAAACTGCACCGTAGAGAAACGGGCCTCCCTGTTCCCCAGGAGCTCCTCTGAAGGGGCATAGAACACATACAGAGGCATAGCAGCCAGCTCACAGTCATCCAGCCAAGTGAGGGCAGAGCTGGCTTTGGAACTGGGTGGATTAGCTAGGTCCAACAGATCAGGCTCGGATTCTCTGAGGATGTGTCTCAGTGCTGGGTTCACTGCTAGCTAATGGCCACTGAGCAGGTCACTCTCCTCAACCCAACATTCCTTCTGAGTTCAGTGTCACTGTGCCACTGCACACAGCACAAACAGTCCAAGAGCACCCATCCACATGCCTTCCAGTCTCCACTCTTTGTGGCTCCGATGCCACCACACTAACCCCAGACTGCCCACTCTGCCAGACAGAAGCTCTGGAGGCCTGGGAATAGAACTTGGATGCATCCTGACACCCACAATGGACTGTGTCTTCCAGGGCAGCTCAGGGAGCACTACTCCAAGGAGGAGACATAGGCTAAGGCACCCAACACTGGATTCACAGAGCTGTCTTCCAGCCCTGCCCTGCTCTGGAGACAGGCCACTACATTTGCAGCCACTGGTATAACTATCACCCCTGTGTTGGTTAATACTTCAATTTGACAGGGTTTAGAATCATCTAGAAGATAAACTTCTGGGCAGGCCCGTGGTTACGTTTCTAGATTGGGTTGAAGTGGGGAGACCCATCTGACATATGTAGTGGTATCTCTTGGGGTTCAGTCTCAGATTGAATAAAAAGGAAATAAGGGGAGCGGAGATGTGGTTCAGTTGTAGAACACTTGCCTCGCATACATAGGCTGTGGGTTTGATCCTGTCCTGGTTAGTATTATGCCAACATGACACAAGATTAGTCATTTGGGAAAAAGGGAACCTCAGTTGAGAAAATGCTTCCATAATAACAGCCTATTGCCAAGGCCTAGAGTGCATTTTTAAAATTAGTGATTGATGTAGGAGGGTCTAGTCCACTGTGGGCGGTGTCGCCCCTGAGCTATCAGAAAGCATGTATCAGATAGCCTTGAGGAGCAAGCCCTAAGCAGTAGTACTCCTTATGGCTTCTACCTCAGCTCCTACCTCCAAGTTCCTGCCCTGTTTGAGTTCCTGACCTCTTTGCGAGAGTGTGACCTGAGGGTTGTAACTCCTTCCCAAGTTGTTACAGGGTTTTTAATCTTAGCAATAACCTAAGACAAATCCTCAGTGCTGCAAGAAAACAAAACTAAGACAAAGAAAACTGAACACCAGCATTTACTAGCTGCCTCTTGACGGTGGATACAATGTAACCAGCTCCTCCCACTGCATCTTCCCAATTCTGATGGATGGCACCCTTGAACTGTAAATATATTTACAAAATAACTTCCTTCAATTGCCTTGTCAGTTTCTTGCAGCAGCAACAAAGTAGCTATCATACCCTATCCTTAACCCATCTAGTCCTAACCCTGTGACTAGACCATTCTCTGACTTTAGGTCCTGGGTTTCATCACCAGCTGCAGGCTTTTGCCAAGAGGTTCAGCTGTATTGTAACAGTTGACCTCATCCCCACCTCCCACCCGGTTGAAGGTCTGCTCGCCTACCTTCTACTTCCTTTTACATGACTTCTCTCTGGCTCTCTCAACAGTAAGCTAGACTTTGCTACTCTGATGTTCTTGGTGTTGGCTATATATCTTGGCTGAGTTTTGTAGGAAACAAAGACAGGTTCCTGAAGGCAATGAAAAGCTCTAAGGGCCCAGCCCAAGGCAAGAGTCCCACAAGATAAATAACACAGAAGGCTGGGACCATCATACTGTGACTGGACAGGTGGCTAGAGCTTAAGCCACCTTGATAAAATGTCATGAGAAAGCCAGGACTGCACAGCAGGACAGTAGTCTGGGAGCCCTGGGCTTGTCCTGTGCAGCCTAGGGTTGGGTTACTTCGGCAGGTGTGTGGCTCCAATGCCCTCATTTCTCAGCATGTTCTTTTCCTCATGGTACTAGGGAAAAAACCCAGGGCCTTGCGTGTGCTAAGCCAAAGCCCCACCACTGAGCTACACCTGTAACCCTCCCTGTACTTATTATTGTTGTGTTTGTGTGTGTAGCTAAGAATTTGTATGTGTGGGGGCTGTGCTCACATGGAGGTCAGAGGGTAAGTGCAGTCAGTTCTCTCCTTCCGTTTCTACCCCGGATTCTGGGGATCAAACAGGTCTTCAGGTTTGTGTAGCAAGTACTTTTATCTGTTGTGCTATCATAGCAGTCTCCCTGCATTTCCACAACCCTGCACTTTTAAGTGATCTGAGCAACATTTAGTTGTGAGTGAAGCAAGGCCATGCTCAGAGGCAAACTGATACCTGCCTGCTTTCGAGGACCCCATCAGCTGCATAGCCTGGGGAACACTTTGCTATGTATCAGCACCAAGAACAGCACCCAGCACACAGTAGGTGCTCTTGCAGAGTCCCTGGAGGTTTTAGAGGGCCCTGTGACCCTGCCATACATCATCACTGTTCAGACTGATGGTCACACTCATTTCTAAGCCCAGTCTTCAGTGTGGCAGGTTCTCTTAGTCACAGACCACCATTGGGGTCTGTTCTGAGCCTCAGTGCCTTCTGGCGGAGGCTGTCAATTCTTCAGGAATGACTTGAGTTTGGAAGCATGAAATAAGAAGGCTACACAGGCCACTTGGGCCTTCTCTTCGACCTGAGGAGCTAGTCTCTATTTCCCACAAAACTCAATGAGCATTTGTCAGAATACTGCAGAACACAGTGATGAACCCTTCCCCATGAACAGACCATGTTGTGAGACCTGGTAGCTGGTTTACTGTTCATTCGAGTTTCAAACTTATGTTACGTGTGCCACACTCCAAGCTATCTGCTACAAAAGTAAAGGGAGATGGAAAGTATTGGTGGTTTCTACACAGGTCAAGTCCCAGGTCCTATTGTTTCCAGCCTGTCTGGAGTCAGCCACCTTACCCACATTCCTGAACTCTGAGTTTCATTTGTGTTCCTGTAAAGACCCCTGGCTTGCACTACCCCTTTAATGACTATTTTTAAGCCTTTTGGATCCAATTCCACTTCCTCTCCCCACCCAAGGTCCCTCTGACTTTGGTGACCTACAGCTTCCACTTAAGTGCTTCTCCTGGTGCTGCTGGTGTTTGTGGAAGATCCTAAGAACTCCCAGGCAAGAAGGCTAAACACAGCACCCACTACTTGCTAAGAACAGTGCATTGCCAAAATTCACACAGTGGATCCTGGTTAGGACGATCATATCACTCACAGAGGGCGTGCCCAGGGTATCTGACCTATGGCCACCAGCCCAGAGTCCTATGTGAATACATGCTGGATAAGATGGGCCAACGGAGTCTAAGGATACCAGGATGTACAGAGATTTCTGGGTACTGTCACAACAAGAGTACCCAGGAGGAGGGGCAGAAGCTAGAAATGAACTACTAGGGATTTTGGTAACTAAGAATCACAGTGAATCAGTAAGAGCCTCCTCCTTCTAGATAACTGTGTGGTCCGGTGTGTCCCAAGCTCCATGACAACTGTAGATGTGTAAACGTCTGAGCCAACCTCGGCAGCAGGTGGCATCAGCTTTCTCCCCAGAGACTAACAGATGGTCACAGGTGGGTGGGATGTATTCCCTGTAGCCCCCAGAGCCTCTGGTGGGCACTTGTGGCCACGATGCTTGAGGACACACTCAGACGTCACCACAGTTCACCTTGGGATTGTATTCTGAGGGCCACAGATAATGTAGCCACAGACAATGGAGATTCCCTAGACACAACAGGAAGGATGGCCACCCACAGATCACAGTGTGGGATACGCTCAACAGCTATCTTTAGTGATTGGGAATACTTCTGAAGGTGTTTCTGAGGCTACAGTAAGCCGGAATGGCTTATGGGAAGGTGGGCCATCTGTTCGAGGCCTCATCAGCACCCTCCTGCCCCACATCTGGCAGTGCTGCTACTCAAACACACCATCCTCACTAGAGGCCAGTGGGCTCACGGCCACTGTAGTCTGGGGACTACTGAGTTTGGGAGGGTCTGGAAGCCCAGACTCAATTTCTCACTAGATTTTAAACATGTTGAGTCAGGGACTAAAGGAAAAAGGTTTTCCAGACTGGCCAGCTTGGCTCAGGCATCTGTGACCAATGAAAGGCCAGCTCTAACCTTAAGAGATCTAGCTGGGTGTGGCCAGCTGAGGATGGCCCGAGCTTACATTTCTGTCCCCTCAGCCAGCTAGCTAAGATGATGTGTCCTCATATGGCCCTTTAGGACACCCTCTCCTAATCCGGTCCTTCCAGTGCTGCCCTCTGATGCCTTAGTCCTCTGCCCCTTCTTGCACCCGAGGGAGTCTGTGGGTGGCTTGAGAACTAATCTCTGCCCTATGGTCTCACCCTTGCAGCTTGGGCACTATTTCAGCACCTATGAGACAGGGTTACTTAAAGGTCTCCTATGTTTAAATAAAGCAGTGTGAGTGCTCAGGTTAGTACCATCAGCTGGGAACCCAAACAGGCACTTGCCAACCCTGGGCTGGGACACTGGCTTACTCAGAATATAAACAGAAACTACTTAGGGTAGCAGACCCCTGGTGAGGCTCCACCCTGGCTTAATCTCTGGGACTCAGTTTCCCATGTCCATGCTGAGCAGTGCTCTGTCTACCAGCAGCTCTGGAACATGTCTCTCCTAGGCATCTTGCAGGGCTTCCTTTCTGAGCCACCTAGACACAGGCCCTAGCATTGGCCAGGGGCCAACTGAGCCCGCCTCATCCACCTGTAGTGCCCACACAAAGACATGACATGCCGACTTTCTGGCCCTGGCCAGTTCAGTCCAGGTTCAGTCCACAGAGGTCTTGCTCTCTGTCCTGGCCCTGGCTTCCTGGTGTGGGGGAGGGGGGAGGGATTGGGCAGACGGCCAGGGAGCACGACTGACGGAGCCCCAGGGGCTGCCCTGTCACCTGGCCAAGTCCTCAGAATCTAGGGAGCATTTTGTACAAGTGAGCAGCAGCCTGTTTGGCTGGCCTTCGCCCCAAGGGAGACGGCCTGTTTGGCATGCTTTGGGGCTTCCCACCACACCCGGTCTGTCCCCGCTCCTTGCTCTCAGTTTTCTTGAAAATCTTTCCTAGGGTTGAGCCTCCCATCTGGCTTGACTCTTCTGTCCACAGGTGGTCTGTCTGAGGTACACTGGTGCCACTGACTGCCAGCCAGGGGTCTTCAGACTACAATCCTGGTTCTGTGACATACCACAGAGATGTGTCACTGGTTAGCAGTTACAGCTCTGGCCACTGAGGGAGCACTGTCAGACCTAGCATATCAGCAAGAAAACCCTGGCCTGCCACCTGATATGGAAGGAAGATCTTTTGGGATGGTAGAGGTCAGCCACAGGGAGAAGCTCTGCTGAGAGGGTTTCAAGTAGGCAAGGTAAGGGGCTGGTGGGGAGAGGTGTGACTGAATGAAACAGAGAGCCCAGGATTTCTATAGCCAGACAGATCATGCCGAACCAGCACGGAGAATGAGATGTGGAAATCATGGGGTCTTTCCTTGCTGGGTCCCCAAAACTCGTACATGCAAGTATGACTCCCCCATCCAAACTCAAGAGTGTGATTTTATTTGAATGCAAGATCTCTGCAGACATTAACTATTAAGAGCATATGAGTGGGCCCTAATCCAAGACAAGTGGTATTTTTATAAGGAGTTTGGAGATAGATATATAGGAGAAGCTATGCAAAGATGAAAGTGTGGGTTTATAAGCCAGGGGCACCAGCAAATCTCAGGATGCTGGGAAGGGCCGGACTCATGTTCTCCCATTGCTACAGAAAGGGAAGACCGTGCCTGGTGCCTGGTCTCAGGCTCCCAGTACCCCAACCATGAAGCAATGTCTGCAGATACATCTTTCTGTTTGCTTTGGTACTGTGGCTCTGGAAATGAAAATGCTGGTCATGTCCAGGGCTGGTCATTTCCCTGCTTGGCACACAGGAAGAAGTTGGGCGTATTCATGACACGAATGGACCCAAGACCTGCTCAGGTGAGAGTCAAAGCAGGAGTGTATATGCCTGTCAGGGAATACTGGGGACAACAGTGGCAGAGGTGGCCCTGGGTGAACACAGGAGGGGATGGCCTGGGGGAGAAGTTAGATGCCAGGGCAATGAGAAGCCAGTGGGAGATAATGCTGAAGGCATAATTGAGGAGGAACTGAGGGTAGCTGGTTCCTAAGGGACTCACGAAGGATGCTTGTCACACAATGGGGTGGCAGTGTGTTCCCCTCACACTCAAGAGCTTCCTTGGCATGGAGTGCTGACAGACAAGTAAGACATACAGGCACCCCTGGTTGCCCTGTGCTCTTACCCAGAACAATGGCCTCTTGATGGTGTATATGTGTGTGTGTGTGGGGGGGGGGGACTGAGTTCAAGGGAGAGAGGACCATATCAACCCAGGGGACCATGTCTCAATACATGCAGGAAAATTCGAGCCATGCAGGTGCCTACCCAGGCCTGCTCCCAATCACCACCAAGAAAGGCTGCAAGCAGAGCATCAGCAACGTGCTTGGGTTCCAGGTGGGAGGCAATAACTTGAAGCCACTAAAGGACATGAGCAGTATTCAACTCCAGATGACTATCAGGGTAGGTCAAGGCTGGACAGAGTCTTTAACTTTAGGGGCGGGCCTCTGACATAGGAAAGATCCTGAGGTCCTTCCTGACCCAGCCTGAAGAGGACAGTCTTGTTTAAAGAAGACTCCACCTTTCCCTGCCCACCTCTTACTCCACAGGTGACAGCTGTACTACAGGGCCCATGGTATAAATGAAGGTGTGTTTGCACATTGACTGAACCTACCTGGCTCTAAAGTACATCTCTGCTGCTTGGCACACATGACAGTAAAGCCCTAGTACTTTAGGAGTGGGGCGGAGGGTAAGCCTGTCACTAGAGGCTTACACTAATAGTCTAGGGTCACTATCATTGGCAGAACCCCTACCATACTCCTTGGCTAGCCCTGTGTACAGGGCATCTGCCTGTCTACTATTCTTTTGGGACTTGGCCCCATCAAGATCAGCTTGCCTCTCCCAGTTATTGACAACCAGAGTTCTGGCCTCGGCCCACAGGATGTAGTCAGGATACCTCTGTGTACACTCTGGATCACCCCTGTTACATGACTCGAGCTGGGGAAGAGCCATTCTAGTCTGTGTAGTGTCAGTTAAAAGAATTTCTGGACTTTAAGAAGGAGCCAAAAGTAGAGAATCAGAGAACAGAGAGTAGCTGTGAGACCCACAAGGTCTGCTCTGCAAAATCCTACTTCAGGTCTCCAAGCTGAGACAGCGTGATGTTTCCAGAACACAGAGCCTCGCAAAGGAGGTCTGTTTTGGCTTTACTGAGAAATAGCTGCCAACACAGGCTTTGGGGTTAGCCAGACAATGCTCTAAGAAAGGTATGTGGCCTCTCTGGCTATGATGTCCTCTTTTACCCAGTGGTTCACAGTCTCTCTCATGAAGTGCTCTTGGGGTAGTTATAAAAATGACTCTTTGGAGCCCAGTTCACTAGGAACACTCTCGGCCGATGGACACTATCACCTGTGCAGTGAGTGCTGACTCTGCAGAAAGCGTCTGGAGCCCGAGAGAGGAAGTTTCCATGGAGAAGCAGGACGGCCTGTCCAGCATGAGAGCCGCAGTGCTACAGCAAGGACCCAGGCCATTGCATCACGCAGACGGCCGTGCTGGAACATGGCTCCCTTGGGCACACAGAAGCCCGACCAGTGTGCTGGGGATGATGAAAGTCAAGCTCTGAGCAGCACATTAGGGCATGAGGACCACCTCGGACTTCAGGCTGAGCCACACAGGAGGTATCTCTTCCTGGGCAGAATAGGGCACTCAGATACTTTCAGTCCAGGGTGGCGAATGTGCCAGTGACTTCTGAGAGCCACAGCCTTCAAGTGAGGGATGGCTTCTACAGAAAGTCAGACAACTCCTAAGAGAGAGGAAGGACATGCAGGCCCGAGGACCTCAGATTCCAAACAACTGTACAGAAGGCCAGAGCTCACATAGAGAACTAGAGTCCTGTTGAGGGCTTAGTGAATACTCAGTGTGGGTTTCTGGTATGAGGTGCCCACCCTAGTTGGCAGGCAGGAACACTGTGACTTTGGGACACAGAAGCCTGATACTTCTAAGTTCTTCTGATGCCCAGCTCCCACACTGTCCAGGCTGCAAACCTTAAGGAGGGTTGTGGGAGCACTGCTAAGGCCATCTCCACCTTCTACCTCCAAGCTGCAGTATAGCTGCCAAGAAACACATGTTCATCTGCAGTTGTTTACCGAGAACCTTGCTGGGGCAGTGGCATGGATAGGCTTTGTGTTGACAACAGAGACCAGGGAGGGGTAGTCTCTGACCCTAGAGTCCAAATGGAACACCCTGGTATAGAACTAACCATATGGGGTACACTTCATAACATTCGTGGCCCAAAACAGTCCTGCCAGCCAAGAGAGACTTGCTTGATGGTGACTGTGATTCAGCAGTGGGCTCTTAGCAACCTCACCCAGACCTTGCTCCTCGGCAGGGCCCTGGCATAGAAGGAGGACACCACCGTAGTTAGTGGCTGTCTCCCATGGCTGGTTCTCCTCTATGGAATGGGACAGCTGTCATCACTGCTGCCTGGAAAGGCCATCCAGAAAACTAAGCAGTGCCTTAAGTGAGGAGCCAGCATCTCGTATATACTACTGTTTGATAAAAGGGAAGTCTACTATTTCTGGTCCCTAAGATGCAGGGGCAGGAAGGGCCACTCTTCCTCTCTCCCAAACACACAGTGACCCCAATAGAACCTCAGCAGGCACTTATCCCTTGGGGCATTCCCATATTTCTTATAAGCAGGAACTCTTTGGAACTCTGGACAGGAGACTGCAGGAAAGGGATCACATTAGAGCTCCAGGGAGGACTGTGCCATCAGGGGCCACCAGAGGGCGCCTGGTCCTCAGAATCCAGGTCTGGTGGCACAGAACCAGACAGGACCCTGAGCTTGGCTGCCCTTTGGGCTGCTGCTATCCTAGGAGGTCACCCTGTTTCTCAGTCTATATGCCAACACTCTCCTCAGTGCCCTGGGGCTTGAAGGTATTCTCCCACTCTGAGAGCTGTGAGGTGCAGCCCAAGGGGTTCCAGAAAAGTGTGGCGCCAGTTCTGAAGTGCACCAATAGGGATGATGGAAAAACATAGGCCCCAGCCTTGCATGTCAATAAATAGGGTATCTCTGAACAAACATTGGGCCCCAACTAGTATGACTGCTGTAATTCTGCAGGGTGCCCACACACCCCAGCTGGATGGGCATCCAAGGCAGTCGTCACAGACATCAAAGCATTTTGCTTGTCTTTAGTTTCTAATCCCCCACATTCCCCAACCACAGGGCAGTAAGAACCAGGCTCTCTGGAAGGACCACACCTCTGCTACTTTATTTTGCCCTCTCGGTACCCTTGTCACTGCTTACATTGCCAGTCCCTGCCTAAGCGGGCACAGTAGTTGTGGGTGGGTACAAGCTCACGAAGGTCCCCAAGAAGGCATTAAGATGGGCAGGCATAGCCATTCCAACGGAAGATGTAGGCTGGAAGCCTCGGGCTGCTATGTGTGGGGAGCTGGAGTCTGGCAGGGATAAGAGATATACAAGGATGTCAGGGCAGAAGTTCCTATTTCTGTATATTTGGAGGCAGGCATAAAGTGAGCAGGGCACCAACCAAACAATACCTGCCCCCTTCTGCTGCCAGGCACTGGGTGGACAGCGCCCAGAGAACTGCAGGAGGTGGCTTTGACAATGGCAGGGCTGTCTGTAGGGAGAGGCATAGAAAGCCCTGCACTGGGGGCATTTGAGAGGGAGACAGTCAAGAGACTTGGGTCAAACAATGTGTTTATGGGTTCTGTCTCTCCCCGGGAACAGGGGCTGGCTACCTACTACCATTCCCAAGCAAGTTGCAGCCATAGGCCACCCCTTTGGGTAATACTCTTACTTCCCTCAGAGTATCTATGGTACCAGTAGAGTTTGGTCTATAGCCTGTACAAGCCCCGTGGAATTATTCAAAATAATTCCACAGCAGAAATTCCCTGCTCACCAAGGCTCTGGTGTTGCACTTACCCAGGAAAGCTCCCCCACACATTTAAGAGCAAAGCCTGGGGCTTGGGAGGTCCTTAGGACATTGCATAGGCGCTCCAAGCTCATAAAGATTCGGTTCCCAGAGCTCCTGAGGCAGCAGGGAAGGGAGGGGAAGGGCTGCTCTCAGCAGCTGCAGGGCCGAGGCCGCCGCCAGGAGGGCCGCTCTTCTTACAAAGAGATGACAAGGCCCCTGGGCGGGATCCAAGACGCCGACCACCTGCAGCTGGGCTCGCAGCTCCAGGCGGCCCCGAGCGCCCGGTCAGACCACGAGTGTGCTAGGATAGGGGCGCTGGCGGGCACAAGTTCCTAGGCAGGAATCCCCTCGAGTCCTGGGGTCCCCTGAAGCGCACAGCGGGCTCACATTTCCTTAGAACCCAGACGTGAAGTATAGAATCTCCCCATAAATCCCACCTAGGCGGCTCCTGCTGTGGACCCGAGTAAATTCCTAAGCAGAACCCTTGACGCCTCTGGGAGAGGTCCGCAAAGAGAAGTTCCTAGCCCAGTGCAACCGGGATATGCGCCCCAACAGAACGCCCCAGAGCTACCGCTTGCTTCGCCGCAAGGGCGGCAGGCACGCTGTCCCGGAGCTGGGATTGTTGCCCCGCCGGCACAGTGGGCCAAACCGGGGGCCAAAGACGCCCAGCTCCAACCCTAACCCAAAGGGAGCGCAGAGTGCTATGGGGAAAGGACTCCAGAGCGTAGGGACTGGGAACTGGGAAGCAACAGAGCGGATCGGAGCTCGGAGGCAAGGGCCGTGGGGTATAGAGCAGTTGAGGAGCAAGAGGCCACTCCAAGTCTAGGCGGCGGGTTCTGGCGCCGGGGGCTAGCTGCGGCGCGGGTAGGGGCCCAGAGCAGAACTCCCGAGTGCTAGGGTCCGGTGCCCCCGGACGCAGCGCCCTCACTCACCCGAGATCTCTGCCTGGGGCACGTCGCTCAGGCTAAAGCCCTTAGCCCCGTAGATCTGGCGGACTTCGCTGCAGCTCCGGCTCTTGCTGGCGGGGTCCCCGCGGGCGCAGGCGACCAGCGCGGCGGCCGCGCACAGCAGCCACCAGCCTCGGGCCCGGAGCTCCATGGCGGGGCCCGAGGCTCCCTGGCCGCCCGTGCGCGCCTCCCTGGGTCCCGGCCGGCCCGCTCAGCTCAGTGTGCGCGAAGGGCAGAGCCAAGGTCCCAGCGCGCGCCGCTCGTGGTCCAGAGGCGGCGGCAGCCGAGGAGGCGGAGACAACAAAAGCCGGCTGCGGCTGCGGCGCGGGGCGCAAGGCGCGAGGTCCGGCCGCTCAGTCGGGCCGCCCAGAGCGCGGCGGGCGAACGCGCAGTCCCGGCTCGGCGCCTCCCCCGCCGCCCGCCCGGCCCCACGGCGGCCGCGGAGAGGGGCAGGGAGGGGCGGGGAGCGCGGGCGGGAAGAGGGGAGCGCCCGGGCGGGGCGGGGCGGGGCGAGGCGGGGCACGATCGGGGCGCACCGGGCGCCCCTTCGCTCTCCAGAGGGAAAGGCGTGCAGGCTCTTCCAGCCCACGCGATGTATTCGGTCGCCTGGGTGAGGCGGGGGCGGGGGAAATCGGGAGTGCAAAGGCCGAGTCCGGGGTCCCCTAAGGCTCACCCCCCCAGCCCAGCACCCAGGGCGGCGGCACCACCTGTGGGGGCGGGGGCAGGGCTGGGGGGGCAGCTGAGGCAGGGCTTCCCTCGCCGGACGTGACATCACGTCCGCCGCCGGCCAATCGGGAGCTTCCCCGCCCCCAGCCGAATTCGGCATCCCTTTGCTCCTTTCCATCCTTCACCTTACCGGCTTGCTCTCTTAGCGCTTCTACTACTCAGTCTGGGTCCGGTCATTTCCCTACTCACCTGCACCCCCACCCCCACCCCCCCACACACACACAACAATTCCTACCTCCTTTCGCCCTTTCTAGCCGCTCCTGTGAGACTACAGTTCTCGTCTGACGTGTTTTGGAGGAGGGTGAGGGGGCTGAATACGGGGAAAATGGCCAAAAAACTAGCCATCATCGGCTCAGATGACTTCAGTTGTTGCAAATTGCCAGCGGCTGTTACGGTTCCCTCTTCCTGACTTCTTAGGTGCCGAGCACTGGGGCAGAGGCTGGTCTGTGGGCTTGGGTGCAGCGTGGTTGGTGACCTCTGGCAAAAGGAATAGAGTGAGGAGTTAAAAGTTGGGCAGCTCAACTCCAGGCCAGGTGTGGCAGACCATCAACTGTCACGCAGCTGCAGGGATGATTGTGGAGAGAAGGGAGGTGCCTGGCATCCTACCTGGGAGCCGATGATGGTGCTGGATCTGGAGTTTCTTGCTTGGCTGCTGCCAGTGGCACTATCCCTCCTTCATAGGTGAGGTTAGACTGAATCTAGATACCTAGTCTGGAAATGGAAAGAAAGCAAGAAGTGGCTTGCTTGGTTGAGAACCATAAGATAAACCCTATGTGACAAAAGAGTGCAGGGCTCTTGGATTCAGCTGAGTTGGGGTTTACAGGTTTGTGGCACCCCCCCCAATCACCCACGCCTCAGGTTGTCTCTCCCAACAGTTCCTCAACTGTTGGCCTAACCACTTTAGGAGGTGGGTTTCCTGTCCTAACTCCCAGGGAAGTGATCCAATTAATCTGTGCAGTCATGGCTCCAGAGTAACAATGGAAACCCAGTCTAACGGAGCAGATATCCTCACACCCCTGCATTGTAACACTTCTGACTCACGGACCCCTGTGTACTGCATGCTGAAGCCTACTCCCTCTTGACCTGGTCTGGCCAGGCCAGCTTCGGCCCCTGACACCTTGAATAGTGGACTTACATCTGGGCCCGGGCTCCTACTTGCTTTCTGTGCTCTCCGTCCCAACAAGCCTGGAGATTAGGTGTAGCTTCCTTGCTGGCCTGGGAATTGACTCAAGTGTTAAAGGCCTCTTTGTGACTTAACCAGCCTAGATAGTTCCTTGGGGCAGGCTCAGTGTCTGAGCCATTTCTGGGCCCCAAATGGCAGGTCTTTAGGAGATGGCCTTTGCTATGATTCTGTACAGGTTGGCTCTCTTCTCTGGGGAAATCCTTATCACTGTATCTGCAGCAAAAACAAAACAAAACAAAACAAAAACCCCAAAAAACAAACAAACAAACAAAAAAAAAAACCAAAAAACAAAAAAACCACAAAACCAGCACAGCACTTTCCCACAGGTCACTCTCCTGGCAGCCAGGACAGTGCTCCAGGACAGTGCTCCTCTCCACACTGGAGTCTCCATACTCTTGAGGGAGCACATATATGAGCAGCCCAGGGGCTAAGGAAGCCTGAGGGGAGCTGTAAGGGTGGTAGGTCTCAAGAGCCTCTCCTTCCTTCTGGGACTGGGAACTTGTGGTGGAAATGGCCTTGGTGCTCCCTGGAAGGGGCCCTTAGATGTGCTTGTCACACAAAGGCCAAGTAAGTTTCTCTTCTTGCTGCCGGAGAGTCTACCTAGTTAGGTGGCACCTGAGCTAATTCAGCTGCCTTAACTTTGGCTCAAAGGAAATAGACTTGGGACCCAATGGTGAGTGTCCACCACTCACTGGCTGCATGCGTGGCCTGGCTCACATATGGCCTCCTTCCTTGCTAACCCCACCCAACCTACCAAGAAGGGAGACTGGTTACATTTTAGAGTAACAGTTGTGCTGAGAGAGATCTTGTATCTCAAAGTGCTGGCGGCTGGAACCTCGTTATCCCTGAGATGAGAGCTGCTCGCAGCAGACCTTGCCTTCCTTGCCCCCGTGTTCCTGACTGCAGAGTTATAGTCACATATAAGACAACACAGCAACAGCTTAGCTGTGCCTCAGCTGAGCCGTAGCATAGCTTGACACCGGTACCTCTAGGGCATTGGATGTCAAATCCAGGGTTTCACCTGGCTAAGGCTACCTCCTGTGGCAACTGGGAATGGGGTTACAATGAGAGCTTTTGGAAGGATGGGTGCTGGGACCACTGTATGCCAAGCCATGGGGATGCCTTGGGGTCCTTGCCTGCCCAAAAGGCGATATGGTTATGAGAGAGAGCAGAGATGGATGAGAAGAAAACCAATCAAAAGGAAAACTGCAGTTCTTCAAGCCAGTTGAGGCTATTTCCTATTTTCAGAATGGGAAGCTAAGGAGAGAAGGCCAACAAAGTGCTTGGCTCCAAGCATCCAGCTTCCTTCCGTAAAGTCCTGAAGGGATCTGGGGGTGGGGGGACAGTGTACTGAGCTCTGACTACTCAGAGGGACATAGGAACAGGCTGGAGGTCTGTTGATTCCTGGCAGGCATACTGGCCTCCTCCCTTTTCCTGTGATTTGACACTACGTCCCCCAGCTGGAGGATCCAACATGTTCCATGTTCTCTCCGGCTTAGTGATCATCTTCTAGTCAAAGTCACTGCCACCTGTTCAGGTACAAAATGGTGCAAGCAGGGGTCAGAGGCGTGGCCTAGGCTCAGGAGACAGGTGACACACTTAGACCTTAGGAGGTGGTGTGGTGCCTGGGAAATATGGAAAGCCTAGGGAGCCCACCCCAGACAGCACCCTGAAGAAAGAAGCAGATGCTACAGGGAGGCTGGTGAGAGAAAAGTGGACCCAGGGGTGGCTGGCAGCACAGCCACCTCTCTAAAGATGTCTCAGTAAATGGCACCAGAATTCCTTCCAGGAGGAAGCAGGACCCTAAATGGCCCTGTAGAGCCTGGACAATGGACCAGAAGAGCTCTCGTTCCCACCTTTTGCTGCATAAAGAACTATAGTGTTCTATGCCTTTTCTCTCCAGGTCTGGGGGAAATTCAGTCTCATTACTATGTTGGGTCAGAATGATATTCAGGGTTTCACACTGGGATCTCAGACCAAGATAGGCCCCAGAGATTGCCCCTGTGTGGGCTCTGGAAAGCAAGGTGCTGTTTCCCCCATTTACTTAAATAAGTCCCCAGAAAATCCTCCTAGTCCTAGGCCAGGTCCTCAGTACAGAGATGCTGAGCCTCAAGCCTGAGTTCCAGAGCTTCACTTGCTTCTAAGACTTGGGGGCTCCTGGTGTAGGCTTGGGTGCATGGAGATGCATGGGATGCAGAACAGAGACAACACAAACACATTCTGCTCAAGGGTGGTCCTACCTGTGCTTACCCCCTGCTTGCCCCAAACCCCTGCCTGCAGGCACTCCACATCAAGGCAGCACTTTGGCAGCTGCTCGGCTCTGCTGAATCCCAGGTCCCTTTGATCAGCCGGAAGTCTGGGCATGTCTCCGTACCCAGGCCAGCTGAAAGAAGGCCTGCTCAGACAAGGTTGGGCCACCCATATGGGCTGCAGCTATGCCCCTACAGAAGCCCACTTCTGTCTCTGTCTGAGTGTCCCAGCAGGAGATGACCCAATATACTGAACTCTGGGCCCAACTGTCCTTGTATCCCTGGAACTGTTTTGCTGCTTTGCTGCTCTGATCCCCAGACACGTCCCTGAGGAGAGAGGAAGCTTAGACATGAGTACCCAGGCAGGTCTGATGTGCTTGGACAAAGCTCTTCACATGGTTGACAGGTGCAGGGAAACCAGTGTGCAGTCGTATCAGGGCAGTAGAGCTGGGCTGTCCCCTTGGGCTCATTTGCTTTCCTTTCTGTGTGTGACTTCTGTCTGCTCCCTGTGAAACTCTTCTACTTAGACAGCTGCCAGCTTCTGGTCCATTCTTCTGCAATCCAGGCAGCCTGATTGTTCATTTTGTAAAACCAGCATCAATCAGAAGCCTACAGGGACTCTGCCTGCAGAGCAAAGGTCAGATCCCTGAGTGTGTGGGGCAGTGGACAAGTGAGCCTTGTCCGCATCTCTAGAAGGGCATTTCTACTGAGCCAAATATTCTTCTTGCCCCACCCTCATCCCGAAAATTCCAGCTTCTCCCCTGAGATAGGTGAGGCTTCACAGTGCTTCCAGAATTAGAGGTTTGGAATAAAAAGGTTTTATAGTCATCTAGACAGAGCTCCTGAAACCCCAAGAGCACTGAGGGATTCTTGCCTCTAGCATTCATCACTCTTGTGTGATGGACATGACTCTTAAGTTGACCTGGATCCCAGGCCATTTCTTTGGTAAGACCTTTTTTATTTTTTGAGGTAGGTTTCTCTGTGTAGTCTTGCAACTGTCTCTGTAGACCAGGCTGGACTAGAACTCAGAGATCTGCCTACCTCTGCCTCCAAGATTCTGGGATTGAAGGCTTGTGCCACCACCACCAGGTGGGTACAGCCAACTGAATGTACCCAGTAAGTAGCTGTGGAGACAAATGCTGTCTGGTGGGCTAAGCCTGGCACCACCACCCACACACACCACAGTGAACTTCCATTTGCTTTAGGAAGAAGCCCACTGACATGCAGAACACCCACCACCTAACTCCTTGGGAGCTCCACTGCTGTTTAAAGTGTAGCCTAGAAAGTCTAGCCATATGGCTTCAGTGTATGTGGGTCGGGGCCAGGGTATCTGGCGGTCCCCATGGCAGTCACATGCACTCTGAGCCATCCACCAACAGAGTTTAGTTAGAACAACCCTCCCTCCCCACCACCACACACTACTACCTCATCACCTGGGTAATGTCACTGTCTGACCTTTGTGTACCTCCATAGATAATGACCTCACTCAGGGCCAGAACACTAAAGTAGATGCCATGTGGCAGCTCAGTAGAGACACAGCCACTCTGAGCAGTATGGAAGGAGGACCCTGCTTTCTTTATGGTTATCCTGGACATTTCTGTCCCTGGTGAGGCTGTTATGGGAGTCTTGGCTATTGCTCCTCCCAGGATTACCCCTAGGGAGAGTTACCTCAGAGCTGAGCTGGACAAGGAAAAGGGACTAGGCAGGGTATCTTCGTTTACCAGCCATGGAAAGGCAGAGGGCAAGGGTGGACATCCACCTCCATCTGGGACTAGGAGCCACAGGCTGGCTGTGAGGTGGTTGTGGCCTCAGTAACCCTTGCTGACAGGACACAGGCTGGAGAGGCAGCTACATACTAGGCTGAGGAGGACCCAGGCTTTCACTGGGTCAGGATTCATGTCTGCACTGTAGGCACTAGTCTAAGGCAGGAAGAGACCAGCCCACAAGGTGGAGTCTTGTTATAAGGGGAGGCACTGCAAGGGTCTGGAGAGCAAGTTGTACAGCCTTAGTACGTGAGCTACAACACAATATGTCATATCTATTCCCCTCTATAAGGGCACCTTTGCCGGGTGGTCTCTAGAGAGCAAGAACCAAGGGCAGAGGACCTGGACAGGTGGGACAGCTTCTTGATGCTTGGAGGGGAGACAACAGGGTTTGTAATTTCTGTGAGTGCTGCAGGAGAGGAGACCTGTGCCTACTTGAGGGTAGCCACACCGAGGGACCGGGGTGAGGGATACAGGGAAAGTCCAGGATCCTGGATGGGTCAAGGAGACTGGTCTCATCCAAGCAGATGCAGCTGAGGTAGAAGAGGATGCCAGCTATGGAACTGGGGGTGGGAGTGTTGCTCACAACACTGGCCAACCCAGGAAGAGGAGAGGGGAATAATACTGAAGTATCCCATCATCCGTAGTACCATCCCAGCTGATGACTATAGTCCAAGAAGCCGTTACCCACAGCCTATGGCAGACCTAACCAGGAAGTTATCTAGCCAGTAGCCAAGCCTGACAGTATGCCCTAACCTTGATTCAAACCTCTTGCTAGGGAGAAAGTGGGTACATGAAGTGGAGTGACCCTTCTTAGAGGGAACTGGTGGCATCGATAACTGGCCTGACCCTTGACTCTTGGATTCTAGTGATAGTCTGGCCAATGTGTCTTTATAGAAGGAGGCAGATATGGCAGCCTCATTCTTCTTGAGGGCCTCATGCCAAAGTGCTTCTCTTCTTAGGGTGGACTGGATACTGGTGGAGGTGTTACAACATCAGGCACCAGCCGCTTAAAGACCCGAAGGAGGCCTAGGATGTTATCTGGATAGCCACAATAAAGTCTCCATCTTAAAGCTTAAATCACATCAAAAGTTTACTACAAAGTTATGGTCACTGAAACAGACGTACAGGCTGACGGCCTTGAGGGCTCATTTGTGTTCCTCTGTGGTCATTTGCCGTTAACAAGAATACCAAGACTATTATGGAAGAAAGAAAAGTCCCTTTAACAAACGAGTCCAGGACAACGAAGTTAGACTTCCCTCACACAATGCACAAAGATTAACTCGAAAGGGATCAAAAGCCTCAAAGAGCTAAAATTATAAAGCCCTTAGAAGAAAATCCCAGATGAAAACCTTTGTGATTTTGGATTTAGAAAATGATTCCTGGATGTAATTTTTTTTTTTTTGGACAAGCGACAACATTTAAAAAGTAGATACATTCAACTCCGTCAAAATTAAAAACTGGACACCAAAAGAGTGTTACTAAAAAGGTAAAAAGCCCAGAGGATCAGAGAAGAGTCATGCAAACCACCCCCAACAGGGAGGTGGTGTTCAGAAAATATGAAAAGGCTTTATCATCAAAGGTATAAAGGTCAGCTGGAGAAAGGATAGAGGAGCTGAATAGGTATTCTCCACAACGGCATAAATGGTTCTATGGTGACTTTGTTACATGAATCTTATTCCAGTAAAACCCAGGAAAACAGGGTGTTCCTGAGGGGTAAAGTTGGTAGACTGGAGTCTCGGGCAGCCTGGTGTGGAGCCAGCTTCATGAAGGGTTGACACTCTCATCCTTCCAAAGTGGCTTCAGCATGGAATACCAGAGCTGGAGACTGGCAGAACAGAGCTATGCCATGGCAACTTCTCTGTTCCTAAAAACTTAGGAGAGCTGTTTCTCAGGATGAAGGTGCAGAGCCCCAAGATCTCACCTAAAATGCCACCCTCTCCCCACTACCACCCTTACCCCCAGCCCCAAGCCATGCAGTGCTACAGGGCCTCTCCCTGAGCAGAAGCTGAGGGGTAGAACAGGCCTCTGGATCCTCAATTAGAAACAAGGGATGCAATCAATAGCTTCTGAGTAGACCAGAGTCAACTACCAGTGCCCTGGGAAGAGACTAGTTTATCAAGACCTGTTACAACCAGCCAGATTCTACAGGGCAGGAGAGGGCAACAGAGTGAGCCAGCCTATTTCTTGCTATGGGAGGGAGGAGGGAGACAGAAAGAGCTGGCCTCTGTCTCCTGTCAATCAATCTGTGACAAAGCTCCTTTGTGTTGAAGGTTGAACCCAGCACTTTGCACAGGTTAGGGTTCTGTGCTATCAGTGAGTTAATGTATTCACAGCCCCTCCCCCTTTTGTTTTGAGGAAGGATCTCCTTAAGTTGCCCAGGCAGCCTTGAACTTGCAACCCTTCTACCCCGTTCTCCTGAGGGCTGGGATTACAAGTCTGTACTGTCAGAGAATATTCCTCTTCCTTCTTGTAAAAGTTGGTATAGAAATATCAGTCTTTACCACTCTGTACAACCAGCTCTCTCCCTGACAGAGAAGGCGCCATTAGCAGCTAATGATCAATTTAACTTCAGTCTGCACTGTCCTTCTTGATGCGAAGGCTTGTCCAGGGCCAGCATCCTTCCTCACCCCTCAGGAGCCTTGGGTGGTACTCTGAGTGAGACACTGAGGGTTCCTCTGGGTTTCTCACTGGGAGGGAGAGCAACAGGGAGCCACTGAGCTTAAGTGAAGCTTGCCAAGCTCCTGGAGGGGGCCAGACCTTAGCTCAGTTTCCACTCTTCCACCCATGGTGGATGGGTTGACCTTTCACACACCCAAAGTACTGTCATATTGCCATAGGGACATGGTTTGAGTCCCTCTTCGAAAATCATATGGAAACCCCGTCTCTAGGGCAGCAGTGTTGGGACTCAGTGGTGGCATTAGTGCCATTATGTAAAGGTCTTGTCAGTTGGGGTGACAGTCTCTAAGTCATGTGTGGATATAGTAGCTCTCCCATTAGAAGGTAGAGTGTTCAAGGTGCCATCTTGGAAGACTGTGGCCATCTTGATTTTGGATTGCCTGGCCTCCAGAGCCTTTAGAACCATGAGAAATGCTTCTGTGCTTTATAAATCACTCACTATGTGGCATTGCTTTAGGCCTGTACCAATGACTTAAGATTGTTAAGTTGTGGCCACACCAGGCCACAGAGCACACTGGACAGGAGCCTGGAGAGAATTACTGGGCAGCCAGGCTTTTGGGACTTGCTTGACCCTCAAAAACAAGCTAAACATAACTTCATCTGGTTCTTGTACACACTGAAAGAATAACATAGGAGCTAGAGAGATGGCTCAGTGGTTAAGAGCACTGGCTGCTCTTGTAAGAAGACCTAGGTTCAAGTCCCAGCACTCACACCATGGCTCACAACTGTCTGTAACTCCAGTTCCACAGATCCAATGGCCTCTCTGGCCTCCGTCTGCAAGCACGTGGTGCACAGACATACACTCAGACAAGACACCCATACACATACAGTAAATAAGATAGGATAAGAGAACTTGGGCCTGCTCAGAAGTAGCCATCAAACTTAGGTGGGTGTAAGACAGCCTCTGTGGGAAAAGTATCTGTCCAAATCTTCCGTGCTTTTAAATTCCAACTTCTCTGCTTCTTATTGTAGAGAAACTAGTGATATCTGGGTTCCACAGTGTCTTAGCTTCTTTTTCCTATTTCTGTGGTAATGACAAAAGCAACCTACACTAGAAAAGGTTTGTTTTGGTTCACAGACCAAGGTACAGTTCGTCGTGGTGGGGAAGGCAGCTGGAGTCGGAAGCAGTTGTCACATCACATCCGCTGACAGGAAAGAGAGAGATGCTCGCATGCTGCTGTTCAGTGGCTCTTCTCCACTTCCACAGCTGGGGAATCCCACCCATATGGGTTCAGCATCCCTTCTCTGCTAGTACAGTCAATGGTCCCCCAAAACATGCCCAGAGGCAGATCTACTTCTTAGTTTTCACTAAATATCAAGGTTACTGATGGTTTAAAATTCTGATTAATATGTGAAAGTAAAATTACCAGAATAATAGGGATAAGAAGAATAATCACAAGTTTTGCCCCTCATTAACTGGGGAAGTATTTGAAGAGCCCCCCAGTGCATGGCTTCAGTCAACCAATGACAGTAGCAATCTTGGTATATGCTGTTTTCCTTATGCATACAAATGTGAGGTGATGCTTGTTTACAGTTTAGGTTTGGTAAGAGATTAATGGTTACAGATAGCAGAGTGGAACAACTGTCCCAATACACTGTATTAAAAGTTTCATAGGTATGGTCTATCTTTCAACTGCTGTGACT
The DNA here is from genome assembly GCA_030674055.1 of Rhabdomys pumilio. Classification (NCBI taxonomy): domain Eukaryota; kingdom Metazoa; phylum Chordata; class Mammalia; order Rodentia; family Muridae; genus Rhabdomys; species Rhabdomys pumilio. The sequence goes on from JANHMN010000017.1 coordinate 11,252,349, forward strand.
AGCAGGTGGGTGGTATATAAGTATGGGCACTGCACAAGGAAAGATTTCCGTGCTGGGCAGACACAACGCAATAACATCAGATTTCTCCCTGTTATTCAAAACGTCGTGCAATTTAAAACTGTGATTGCTTATATACATTTTCATTACATATATATATATATATATATATATATATATATATATATATATATATATATTCATGGTTGTCCCTCAGTAACTGCAAAAAGGGCAAACCAAACCATGGAGAAGTGGGCATGACTGTGTATTTAACACGTGCAAAGAAAGGCTGTGATTTTAATAAGAAAAATATCTGTAAGATGTGTTTTAATTAGAAGGAAAAAAAAGAGTACTTCTGTCTTAAAGCAGTTGGTGATGGAATACAAAAGAAGACACTAAAATCAAACCTGATTGGGAAAAAAAATGGGAACAGTGGTGTTTTCATTAAGGTTTTACTGCTGTGAACAGACACCGTGACCAAGGCAACTCTTATAAGGACAGTATTTTATTGGAGCTGGCTTACAGGTTCAGAGGGTCAATCCGTTATTATCAAGGTAGGAGCATGGCAGCATCCAGGCAGGCATGGTGCAGGAGCAGCTGAGAAGTTACATCTTCATCTGAAGGCTGCTAGCAGAATACTAACTTGCAGGTAGCTAGGATGAGGGTCTTAAAGCCCACACCCACAATGACATACCTACTCCAACAGGGCCACACCTCCAAATGGTGCCACTTCCTGGGCTGAGCATAGTCAACCATAACAAGTGGTGACACAGTTATAATTCCTGTACTGGCAAGCTGAGGCAGAAGGATAGCTTGGATTATAGTGAGGACCCATCTCATCCCAAAACTAAGCAAATGAGCAAATACTCAGTCTCAGCAATTGTTCTATGTAGAGAAAGCTGGAGGTCTATGGAGAAGGAGTTTAAAGTGTAGACATAGTACTAGGGCTGGCAACATTTATTTAGAATTAAAAAGTAAGTTCAAAAATACATCGGTGGGTAGTTGAAGCTTCGGTGTTAAGGGGGCAAAGATTTTTGGAGTTTTGGTTTGATCTTGAATATGTTGTTTATTCTTTGCTTTTGTCTTTTATCTTTCAGGCAATTGGCCCAGGCAATGAAGATTTTGTATTTTATCAGTTTTTTGTTTCCTGTTGTCCTTAATTGTCCTTTGTTCATAGAAGGAAAGTATAAAAGATGCAAGTTCGTAGCGTTCTACTCAAGCACCGTTTAACTTTGAATATTGCCATCTTGGTTTGTCTCACAACGACTCCAGATCTTAGGCAAGTGTTTAAAACCCTTTGAGGTTATTGATTGACAGCTTCCCCAAACCAAATGATAAATTAAAGTCCTTTTAGCCTCAAGTTAACTATGGGTTCCTGGAACATCTCAAAAGAATACACTTTCTGACCTTAAAGATAGAGATGTTGGCCTGACAAGATGGTGCAATTTTGCCTGATAACTAAGGCTTGATCTCTAGGACACAAGGTAGAAGGAGATAACTGACTCCCACAACTGTCCCCTGACCACCATGCACCCACCATGGAGGGCATGGACACACACATGAATAACAGTGAGGATGATGATGGTGATGATGGTGGTGGTGGTGGTGACGACAACAATCATTGTCCTTTAGAATATGTTAAATTAGGTGGTTTTCTTGGCTGTGGCAAAAATCATACAATACATGCATAAATCATACAAAATTCCAAGCAATCTGGTGTATCTATCAGTAATAAATAGAATTATTGTTCACACACAGTTTGCCACAAATCAACCCCAATTCTTCTCTCCTATGAGAGATTTTTGAAAGCAACCTTAATACAAAATTGCAAGATATTTATAAAAAGAAAGAAAGAAAGAAAGACTCTGACCAAGTTCAGATCCTTAACTTAGAAGTCATACCATTGGACTAAGAATCTCCAAAAACAATGGAAAAATGACTGGACCTCAAGGACTGTGGGGTGGGAAATGGGTGGAATTCAGTAACTTGACAGTCAGATGGTGGTGGAGGGTTAGCAAAGTTCACCTATGGGAGTGTCTGTGAAGGCAGGCGTCTCCAGGGAGGATCAGATCATGAGCTTTTGCCCTAACAGGTGGTCCCATCCCCTCCCTGAGAACACTTGTGTGAAATGCTGGCAGGTGTTTGGTCCAGCATCACATGCTGGGTCCCACTGCTTCAAGATCCCCCCCTTCTTGTTGTGCATGTACTGGGGCCAAACCTGCGCCCTTTAAATAACATGTTTTACGGGATATATATTTCATACTTTCCAAAATGCCTTGGCCTTTCTTTCAAATGTTTTCCACACGAAGTTTGACCTCAACCTGTCAATCCCATAAAACTCGTCTGAAATCTCCCTGAGTTTATAGATTACTGCTCGGAGACCTGGCCTCTTCTCAAGATTCGAGTCAGCACCCCAGAATGCACTGTGGAAAGTCAAATCTTTCCCTTTGGCTAATTTATTTGATTGTTTTTAAATGAAGGTTCACAGTTTTCATTGTGTAGACCTGCTTATTATATTTCCCTGGCTCGTCTCTTTTAAGAAGTGAAGTGTTGTGAACAATCAGGAGTTTGTGAGGCAGAACTGCACCCCAAGCCTCCGTCTTCTGAGAGTGTGATTGTTGCACTGTGAGGCAGTTGCTAATGGCAACCCACAGCATCACCACAGAGTCACCACACTGGCTAATCATTTTTCGGTTGCACTTCCCAAGTTCCAGACCACATGACGTCTGTGTGGATGATACCTTGAACTGTAAAGATGATTTTTATCTAAGTATTTTTTGTTAATTTTAAAATTTATTTATTTATTTTCTGTTATTTTTGCTTTATGTGCATTGGTGTTTGCCTTTGTGTGTGTATGTGTGAAGGTGTCAGATCCTCTGGAACTGGAGTTACAGGCAGTTATGAACTACCGTGTGGGTGGTGGGAATTGAACCTGGGTTCTCTGGAAGAACAACCAGTGATCTTAACTGCTAAGGCATCTCTCCCAATTTTTATATTTTGAACAATCATTTTTTTATTATTTGAAAATTTCATACCTGCATACAATGTGTTTTGATCAAATCTATGTCATACCCTTTTCTCATCCGATTACTTCTACCCATCCCCCCACCATACCACCTCCCTCACCCCCCAACTTCTTGTACACTTTTTATTTTTCTAAACCTCACCAAGTTCACCTCGTGCTGCCTGTAGGTGCATGAGTGTAGGACCATCTTACTGGACCATACGCAGCCTCTCTAAAGAAAATCAACTCTTTCCCAGCGTCAAATGACAACAGCTTCTCAGATAGGGTGGGACTTCATGAGTCTGGTCCACAGAGATTTTAGTTGGTTTGATCTTGTGCAGGACTTGTACATGTCTCTCAGCTATTGTGATGCACTTTTAATTTAAAAATATTTATGCTTTTCATTTTTATAAAATCATACTACTTTGGGCTGGGAAGATGGTTCAGTCAGTGAAGTGCTCACTTTGCAAGCCTCAGGACCTGAGTCTGTTCAGTCTCTAGAACTCATGTTTAAAATGCAGAGCGTGGTGGTACATGCTTGTAATCCCAACAGCGGGGAAGCAGAGACAGGCAGGTGCCCACCGACCAGCCCAACTGGTCTAATGAGCAAGCTTTAAGCCAATGAGGGATGTTTCAAAATAAGTGGATGGCATTCCTGAGGAATGACACCAGAGTGTCCCCTGGTTTCCACAAGTGCATGCACAGATGTGAGCATACCTGCAACACACACACACACACACACACACACACATGCATGAATGTGCACACACACACACACACACACACACACGCACATACGCGCACGCGCACACACACATACATGTACACATACACATACGCGAGTATACACACACAAGGACACATCCAAGCACACACACACATATGCACATGCACATGGACGCACACATGTGTGCGCACACACCTACACCCACACACAGTGATTGCCTTGACTGCATTCTTTACTACTTCTGTCTGTAATATGAGGTGTTTTCTGCATGGCTCATGTTCAGTCTGGTTCTCAGGGTAACAGTGTTTAGAGCTAAGCTTTGAGAAGTGACTTGTCTGAGAGTGCTCTGACCCCATCAATGGATGGGTTCATGACATGATGGCTTGGTTGGGAAAATGGTGAAGTAGGAGGCAGGACTTAGTCAGAGAGACAGGTTACCAGGAGCTTGTCTTGGGAAGATGTATACCACGCTCTCCCTTTCCTACCTCTTTCTGCTTTTTATCACCATGAGGTGAGCATCACTGCTTTTCCATCAGGGCTCCAGCCCTGATGCTCCGCCTCACCCTTGCCCAGAAACAGCAGAGCCAAAGCAACCATGGACTTTAAGCCTAAACCCATGAACCGAATACATCGTTTGTACGCTAAGTTGTTCCAGGCATCTTTTACACTGGCAAAAAAAAAAAAAAAAAAAAAAAAAAAAAAAATTATAAAAGTAAAACAAACAAAAACCAAGCCAACAAATATAAAAATAATAGTTTTTTTTTTAAGTTAGTCATTATTCTAATTTCATCTCTATTGCTGTGATGAAACATTTTGGCCAAAAGCAACTTAGGGGGAGAAAGGGTTTATTTTAGCTCACTGAGCAGGCTAGACTGGCTGACCAGCAAGCCCCAAGAATCCTCTTCTAGGCCTCTCCAGTGCTTACTAGTTCATGCCTTTATGGCCATTTTTTAATTCATGGTGCTGGGTGTTGAACTCAGGTCTTCAGGCTTGCATGGCAAGCACTTTACTGAGTCATCTCCTTAGCCTCCACCATACCTTTTTAAACTTTGGCAAGCTACTTTCAAAGATGTACACATGAAGGCTGCCCACCGGCTGGGGACCGAGGTTCCTGAGTGAGGGCCCGGTGCTCTAAGAAAGAGAGCAGAAAACCACTACTCAGAATTGTTGATGCTTGGCTCTGAGCCTCAGGGACAGGCCAGCCGGCCTTGTCATTACATGTGGGCTTGTGGCTTAGCAGCAACCACAGGGTGTGGTGCCCATCTGCAGATGGCCCAGGGCTCTGGCCATCCCCCACTGCAGTCATACCAGGGCATGCACAGCTTCAGGTGGGCTGGAGAACAGGAAGTGACCTCAGGACTCTGCCTGTCCCCAAAGCCTAGCCAGGTCCCTGTCCATGTGGCGTCCTGCTGTCCAGGCTGGCTCGAGACCGTGGCTTGGGGCCATTGTCTCACTGGAGAAATTTCCCATCACCCTCCGGCCTTCCTGGTTTCCTGACTGACTGCCTTTCCCTACACTACTAGTCCCCGGGCCAAGCACCCTCTGTGCCCCAAGGCCCACTCTGTTCTCAACCTCTTCCTGTGTCCTAAGGATGCTGAGCTTTGGGGCCTCAGGGTAGCATCTGCTTATCTGTTTCTCCCTGGGGCGATGCTGAGTGGTCCAGGGAAAGATTTGTTAAGTGACCCTGAACCAGTCTCAGAGTTTGGGCCTGTTTTTAAGAACTGCTACAGGCTGCTCCGTCTACCCGTGTTCCCCACAGTCTCCACATGCTGACTTAGAGGCATAATATTCAGGGCCTCTTCAGCCCTCACCTGGCCACAGTAGCCTGGGCTGGGAGGGCACTAACTCCCTTTAGGGACCACCTTGTTGATGGGTATAACTTAAACAACTAAAGTAAACTAAACTAGTGTACCATAACTAAACTAAACTACTTGACCTAACCTAACTTAACCCAATTATGCTAAAAAAAAAAAAAAAAAAAAAAGGCTAACCTAAACCGACAGTCCACAGAGCGGGGGAGGGGCCCCTCCTCTGCTTGGATAACTCTGAGGACCATGGCAGTAGCGCAGCAGCAGACCGGCAGCAGACCGCGGCTCCCTCGGAATGCACGGTGGTTTTGTCTCCTGTGCTCTTTCCCCTCCTTTAAATTACAGGAGGGCGGAGGGCTTGGCAAAATACAGCTCAAGACTTGCCAAGCCCAGACTATTTGAAAAAAAAAAATCACAAGATTTTTGCCTGAACTCTAAAAAGGATTTGATTTTGCTCGAAATCTGAGGTGGGTGCTGACAGCCCCTGAAGACAAGCTTAGCGATGGGACAAGGAGTCTTGGGATGGGCCCTGGGTGTTACCACACTGTGGTCCTGGCCAGGACCCCAGGGCTCCTCTGGTGTCTCCTCACTGTAGCTGTTCTTAGCTGAGGAACAGTAGCCTGAGGGTGTGTAGATGTTAGTAAAATTCTGTCATGAATACAGGCGTGCTGAGGAGATGAAGGAACGGTCTTCAGTGCCCAAATGTCTGGGACCCCTTGAGACACTGGGGTACAGGAGGACAAGACTCCTCACGGTGGATCTGGAGGCCGTGGCAGGATATCAGGGACACAGGCATGGACTGGAGGAGGCCCATATGGAGCAGTGTTTTTTTTCCTACTCCAACTGTGCTGCGGACTTGGATACTCCTCACTCTCTGCTTTTCTTCAAATCTGAAGTCTCAGGCAGGAACAGCCAGTGTCTCCCTACGTGGGCCTCCAGGGCGTGGGACAACTTCTTCTGAAGTTGCTTGTAAAACTGCCCAACCCTGCACTGGCCTGGATTCCTGAGCTCCATGGAGCAGATTTCACTGATCAGAAGCTAGAGCGCTGTGGAGACCCCTGCCTTGTCCTTTCCCATCTGCTCCGTGTCCCCAACTCAGTCTGAGACCCAGAGGGAGGGAATGGTCATCATGTGTGCACTAGAGCAGGGAGCTGGTCTGCCTTTGCCCTGTGTCAATAGATATAACCAGTGTAGGGCAAGGATTGGAAAGGGAGGGTCACCTTGGGGTGCTGATATATATAGCTGGGACATGGCTTCTACAGGGGATCTTGGGATGTCATGGCTCAGGATGATTCTGAGGGTGTTGTCAGGGCATAGAGTCTCACACACTGTTTGTCCTGGACGCTTGAGTCTGGGGCAGGACCAAGCTGGCTCTGCATAGGTTCTCACTCACTCAGGACCCCTTCAGTCATAGAAAAGACACGGGCTAGTTTAGGAATAGGTGTCAGGCAAGGGCTGAGCAGGACCCACCAAGCCCCATGAGCTGTCCTGAGGCATGCTGTGGAAGTTCAGGGGAGACCCCAGGGAGGCATGAATCTCAGAACAGGACAGCCAGCTTGGAAGTGCATCAGACACATGGCAATGGTATTTGTTGTGTACCTGAAGGCAGGACAGAAATGTCGTGACAATTGGAGAGCATATGCTTCCTATTAATGGTTAGGGTTGTCCTAAGGGCTAAGTCTCCATGAGCCCAGAGGTCAAAGACATGGGGTTGAATTCTCAAGTTTCCCAGGGGCCAGTGTTATATTACAACAGTTAGCAAGAGCTAAAGCAGCAACCTTGGTAGAATCTCAGGGTCTTATTATGCTCTCTCAGGCATAGACCTCTAGAGAGGGGGGCATTTGTCACTCTCATGCCCTGGGTAAGGCTGCCCTTTGGTTTGTGGGCATGGGGTACTTTAACCATGGAATTTGTGACCATGAGGTGACTATGGGGGCTGTGAGTATGGGGGCTGTGACCATGAGGGTCTATGACTATAGGGTCTGTGAGCATGGGTAGGCTGTGCCCGTGGGTAGGCTGTGATCATGAGGGCTGTGATCATGAGGGCTGTGACCATGAGGGTCTATGACTATAGGGTCTGTGCCCATGGGTAGGCTGTGACCATGGGTAGGCTGTGCCCATGGGTAGGCTGTGACCATGGGGGCTGTGATCATGACGGCTGTGACAATGGGTGGGCTCTGACTGTGGTAAGGCTGACACCCCTTCTGCCTGTTCTGGTTCATTCTTTGAAGATTGCTTCACTAGAAGTGTTCTGCCTTACAGCCTTGCCAAAGGGAACCCAATGTGTCTCCTGTCTCCCCAGGGCCTGTCACTTTTGAACTCTGGCTGGATAGGCTATCTTGTCCTCAGTCCCTAGGTGGGTTAGGAAAGTCTTGTTCTTCAAAGTCTTGTTCTTCCAGGTTGGGAACGATGTTCTCCAATGCCTTCTTCCACCCCAGCAGTGGTAAAGGTCGCTAGTCTGTGACACTTTGGTATGGTTCTAGGTTTGATCCTGATTGGAAGTGTGTCTCACTCCAGGATCCAGACATATAAACATGCCTGTGTGGTTCTTTGACTGTGTTTTGGATTTTGTTTCCAGTCATTTGTCCTGAATGCTTTCGTTGGTTTCAGATAGAAATCATGAAGAGGCAAGGAGAGGATGTCTCAATGTTGACAATCCTGGGCCCTACGACGAAGCCTAATAGCTTAGGTGCTGGAATAGCAGACCCAGAGGATTACAGCTCCGAACCTTGAGTGCTAGGACCCTGTTGCTCCAGGCTTTAGAGACGAGAGACCTAGAGCTCTAGGCAACAGATTAGAGGGTTATTGTTGTGGGATAACTCTAGCTATGTAATCTTTAGCGTTTGTCAGCAGTGAGAGGCAGAGCCTGCAACTGCTACAGCTGTTGGGCAGGCTGGTAATGACACATGTTCTAGACTCACCTTTTTTTTCAAGACAGGGTTTCTCTGTGTAGCCCTGGCTGTCCTGGAACTCACTCTGTAGACCAGGCTGCCCTCGAACTCAGAAATCCACCTGCTTCTGCCTCCCAAGTGCTGGGATTAAAGGCATGTGCCACCTCTGCCCGGCTTCTAGACTCACTTCTATTGCTGTGATAAAATACCCTAGCAAAGGAGAAAGGGTGTGTTTTAGCTCAGTTCCAAATTGTAGTTCATTGTTGTAGGCAAACTCAAAGCAGCAGTAGCTTGAAGCCGTGAGTCCTAGACATAGTTTAAATCAGAGCAATGAGTGCATAGCCTGCTGGCTTCAGCTAGTCATCTCTACCCATACAGCCCAGTGTCCAAAACCCAGGAGTAGTTCTGCCCACTCTCAGACTGGGTTTTCCCACATCACTTAAGGTCATAAAGACAACCCCACCCCCCACAGATACGTTGTAGTGTTTTGAATTGGTATGCTCACCCCAATACACTCATATATTTGAATGCTTGGCCCTTAGGGAGTGGCACTATTAGGAGGTGTGGCCTTGTTGGAGGAATTATGTCACTTTGGGGGTGGGCTTTGAGGTCTCATATATGCTCAAGCTATGCCCAGTGTGATGCACAGTGTCCATCTACTTCCTGTGGATCAAGATGTAGGACTCTCAGCTCCAGCGCCATGCCTGCCTGCATGCTGCCTCCTTCCTGCCATGATGATAAAAGACTAAATCTCTAAAACTGTAAACCAGCCCCAATGAAACGTTCTCCCTTCTAAGAGTTGCTGTGGCATCTCATCACAATACTCTAACTAAGAAACATGCCCAAAGGTCAACCTGATGCAGATAAGGCCTCCTTATGGAGACTGTCTTCCCAGATGATTCTATGTTGTGTCAAAATGACAACTAAGAACTAAGTACCACACAAGCATCGTAACTTGTAGGAGTAGATTATCTGAGACCCCTGGCCCTTAAATCACATGAGATTCCTAGAACAAATGCACTGACCAAGGCCCCTGGTCTTTCATGTTCAACCCTTGTTCTCTTTGTTACTTCCTGTGTTTCTGACTTAACCACTCTGAAGCTTTTGGCTAATGTCACTGTTTCCATTTTGACCAAGCTGATGTAGCTTTTCGTTTTGTTACCCAGACCTGCCCATTCTAGTAATAGTAAAGATCACAAGTGGATAATAACAGATCACTTGAGAAGTCTAGAACTGGAAGCAGCCAGAGTGTCTCGGCTGGTTCTCAGAGTGAGGCTCAGCCTGCTTGTGTAGTCAGAATGGGGGTATGTTGAAGGTGTTTACATAGGTCCTGGTAGAACTTCATGCAAATGTTGTAAGAGTAGGTTATGCAGTAGGACTGTGTCTGCACCATTCACAGCCTTTTGCTGGCCCTCGAGGAAAATGCTTGCCTCTTTCCTGAGTGAGAATAGCTACCGAGTCATTTAGAGTTCAACAATGCTTTTGTGGTGACAAAAGTTTGTCCAGGCTAAGCAGTTGGAAGCAGTCGCTTTGGCAGCAAGCAGCCGTAGCCTCAGTGTAGCTTCCTTACGATGATCATGGGGGCATTTAGTGCAGATAGGCTGGTGTAAACCAGTCTTGGCTGATAATCGAAGAGTGCTTTCATACCTGTTAGTCGGGGAGTCAAACTTTGGCCTCCAAAGTTTGATGTTCGAGAAGGGAAGCAAAGGGGCTTGCACTAACAGCCAGCATGAGCTCTCTAAGTCTTTAGTAGTGCCGGAAAGGCTTAGTTCTTTTATTGCCTCAGGGGAGAAGAAACCCTCTCATTTGTCACTTTTTGATGTTGGGTATGAATGACCTATCTAGCCCCTTCTCCAAGACTTCTAGCTGTTCTTTCACATATTTAAGATTTCCCTTTCCTGCCATGATATAAAAACTTCTTAGTTTCAGAGATGACATCATAGTTAGGTATTTATTTATTTATTTATTTAGCCGATGTGTACAAGCTAGAGTCATTTGAGAAGCAGAAATCGCAGTTGAGAAAATGCCCCCACTAGATTGGTTCATGGGAAAGCTTGTGTGTGCAAGGGCCCAACCCACTGGAGGAGTGCTGCTTACCAAATTTCTTACTGTGGTTTATTTATTCTGCTTTCTTTTACAACCCAGGACCATGGGATTCTGGGCTAGCACTACCTCCATGGCCACTGCATCAGTTCCTGCCTCCAGATTCCTGTTTTCCCTCACTGATGGAGTGTGACCTGGGAATTGTAAGCTGAATAAATCTTTACCTCTCCCAAGTTGCTTTTGGCCTTGGTGTTTCATCACAGCAATAGAAACTCTAGATAGTACAGAAATTGGTGTGAGGAATGGGGATATTGCTATGACAGACTTGGCCATGTTCTTCATAGGCTCCTGGAAGGACTTTGGAATTTGGAGTGCTTAGAGCTCAATGGGCTGTTCTATTAGATCCTGGGAGATCAGAGTACTGAGAGCTGTGAATAGCATAACGGCATGACTTGTAAAGCCTCAGCAGATAGTTTGAGAACCCTTAAGAGACTACTGAAGTTAAATTTTTTTTCTGGGTTAATGGATATTGGTCAGACGTGGCTAAAGACCAGCATCATTAAGGTGAAATCTTCTGAAAAGTGTTTCCTCAGGGTCAGCACACAGAACTTGTAATCCATAGGGGACCAAGGTTGTACCTCATGATGGCAGCTGAACTTGGTAATGTGTAAGAGTTTCCCAGGTGGTACTGGTTTTAAAGGCATGAAGGGGTCATTGGGAGAAGATGAGGCTTAGTGTCATGAGAGGTCATTAGTGAAGGTGTAGCTTCAGTTGCAGAAGAAAATTGTAGAGGAATTTTAATCCAGCAACATGGCTTCTCTAGCAGACGATCACATCCAAAGACCTAGGTCTGTGTGATCCAGCTGGAAGGCAGACAAACCACACACCTTTAATCCCTCTGGCTGGAATACAGAAATGCCCTTAGTATATATCTTTAAGGTGAAATTAGTTTGTAGAAGGAAGCAGCAGTGTTTGAAAGTAAGGTCTAATTGAAGGGCAGACAAAGTGATGAATCAGAGAAAGATTTGACAGGATGAGTCAGAGATAAGGTCTGCCCAACCCTCATGAGAACAGCACAGGAAAGAGAAGCTGTTTAAGAGCAGCTCAGGGAGAGAGAACAGTCATTTGGGAGTCAGTGCTACGAGTACATGGCTGTGGAGCTGAGCTCATTCATGAATTCATGGAATTCAGTGCATGTCAGCAGAAGGAACCAGAAGTTTAGAGCAAATTGTCAGAGTTAGTTTGAGGCCAAACAGATTAATTCAGTGAGAAGCTGAGAGAAGCCAGATTGAATCAGTCAGTTTGGAGAGGAGTATGAGTCAGAACAGCTGAGTTGAACCAGACAGACAGAATTCAGAGAGAACTAGAAAATGTGAACTTATTTAGCAGTAAGCTTCCAAGACAACAATTATATCTGGCAAACAAAAGATACTTTTATAGAAGATGGTTCAGTTCTGCCTCCAGGTTCCTTCCCTGGCTTCTCTGTAGGGGAGTATGACCTGAGAGTTGTAAGCTCTCCTCCATAGGTGCGTTTTGTCAAGGTGTTTATCACAGCAGTAGAAATGCTCACTAAGATGCATGATGGTATGTGAGTGCTTGCCATTGGACTTCTTAGCTTGGCTGAAGATGGGCTACCTCACCTTACAGCAGCACAGGATTTTAGTCATGGTACCTAATGATTAATTTTAAGTTAAATGTTTACTTTTCTTCTTGAAATGTTTGGTTGATATTGTTAACTGCCACAGTGTCTTAGAAAAAATTGTAAGAAGCTGATAGATTTCTGATACTGAGTCTGCATGCCTATCTACCTATCTATCTATCTATCTATCTATCTATCTATCTATCTATCTATCTATCTATGTGTGTGTTTGTATGCCTCTGTGTGTGTGTGTGTGTGTGTGTGTGTGTGTGTGTGTGTACACGCGCACGTGTGCATAAAAGCCAGAGGTCAACCTGAGGTGTGTTCTTCAGTAGGTTTCTACTTTGTTTTATCAGACAGGGTCTCATTGTCCTGAAACTCAGTGAGTAGACCAGGTTTCCCTTTCCTGCCACAATATGAAACTTCTAGGCCATCGAGCCCTAGGAGTCTGCCTGTCCCCATCCCACCCCCAACACTGGAATTGTATGTGTGTCTATGCCCAGCATTGTTATTTGGGTTCTAGGACTTGAACTCAGGTCCTCATGATTACATAACAAGCACTTCACCACTGACTAATCTTCCCTCTCTCTACCCCCTTTTATGACAGTCCCATGTAGCTCAGGCTGGTCTTGAATGGGCTATGTAGCTGAGGGTAACCTTGAACTCATGATCCTCCCTCCTTTAACTCCCAAGTGCTGGGACTATAAGGCATGTACTGTCAAGCCTAGTTTGCCTTTTTAGTTAGTTCAGAAATCTGTCTTAAAAACATATTTTACAATTTTTTTTATGTTGAAAGTTTACATTTCTTGGGAATTTTCCATTTTATTGCTACTTCAAATAGAGTCCTGACTTCCATTTTGTCTCCTGAAATTTGTTGTCTTTTGTCCTTAGTAAAGATGTAGATTTTTGTTTTTAGTCACTCCAAATTCTCCTCTGGCTTACAGCAGCGTTAATGTGCTTTTTATGTTTGTTTCCAGGTGCAGTCTAGTGTCTAAAAACAGAACTGGTATTATTTCTTCACATTCACTTTTAAAGCCTCTTGTCCCCTCTCCTTCCTGCACCTGCTAGCTCCTCAGTAGTCAATATAAGCTCCTCCATTTTGGGGAGACAGGGTTTCTATGTAGCCCTGGCTGTCCTGTAACTCACTACATAGACCAAGCTCACCTTGAACTCACAGAGATCGGTCTGCCTCTGCCTCCCAAGTGCTGGGATTAAAGGCAAGAATCATAACACCTAGCTCCTTTTATTTTTTAAAGAGGTGAAGTCTCACTGTGTGCTGACATTAAGATTCTATGCTTGAGCAGTGCTCCAGCCTCAGTGTCTCAAGTACCCTGGTCTTATTTTTACTGCTTTCTTTTGAGTTTCTAACCAGGCTTAACTTTTGTTTTGAGCGAGTAGAAGTTAGGATTCCCTGTGAAGCAGTGCTGCACATTGGGTCAGACTGTGGCATCTTAACTCCATGGCTGAGGTTTCCATCTGGTCCTAGTTCATGACACTTCTACCTTTCAGTGAGAACCAATGCCTCATTCCATCAAGCCGCTCTTGATAGGAGCCCGTCATGTCAGAGTCTGCCCCAGAGATCTGCCCCAAGGAGCCACAGGATTTCCTACTAGGAGCAACAATGAAAATAGAACATTTACCTTTTCTTCTTTCTCCCTCCTTTCTCTCCTGCTATGTGACTATAATTATCATTACAGTTTTAAAAGATTTTTATTTTATGTGTATTGGTGCTTTGCCTGCTCATGTCTGTTCACCGTGTGAATGTCCTGCTGTCAGCTGAGGCCAGAACACAGAATCAGATCTCCTGGAACTTGATACATATGGTTGTGAGCTGGCAAGTGTGTGCTGAGAATCAAACCCGGGTCCTCTGGAAGAGCACTGAGTCATCTCTTTAGTCTCTATAGTTTTAATTTAATTAGTTAATTAAATAGTTAATTTTGAGACAGGACTCCATGTATCCCAAGCTAGCTTTGATCTTACTATATAGGTGAGAATGATTTGGAATCTCTGATTCTTCTGCCTCTAGTTTTTAGTCCTGGAATCGCAGGCATATGCTATCACACCCAATGTATGAGGTGCGGGGGCTAGAACCCAGGACTTCTTCTTTCACCCTCAGCAAGTATATGACTAACTTAGCTACATCCCCAGCCTAGTAGTAGAGTTCTTAATGCATGTTTTGTGGCCACTCAATACTATCGTCTCTTCTTTACTTAAGTTCTTGGAAATGACAGTCTCACCACAGAGAAAATGAAATCAGCATTATCTACCCATCCTCACCTTTCCCCCAACTCTAACTACTCACACCGTTTCACACCCTTGGGCTATCCGACATCCTGTCTGCAACACCACTGGCCACATTTGTACCAATTTCACTACTCCAGTGGGGCGAGTTGACTGTGCCTTGCCACTCTGGCTGCCGTGGTTTTTCTCCTTGAGTCTTTCTCTCACTGAAGTTTATCTTGTAGAAGTTTTATCAGCATGATTGTTTTTTGGAAACTGTTGTTTAAGTCCTTGAATGATTAAAGATGCTTATTGCCTAGGGTTTGGATTTTGTTTGCCTTCTAACGTAGAGTGCGCCATGAAGAAGTTTGAGCCTGGGCTGGGGAAAGTAGCTCAGTGCTATTGCCTGTCTAGCATGTGTTAGGACCTGGGTTCAGTCTCTAATGCTGAAAGTAAGGGGTTCTAAGTGTGCTTTTACTGGGGACACGATTTGGGGGCTGAGTGGGGGAGGGTGACAAAGACAGGGTAGGTTTCCAGTAGATTGTGACTGTATTTGGATGTACAATCATAGATGGGGGTACAATATCTATGTTGACTGTATGATGGTCTCCAGGACCCAATGTACACTTCCTGTGAGTCAAACCCCCTTTTATTGTGATACTTTCCTCCCTCTTGCTGGGCTTGGTCCTGAGAATCTGTCTCTCAACTCTCTTCCCTGGATTCTGTTGTTGTGGTCACCATCTTCTCCTGTATCTGCCTCACTGGGGACCTACAGTTCCCTCTGCCACATTGGCCTGCAGTCAGGCACTTATTAGCCTACCTTGGAGAGTGTCCTCAGGTAAGTTATCTGTGTCCCTGTTTCCCTGGGTAGGTGGGATGGGGGAACTGGGATACTGTATTGTGTAAAGGCTGGAAGGGTTTTGGGTTACCTGAGATGCTGTGTCAGTGCATGGGCCTGTGACACTGTAAACTCTCTAGGTCTTTAGATTTCTGTTGGTGATGTCCCCATGGCCATTCGTACCTTTACACTAGCTCATGTAGATACTTCCTCTTTCAGGACCTTCAAAAAAGGCAGATACCTGTGATGCGCAGAGAAACTCTGAGGAAATGTGACCTGGAAAGTGCCCTGACTTGTCATTGTGACCCAGCACTTCTGCAGGTGTACACCTCAGAGCCACAGAAGCATGTAGCCATTCAAAGCCTTAACTACAAATGCAACATTGGCAACATTGTAACAGCCCAGCATAAAAGTAACCAATGTTTATCATCTGGTCCCAGAACAATCGGAATTTGTATTCATGCATTAGAGTATGAACTGTCAATGCCCAGGAATGGGATACTGATACATGTGGCATTGAGACAATTCTAACCAAACTAGCCACTTAACAGAGACCAGGTTTTATAGGCCTTTACTTGTATGAAATGCCTGCAAAACAGCCAGAGGTGGTTAGTCAAGGGACATCTAGAGCCAGGTAGGAAAGAAGCGATCAGCAATGGCAGAAGGTTTCTTTTTGAGATGACAAAGGTGCTTTAAAGTCAGATTCAGATGTGGTTGTGCAACTGTAAATATGTTAAAAATCATTAAGTGGTGTGTGGTAAGATGGAGATGCCACGGTGTGTAAGTGATGTTTCCACAGAGCCATTCAAAATTGGGCAAATGTAAACACAGTTCAGCACGTATTGCTGGTCTTCTTAACATGCAAGACAGAAACCCACAGCTTGGCGGGTGCAAGTCATCACTTAAAGTCCCTCTGAGCCAGATCAGGGCAGCCCCACTCTTCCTACGGGTGCTTGTTGAGGGTTAAGTACTGAGAAGTGTTTCTGAGAACGTTAGTTTGGGGTTAAGCCTTTGTTACACCTCCATTGTGCACACCCCTTTGGTGTTCTGTGAATGACTGCACCACTCAGGGTGGGTGTCTTATCCCTTGAGTGGCAGCTGGCAGCCCCTTCCCGTATCCTCGTTGGGCTGTCCGCATGACAGCCTGGCTACTTTGGGCATTTGAGATGCCATCTGGAACTCCAGCAGCTGCAGAAGATCCCTCCTCTACAACACATACTCAGGAGGCCTTGCTCCAGTCACCACTGCTCCAAACAGCCTCATCTGCTGTCTTAGGGTTTCTATGGTTGTAAAGAGACACCATGACTGAGGCAACTCTTAGAAAGGAAAATATTTCATCGAGGCTGGCTTACAATTCGGAGATTGCCATCGTGGAGGGAAGTATGGCAGCATGCAGGCAGGCATGGTGCTGGAGAGGTAGTTGAGAGCTCCACAACTGGATCTGAGGGCAGGGAAGAGAGAGTGAGCCACTAGGTCTGGTACAGTACAGGGATACCCTTCTGTACTGTGCCCAGATGTTGTAGCATTAAGCCCAATAAAAGATTGCCTATGAGTAGATGTTCTGGCCTGAAGGTCACTTTTATCATGGGAGAGCCGGCTGAGACATGGCCCGCACCTGCAGCAGCAGCCATGTAGTTGCAGTGATGCAGCTGGGGTAGCAGCAAAAGTAGCCGTAGAGATTTGTGGGGCAGAAAGTCAGAGATGGAGACAGATGAGGGAAGATGCTGCAAGAAGAAGAGAGAAGGTAGAGGCAGTGAAGAGTCAAGTCGAGAGACTGTAGGTCCTGGGCACCAAGAATCTAGACAGGACACTGCTTCATCCCAAGGGTCAAGGGTGTCTGGTACCCAAGGCCTGAGTATCATAGCACTAGATGCTGTTGGGAGATGAATGTCTCGGGGCTTGAGGGCATAGCACTGCCCATCACCTGCTGCCCATCACTGCTGTAAGTCTCAAACCACTGGCTGCTGAGCAAAGGGACACTGACAGAGAAGGCCCAGAGCTACAGGTCTCTTGGATAAGCACTTAGATATGTAAGTCTCTGGCCTTTGGAACCTGAAGCCACACGCCTGTAGTTCTCAGGGCCCAGAGCTATAAGCCTCTGAGCCTGTCAGCTCAACACTTCTTATTCTTGCCCCTCAAAGGCCCAGATCTCTCCACACTGATGAAGCTGTCCTTTGTCCATTTGTAAGTTCTTCCAGATAGAGAACCCCAGCCAGCTTTCTGGTAACACCCTGGGCCCAGAAAATACATTATGAGATCTTTTATTGTGAGGTAAGAGACACATCGTGCTTTGCCTTTTTTTCCTAATAATTTATTGAAAACTAAAACAATATAGAGAACATCTCCCTGATCCTTCTGAACTCAAATGCTAACAGGTGGGGTTACATCTAGGTGACTATGGTTTGCATTTTAGAGGTCCTCAGTCTTGCACTGTTGATGGGCAGTTCTGGGTCTCTCTGTCCCCAGGACTGTGAGATGCAGTGTTTACCTGTCCTCTATTCTGCTGGCTTCCTGTATGAGAACTGACCACACTTCCTGAGCACGGTGAGATCTTAGCTGGTTCTCACTGGAGACTGTTTTATGGGATTGCTGTAACATGCACCCCCAAATCAGTGGCTTAAGTCAACACAAGCCTGTTCTTCTACAGTTCTGAAGGGTGGAACAAAGGGTAGAGGTGTTGGGGAGGGGAATAAGTCTGACCTTTCTGGTGGCTCTGGTTAGAGAAACCATTTCCTGGAGTTTCCTGCTTCTCAAGCCACCCCTGTGTCTCCTCCACTCTGTCCTAGGTCTGTCTGTCCCTGTCCTGTGACTTGCCATTCATGGGTGACACAGGCTGTGTTTTTTCTGTTCAGCAGTTGCTATCAGGAAGGCTGCTGACAGACACCCATCTTGCTTCTAGGTGGGGCACGCTTTCTGGGTGCACCTGCACGTGGGGTCACTGTCAGAGGCTTGTGTCTAGCTCTCTAGCCAGACCTCCTTTTAATTGACATGCCTGCTGCCTGCTTCCAGCTTTTCTGGGGACCATGTGAGCTCAGATGAGGTTCTGGTTACTCTGTCTACTAACTAATCCATCCCCCTCTTCATCAATCTACAGGCCTTCCAAGGGAGAGTCTTTCAATGAAAGGCAAAAGAAACCTATGAGGCCTGTCTGCCTGTCAGGGGTGAGTCAGGTGCTAGGCTCACAGGACATGGCTCTGCACATGGTAAAAAGGCCAAGGACTTATGTAACCTCAAGCCCTCACTTACTGTCTGGAAATAGTGAGTGGAGCCTCAGGGTCTGGGAACACAGTTAACCAAGCACAGATGGTTTCACCTATATCTGTATATAGGTTAAGGTTTGGACTGTGGAGTAAGGATTGCACACATGGGGCCCCCTGAGATCAAATACAGCTACAGTGAAGTGAGGCACAAGTTATTTATAACTGTGGCTTCTCTCTGGCCACTCCCCACAGAGGTATACTCCCACACCCCAAGCAGTTGCTGGTGCTTGGAGAACCCCAAGGTCCTCCCTGGAGTCCTGGGGGAATCTTTGAACCTCCCCTAGACCTAGGTGATCCTGACTAGGACTCTGTTTGGGAGACTGCTTTCTGTCTGTGGGCTCTCCCCTGGGGCTTGTGGCTTATTGCCTCACAGGAAGACATTAGAGAGAAGCTGGCCAAGCTCCAGCCTGTCCCCTTTGATGTCTGTGTCCTCTAACCTCCCAGGCTGGGCCTTGTCTGGGCAGGCAGCAAGCCCCTACCTTCCCAGCTATGGATCCCGAGGGCAGTGACAAGGACACCTGCCTGTCCTGAGGGCAGTTGCAGGTCCAGCCCAACTTGCCTGCTTGTTCTGAAGGCCAGGTCCCTTTTCCTATTCAGACACTTCTTTGCTCTCTACTGCTTCCATTCCCCAAATAGGGAAACTGAGGCTGGAAAAAGGAAGCAATGTATGGATAACAGGAGCAAGAGTCTCTTCTGAGTTTTGGCCCAGGGCCTCTCCCTGGGACAGATCTTAGTTCTTGGTGGGGCTCCTTCTCTTTGCAGATCCTTGAGGTAGTTTGTGGGAAAGCACAGCTGTTGAGACAGTACAGTTGGAAGGCACAGTAGACAAAAGCAAGCTGTATAGTGAGGGAGGGACCTCCAAGCCTGCTCAGAGCCACCAGACCCAGCTCTCTTAGAACCTGGATCTTGGCAGGGGCCAGCAGGGCTCGCTATCCATGGTGGAGAATGTCTGGTACTGTAGGTGTGGCTCAGACTCCTTTACAAGCTTGCCTCTTGCTGGCATCTCCCATGACCTGGGCAGGACAACTGGTCTACCCAGGAACGTTCAACTCCTTCATGTCAGATGGAGTCCTCCTGCTTTGTACCTCCCAGGTACTCAGGTCTGCTGTAATCCAAATACTAGGATCAAATGCATTGTGTGTAAGATGCCAGCTTCCTTCTTATATGCAAAGACAGAAAGCCATGTGATCAAATATTGCACTCTTTTGCTTTACGCACATTGGTTTCTCATTTTGTAGATGCCATCCTGGAGGTATCTGTGACTAACTCAACCTTGGCTTCTGATCAGATGAATGCTGAGAGCAAAGTTCTGGACACTACACAGTTTCTTTAGGATTGTTACAGTCCAACAAAGCTTCTGGAAGTCCCCTCAGCGTTCAGGTTTGTTCTGGACACTGGAGGAGAGGATTTAATCTCTCTGATAGAGCTTCCCTGGCATGATTCTTCCCCAGTCTGTGGCTCTTTCTTTACCGTGAAGCTGGTCCAGGCTTAGATGCACTTGGGAAGCCTCTCTGGGTCTAGCCAACATTTCTCTCAGAAGACAGAACTTGGCTCATCCTCTCTCACAGCTCAGCTTGATACAATGAATCAGGGCACCAGAGACAGAAAACAGACCTGCTGCTCCCCGTCATTACTTGTGGCCACTTGTCTTTCAGTGTGGGGTGCGCAGGGTCAGCTGTCCACTTCTGGTCTGTCACCCATTGATGATCTTGGGCACCCAGTCTACCATTCTTTGAGGGAGTCAGCAAAGTGGGATGAGGGGCTTTGGTGGGTGTAGTTAGGGAGGTTGGAACTCCCAGAGGCTAGAGGAATGCCATTTCTGACCAGCCCATATAGCACTCTGAGGCCTCTGCAGCTCTATTGCCCATGGCCTGCAGGTGGCCCAGTGTGGCCCCAGGTAGCATTGGCTACTTGAGGATCACATTCGTGTGTGTGCTTTGAACTTCTCATTCCACTCAGTGCCACAGGATTAGCCTAGTACTAAGGACTCCTCTGTCAGCTCCATATACTAGTGGCTCTTAGAAATTCCCTCCAGAAGCCCTTCAGGCCATTAATCCCCGTAGAGTTATCCCAAACCTCCTGTTCCTGGACCATCTCTTTATGTTCCATCAGCAGGTGTCAGGGCCAGAAACTGGAGCAGGATTCCTAGTTTTCCCTTTTTCCATTTGTCTCCAGTTTATATCCTCATGGTTCAGCCAAAGTTTGTCCTTCAGTCTGGTACTTACCCCTGGCTTCCATCATCCAGTGTGTTCCCTGAAGTGGTCCAAGTCTGTGCCTAGCCTTGACTCTTGGTGGTCAGAGTTAGGGAGAGCTGATCTCTGAGGTCTTTCTCCAAACCTGAAGCTTGATGGGCACTTAGGTGGCATGGATCCTGCCTTAGGTACCTGTCTGACATAGTCTTTGTGTTTGCCGTGGTATCACAAGCTCTCAGGTCCTTTATCTAAGGCTCAGTGGATGATCCACTGGATCCTTTGCCCTGAGCTGGGGTGGCCAATGATAATTGACTCCACAGTTGTTGTTCCTGCCAAGTGCTCTAGTGGTGGGTGGGTACCTCTGTGAGCCTCAGCCTCCTGTATTGCTGAGGAGGCAGGCAGCCTCAGCTTGTTAGATGTTGTCCTGGATAGGCTTTGTTGGTTCCAGCTAGGGTGTGGTGGTTGAAGAAGGTCTGTAGGTCTGGTTGCCTTTAGACACGTCTCCTCACAGCTGAGGAAGACCCTGGGGAGGCCTTGCCTGTGTGCTGGGTAAGGATTCTGTAAGGAAAGGTCATCTGTTTATGGCCTTTAAGAAGGGACTCAGGTAACCCTGGTAGGGTATGTGCCAGTTGGCTCCTGCTGGGTGAGTTTTGGGACCTCTGGCTAAATCTTTCCCAACACTACTTCCTTTCTTGGCCTGATAGAATCTCTGTGTGTGCAATTATAAAGAGTAAAGTGCCTTGGGCTCTGGAAGTTGGAGAGGAGCCCGCATGTTCCCAAATCCTCTCCAGGCCCACAGCACTCGTGAAGGCTACAGTAGCAGGTATAAGGCCACTCCAAGCTGGAGGTCCCTGCCTGGTCCCTCTCCAGTGGACAGGACTTCTGAACTTCCAGCTCTGGGACTTGGGGACATCATGACTCAGCAGTGCACGAGTACTGTGCAGGCAAGGGAGGTTTCGTGACTCAGCTACTGTAAGGAGAATGAGTCATCCCTCTTCTGACACAGGCTATTAGTCAACATTCAGACGTGCCTGAAACCCAAATAGTCTCATTAAATCCGGGGATGGCATCTACCTGCCTACTGTGACTGCACAGAATTTGACAGTTCTGAGCCACTGCAAAGCTTGGAAACCTTTGGTGTAGTTCTCAGTAGTAACAACATGGCACTGTTTCAGGGAGCATGTACATGCATGTGTTTTTATTTGTGGTGTAGAACTGTGAAAAAGTGTGCTTCAGTGATCGGGAACTGAGGCTACAGATGGGAAAGACAAGAGATTCAGCTAGAAAAACAGTTAAGCATTCTCAAGACTAAGCTTGGGCAATACACTTCAGGACTCATATTTTTTTCAAACTTTTATATTTCCTATTCTTCAGAGTAGGCTGGGAAGCCAGGATAGATGACAATGGGGAACCCATGAGTATATATGGCTGGAAACACTGAGAGGTCATGGCTCTCCCTGTTTGGGGAAGAATGTGCTAAATAATGGCACCATTGCATGAGAGGCTGAAACAAGATTCACAGCTGAAGGGGCCTGACACACTGGAGAAGCAGCACGTTCAGAAGGCGGCATGAGATTCACCTCTTAACATCAACCACCAACAGTGACCCCCACGGCTGCTGAGCCATTGCAGGCCCCAGAGCATACAGGCTTGTATTGCTTTTTGCTCCAGAGCATGATTTAGAACCTGCCACTGTGGGGAGGTCTCTACCCATGGAGTTTGGCAGTTGCTGTAAGTTACCCAGCTCCCACTGAGAATGAGGCAGTCACCAGTACATCACCAGTAACTCATCCACTGGGCAGCTCCACGCTGCAGTGGGTAAGGATGTCTTCCTAGGGGCATAGATGCAAGTCCCAGGTGGGAAGGTGGTATTTGAGGGCACTACTCATTGTGGGCATCAGGGACCTTAATTGCTAGCATAGGAATTACCTGTGGGCCTATTGTAAGCAGGGTGCTGGGCCTGAGGAGAGGGGCTTCTATGATGCCCATAGAGGGTTGGGCTCTGTGCTTGGAATGCAGGGCTGAGTACCAAACAGAGGAGCCTCTGGCCTAGGATATGACCTTCTACAGTTCTCAATTACAGGCCGGAGGACTGTCAAGATGCTTTTTGGTTAGTGAGAGTTTTCCATGAAAAAAGGAAATGGTAGGAGGATTAGAAGCTAGCTGATCCCAAGGGTGGGGGCTGCTCAGGTACCCAGCTTGGTTAGGAGGAGATGCTGGAGACCCATGGGTGGCTATACTTTGTCACCTCTCAGCTTCTCACCTGGGGCTGCCTCCCAGCCATCTCTGGGACTCCCTTTCTGAAGAGCTGCAGAAAGCAGGTGGCTGGCATGACCGTGCTTTTGTTGTGTAAGAACTGAAGTGATCTTGAGCGTGACTCATCTTATACTCCAGACCGGAGAGCCAAAATCAGAGTTGTCCTTAGAGGATAAAGTTTACTTTCAGCATCTGACTTTTTTGGGTGTATGTGTGTATACATTGTGTGTTTCCAAAGCCAAGGGTGGCATGCCAAGACTCTTCTGGGCCCTTTAAATCTCTGGTCTCTGAGGAACTGGGTTGATAAATATTGGAAACAGACACGTGAGATTCAGAAGCAAAGGAGACCTCTGAGGCGGTGGTTATAGCATCTCAAGTGAGCTCACCTGTCTGTGGTCTCTGTTGTGGACTCAGAGCTGCGTTGCACACACTGCCGATGTAGTTCTAAAAGAGCACAAGTATTTTCAAGCATATGGGTTTTTTGTTTGTTTGTTTTTTACCCAGTTGGCTTTTTATTGGAGAAAAAAAAAACTGTACAGACCGAGTTCACAAAACTAATGGTTCAGCTTAACGCATTTTAAGCCCATGAGTGTGAGCATGCTCTTGAAACTACCATCCAGACATGAGATGGGCTCTGGTCCCTCAGCGTTACTGTTGTGACCCAGTAGATGAGACTGCCCAGCTTTGTTTGAGGTGATTTGTCACAACAATCAAATCATGCAGCACAGATCCTGCCTTCTTTTGCTCAGATGCTGTTTGTGAGGTTTGTCGGCTTGTCGGGATAGACGCTGATTGTTCTTTACTGCTGCATTCAATTGTGTGAAAGCACAATGCTCGCAAGCTTTTCCTGGACGCTAGCCAATGGATGCTTGCTGTCTATAGTACAGGGATCTGGGCTCATGTGTACGTGCTTCATAGATGGGAATGCTCCCCTTCAGAAGGCACAGCTGGGATGCTACTCAGAAACTGTATGAACTTTACACTCAGAACGTGAGTTTTCCTTGATCTGCTTTAACCTCTAGGTCCTTAGAGTCATCAGAGCTTTTGATTTTATAGGTGGTATGTACAGGAGTCTGTAATTCTCATTTCTGGAACGAGTAACACTTTCATGCTCACCACCACGTTGTGAATGATTTTCCAAATCCTTTGCTCATTAAAGGAAATCAATTTTATGATTGGTGTCTTAGGGTTTTACTGCTGTGAACAGATACCATGACCAAGGCAAGTCTTTTTTTTTCTTTTTTTTATGTGCCTGGTTGGAATATTTATTCTTTCTTTTTTTTTGAAATTAATTTTTTATTGGATATTTTATTTACATTTCAGATGTCATCCTCTTTCACCATTCCCCCACCCACCCAGAAACTCCCTATCCCATCCCCCTTCCTCCTGCTTCTATGAGGATGTGCCCCCACCCACCCACCCACTCCCACCTCCCTGCCCTTGAATTCCCCCACACTGGGCCATCCAGCCTTCACAGGACCAAGGATGTCTTCTCTTACCTATGCCCAACAAGGCAGTCCTCCCCTACGTATACAGTTGAAGCCATGGGTCCCTTCCTATGTGCTCCCAGGCTGGTTTAGACCCTGGGAGCTCTGGTTGGTTGGTATTGTTGCTCTCCCCATGGGGCCTCAAACCCTTTCAGCTTCTTCAGTCTTCTCTCTAACTCCTCCACTGGGAACCCTGTGATCAGTTCAGAGTTAGCTGTAAGCATCTGCCTCTGTATATGTCAGGCTCTGGCAGACCTCTAAGGAGACAGCTATATCAGGCTCCTGTCAGCACATTGAATTGAGACTGGCTTATAGGTTCAGAAGTTCAGTCCATTATCATCAAGGTGGGAATATGGCAGCATCTAGGCAGGCATAGTGCGGGAGGAGCTGAGAGTTCTACATCTTCATCTGAAGGTTGCTAGCAGAATACTGGCTTCCAGGCAGCTAGAATGAGGGTCTTAAAGCCCACACCCACAGTGACACACCTGCTCCAACAAGGCCACATCTCCTAATAGTGCCACTCCCTGAACCAAGCAAATATAAACCATCACATATGGAAAGACGACTCTGGTGGGCAAAGAGCTTATTGTACAAACATGAAGACCTGAGTCTGGATCCCCAGAAAAACTGGGCTCAGTGGTCAGTGAGCTCCAAAGTCAATGAAAGACTGACTTGAAGACTAAGAAAGGTGGAGAGTGGCAGGAGAGGACATGGGACTCAGACCTCTCTCCGGCATTTACATGTATATGTACCTATGATCTTCTACACCCCTTCCCCCAGTGAACAGGCACACAATGCACATGTGCATACATACACGTGCACACACACACACCTGTGCACACATGTATGCGTGTACACATACACATATGCACGCGTGCACAGTGGTATACTGTTTTATTGTTGACTTTTTAATGTTCTATGTAAAGATCTTGTGAGAAGAGGGTCACTTTGCTGTCCAGGCTGGCCTAGAACTCTTGGGCTCCAGTGATCCTCCTGTTTCAGGCTTCTGAGAGTAGCCAGGACTACTGGCAGGTGCTGCTTCTAGGCTGTGGCAGTTCTCTATATATGCCAGAGATTAATAAGTTTTATTATATATAATATGTATATATGAGAGCATATAACATATATTCTCATTTCTAGAGTGACTAACACATTCACGTTCATCTACCACTTTGTAATTGGTCTTCCAAGTCCTTTGCTCATTAAAGAAAGCTAATGTTCAGGGTTAGGAAAACAGCTGAGAGGGCAAAGAGTGTGTGCAAGCATGAAGAGCTGAGTTTGGATTCCCAGCACTTGCAGTAATGTCTGTTGTATTAGTCAGGGCTGTTAAGAGAAATAGAACTAATTGGACACAGAAATCCTCTCTGTCCACAGGGTACTGGTGTCAAGATTCCTTTCCCCACAGATTCCAAGGTCTTCCGATGCTCATGTTACATAAACCTCTGGAGGACTGAGGTAGAACCTGGGCCATCTTTCTGTAGACTTTTCATGATCACTGTGTGATTCTCAATACTGGCACAGGGTAAAGGTATGGAAACCCACTCTCTTCTACTGTTTAGGGAATTAAAGTGTCAGTAAATGTTCAGTACAAATGAGATTTCTCCTTACATTTTGTTGTCTCAACAGACATGGATCCCACAAACATGGAGGGCACACCCTTATGAA
This sequence comes from Rhabdomys pumilio, assembly GCA_030674055.1. Lineage (NCBI taxonomy): Eukaryota > Metazoa > Chordata > Mammalia > Rodentia > Muridae > Rhabdomys > Rhabdomys pumilio. The sequence goes on from JANHMN010000017.1 coordinate 11,278,376, forward strand.
TATGCAACTTCTATTGACCCTGTTTCTATGGAGACCACCAATCAATACAGTGTGGACTCAATGAGGTACATGTGTAAAGTGAAGACTTGGCTCGTGGAGTTGTGGAGCAGCCTGTGGTGTAGCTTAGTCCATCAAAAAGGCCCCAGAAGCAGAGAGCCAGTGCTGTGGATTCTGGCCAGGAGGATGCTGGCAGTCCAGCTTCAGCAGGCAGGGATTAAAGGAGACCCATCCCTCTTCATTTCTCCTCTGTCTGTGTCAACAGTACAGTGGCTATTGTTACCTCAGAGCAGTCGCAGTCTTGTGGGGGTGCAGGGCTCAGGACATGAGCTTGGTTGGTGGCATTCTTCAGTCCGCACATAGCTCAGAGCAAGAACATTTGCCGTGAAGCTGGGTTTGAGTTGGTGAAGAAATGGGATTCTATAGTACCTTCAGGCCCTACAGCTTGAACACAGGGAAGGACAGTGACACCGCTTACTGTGTAGGGGTGTCAGGTGGGCTCCTGACACACGGTGACTGAGACACCTTCCAGAACAGCTAAACATTTTGCTTAGAGGTGTGTGCTGTGTGGCCAGGACCTGGGCCGCACATGACGGCCTGCTCAGGTCAGGGTAACAGTTTGAGTATGGCACAGAATGAGACTGCAGAGGGAGAGCACCATGAATGGAGCCTGGGTACAGAGGGTAAGGTTTAGGGACAAGTCGGGGAACTGAGGAGGGGCAGGAAGAAAACATTTTTGAGCATGAAACAGTCTTAGTGTGGCAGAGAGGCTAAAGCAATGTTTAGACTTAATAGCAGTCTAGGGCACTGTGGTTTTCCTCCTAAGTTCCTCTGGCCTTGTCTTCTCTGATTTCTGCTGCATTTTTCATGTGAACTCTATGGTCTCCTCAGTTCTTCTCTCTCCTCACCTGCCTTTCCATGCTTAGTGACAGTCATCTGAGGTCACCTCTCAGCATGACCCCATTCATTCCCTTGCTTCTTGTGCCAACATGCCCCCTGGCTCAGCCCAAGGCTCATAGAGGACCTTCTGACTATATTTCTGCTCCGTCTCAAGTAGTGTCTACCTGCTCGTCACTCTAGGACATCCTGGATAAGGCCACCCCTCCCGGATCCCATCTAGATGTCTATGGTGTTCCTGCTCTCACGGTGATGACATCGCTGAGACTGACATTCTACTTGGTCATCCACTGTATCTCAGGGTCCAGAAGGTACAACTCATGTTGTCAGCCTCATGTAGCCATGCGGGGGATAGAGGACGAGCCAGAGGGCCAGGAGAGAATGCAGGAGGAGACGAGGGTATGACAAGCCTCAGGAGCAGTCAGGGATGAACACCAGGATGCTGCAAGCAGACAGTCACTACCTGTGGACAGACGATTTCCCTGGACAACGTTAGTCAGGGTTCCCCTTCCTCTACCTAGTGTTCACATTGCTGCTACTTTCCAAGGGAGTCCTCTATGGAGTGGATCCTTTGATTTAGAGATTATGTAGTTCTTTCTTATTTGCTTGCCTTTTGTTATTGTTCTGAGACAGAGCTTTGAGTAACTCAGGCTGGCCTGGAACTTACTGTGTCTCCAAGGACAATCTTGAGCTTCCAATATTTCTATTTCTACCTCCTAAGTGAAGGCATCACAGGCACGCCCTCTACCTGGTTTTCTGCAGTGCTGGGCATTGTAGCCAGAGCTAGCCAGACAAACGTTCTACACACTGAACCATGTTCTCAGCCACCCTAGGGTTCTTTTGAACAAGCATTTAAGGAGATACTTGTTATTTTATAATTTTAACTGTCACCCAAAATTTAGTTTCTATCATATGTACTTTGGGGTGTTGGGGTTTTAAAATGTGCTTTATAAATCGAAAAGGTACAAGCTATATAGTCACATGCACCACAGGTGATCTTGCAGCCTACGGGCTTGTCTTTGGATAGGGCCCTAGACCATTTAGTCCTTCCTAACCCCAAACCTCTACAAGATCCCACACACTAACGCCGAGGAAAAAGCATTGTGCTTAGAAACAAAGCAACAACAACAACAACAAAACAAAAACAAAAACAAAAAAACTCATACCCCAGAAATAATTCATTCATGCGCTATAATTACATTCACATGAAGAGGTTTTATTTATTTATTTTTATTTTTGAGAATTTGTTAAGATATTCCTCGTGGTTAACTGAGTGATTGACAGAAAAAACACAAGTGCTGGGGGGAAAAGTGCTGTTGGCATTGAGGACAGAAAGTGAACCTGTCACAGAGTTGAAATGACACACTGGTGTAAGAACGCCACGTGCCTGCAGGCGTGTTCTCGATCTTATTGCATTGCGCTAGTGAAGTTCTCTGGGTCTTTGTGGGCAGAGAGTCATTTCTGAATATCCTGATGAATGGAGACAGCTTGGCATCCAAGTCAGGTGTAGTTGCAATGATGCCTCTGGTCATCCCAAGTAGGCCACTGAGCCCTGAGGAGGGGCTCAGTCTACCACAGACTATGAGGCCACACCTTCAATCCACGAGGCTGGTGTGGATACGAGGTTGGTACAGGTTCATAGGGATGGAAAATTCCATGTGGCCCAGGAAGTGTTGAAATTTTTATTTTCTCTGTGGCATCCAAATCCCTGAGACACCAGGAGAGAACGGGGAGTGGGAAAGAGATGAAAGTTATGGGTGTGGGTCTCATGTTTCTCAGGCTGGCCTTGAACTTGTTATGTAGCAGAGGGTTAGAATTAGGGATGTGGAGCACCGTATACATGTGGCACATGCCTGGGATTACAGCACTTGGGAAGTAGAAACAAAGGAGTCAGAAGTTAAAGACCATCTTGGATACATAGCAACTGGAGACCAGCTTGGGATATATAGTATCATATCTCTAAGGACTTCTGGAAGTTCAGCTACTCCCCAGGACTAGTTGCTTCAGTCAGCACCTCTCCAAAAGGGTCCTTCTTCCTGTCCCCAGATGTAAGCTCCTGCCTCTCAGCTTCCAGAGAAACGTGCTGTTAATTGCTCAACTGTGAATACATTTCCAGCTTCTCCCTCAGAAAGTTCTGTCCTGTCATTGGCTCTGATTTATGGAGTTTGGTGGAGACAGGTTTGAACAAGGTTAAACAGGGGTCGGTGTGCTCAGCTGCCTGCCCCAGAAAGAACTTTGGCCCACGAGCCTTACTTGGGCACCCCTGGGAGGATGCTATCCCAGCAGCTCTCACAGAGGTTTTTACCCCATTGGTGTTGGCTCAGGTCTTGTACCTAGCTTCTGCTGGCAGACTGGAGGTGTCAGGGCCACTCTGCAGGCTTGGGGGCAGAGGCCAATTGGGTGGGGCATGTGGCTGGGTACTAAACAGGGAGGGGGCATGTGGGAGGCAGCATCTGGGAATGAGTGGTTCCTGGCTTTGCAGGTCTGGCTCACAGACCCTCAGGTTCCTGTCTGGCTCCCCCTCCTAATTAGTATCAGTCCTCCAGACGCCAGTTCCCATGTGTTGTCTGCCCCTCCACATAGGCAGTGTTAGGTTCTTCTTCTCACTGGGGTCTGGGTCCAGGAATGGGGGCTGGGGCTATGAGGCAGGCAGGGCAGGCGACATTCTGACCTGAAGCCCTCTGTGCCAGTGTTTTAATTTCTCAGGGGACTGCTCACCGCATGCTGCTGGAGAGAGGTCTGTGCTATGCACACCATTCAAGACACTCAAGGTTGAGCCCCCCTCCGCTTTTTTTCTTTCTATTCAACCCTGCTCCTTTTCTTCCCCTCCCCTTTCCTGGATGAGAGTCCGGGCAGAACTCTCTAAGGCCCTCTGTCCTGTGTTTACCTGCAGCTCCCCTCTCTCTCTTTACAGCTTTCCTGCCATCACTGTTGCACACTGTCTAGAAGCCACATTGGCTTCACAAAGGGCTGAGGTATAGCCAGAGATTCTAACTTTGTGCTGTGGAACAGTCTTCCTTCAGGAGGCACTCTGTGGCACACATGGTAGTGTCTTTGTATTTTGTCCCTAAGAACTAATGCCAGGAGGGTTCTGTGAGTTGAGCACCTCCCAAGGAGCTGAGCGGGTGTGGGTGATAGACTGCTTCACAGCACCAAGGGCATCTGGGGCAATAGAGCCTTGAGCACTGCCCCTACCCCCAACACAGTCCACCCCTGGCCACACAGCCTGCAGCTGTCTTGTGTTAAAATATCCCCAACTTTTCTGTCTGATGGTTGGACATCTTCTTGCTCTTGCTGCATTTGTGGATCCACATTGGGCTTCCCCTGTGACACTTGAGCTGCCTCCATTCTGTGGAGAGCTGAAGAGGGCAGGGACTGCTTGACACATCCATTCTGTCCATTTACACTGAGAACTGAAGTGACATGCTTAATGAGAACTTGCTGAGGGAGAGAGAAGCCTGTATCCATGACATCAAGGCACAGAACAGAAGGTGACACAGCACCAGAACAGATGTACTTCAGGGTCTGGAATACATAAAGAGCACCTCAGATTATTTACAAAACAACAGGTGACCAAACAAGGCATCAGGCACGGCACTGGGACCTGCACTTCAGAAGAGATCCGGATGTCCGGAGTCATGAGAAGAGGTGCCAGGCTCATGGTGTCAGGGAAATGCACTATGGGGATATAGCTGGTTACCAGCATAGGGCTACAGAACTGGCCAAAAGACACACAGATGATGCTATGTTAGAAGCAGGGACTGCCACTCACTGAGTACAAGCTGGTAAAGTCTCTTGGGAAATTGTTCCACAAAGCTTCCTATGTGGCACTAAAGATCAGCTTGACCTCTCTGTGTCTATACACCCACCCCCAAAACCAGGCATAAGAAAGGACATCAGGATAGCACATAAATAGCCCTTACCTCTTTTTCCAGCATCCAGAAGTCAAAACAGTCTGAAAGGCACCAAGGACTAACAGAGATGCATACAGTGTAGGTATCCAGGTAAAGACCAAGCTTATTGATCAATCCCATAAATGGACGGCACCATGGGCTGGCCACCATTAGCCACTCTAGTGGACTTTATGGAACTGGAACTATTGAGTCATGTGACTCAGGAGGTAGAAGTGACCTTGAATACAAAAAACACTAAAAGAAACTGAGGCATTAACTCATAGCTGCTGAGGGCTTAGCGTGTGTCCTTCAAAAGACCCAGGGAAGTGAGTGTCAGCACCATAGACTAATGGCTATGGGCTGGTTACATCCAGGAAAGCCTCAACATCTACTTTGCATGTACCAGCTCTTTGCAGAAACCAGTGGAGGGTAGCACATCCCAGCTTAATACAACCTAGACCACTGTGGTGCTGCCCTTTCCTCCAGAGACTCTTGTGTGCAGGTTGGGGATGCTGCTCTCCAGGGTAGAGCTGGTAGCCTTTTGGGTGCTGGGTCTTTGACACAGCTGCCCCTGTGTTGAGGGACAGGGACAAATCTGGTGTCTCTTGGGGCTTCAATCACCTGTACCATCTTGACTGAGAGAACTGTAGGGCTTCCTAGGTCCAGGAGCCTGATGAACCCTCTCCTGAGACCTTGACCTTTTCTGTGTCTGTAGGCTCTTCATATGACATTGTAAATTCAAGAGGTGAGACATTTGCCCAGAGGAGTCCTTATAATTAGGCCAGGAGGCCGCTTGAGTGGGTCTCTTCCCACCAGCTTTTCCAAATGACAGTCTGCCACAGCATAGCTGGCTTTATCACTCCTTAGGGATTTGGTTCCAGCTGCAACAGAGTATGTGCTAGCTGGGGCCTCTCCAGACCCCTGGGGCCAGAGTAGCATTCTTTTTTGGTGTCCAAGACCATTGTTCTGAGGACATTTTGGGCCATACTGGTTGCCCTCGTAAGACAGCTGGATCATGCAGGTGGTTGGTCTGTGAGAGCATTCCATGTGACACACACTCAGCCTGGCCATTTCTGGATGTCTGCTAAACCCGGTCACCACTGTCTCTCAACCAGGTGTTCCTAGGGCTCAGAGCTACACATGCAGCCGGGAGGACAAGGTAGGGGTGGGCAGGACAGCATATGCAGGCCTTATGGGCTCTAGGTTTGGGGGTGGGGTGTAGTGAAAGTCTGGAATTGGCATTGACCAGAGTACCATTGGGACCACTGGGCTCCTTAAAACACTGGGCCCCACAGACAGCAAGGAGAGTGAAGGAGGCGGGGGGTGGGGGGGGGTAGGGGTAGGGTGCCTCAAGCCTCAGGCCATTCCTGAGGGTTTCTGCATAGGTGCTGGGGATCCAGCCAGGCCTGTATTACTGGGTCAGTTAGGGGTAATATCCCACTTGGAGGGAAAGGAGCCAGGAAAGGCCAACCAAAGGATGGGATTAGGGACCCTGATGTCACTGACTTTCGATATCAGGACTGGGCACCGGTGTGTGTGTGTGTGTGTGTGTGTGTGTGGTATGTTTGTCTTAGTGAGTGAATCTGCACCCCAGGATGCTCCTGTGCATGTGAGGCTGTGTGGAGGTGGATGTGTGGCAGGTACCCACTACCGAGCTCTTTCCTCAGGAGGAGGGCCTCAGGGCCTAGCCCAACACAAAAGTAGTTTTGCCTTGGTCAAACCACAAAGCCCTTCAGAAGTCTGACCCTTAACCTATTCAACCAAATCCGCTTCCTTTGCAGACATTGTTTTATTGTGTTTCTCAAGCCATGGGACATATTGTTTAATTTCTTAAGATATTCTTTGTGTTACCTGAACTTTGTCACATATGTATGTGATCCACTGGACCAGAAAAGTTAAAATGGGGACTGCACAGTGTGTTGTCATTTGTCAGTCAGCTGATCTTTCTCAGGGCAAGGCTGAGTCCTGGGCTCTGTTAGGAGTTCTGCCTTTTTCAAGATGGACCCATGGGTACCACCTCCCTGTGCTTAGTCTTAGCTAAAGAAGTTATCACTTGCCTGTCCCTCAAGAAAATGAGTTGTTGGCCCCTGCAGAATATCCAGACATGGGTGTTACTCCAGGATACCCCCAGAGGAAGGAGCCCTGAGAAATGGAGTTTGTCTGAGGGCTACTCAATTTCCTGCCCTGCCCCCAGGAAACTTTTTTTTTAACCTATCTCTAGCCCAGGATAGGGAAGAGGTCACTGGAACAGCGTGAGGTGAGTGACTCCTGATGGTCTAGAAGCCATTATGGAGGGCACAGGAACCACCATCAAGGAAGGAGATAAAATATCACCTGATGAACTTCAGTAGTGTTTATAAGCCTCCTGAGCCAGTGTCAGAGTCACAGAGACACCCTCCTCCCCCACTCCAGGAGAACAGATGGTACCCTGCTTGAGTAGTGGATCACTCTTCCTTCCCTCAAAGCTGTCCCAAGAGGAAGGTAGTACCTCTACCCTCACACACAACAGCCCACTTCCCTGAGTGACCCAAGCCTTGTCAAGGAGGTGAGTCTGACCCAAGTGGACAGGATCAGGGAGTAGCATGGGGCTCCAAGCGCCTAGAGGGCCCCTCTGGGACATAGCCAAGAGCTGGGCTGTGGGTGGCCAGGCCTCAGGCTGTTCATCCCATTCCACCGAGGGCAACATTCTGCTCAGGCCAAGCAGGTGCGGCCCCAGACAGCTGGGCTGCCCAGCATGCTTGTGGCGTGAAGTCAGCTGCCCAGCCCGGCCACCAGCCGCACCCTGGCTATTTTGGGAGCCTCCAGCTCAGAACTCTGCCTAGCTGTTCCCACCCCTGCAGCTCCTGGGAGTCTGATTAGAGTGTAGACAATGCCCCTCTTGTTCCACATCTGTCCTTTCCCCACAGCCCCTGCAGGCCTCTATTCCCCCATAGACACAGCTGGTCCTGCCTGAGGGTTGGGGGCAGCGCCTGGCAGGAGGAAGCTGGCCTTGTGTTGGGTCTTAGGATCACAACAGAACTGGTCCTCAAAGCACTGAAGGAAGAGACAGGCAGGACGGCCTTGGTAGCATTCACTGTTAGAGAGTAAGAACTTGACACCCCCAGAGAAGTGGCAAGGCCTACGCTACTTTGACAAAGAGGAGATCTGGAAAATTCTCCCAGATCCTTCTACTCTGTGCCTTCCTCAGCCCTGAGATTGTTCCTAGTGGTCGGGGAAGAGTAAGGTTTGCTGCTCCCCAGGGCTGTCCCGGTCTCTCTCATATAGTTGGGAGCATGTGTGGATTCTCTGCAAATGGAGAACTGCATTGATTGTTCTCCTTTCATGGTCTGGACAGACCTCAAGACCTAATGTTCGGGAGTGCATCCAGTCCTGGGCTGGAGCGTGTGCCCCTGAACATGCATTCTGACCCTGGAACATTTGTCTTGATCTTGGAGCAGGCAGCCTTTTACCTTGGAGGACGTGTCCTGGCTTTATGGCAGGCAGCACTGTGCAGAAGCAGGCATGGGAGGAGAGGCCTTTAAGCATCTCTTCTGCTGGACTGAGTGTGGAAAGCTGGGTCAGGTGAGGGAGTGGACACCATGCTGTGGGTGTTGTGGGAGCAAGTGAGGCAGGACAACAGTGGGGCAGGTGACTTTAGTATTAGGATACTTTGGTAACAGGACCCATGATGAGGTTCTGAGTGTGTGAGCAGTGGGATGGGGTCAAGGGTCAAGGGGGGAGGAGTAGAGGGCATTGGAAGGAGATGGTGGAGGTCACTGGTGATATGGTTAAATTGAGAGGGCCAATGGGCCAAGGACTCATGTTCATGGAGCATGCTTGGCAGAACACCCATGCACCTGCACATCCCAGCATGGAAACAAGACTGAAAGCTCTGGCTGCCTTGAAGTAGGACCTGGCCCTGAGTATCAGGTGCTCTACCCAGGACCCAGAGATATCTGGGCCTAAGCCAGGTTCCAACTCTTGGAGACAAATCATGCTCCATGCTCTGGAGCCTGGTCTGACCTCTCTTTTCCCAGAACTCCTGTTGTGGGACCTTCAAGCACTCTGCCTTCTCTAGGCTCCTGTCGTCTTAGTCTGTTCTGGCTGTTGTATCAAAATCTCAAAGACTGAATGGCTTAGGAACAGTATAACCTTCTTTGACCCTGAAATCCAATCAAGGCAGAAGCAGATGCTGCATTTCCTATGACATCTCAGGCCAACTCTTCCATAGGTGGTGTGGCATTGTGCCCTCACGTGGGTGTAAGAGGGAAAGAGGCTCTCTATTTCTCTCTGTCTCTCTGTCTCTGTCTGTCTCTGTCTACTCTCTGTCTCTCTCTCCCTCTCGTGTGTGTGTGTGTGTGTGTGTGTGTGTGTGTGTGTGTGTGTGTGTATGTAAGCTAGAGGTCAGCCTTCGGTATCTTCCCAATTGTTTTTCACTGTGTTTTTAGATAGTGTCTCTTAATGATCCCGGAACTCACGAATCCTGCAAGACTAACTGTCCAGTGAACTCAGGAGTCCTCTCAGAACTCAGGTTCTCATGTTTGCTTGGCATTCACTTTACCAACTGAGCTGGAGTCATCTCCCCAGCCATGGCTGTTTTTTGTTTGTTTGTTTGTTTGTTTGTTTGTTTGGTGTGTGTGTGTGTGTGTGTGTGTGTGTGTGATTGGCCTGGACCTTGACGAGTGGGTTAATGAGCCCCAAGAATCCACCTGTTTCCACCTTGACAGTGCTAGGATACGAATGTGCACCATCATGCCCAGAGTCGAGGGTGGTCTCTGAGGAAACAAGGCAAGGACTTCACAGACAGAGCTATCTCTCTAGCTGCTTTTCTTCTTTTGTAAGGACTTGAAGGGCTGTTTTCATGATGTACTTATCCCCAAAGGCTCTCAAGACTACAGTATCAAGCTTTAGATTTTAGTGCATAGATTCAGGGGACAGAAACATTCTGACCATAGAAACAGAGTAGTGGGCAAGTCCGAGGTCCAGCACAGGTGTCTCTGGGCGCTGATGGTCAGGGGTCTAAGGGTGGCCTGGGCTGAGTCTGGCTGGGCCTGCTTTCAAGGCTCAAGGTGAAGCCACACTTGTGTTCCGTAGACCAGGGACTCAGATACTCCACACCACTATCTTGGTCAGTGTCTGCCTTCAGCTTCAAAGACGAGCAAAGAACTCCCTACTTGGGAACCAAAAGGGCACCGGGAAGCAGGATCTGTGGTGCTCTTGGAAAGAGAGGAGGCAGGTACTAAGGAGCCTCCCTGACAGGAAGCTTGAAACCATGGAGCTCTGCTCACGAGCCCTTTGTTAGAATGCATGACCCCAGCAACTTCAGGATGGGGAGTCCCGAGCCCCAACAGGGCTCAGGTGTGGTTAAATGGGCTCAGGTGTGGGAAGTGTCAGGGCCCTGACTGAGTCTTTGCTTAGGAGTCCCTGGGGATGAGAATGCCCTGGTGCTTTAGCTAGGATGTTGAGTCTAGGCTGACAGAACGTGAGCCATGTTTGAGGTCATAATAGAGACCGTGCCTTCCATGGATTATGGTGTTCCCTATCTCCTGTGTGGAATAAGGGACTGTACTGTGGAGCCCCTTCTCAGAACAAGGAGCTAAATGTGTTCTCTAATCTCTTTTTTTTTACCTCAGCCTCCTCCTGGGTATCCCAATTGGGTGTCTTGTTGGTGAACTAACCAGCAGGTAGGGCTAATACATATTCTCAGCTCCAGATACTTAATGATGTCTCGTCGTCCAGTAAAGTGTGAGCCATGTGCTTAGTCGGCCGTTGATGATTGCGAGCTATTGAGCATGCCTGATGGGGAGATGCTAGCCCCGAACTCCTGTCTTCTTCTTCGTCAGTTCTCAGCTCCTTTGACCTGGTCTGTGTTCTTCCATGCTCCTCAGCCCTGCCAGTGAAGGCTTTTCTGAAGGCTTCAGAGTCATTTCAGCCTGCCATAGTTGTATCTCATCCCTACCTCTCCAGATAAGAGTCAGCTTCCTTCTGACTCTTCCCAGTAGAGGACTCGTGGGCAAGCTTCTGGAAGCTAACTGCCACCCTCCATCCATCCAGTCCTTGGCTCACAGCATCCTGAGTGTAGGAAGAGCCATCCTGTCCCTCCACACTGGGCTCTCCCCACTGCACTGGGTGGAGCTTCTCTCAGGAGCTTCAGTGCCTATGACGGATGCTTGTGGCAGTTTGCATATGCTCAGCCCAGGGAGTGACACTATTAGAAGGTGTGGCCTTGTTGGAATAGGTGTGTCACTGTGGAGGTGGGCTTTAAGACCTTCCTCCTGGCTGTCTGGAAGCCAGTATTCTGCTAACGGCCTTCAGATGAAGATGTAGAACTCTCAGCTCCTCCCGTACCATGCCTACCTGGATGCTGCCATGTTCCTGCCTTGATGATAATGGACTGAGCCTCTGAACCCATAAGCAAGCCCCAATTAAATGTTGACCTTATAAGAGTTGCCTTGGCCATGGTGTCTCTTCCCAGCAGTAAAACCCTAAGTAAGACAATGCTCGTGGAGATATTCTATTCACTCCGGCCTTGGGGAGGCAGGCAAAGGAAGTGATTCTTGCTCCACAAAGAGACAAAGAAAACTCATTCCCACAGGCTGCCAGTTGATATCCTCTTCTTAGAGAAGGCTGGAGAGAGGCACATGCCAATCTCCCCTTTTCCCCCTTTGAGCTTCCTAGGGCTGTGTGGCCTGCAAAGTCCTGGCTTTCCTGAACTATGTGGTTTCTGGGGCCTCTGAGGCCAGGCCACTGGATGTGCTGGCAGGATTTCACAGCTTGGATTTCTGGGCCCAGACAGGGCAGAGGAAGGACGTCCTTGCTGTTCTCTGGCTCCTTTGGAATCAGTGGCAGATGGTTCAGGAGTTTCATCTCCAAGGGGAGAAAGCTCCCTGTTCCTGGGGAGTTGGGGTGGTCATGACTGAGGAAGCTGGGTGGACTGCTGCTGGCCCTGCTGAGTATGGGCTCTCTGGACAGCTCTGCCCAGAGGTGACAGAGCTATCCTTGTGTTCATGACCAGCACTGCAGGGCCTTGGGAAGAGGTGTCCTTGTTGCTCAGGATGGGAAGGGCCAATTTAGAATTCACACATGCCTCTGAGACCAAAATCAGATTCAGATTCTAAGTGATGCTGAAAAGTCTTGGAGCTTGGACAAAGCACCCCAGACTTGGGGGAAGGGGACAGGTGTTCTAGGAGTACTAGGCCTGGAAAGACTCTGCAGCCTGAGCATCCCAGATCCAGCACTGAGGAAGGATGGATGCTGCCTCAAAGTCCTGCTCTGAGCTGTGCCTGTCTGGAGGCGTCCAAGCCACAGGGTGGAGGAGAAAGAACATTCAGAAGCCAGAGTACAGCCAAGAAACTCTCCTTTGCACTCAGGCCAGCCGGAACCCACAGGCTTGAACTAAGTAAGCCAGGCTGCAACTGCACCCCAGATTCTGTGGGCACCGCCCAAGATGTTGCCTGAACCACCACACCACAGGGGCTTCTTCCTGCACAGACAGACATCTGTTTGTGCTGTGGGGGTGGAGTGCAGATCCCCTTGGGATATTGTGTCCTGGCAGCATGTGGAGTGGGGGCAGGGTAGGACACAAGGTCCTCTCAGGGTTGAGGTCCTGACCTTCAGGGGAGAGAGGATTGCTGTTACTAGGGCCTGTGAGATGACAAAGGCTGTGGCTGGAGCGTCGACACTGACTGGCCCACCTTCAGGGCCAGCCTCCTCTTTTCCTGTTGACTCAATTAGGATGAGCCCAGCTTTCTGGGAGTGTAGGTATGGACTAGGGATAGTCGTATGGTAAGGTATAAGAGGATATTTTTGAGTTCTCTTTGACACCCTGCAAAGAGGAGTTGTTGGTGCCATACAGAGTATGTGGTATGGCTCGCTCTCCTGTAAAGTCTTCCACAAAGGCAGGAGCGGTGAGCTGTGTCCTTCCCAATTACGTACAAGCAGGCTGATGAACTGGGAGACTCATGAGCTTGGTCGAAGCAGTTTTGTCCCCACAGCAGACCATCTCTTCCTGATTCCTACTTGGTGGGTCCAAGAGAGAGACCTGGGGGTGAGTAGAAACTGGCACAGAGCTCTTGGGGTATCCTGGGTGTCTTGGAGGTTCTGAGCTAAGGCTGACCAATAGGCTCCAGGTCAGTCAAGAGAAGTGAAGCAGTGAAGGCTTTGGGAGCTGGCTGACTGGAACATAGATTCCCCTGCCCTCTTGATGTGCAAGCTTGGGAGAGCAGCTCTGCTTTTCCGAGCATGTGTATTTCTTGTTGCTGTGATAAAAACACAACAGAAGGAAGAAAAGGTTTATGTCCTCATCGTGGTGACAGGAGTTTGAGTTGGTCACATTGAGTATGAAGTTATAGAGAGTCAGTGGGCAGTGGTGGCACATATCTTTAATACTAACACTCTGGAGACAAAGGCAGGTGGATCTCTGTGAGTTCAAGGCCAGTCTGATCTACAGAGCAAGTTCCAAGACAGCCAGGGCTAGACAGTGAAACCCTGTCTAGAAAAACAAAAATCAAAACATGAAACAAAACATAGAGTGATGAATTCGAGTTAGTATCCAGCTCCCTTGCTCCATTTTATTTCAGGGTTCACTGTGTAGGGAATGGTGCTGCCCACAGTGTTCGTTCGCCCTTCTTGTACAAATCAAGAGAGTCACTCACAGACAAGCGGGACCTCCCAAGTGTTTCCAGATATCATCAAGTTGAGACTTGAGATTGACAGCCACAACTTCTTTGCAAATGGAGTGACCCCTCTGGGTGTTGTGAGACCTCCATGATCTGGGGGAGGGCAGTGTAGTGCTTGCTAAGCCTGCAATGCTGATGAGACACAGACTTCCCTCCACAGTGGAGTCTCAGCTGACCAGTGGAGATAAAGAGAGAACTTTCTGGGTGGGGAGGCATTATGGTGAATTGATATGAACTCATGGGATAGGAGGACAGAGACTGCTCCACTGACTTTAGAATAGAAAGGCCCAGTAGCTAAGATGCTTCAGGTGTAGTTTCAATGATATCAGAGCTCCTGTTGGATGCAGGAATCCTCTACTCAGCAGGTACTGGCTATCCACCTGAGTCATTTAAGCCAAAGTTCTGAGGGTGGACGAGATGCCTCTGTCCACAAGGACAATGCTGTGATCTGTGTTCTGAAAATAATGGAGATCCATCTGGAAAAGCCTCCATGTGAACATCCATGCGGCTGGGAATTTATTACCTTGAGGACGGTATGTATTTCCACACTGGCAAGGAATTCCTCTGTCTAAGGCCTGGGGTGGGAGAACCAGTGTAAAAGGGGGGGTCTAGGATACAGCTACTGTCCTTGAGGGGGGCATAGCTTAGGAAGACACTTAGCTTGCCCTGGAACAATACCCTTTTTAAACCCAAGGACCACAGAGTAAAAGAAAAATCAATTTCCAATTACTTTTAAGCCAAAGGCTTTTCAGCAAAATAAACTCAGAAAGTGGTGGCTGGAGAGTATTGCCACAAAGCGTAGTGTATCATTCTGGGCTCTATAGGATCTGAATGGCATGACCTTGGTCAAGGTACCCTCTGTGCCCCAGGACCTCTCATCTTCCAAGGACAGGCTGAGCATGCTGCCATCCTTCCGTCATTATACTGGGATAAGCATTGAGGCTGGAAATAAGAGTTTAGGGCATGCAGGGATGTCCTACTGTGCTTTGAATGAGAATTAACTCCGTGTTTAAACACTTGGTTCCCAGTTAGTGGAGTTGTTTGGGAAGGTGTGGTCTTGTTGGGGGGAGGTTTGTCACTAGCGGTGGGCTTTGAGTTATCAAAAGATTCGTGCCACTCACAGCATACACTCTCTGCCTTCTGCTTGTGGATTCGAATGTGAGTTTTCCTGTCCCAGTTGGCTACTCTGGAGTCTACACTTACGGAAGAATGGATGTTGTCACTCAGAAAGCCATATAGAGTGCACAAAGGCTACATGGTGCCCTTTGATGCCACACATGGGGCAGAGGCATGTCTAGAACTCACATCTTCTGGGACCATTTGTTTGTAACAAATGACTAAAACTGGAGCAAAAACCCTATGTCTAGACGTATGTGCCTGTATGTGTCTGTGTGTGCTTGTGTCTGTGTGTGTATGCATCTCTGTGTGTCTGTCTGCATGTGTGTGCATGTCTGCATCTCTGAGTGTGCATCTGTTTGTGTTTGTATGTGGTTTGTGTGTCTGTCTGCATGTACATGCATGTATTTGTGTCTGTGAGTCTGCATGTATGTGTGTGCATCTGTGTCTGTGTCTATTTGTGTGTGTGTGTGTGTGTGTGTGTGTGTGTGTGTGTGTGCATGAAGAGGATACCAGGCCTCAGGTATTACTCCTCAAGAGCCATCCATTTTTTTTGTTGTTGTTGTTTTGAGACAGAGTCTCTCATTAGGACTTGAGGCTTTTCCACCTTGACTAGACCTACTGGCCAGGGAGCCCTAGGAACTCACCTGTCTCCACCTTCTCAGCACTGTGTTTACCAGTAAGCACATAGCACAGGCTCTTTCTGTGGGCAATGGGGATCAAACTCAGGTCCTCATGCTTGAGGAAAGCATTTTACCAGCTGAGCTTTCTTCCCAGCTACTGGCATTTATTTCAGAACAGACTCGAACAGAGGCAGATACACACATGTGTATCTGCAGGTAGGAGATTCCCTCTGGACCACGTCCTTGTCCTTATAAACACTGATTGCTCTTCACGCTCACACTTCCCAAAGAAACAGAGTATTCCACATTGAGGCTCACTGAGATGTGTGCTTATCTGGGTCCTATTGGAGCCTCCTCATTAGGGTTTCTTGTCCATTGGAATAAGGGCCTCAGTGGCCTCTGCAGCTTTTCTCTAGTTCTCTGGGTGTGTTCTCTGTTGTCCCTGTAAATCCCTATTGGTACCCAATTCTCTGCAGTGGCTCTCTGCAGTGAGTCTGGCAGCTGTTGTGTGGTCATCTGGGGGCATTGCAGGTCTAAGGAGCTTCTGGGGTTTTTTTGTTTTGTTTTGTTTTAGTTTTTTTTTGTTGTTTTGTTTTGTTTTAGTTTTTTTTTTTTGCATAAAAGTGTAAGGATGGGCTGGACTACAGATCTGAAGTTAATTTTCTGCCAACTTTTGAGAACACTCCTGGCTGTGTCCTTGTTTCAGCTCTGCCCTGGACAAGCAGGCACTGTGGAACCAACTCTCGCAGGGTTTTGCTTCTTCGAAGACATTTAGAATGTTCTCTTCTAAGTCTCTTGACATCCCAAAGGCTACGTGTATTACCTATCAGTGACTCATGTGCCCTTGACTGTCAGTGGTCTCTCCTCTTGCTTTGTGGTGAGGTCTTCTCTGTTACTCTTTCATGGGCTATTGGCTTTCTGCCTCATGTCCCCTTGTGTCTTTTGATTACAGATGTGACACCCAATCTCCTGTCTCTCCACTTGGATTTGTTTTCTGTCTTACATCTCTAGGGGATGCCCGGGCCTTCCCTTGCATGGAGGATGTCAACTTACTTGTTATATCTATCTCTGAGTTTGTCACTGTGTGGTGGTTGTAGTGGTGGAGTGAAGTGGAAACCCAAGGATTCTTTGGACAGTCAGTTGTGTTGGATGGTATTTTGTTGGGGCAAACACATGAAGGAGTGTTTTCCTCAAGTAGACACAGGTGAAAGACTAAGGCAGACTCATGAAGGAATGCTTCACTGAAGCAGACACAGGAGAGAGGATGTCCTGCTAAAGCAAGCACACAAAAGGACATGTAATAAAGAATTCTTTGCTTATGACATGCATGCATTGGTCCACCTTACATTGTCTACTTGAGCTGCATTTGTTGGGACTCCATAGAGAGAAACACACCAAAAAGCTTCTGGAGGTATGCAGCAGTTTATTGCTGCTGCTGGGGACTTGGGCTGATTGGATGCACGTACAGAGATGCTGAGGATACATGATGTTTGGAAGGTATAAATAGGATTCCACAGAGTGAGTGACGGAGTGATGGAGACAGAGCTGGGCTTGCTGGTACAGTTGTCCGTGCAACACTTGTGGGGCTCCAGTCTTTGCTGATCTTCGCTTCCCTGAGAGAGGCGCAGCCCAGAACTTCTCTGGTGCTCCTGTTGGTCCCTCCTGTTGACTCGAGCTGAGGCGGAGGCCTGGCTGTCTCTGCTAGGTCCTGTCACCTCTGTTGCTAACCCTACTCCACCTAACTGGACTGCTGGTGTATCCATGAGGTGTTTGCGAGTGGATCAAGCTGCCGTTGCCTGCTAACCTGTGAACTGAACTGCTGATTTCCAGACAACACAGATCAGAGTTGCTCCAAAGAACCTTTCTAGACAGGTCCACTTCCCCTGTAACCCTTCTTTTCCACTACCTTTGGTGGGTTACCAGGGAGGTTAAAGCATTTAAGAACCATCATTAAAAATAAGGATTTAAAAAAATTAAAGTTACAGTGGTGTGTGTGTGCAGGAGGATGTGGGAGGTCAGAGGTCAACCTTGTCACTCTGCAGACACCACGCACCTTGTTTCTTGAGACTGTCTCTCAAAGTCTGTCACTGTTTTTTTTTTTTAAGATTTAATTTTATTATTTTTAATTCTATGTACATGTGTGTGCCTGTGGATGCCCTGAATTTGGAGTTACAGGGTGTTGTGAGTCACCTGATGAACGCCCCTCTCCTGGGTCTTCATTCATCATCTTCTGGACTGGGTCAGCCACCCTAGGTAGGATTGCAGATCCCTCTCATAGGAGGAGCAAGCTGGCAACCTGCTCCATTTAGGAATTATGGTCAGAGGCCACCTCTCAGTAAGGTCCTCAGGGACTGCGAAGGGGACAGAGGAGAGCCTGGAGGCCACTTCGCCAAAGCAAACACCACTCTGGCAAGATGGACGCCTGAATGTCAAAAGCAAGTTCGTGGACACTGTCTGTCTTGGCTTCTCTTCCGTTGCTTTGCTAGAATGCTCGGATTAATGTAGGCAACACTGGAAAGAAAAGCTTTATTTTGGCTTACAGTTCTACAGAATTAGAGTCTGCCATGTTGAGGAAAGTATGACAGAGGGCATGTGAGACCAGTTCTTTACATGGTGTGGCAGTCAGAAAGCAGAGAAGGAGCAGGAAGTGGGGCTGTGCAGTAAAAACATCAAGGGCACTCCCAGAGGTGCAGCCTCCTCCAGCAGGGCTCCATCATTTCCTCAGACTTTCATAATGACTCTGAATAGCACCCATAGCCAGGAACCAAGTGTTCAACCACAGGAACCCATGAGGGGCATTCATATTACAACTAAACTCTCTGATATCTCCCTTCCACCCTTATGTCAAACTAACCACCAACTGCCTCACAGGGATTCCAGAACTTGTGAATTTTAACTACTGAGTGACCACGCAAAGTTTTACCCTTCTAGCCACCTAACCTGAACGCAGGGTGAACACTTTTATGGACCCAACAGAGGTCTTGGAGGATAGGTTCACTGTCCCAGGATGACTCAATCAGACTTTAAGGTGCTGAATTTGGAGCCCCTCAGGCTTGGATGCCAACCATCTTGGATATTTGTGTCCTTTCTGTCACTCTTACGAGTGTTGGAGGACATGCAGGTGAGCTGCAGACTTAGCAGCCCAGAGTGCCTATATGACACACAAGAGCAAGCCTTGGGAAGATGGGCCTGGTGCTCTGGTTGCCCTGGGAGAAATGGGACAGCTCCCATCACTGACTGCACCAGGGAAGCCTGTGTCCATGAGTCTTGGGCAGATAGAATGGCTCATGGCATTGCTTGACTACAGAGAGAGTGGCCTATATGCATGGCACAGGTGGGGACTGGGCCTCTGGGGCTGCTGCTCAAGGAGTGGCTGACATCATGGCATGACAGATGCAGAGGCTTGGCTCACACAGCTGTGGAGCAAATGTTGCATTTTGATTTGAGGAGAGCTGCTCAGTCCAGACACAGCAAGGATAACAGGAATGAGGAGGGTGTGGCTGAGCTGGAAGAGGCTACTTTGTTCTGGTGCATTTCTCTCTGTTCTATGTGTTACTCACTTAGATTTCACAAAAGCTGGTCCATCTCTGGGGTAGTACATGTATCAAGCACCATAGAGAATGCGTGGGAGCCCAGGCTAGAGGCTCCCTACACTTTTTTTTCATAGGTAGTCTTTTGTTTGTTTGTTTGTTTTTGTTTTTGTTTGGTTTTGTCCAGCAGCCTGTAAAGAAGGACACAAGTAAAAATCTTCACTTGCCGGGCATGAGAGCAAATGGCTGGAACTTCAATGTGTATAGATCCCAGCTGCCAGCAAGTACCTGTCCCATCTAGACCAGATGCTCGGTCCTTCCTCAGCTGTCTCTTAAAGTTCCCAAGAGGACGTGTAGATGGGGTAGCTCTGCAGTCTCACCCACACTGGGGAAACTAACACTGGAAAGCACAAAGTCAGAAGGGCCCAATTCTCCTTGAGAGTATTTAGTACCAGGAACTGAACTCGGGACCCCAGTAACGCTAGGCAAGTGCTCTACCCTGGAGCTATATCACCAACTCCAAGTTAAACACGGTTAAATCAGGTTAACAGTGTTCTTATCTTATTGTAAGCAACCTTTAATGATTATTTTTCCCTTCAAATAAACTAAGCTGCTGGGTTCTCTGATGATTTGGCCTCATTGATTGATGTCAGCCAGATCCTTCATTTGTGCCTGACCGCCTTGAGCAGGGAGCTGTCACCTAAGCAGCACCTCCTTTGTTACTGGCTGGACTGTCATGGCACCCTAAATACTTTAAATGGCTTGAGAAACTGTATGTCAGCTGCTAGGACCTCTGCAGTCACAGTGCTACCAAAGTCGCATGCTTCTCCTTCAGGGACAAACTTTCTCCAGCTATGATGCTGCAGACAACCTCACTCAGAGTATCACAAGCCTTGGAGAACTTTAGGTGAGCTTGCTTGCCCTGCAGCTACCCAGGACAGGAGGAAGATCACCTCCCACCACCCCAGTGACTCAGCAACAAGTCTATGAGGGGTACAGCGTGATAGTTATGACTGGCAGAATCCAATGCATGCAAGGCTGTGGCTTGTGGAAGTACACTCTGGGCACAAGTTATCCGTCCGTCTTCTGCTACACAGTCAGGCTTCTTTCTGGGTATTGAACCTGGGTATTGCAATGGTTAGGTCCCATTCAAGGCATCACTTGAAATTTTAGCTATTTTTCTTCTTTATCATGGGTAGAGTAGGCTGGGCTGTTAGTGCAAAAAAGCAGACAGAGACCTGGAGCTTCTAGCAGTGACCAGTGCATTGTTTCAGAGAGTCACCAGGACCTGATATGAGAAGTTCTGAACCGTAACACTGGAAGGCAGATGGAGAGATCCAGAGAATCACTATAGGCAGTGGATGGTACCGAGAAGGTGAGAGACAGTGCAGAAGCTGAACCCACAGAGCATGCGAGGCTCTAAGAACCAGAGGCAGGCGTTGAGCCAGCAGGCTGGGGCTTCAGGAGTCCAGCTCATGAGAGACATCTGGGAGCTGACAGTCCCTATCCAAACCTCCAGAGCTGTAACCAGATCTGGATGGTGGTGCTCTAAGCCCTAGGCAGTGAGCCTTGAGTACTTGCAGGAGCAACCCGCCCTAGCTCTGAAAGCTTAGAATTCTGAGCCACTGGTTCCTGGGGCTTAGAGCTAAAAGCCTTTTCATTTGGAAACTCGGCTCATGATTCTCTGAAACAGATTCCTCAATGAAGGGATCAGTTCTTTGTCTATCTGCAACTTCTGTATACCTCTAGCCACCCTCTATAAGACTGAGCTTGGAGGTATCTGATGCTGAGTGGACACAGAGCTCACCACCCTGTAGGATAAAGCATGTTTCCATTCAGAGTGCCAGGTGCTGCCCACAAGCAGGTTGTAGGGGTTCTTATCAGCCCAGGAATGCTCCACGAGGGCACTGTCTCATTTTTGTCAGGGGAGCACTGTTGCTATTGGGGGGCAAGGTCCCAGGATACCTCTAATGGAACCAGTATGCCTAGATTTTGAGCCAGAGACTGGTCCTGTCTGGTGTGTGTGTGTGTGTGTGTGTGTGTGTGTGTGTGTATACACCCATATGCCCTGAGCTCCTGGCTCCCTAAGGGTCACAGGGGAATGCATAACACACAGAGACCCAGGTGATTACAACAGTGACCGCTGGAAAACCCCTTTCCAAATACTTTGATCTGTTTCAAAGAAACCAAAACAAAATAAAACCACACCCCAGCAAGCCAGAAAACTTGCCAATGAAACAAAACAAGAAGAGCTTGGAGAGAGATGAGACCATCACAAATGTTGAGGAGGGACTCCACAGGAAGACCGACAGAGTCAGCTAACCTGGATCCTTGGGGGCTACCAGAGTCTGAACCACCAGCCAAAGAGCAAGCATTGGCTAGACTTAGACGCCCCCTGCACGTAGGTAGCAAATGTGCAGTTTGGTCTTCATGAGGGTCTCCCGTAAGGCCACTAAATCTGTTACCTGTTTATGGATCTCATTCTCTTAACTGGGCTGCCTTGTCTGGCCACAGTGGGAGAGGATGTGCCTAGTCTTGCGGTGACTTGATGTGCCAGGGTGGAGTGGTACCCAGGGGTCTCTCCATTCTTAAGGGGGAATGGGGGTGGATCTGTGTGAGGAGGGACTGGGAGGAGAGGGGCGGATATTGGGGCATAAAGTGAATAAATAAATTAATGAGAAAAAATAAAGTGGGGACACTTAGCTCTGAAACCACCTTCAAAAGACTCACAGCCAAGCAGGCGTGCTGATGTGAAACTGTCCTGGGTTAGGATGCAGAGCTGCAGCTTCCCGGTTAGGTATGTGCACCATCCACTTGCAATACTGAGCAGGGCAGTGGCAGAGGAACAAACGATAAGACGTATGTAGATGAGTCTTGGCACCCAGGCTTTTCTTTAAATGACGTTGCCTTTCATTCTTGACGCCTGAGAAGGCTGCCCACCAGTTAGGCAGCCATGAGACAGGTTACTCCACCTAAGCAAAAGGGCCCGAGTGACTTTGCTGACTGCTCAGCCCACATGCAGCCCTAATCTGCAGCCCTGCACACAGGATTTCCAGCGTATTTGTCTTGCTTACATACCTCCCTTGCCAACATACTCACTACTCATAAGTCTCAATTCCACTGCCCCTCGTCATGAAAGTACTCACCACATTGGTCCCAAGGAGACTCACTGTCACTTCCCAGTGGTGCTGTCTGCTTCCCTGGGTCATCTGGAAGCCAGCTGCACAGGGAAGTTCACGCACTCTCCTTAAGGATTTATAAAAAAGAGGGAAACTCCCAGGAAATAAAAGCTAGGCTCTCCTGAAGAGTTGAGCGTGCCTGATTGCTAATCCCCCCAGACCAGCCTTTCATCGTAGATAAGGCCTGTCTGAATTTAATGGCCACAGAGCCGCACAGACTAGAGACCCGAGGAGTGACATGCCCTTAGATCGCATTTGACGCAAATCCTTTTCACTTCGTCTCAGGCTGGTACTTCAAAGGAGCCGAGGATTCTAGAGACAGAGAGATGATGCCACCTCCCGCTACCACAGGGATGGCCCTGTAAGTGGCTGTGTCTTACTAAGAATGGCATCTGGCCTCTGGCTCCCTGCGCTGGACATGGGGCTTGCTCATTGCCACTGCTGGCCAGTATGGTCAGTCATCTCATGTGACCAGGCCACAAAAGACCATGGCAGACATTCAGGCTCACTGGGACACAGAAGGAGCTGATTTTAGTAAGGGATGCAGCTGACACAAACCAGACACAAACCAGACTCAAAACAGACGCAGCCTGTCCTCATCAAGAGCTTTGCAGAGAGAAACCCAAACCAGGATTGGATTTTAACAAGAAGCAAACCATTTGCACATGATGGCCAATGAGAGGCGCTTGACATAATGTCTCGCAAATAGTGGCCCGTGATGACAGGGCCTGTCTACAGACAGGATAAGGGAGAATCAGGCTCGTGTGCAGTTTCCTGAGCCATCTTTACTACTGCAGTGTTTTTTTTTTTTTCTGAAGTGACTGTTTTAGCGAAGAAAATGTTTGCAGTGGTAAGCTACCATGAACAGTCCATCGCCTCGGAGACTTCTTTTTTAACCACTGTAATTTGAAACAAATGTATCGGACCAGGAACACAACAGAGTGCTCGCCTACTCTGACATGGAAGCCAAAGAAGTTTCCTACGTCATCCTGCCATTGGTTTAGACAGCCCGCAGGTCCTGCACAGACACCTTGCCTTTTCAACCCACCCCTGCATCAACTTAGGTGACCCCATGAATATCAGCAGCACCAGTTTCCCATTGCTGCTCAGATTCCCACACCAGGAACAAGCATAGTGGCTTGAAGTGATACAAACAGTATCATTTCCATCTGTAATCAATCAATCCACAAGGATGACTCGGAGATGAGACATTTTTACTGGATCATCAAAATCACATGTGCTTTACTTTCAGCTTATCCCAAGGTAGTCTCACCACATTGTCAGTGCCCAGTGATGGGTGTCCTATTGCTGGCATGGCAAGGTCTAAGAGATGACATCGACTTTCCAGTTGAAGCAGTTATAGACTCATGCTGGAACAGAATAGCAGGTATCCAGGAGCCCAGTATCAGCAATATCTGCTGCTCAGGGTCCATCTAGAATTTTCATCCTGGAAAGTCAGTCACTTCTGACTTGGCTCAGACTTGGTATGTGTCTTCTGACCCTCATGCCCTGCTGTCATCAGATGCCAGCAACGATTCCTCTTGGGATTGGTGAAGGTCTCAAGCAGTGGTCCTTTAAATAGTGGTGTTTGAGTAGCCCCACGCTAAATTGAAGGGTCCATTATAGAAAGCAAATAAAACTATAGGTAGAAATTTTCTTAGGTTTCCATTGCTGTGATAAAACAAAGAAACAAAGAAACAAAGAAACAAACCATTATGACCAATGGCAACATGGAGAGGAAAAGGTTTATTTCATCTTGTTCTTTGGGTGACAAAATATCACAGAGGGACCCTAGGGCAGGAACTCAAACAGGGTAGGAACCTGGAGGCAGAAACTGATCCAGAAGCTATAGTGCAGTGCTACTTACTGTTTTCTCCTCATGGCTTGCTCAACCTGTCTTCTTATTACACCCAAGACCACCCAGCTCAATGGTGACACTGCCCACAGTGAGCTAGGCCCTTCACATCAACCATCAACCAAGAAAACACACCACAGGCTCGCCCACAGGCCAATCTGGTGAGAACATTTTTCTCAACTGAAGTTTCCTCCTCCAGAATGATTCTAGCCTGTGTGAAGTTGACACAAAACTAGCTAGCACGGTAGTAGAGCCTAGGGCTTTGAGAGAGTTCCGTGTCAACAGCAGTGGTGCTTGCATCTCTTCTGCTCTTGGCCTTCAGGGAAAAGTGTGGGTACAGAACATGGGACGCTCAAGCCGCCAGCAGTCTGCTTCACATCGCTCCCGAGAAGCTCCTGTGGGGTTCTCCTTGGTATTATTGGGTTTATGCTTTATATAAAATTATATGGGCTCTTTATCATTTTATTGTATTTCTCCCATGATTACAAACGTTACAAAATGTGCTTGTTATGAAGGAAGAATACAACAGAAGAAATTGAGAATGTGAGTCCCTCTGCTTCAGTGGGCTGTCTAGAGCAGGAGGGTGTGCTGGGCTAGGGGTGGCAGGCTGGTGAGATGAGCTGTGCCCTGGAGGGCTCCATAGCTCTAACCAGCATACACTGTATTTTGCCTGAGAGAGTGATGAGGAGATGTAAGGCTGCTGTAGAACAGGGGGAGTGTGGCCCCATCGTTTTATCTGGATCACGGGGTCAGACCAATTGGCTTGAGAGTTGTCAGACAAGATGGATCCAGGAACATAGTGATTGGCTGGAATTGCATCAGGCAGAACTGGAGCAGATTTCAGGCTTAGGAACGGAGGGTGAATTGCCCCTTGCTTGAAATGCCCAAAGCCTAATGGGCCAAGACTCTCTTGTGTGCCCCAGAGCTGAGCCTGAGGATGTGTTCTGTGGTGTGGGGCATCATCCAGTGTTCCTGGCATCCTAAGCCTCTCTGGAGGCAGGGAGCTCTGGGGAGACCAGCCTTCACTTACACCTTCTCCCAGGCTCTCTAGTAGAACCGAGCCCCCTGCAGAGTAGAAAGGGGATGCCTTCAGCTTTGGCCTCTGAGCTGTGTCTTGGATTGGCCTAGTCTGTCTGTGTTTCCTTAACAAAATACCTGAGATGTGGAGGTCCAAGGCCAAGGCACTGGCAGGGGTGGTGTCTGGTGAGAGCAGCTAAGTTTCAGAGCAGAGCAGAAGACCAAACCATGACTTAAAAGCAGACGGACAAGACTCCATTAACCGGACTTCAGCTCTAGCAGATCAGCCTCAGCTCAGGGAGCCGGGAAAGCAGAGATGGAGGGGAGCAGGCTGCTGTGTGCAGAACAAAGGAAGCAGAGGCTTTATTGGTTGCCTGGGGTGGGCTAGAGCTTGGCAGTTGTCCATTGGTCTTGGGCACCGTTTCAAAAGATGTTTTCTTCTCATGCATAGCATTCTGGCCTTGAGGTTTGCAGGCTGATGGGCAGTGACTTAACCCGGGAACTGCTGAGTTACTCATCTTGCATAAATATTCTGACCTCGTGGTTTTGTCTGAGCTTATGATGAAGTCAAGCAATTCCAACGCCTGAGCTTCTGAGAAAGCATAAGGGTGGTATGGGAGAAATGCGTGCCAGCTCCAGTGGTCGGTAGGCATTACTCTGCATTAGTGTCTAGGGGAAAATATTCCTCAACGATCAACATGCCTCCACACACAGCAGAGGGGAGTCTTCTTCAAAGGCTGTGGTAACAAAGGACACAGACACAGGGTGCAGAGAGGCCAACCCCTTGGCCTTCTCACTTGCCCTCTAGGCTTCAGCGAAGAGTCAGTGGTTTAGCTAACTCACCTTAGGGTTTTCAAAAACCCAAAGTCACACCACAGCACACGAGTCTGCATGACACTTGCACGGTGCTAGTGGGAAACTAGCACTGTGCTATCCAGCTGTGTGGCCTCCACAACGAAAGGCTGAGTCAGTTATGGGCACAAATGTCATGACTTTGCTCTGGTGACTGGTTAGAATCTGAGGTGTCTCTGAGGGAGCGAAGCTCCCCTTTTGTCTTCTCTGTGGCTATTTCAACTCCCACTAGTTGAATCATAGAGGCTCTTAGACTGTGAACATCCTGATATTGTGGACCCAGAATGCAGTCCCAAGGATTTGAGAGCAGCCATCATGCAGGGATGCTACTTTGGAATTCTGAGTTCTCTCAGTGCCCTGGAAGTATATGAGTGAGACAGCCCTCCCTGAGGTATAGGAGCTGCCAGTGGCTGAGAGGGCATATCTGGGAGGTTGACAAGGACCTGTGTGTGTGTGTGTGTGTGTGTGTGTGTGTGTGTGTGTGTGTGTGT
>JANHMN010000017.1:11304492-11328264 GCA_030674055.1 Rhabdomys pumilio
TGTGTGTGTGTGTGTGTGTGTGTGTGTGTGTGTGTGTGTGTGTGTGTATGTGTGTAGACTGAAAGGGGGGCTCAAACAACCTAGCAAGTCCCAGGTAGCTCTGAGGAGGCCAACCAAGTCTCTTAGCCTACAGCCTGTGTCTGGGGCCCACAGCTCAAGGCTAGGGACAAGGACTACAGGAAAGATAAGCTTGCCCTTCCCTCCCAAGTCTTCCTTAAGACTCAGACAGGAACATTTGGAAATGTGCTCTTGGAGGAGTCCATGTCTCAAAGGGGGTTGGGGTGTCTTTGAGAATGATAGAGAATGTCAAAACCAGGCTCAGTGCCAGTTTGATAATCAGAAATGGCAGCCAATAACAAGGAAGGAAAAGCCTGTCCCCATGAGGAAGAGATTAGGATGGCCTACTGGGTGGGACCTGAGCTCAGATGACTTCTGCTTAGCCGCATGTAGTGGTACCCAGGGAGGAAGTGTGCTGTAACCACAGGGGTGTCAGCCTGGTTTTGCTGTTTGTTTGTTTTTTAGCCTGGGAGGGAGCCAAGCCAGATTTAAGAGGTTAGAGAGCCAAGGTTTGGCTGCACCTAGGACTTGTCCTCCTCTTTCTACCCCTAGCTTGCCCCGACTCCATGGGATCTTAATGACTCTGACTCTCTCCTCTGCAGACCCCTCTCCTTGCTCCACGGGGCTGCCTGACTTCAATGACTCCATCACGCACTGCTGCCTTCCTGTGCTCAGGCCTTGTAGGGGACTGAGGGAGATGAGGAAAGGAAGGCTTGACCCATAACCTGGTAGCAGAAAGCCCTTCTTTCTGATGGTGACCTGTATGCAAATTAAGTCCTGGACAACAAGAAGAGGCAGTGGGCACCAGTCACAGTCTCCTGGGCCTCCTGTGCTGGGACCCCTTTCCCAGTTCCCATTGTGATCTTGCTGGGAGGCCTTGGGGCCAAGCTGTGGTGAACACTGTCTTTCTGTTTCCTTGGCTCAGGCTCCATCCTGGGGTCAGATGGCTCTGAAAGGCCATATTTGCCCTGTAGGCATGGAAAGGGGGAGGAAGCGGGGTCTGCTGCAGTGTGTTGTTGTCCCAGGGTCCCTACCCAACATACTGTGTCCCATTCATCCAGAGGCTGCTAACGGCAATGTTCCTCACGACACAGCAGGCCCCCACCCAGGAAGGGTGTCACATGACATCATCCAACCTGCCAGAAGCAAAGCTGGTGGAGGGTCTGTGAAACAGACATGGGCACGATGGCAATAAAAGCTGGGCTCTGGGCGTTCTTTACTTATTTTGGGTGGCCAGAACCTAGCTGTGACCCTAGTCCTGGAATCAGAGCTGGGTAAGCCAGAAGGAGGAGGCACACTAGCGTCTGTCCACCAGTCCTATTGAAAGATAGCCCAGCACCTGCCCAGAAGCACCCCTGACCATAATGAGGGAGCCTTGGCTCTGCCTGACCCAGAATTCAGTTCACCTATGGATTCAGTTCAGGAGAAGGGTCTGGCCAATGAGAGCCGGTACACATGCATGTATACACATAGCCCCTCGACCAGTAGGGATATACCCAGGGAGGGCTTTCTGGTTTCTACCTGATCTGAAAGCTCTGTACCAGGGCCAGGGATCCCCTGGAGGAGAGAACAGTGCTGCCCCATGATTTCTACTGGTTTGATGACCTTGACCTGTGGGGGTAAGACTTATCCATGGTGAGGAGCCTCTGATCTTTTCTCCATGGCACCTGGCATGACCTTGGCTGGAAGCTGTGGTCCTTTGGTGGCTTGATATGGTTATGTGGTCACACCCACCTGCTGTAGCTGAGACTTCATAGAATTTCACTTCTGACACACCTTTGTCAAGCTGCTTCCCACCCTTCTCAAGTTTACATGTGAGCAAACTGGGGCCTCAGAGATCTCCTTTGCAGCTGTGTGTCTGTGAAGACAGTTCCTCCTGAGGGATGGCTTGTGCTGAACACAAGAAAGCAGACCTCCAAGTAACTGCAAAGACCTTTATTCCAGGCAAGGGTCTCCTAGGCTAGGGTGAAGACAGGACTGTGTACTGGAGGCACTCAGCCCTCTAGCCCGAAGTTCACATGGGTGTACATCAAGTCTATTGACCCATCCTACCTTGACCTGGTTTCCCACTGGTCCTCAGCCCTTCTGATCCCTCTGTTCTAAGTCCTGACAGCCTTTGTCATGTTCTGAGCAATGCTTGCTACTTGGAAGTAAGGAGCATGTGTGGCTTCCACCATAATTCCGAACAGTCCCTTTCAGTGTTTCCAGTCAACCAGGGCTGTTCTATAATTTTAAACACGATGACCTAGGAATGTTTCACTCTGTAGCGCTACAGATGAGGCTGAGCCAAGGGACCCAGTTTTCCTGACAGGGAGAGCAGCCGTTTATGGAGCATTTGGCAGGTACCTATCCTGAACTGCTAGCCTTCCAGATGCAGGAGAAGCTGTGAGTTGCTCTTTGTGGGGGGCCTGTGTGTCATAGATAGATAGGGAGGGGATGGTGAAGGAAGTCAGCCATTCGATATAGCTATGTAGACGTATTTAAAATTGGTGTGTGGTCTTTATGTAAAGTCTTTTACCAAACACACCTGTTGTCAGCATGACACAGCTGGGGCTGTGTGCAGACTGTGCTGAGAAACTTTCCTGACCCCTTTTGCTGGCGTTTCTAGCCAGCAGTTCTTTGGCCCAGTGTCAGGGCAGTGAGGGAGGACAGGGGGACAGGGGGACAGGGTGCTGTGTGTGGCAGGACTCTCTGTTTCCTATGTACACAGGATGACCCTGTCTACCTGAGGTCTCTGAACCCCTCTGGTACCCTGAGGCATGAAGCAGCCTGGTGCTTTTCCAGCTCCTGCCTGCCACTCACTCCAAATCCAACCTCAGTCTTCCTGTCTTCAGAGGAAATTGACTTTCTCTATATTTTGGTTCTTGTTCTGTATTGGAGGACCCTGCACCACCCTTTGTCCTTCCCTTCCCTGTTACTCCAGTGGATTTATCTGGAGTGATCAGAGATGACACACACTCTGCACCACAGATATACCAAGTTCGTGTCCTTGTCTCGGATTTGTTAGAACATAGTGGGTACATGAAGTGACCCCTGGGCATTTGACCAACAGAGGACTATTAGGTGCAATCACACTGTGCAGAGTGAAAATAGATAGCATCAGAGACATGATCTATTCCTGAGGTCAAACAGAACCTAGTGAGCAAATCGCTGACCCAAGGCACAAAACACAGAATTCCAGGTGGCAGGTACTCTCAGAGACAAAGTACTCAGGGATATGTGACAGAGTGTGAAGGAGGGAGTGGCTAAAGGGGAGACTCCAAATAGTCAGTATGTGCCTCACTTGCTGAGCCACCCCAGAGCAGCTTCCCTGAGGCATCTACCACAGGGCACAGCAATTGTTGTTCCAAACTGCTGTCAGACTCCACACAAGTAGAGACTGGGACAGAGCCTGACTGTACAGCCAGTCCTTCAGTATTTTATGGAGTCACACTCACAATAGCATCCTGTAGTTTTCTAGAAGACTGTGGGTGAAGAAGAAATAACAGGGTTAGCCATGGGTGCCCCCCAGAGAACTGTCCCATGTCACTCCACTGTCTTGGCCCAAAAGACATGAACAGAGGCAGCATGGGTACCTCTGAGGGAAGGAATAGCTTCTGATAACTCCTCTAAGGGACTGACTAACCAGCATGAATAGCTACAGGTCACCTGACGGTGTCTGATGTAGCATCAGGATACTGATCCGACAGTGGGAGTGACTTGTACTGTGGTTATTCACAGTGACACTGCCTTGTCAATGCACTGGCTTTGAAGGGAGATTTTACTGTTAGGTACATGTGTGAACTACTCAGCTGTGTTCTTTCAAAACTGTTCTGAAAATGTGATTCCCTCAAGGAATGGCCAGAAATAAGAAAATCACAGTGCAAGCAATAATAAAGACAGGCATAGCTGAGTTTCTGTTGCTTGACTCAGCTCAGAGTCTTTCTGGTCCTTGCATTCATTTCCAGTGGCCTGGGTTTGCACTGATGTGCCAGGCTTTGTCTAAGTTGTCAGGATGGGGGATGTGCAGACAGCAGGATAGTGTTTGGTGTGTCACACATAGCTCAAAGCATCTTCGCACTCTAAAGTGTCTAGAAGAGAAGTGTCGATATAAACAATTGACAATGTGTACTGTGTGTCGACTTGCTTTCCAGACATTCTATATTGATTTGCCCTCCAGTGGTGACATGCTACTGGTGGCTCATTCTAGGCTCTCTAGCGGCAAATTTCATCTCCACAGTCTCAGACAGTTTATAGGCAGGCTCTTACATGTTTCTCTTTATATTCCACAGAATTTAAGCACTGTAAAACATGGCTAGTGGCTATTTGCATTTCTTTTTTTGTGAGTTTTTATATTTTAGTTTCTTTTGTGCATCGTTTCTTCCTGTTAAAGCCCTACTGTTTGAGCCAGTGAGATGGCTCAGTGGGTAAAGGCATTGCCACCAAGCCTAAAGACTAGACTTTGATGCCCAGAACTCATGTGGTAGAAGGAAGAAACTCTCACAAGCTGTTCTCTGACTTCCACAGGCATCCACAAACACATGCAACACGCACACACAACCACACACATGACCATACACACATACATACACAGAGAAAGAGACAGACAAACACACACAAACATACACACATAAACACATACACATATACACAGAGACAGAGATAGATGGACACACAGAAATACACACACACAAACACACACACATACACAAAGACAGAGACAAACAAAGAGACAGACACACAGAAATACACAGATACACAGAAATACACACACACACAAACACACATAGACAGACATACAGACATACACAACAAATACACTAAACTTTTGAAAAACTCTACTGTTTTAAGAATACATTAATCACGTTTCCAGTTAGCTCAACATGTCGTCATCACTAAAATGCACTGGCTGAGGAATAAAGCTGACGTGGTCACCGATCTCTTAGCCCTTGCAGCTTTATTTGCTGTTTGATTGACATCTTCTGGTGCTGGCTTGTCAGGCAATGGCCCTTGGGTTTCCATGTGAATTTGGGATGATGCCACACTACCATGCCCCACTGTCACCCACTGTCATAATCCTATGGTGACAGAAAACTTAAAATCACCTAGCTCTTCAGATACTGGGTGGCCTTGTAATGTCCTCTACCTGGGTGCTCTGTGGTCTTGGTGTCCTGTTCTCAGGGCTATCTTTGGCTACCTGTACTTTGCAGCCTTTCTTCAGCTACCTATGTTGGAACAAAGCTCTTCCTCCTGCCTTGCCCCTGATTCTCTTTAAGTTCCTCTGCCTGGCCTCTGTAGCCAACACTATGATGAGGAGTTAGTTTTAATTGTCAACCGGACACAACCTGAATCACCTGGGAAGAGAGTCTCAATAAAGGACACTCTAGACTAGGTTGGCCTGTGGGAATGTCTTTGGGAGTCTGTCTTCATACCTCTTGTTCAAGTGGGAAGACCCAGCCTAAGTGTGGGGAGCATTTTTAGGTATCCCAGATAAGAGGATGAGCAAGAAGGAAGGCACTTTTGCTTTTTTGGCTTGTTTCGCCTTCAGTCTTACTGGCAACTTCGTCTACTCTGTTGCTTCTGCTACTGATTCCTTCACTGACACAAAGCCAGCTTCTTTAGTCTTCCAAAGTGGACCAAAGACCAATGGCTTTCTAGGAATCTTCAAGACCTTTAATGCCAGATTGTCCTTAAAACCTCTAGCCTCCATGAAGCACCCATCCTCACAGACTAAGCTCCCCATTGGTCTTGGCCTCTCCTGTGTGAGACAGCCATTGCTAGACTACTCTGACATGTTAGCCAGTCTGATAAAATCTGTTTAATATACATTCCTTCTATGGGTTCTATTCTTTTCAGATCCCTGGCTGACACCATGGGCAGTGCATGCGTTCTGTTCTGAAGTCAGATTCTAGTCTCCTTTGCTTTATTTCTCAGCCTAAGATTTTGAACTGTTTGAGCTTTGTTACTTGGGGACAAAGTATTTGACATAAATGACTAAGAAGAATTTATTTGGCCCAGAGATGTCTGGATTTCAGAAGTTTCTGTCTATGTTAGGCTGGATCTATTCCTTTTAGCCTGAGTTCGGGGTTTCCCCCTCACCTCAGGTCGACCAGAAAGCCAAAGACCAGAAAAGGCCAGTGACAAGGCACATCTCCGAAGGACATGTTCCTGGCCACCCTTGCTCCTTCCTGGCCACATGTTCCAGGGTTCCCAAGGCCTCCCAGCAGCCCAACCAACATAAAAATAGAATAATCCCTTGATGAGGTTACATCCAGTCACCTCTCATTGGTAAGATACACTAGCTTCAGACTAATCCCTTCATACTTCAGCCTATAAGGAAGAAATTTCAGATCCAAACCATAAGACAAACAGCAGAGTGCTTACCAACTATGACTTTGAATATTATTTACCTTTGATTTAAAAAAAAAGCCAAGATATTACTTTCTTTCTCAGTTGAAATTCTATTATACCAGTGTTCAGGTACTGCAGTGTAATTTGGTTATTTGCCTTCTTGGGACCTTGATGACCTGTCCTGCAGGGCCTGTTTCTGTCACTCAGTGAGTTAGTCAGGAACCCAGAACAAAAGCTGTACTCTGAAGTCCCATCCTGCCTTCTGTGACCTTTGACATTTCTGCAGCCCATAGGCCCGCTGGCTGGGGGGGCAGTTCGGCTGTGGTTGGTAAGGTCATTATTCCTCCCTCAGGCTGTGTCCACGCTCCTGACTCTTTCTGTTGTACTATACTCTTTCATTTTTACAAGACGTAATTGAGAAGACAAAGTAGATGAGCTGAGGACTCGTGACTCCATAGTAAGAAGACAAAACTGAATTTGTAAGTTGGCAAAAGACAGGAACAATTTCCACAAGAAAGTTAGAAGAATAGTGACTTCTCAGGCCACATCCTCTGCAGAGTGACTGATTTTCAGGGCTGGGCTACTGATGCTCCTGGCCTACAGTCTGGGGTCCTCTTGGGTATAGAATTCTGAGTTCAGCAAGATTTTTCTTCTGCCATTGGCAGGTGTTATTTCAGTACATTCTTCCTCTAGGATTAAAATAGAAAATATGGGGATAAGAGACAATAGGTCGTCAGGTCCCTAATTCTGAGGACCTGCTCCTTACCACACACCTGTCCTCTTCAAGGTTTACAATGTGTAGGATGTCTGTCTCCTACCACAGTGGGGTGGGGAGGGAACTTCCAGGATGTCCCCCAAGGACATGCTGGTCACCAGTCTGTATCTTGTATGGTAGTATCCACTTAAACCATGAGGAAGAGATAAAAACAACCAACCAACAACAAAACAGCAATCCCCCCAAACAACAACAGAACCTCTACACCATTCTCATGATGGAACACCTTAGAGCTCACACAAACCTGAGAGATAAGCAGCACCCCTCTCTCAGTCAAAGTCTCCCTGGCTCAATGCCGACCCTTTCTCTCAAGCCCTCTTCTTCCACTGAGATCCTCTGCGGGAGAGTCTGTGCAGAATCTCAGGTATAGGTTCTATATTATCTAAAACAAGGATCAAGATTGCTTTGGAGAGGTTTGATGGCAATGTAAATGTGTGTGTGTGTGTGTGTGTGTGTGTGTGTGTGTATGTATATGTGTTTGTATGCATGTGTATGTGTGTATGTGTATATGTATGTGTGTATGTATGTATATGTGTGTATGTTTTTATATGTATGTAGGTATGTGTGTGTATGTTTTTATATGTATATATATATGTGTGTATGTATGTGTGTATGTGGTATGTGTACGTATGTATGTGTGTATGTGTATGATGTATGTGTTGTGTGTGTATGTATGTATGTATGTATGTATGTATGTGGTATGTGTATGTATGTATGTGGTGTGTGTATGTATGTATGTGTATGTGTGTGAACTATCTGTTCTCTGGAAACTTTTAGACTCTCTTTTTGTTTGGGGCTCTGCCTGGCATATGCCACTTGTCCCTAGCTACTGTGGTCATGTCCCTGCCTTCTTCCTGTTTTCATGATTTCCTAGGATCACAGATCCAAGGAAGAATCCTGCCTGGTGCTTAGTCCCATGGCAATAAGTCCTTAATTTTCAATATTTCAACACTCATATGTGTCCTTGAACTGGCTTTCAGGTTAAACATCCATGGCCTGGCCTGTCATTAGGTCTCTGGGAGCCCTGGCTGGAAGCACTGCCTGGTTCTGTGATGAGTCTGTTTGACAGGGTGACTATGTCAGTCTCAGCAAGAGTGATGCAGCTGGTTTCTGCTGTGACGTTCTGCCACCAGTCCTTCCCAACAAGCCACAGTAGTCCCCATCTGTGTTCCCCCTTTCACACCTGTTCTCAACCCCTCTGATACCTGGGACATAGACTGAGTCTTCTAGGGTCCCCAGGAGTGAGCTTGGAGTGTGTGTGGGGGGGGAGTGGGTCACAAAACAGACTGCACAATCCTTGTGTTCCAGCCCAGTTTCCAGGTTGCTAAACAGCATCTCACAACGTGCTCCATTCTCGCCCTCGGTTTAAGCTGTAGGTGAACAGAGGACGGTGGTGAGGAGAGCAGAACTGAATAACATCAAGATCCCAGCATTCAAGGTAGGCATCTCTTGCCTAGCCTTGAAGTCTTTTAAAAATTCCAAATGGGCAAAAATAAAAGCCCAAAGACAAAAATATCACAATTTCAAAGAGTTGGGCTTGGTTATAGGTGCGAGCAGGAGTTCAGGCAGAAGGACGCCCAGCACACTGGTCCTTTCTTAAAAGTAGGCAATGAGGTTGTTGTGGGTGTCCCTCAGATGACTGTACAGGCATATGTGGGGCAGGCTGGCCTTAGTTCCAGGGTTATGGGGCTTGTAGTAGAAAGACATAGGAGGCCAGGGTGCTGTCTTTTCTAGCTTTAACCTTCACACAGGTAGTCATACAGGAAGTGTCAGGGTTCCTGAAGCATGGGGTTCAGGATGAAGCAGGCTTCCTGTTATGGTCACCTCTCATCCCTGCTCCATGTGTAAGGAGACTGAACTAACAACAGAGACCACAAAAAAGACAGAAGTGACACTGACTCTCCTGTGTTGCTTACGTGGTTTTGCTGAGATCTTGGCTGAGTTCTGATTCTCCAGCCTTCCAGACAGGAAGTGGGAGCCACACTCTCTCACAAGTAGGCCAACAGCCCCTATAACCAGTTCTGCCAAAATGAATGCTACAGACCAACATGTCACTGGAGGGAAAGGCTGGGCTGTCACTGACTCTGTTCCCATGTCTTTTGTCTCATGTCCTCATGGCTTTCTGTTGTCTGCTTATCACGCAAACCCCAAGACCCATGACTGAACTTGAGGGTAGTTGTTCCATGACAGCCATGCTAAGAGAGCTCAGAGGAAGCCATGACACTTCTGAATAAGCTACTTTTGCCTCACCGTGACCACACTTCCTGACAGAGACAAGATGAGGGGACAAGCTTTAGCTCATGGTCTTAAAGGATTTCAGTCCATCACTTCCTCGTGTGGTAAGTAGCTCAGCTCATGGCAGAGGGGGCCTAGAGAGGAGGCAGAGAGGGTGGCTGGGCTCAGGTGTGACCTTCAAAGGCCTTCCCTAGTGACTGTTTCTGCCTCTGAGGCCCCACCTCCTGAAGGCTCACCCCACAGCCTCTCATTCTTACCAGCAGGAATCTGCATCTAAATACCAGCCTGTGGAGGGACATTTCAGACTTAAACAATCTCAGTGAGGAGGTTTCTCATGAACAGCATGGCTAAAGGCGACTTCAAACTAACCCCAAAGACCCAAATCATGCTGGTGACAGTGGATGGAGAAAGTTGACTGGAAGTGATTTTCTCTGTGTCCAGGGCTGTGAGTTGAAGCCCTAAGCCCGAATCTGTTGATGTGACTTCATTTAGAGTCCACAGAGATGTAAGTCACACGAGTTAGGGTGAAACCTTAATGACAATGTCCTTATGAGGTGAGCCTCGGGGGCATACAGAGATACGTGGGGCGAGGGGGTCAGGATAGTCTTTGTCAATTTAACCTGCTACCCAACAACAGCAGCAAATATGGTAATCTAGGAAATTGGTGATAAGTGTCTGGTGAGCACCCGATGCTCTCAGGGAGCCCCCTCAACTGAAGCCCTGCCTGCTGAGAGGGCTCTCCAGACCTCTTCCGTAAGGACTGTGATCCCACTTGTGAAAATGCAGGCATGACCCGGTTGCCAGCCTACTTGGCATACTGTGCTTATAAATTAGAAGCTGCCCCTGAGTATTCCCAGAAGACAGAATTCTGAACTCTGAAGCAGCATGAGTAGCCGGTAGCTGGTCTGCATGCTCTATGTCTCCTCTTATGTGTTTCTCCTGCATAAGAGATCCTGGTGGTACTCACTGTCCAATCTGAGGTTATGTGCTAGCCAATCACAGTCCATGGGCTTCCACTAGGTTAGCAGTTGTTCATGTGCAATAAACCAGATGCTGCTGTTCTCTGGACTGTTTCTGGAGTCGTTCATCTCCACACCCTTTACTGATCCATGGGCGTTGTACCTGGGTCACAGAAAAGGAGGTGCACCCAACTCTGGTGCCCAGGGGCACCCACTAACCTGTCATCAGACTAGTTAGAACCTTCAGCCCAGAATTCACAGGTGATGAGCTCCCAGCTTTGTTTTTGGGAATTTCAGCCAGCACCACCCTCTGTCAGATTTGAGAGGGGACATACATGCAGATTAGAGGACATATCAAAGCCACAGAGGGCAAGGACTCCTGGAGCCATGAGAAGCAGAAAGAGGAAAGAAGAGATGCCACTTTCCTGCAGCCTCTGGAGGGAGACCAGCTGTGGACACCTCAGACTTCAGATTTATGACTGTTAGAATGTGGCAGAAGCCCCCGGTTTGGGGCAGTTGCTGGGGAAGTCTTAGAAACTGACACCCAGGATGGGATGCCAGCCCTTCTCTAAAGAGGTGGGGTGCTACACAGATAATAGAAAGAGCTAGAATAGGAGAGATGAGCATTTAGCCGAGGAGCACAACTTGGTTCAGCTGTTGAGGAACCTGGCAAAGGCCAAGGCCGTGTAGCATTTGCTTCTCATGGCCTTGTGTAAGCAAGTTCTCAAGGAAGGGCTCGAGACCAAGGTGCTGACAGGGACACCTGTGGCAGATGGACATGCTCAAAGGAAAATGTTGGTCTTTTGGCTTATCTGCATCTTCTGGTTTTCCTCAGTCAAGCACACAGGATCTTTGTGAGTAAGAAAAAAAAGGTACCAGCCACAGCTCTTACGTGAAAAGGCAAAACGTCAAACTCTTTTGACCTGGTGCTGCCTTTCTTCTGTCAAATGACAGAGCTTCCATTGCAAAAGGGCTGAGAGGGCCAAGACCCCACAAAAGCTGCTTCTTCCCTTGGCAGTCACTCTACTTCAGTGTGCCTTTCCATATCAGCTGCTTCTATATCCGCTGCTCCTACCTAGACTCACTACTGGATTAATCCATGTCCAAATCTTTGCTTTACCTTATGGACAAAAAAGCAAAAATGTCATAGAATTAAGAGGGACATTGGAAAGTGAACATGCAGAAACACTACAAGCTCCTGCTGTGTTCTAAGACACTATCTCCATGTGCTGTCACTGCCCCTGCCTTGTCCATACCAAGGGGCTTCATCCCCTAAGTCCCAAGCCAAAACCCACATGCTTTGTGACCAGACCCTGGAAATCAGCAAGGCCATCACATGAAGAACTGTCTGTACTGTCTTCTGCCACAGGCTTCTTTGAAGTGCTTTTAAAAACAAGCAAAAACTCCTTTAGGAAGTCAGCTGCCACTAGAGATGGGGACACCCAGATCATGACTAGTAAAGGCCTCTGTTACCAAGGGGAATTGTGGTAGTAGAGGAGGCACCGTTCCATATCACAGGGCCATGTGGTTGGGATGGCCGTTGGCCAATTGTGGAAGTGAAGAGCCGGGTGGTACTTGTGAAATCACCCCTAGGCACATGCTCCATGCTGTGTGAACAGCCCCTTAACACTCACTGCTTTATTTCCTTCTATCTGTGGCAAGGATAGGGTTAAGTCCTTTAGCACAGGATGAGCCTGTTGATGGCATTGGGCACTTGGCCAGCCTGGACTAAACCAAGTATGGAAAGAGATGCAGAGGAAAGAAGATCAGGTCTTCGAACTCTAACCTGAGCCAGAGACATTCTCCTGTGTCAGCTGGATCCTGGCTTCAGCCTGGTCACCTGCAGCGAGGCTGGGCCTGGGATAGAATTCATTATCATTGGCTTTAGTAGGGGAGGGCCAGAGCCTGACTGCTTTCAGGCATGGTGACAATTGCAGCTGTGCTGTCAGATGCCAGCATGCAGTCAGAGAGCATGGTGAAGCCGGCAGGAGTAGCAGGGGACAGAGAAGCTACAGGCATCCAAGAGAACCCACTCTAAATAATAACAGGGCTGGATCAGGGCCAGCTGAGAGGAAGTGTGTAGAGACAGGCTGGTGGAACCAAGACGATACTGAGCTGCCAACTAAGAGACATCTTGAGAGCCATTTAGTTTAGAAATGAAGACAGCATCTGTGCGAGCCTTGAAACTGTGACCAAGACACACCTGCTGAATGGAAGAGGCACCCAGAAGTGAGTCCCTTTATGTCTATGCCTGAGATACAACTGACATTCTGCCCAAATGTGGGCAGATACTGAGGAGACTGGCATCACCATGCTGGGCAAACTTCCCCCAGAAAGTCTATCCTGGTCCCTCCCCAAGCACAAGAAAGTCAGGATGGCAGACTTCTGGTAGAGATTGTGGATCACAGGTGAGGCAGAGGGCAGGGTACTTTCTTTGGCTTGTAACTGTCAGAGAGACAGCCAGAAAAGAGGCCCTCACCCAGGGTACAGGCCAGTCTATGCCAGTGGCCTCTGCTCAATGGTAGGAGAGATGGGACTGGGGATAGACATCACCCTACCACTTATTTGGGTTTGATGCTTCTCGTCATGAAAATCTGAGCTCCTTTGGTCTAAAAGTCCTGGGTCTAGGAATTTGGGCCTCCAAAGGGGCATGCTAAGTCTCAATAGACTTTGGGGGTTAGCCCCTGCTTGGTCTCTTAGGGCTTCTCCAGCTGTGGTTCGTTTTAATTGTCAAATCGGCACAATGTAGACTCTCCTGGGAAGACAGTCTCAGTGAGCGATTGTCTGGATCAGGTTGGCCTGTGGCCATGACTGTGGGAGATTATTTTGATTATGCTAATTGATGTGGGAAACCCTATCTTAAAAGTGGGTGGCACCATTCCTTGGCTTGGGGTCCTGAACTGTATGGGAGTACAGAAGGCAAGCAGAGCAGTAGGCAGGCATGCATGCCTTCATTTTCCTGATGCTCATAATTGCAGATGTAATTAGCTGCTTCAAGTTCCTGTCTTGATTTTCCCATGGTACTGAGCGTGGAACTGTGACCTAAACTAAACCTTCCTTCCCTAAGTTACTTCTTTTTCTCAGGCTGGTTTTTATTTATTTATTTATTTTTTTAATCACAGCAACAGAAATGAAATTAGAATACCAGACAAGAGGTCAGCAAGACAGAGCCCGGTCATCCCATTGGCAGGGAGACCAGCTGTCAAGAGGAGACACAGGAGCAAGATGGAAGCAAGATGTGGAAGCATTGAGGCGTTAGTAGTTGGGTGGTGGCCAGCAGGAGATGTGAGCTCTTGATAACCTGCCTTTCTGACAGAGTGCTGTAGGAGGGTCCCAGGTGGGTAGCGGGTGTCAGTGGGGCAAGCACAGCAGTGGCTCTCCCAGCATCCTTCTTGCTGCAACTCTCAAGAGCAGAGACCAACGGGCCCCAAAGAGTTGCTCCTGACAGGCTTGGCTTTCCAGGCCACACTGTCCCTAGGCAGGCTGTGATGTTGAGAGCCCCAGGGGAGTTGTTGAGTGTTGGTTGCTGATGCTTAAAGCTAGGTCTCTGGGGGGGGAGTTTTTTGACCCCAAAGGGGCTTTTTTACATAGCATACTGCTCACCCCTGACTCAGTTCACACGCGGTGGCCCTTCTGTGCTGCCCCAGGTCCACCCTACGTAGGGTGCGCGTGCATTCTGCAGTGATGTGCGCACTAGCCATGTTACATTTCAGCTTCCCATGCCCTGACATATGTGAGCCTTAAGAGTCTAAGTCCCCAGCATAGAAATACCCACTGGAAAGCCTGTTTCCTGTGACAACCAATCCCACAAGCTTTTCTGTTATGATGATCAGATCACCAGTGGTTAGGGCTAGCCTCCTGTCACCCTCCTCGCCCCTCTCTTTCCTCTCCTTCCAATGTGATCAGATCAGTTATAATTACCCTTTCAACCTTTGTAAAGGCAAATAGTTCACAAAGGTAGCACTTCCTATGGGGAGCACTTCCTACAGGGGTAACATTCATAGGGAGTACCTCATGTAGCAGACATCTCTCCCAGGGAGCACCTCACATAAGGAGCACCTCCTACAAGAAGCATATCCATAGTGAGTCCCTCATACAGCAGACATCTCTTGCAGAAAGTATTTCACACATGGAAGCATCTTGCACAGGGAGTTGCTTCACACGGCAAACACTTCACACAGGCAGCACCTCACACAGCAAGTACCTCCCATAATGCACTTCATCCACTGAGCACCTCACTCAGCAGACATTTCACACAGGGGGCATCTCGAGGGGTCCTTGTTTCTCCTAACATACAACGTCTCTCTGTGGCCAGCCTGTGGCGTTGTGACCCCAGGATTCTGTTCGTGGCCTCTTCCACCTTCTGATGACCTCATTGTTTATACTCCGATGTCAAGATCTAGATTCAGTCCTGTTTTACACAGAGACCACCCTAACTTGGGAAGTAAACTTTTGCCTTTCAGGGGACACAGCTGAGATTAACCATAGCAGAATTGGAGAACAGCTTTTTTTCCTCTTGGAATCTCGAAAGGATCCTGGGCTTTCTCCCTTTACGTTCCTGCTGGTTTTTACTCTGTCCTAGAAGATGTTTGAGGTCTCTTGGGGAACAGCACATTTTCAGTTCTTTTCAGACAAAGCTTATTCCCAGGGTGTCCATGCTGTCCTATAGCC
Organism: Rhabdomys pumilio; assembly: GCA_030674055.1. Lineage (NCBI taxonomy): Eukaryota > Metazoa > Chordata > Mammalia > Rodentia > Muridae > Rhabdomys > Rhabdomys pumilio. The sequence goes on from JANHMN010000017.1 coordinate 11,319,520, forward strand.
TGGCCAGCTGGTGGAATAGTAGTTGGGTGGTGGCCTCACTTCTCTGATGCCTCTGCTGCATATAGGAGGGCCAAAGCCAGGTCCAGACCTCTGGAAGCCCCTCTCTTCTCCACTTCTCTCTATCCTGAAGTCAGTTTTATAGCTTTTCAGGCAGCCATGGGTTTCCAAAGCCCCTGCTCCCCTGCCCTGAGGCAGCTGGGATGTTGTGTCTTCAGAACTGAGGATGTGGGTCATTGGGGCCATTGGAAAGTACCAAGGTTCCACACTGGGGCTGTCTGATGCCCCCACACACCAGTGTGGCCTTACTTCTCCCTGATACAGCTCTGCATCTCAGTTTCTCCGAGTCTGTCCTGTGAATGACACTCCTTGGTGGTGTCTTCTGCTGTACAGAGGCCATGCTAGGGTCTCTGTGCCACATGGTTCACTGCCGTTTTGCCTTCAGCCTCCAGCCTCCAGCCTCCCTCAGACATATTTAAATCCTTAGTTCAGGATGGCCCCTCCGTTTTCTCGTCACAACAGCAGCTCTGTTATATGTAGCTTCTGCTGCAGTCCAGGTCCACAGGGCCCAGATGGAGTTCTGTGATTACTGCCACCACTAGCTGGCAATGGGGCTCTCTGTTGTCCAGGAAAACTTGCCAAAGACTCAGACACTCAGACACACACACACACACACACACACACACACACACACATCTTGCAGATACAGACTCCAAGATCTCAACAGCTCCTTGGATTTATGTACCAGGAGGTAACATAACACTCGGAGAAACCCTCAGGCAGCAGTGCCAACAGCTGATACCAGCTCACCATCACACCCTTAATCCAGAGACTGTGTACTATGGCCTTTTTAATGGAAAAAAAAAAGATTGTGTGGATACTTGAATGATACCTGAGGCAGCTCCCCAGGAACTCTGAGAAGGTGTCCCCAGAGAGACTTTACAGGACCTTTTCGACGCATGAGACATCATCCATTCTTTCTCTCATGGATGCAGGCAAGAGACTGATCTGGGAAGCGTTAATCCTCTTTTCTCATTGGCCGTAGAGCAAGGGTTTGAAAACCTGAGTGTCTGGGGTTGGCAGAAGCACTGAGGTCTCACCCCGAGTTAGGAGGTCTTTCCACTCACAACTCCCTGGTGCTGTGTCTGACGCTCTATGCCCTGCAGACCAGCTTGCAATCCTGGATGATCCTGGACTCTGGCACAGGTACCACTAATTTGTAATTGATTTCAGAGAACCAAGAAGCTGTAGTCTGAAGATACTGGGCCTTGAGCTGCAGCCAGAATGGGTGTGACTCTGGCCACCTTGTCCATGTCTGGTCCCCGTCTCTTCTATTCTTGAACATGCTCATCACATATGTGAGGTACACATATTTCCTTCTCATGAAACCCGGACAGTATCTACAGAATCAAAACATCCATCTTCCTCCCCTCAGAGCAGTGAACAGTTCTCCTTGGTTCTCTTGGGCATATGTGCTTATGCCTGGACAAACAAACACATACTTGGCAGCAATCAAGTCTCAAGCAATCAAGGGCTTTCTGTATGGGAGCAAGGATGCTGTTTATTTCTCTTTCTTTGGCTCTGCTGTTGGCCAGAACATCTTCACAACCCCAGAGGACCACAGGCCCTTGGTAACTATGGTGGTGTGTGTTTTTGGCTTCTATTCTCTTGGATCCTCCACCCTCTTAGCCCACTCTGGGTTGGTTCCACTCGAGAATGTTACAATGGTTCCCAGGAATGTATGCTTCCCTCCTCCTGGAAGCCAGGGATGCTGACTCTGGGAAAGGACAGCTGAGTAACACACTAACTTCAACCACTAAGTCTTCTTCAAGTCCCAGAGCCAATCCTGGTTCCTGCCTTGACCCCAAGGTTAGATACATTAGCTGCTGCAGACAGTGCAAGCAGAGAGAAGGATGGAGTCGGCATGGCTTGGGCCTGAGGGAGACACCACCTTGGGCTATATGAGAGTCCTCTGAGCTGGTCCAGGACGTTATGCAGCTAAGGACAAGGCATGTGGGAGAGCTCACTGTTCACCTGACAAGGACTTGTCCAGAGCTGCCTAAAACAGATGCAGCTTTAGTGTTCTGGAGGTGGTGGGGAGTGGGCGCACCCTTCTTTCTGAATCTCGTTCTTCCTGGGACCTGGTCTTTCAGGCGCATGCTGACTTGGCAGGTTTCCCAACACCTTCAGACAATTGACTTCTATACACAGGGTGAGACATTCTCATTGTTTTAGAATACTTAACCCATGGACAAAAGTATTCCCCTGTGCTGGAAATGGGGAAGTCCATCCTTACTCTCCCTGTCACCAGCACGACCATCCTTTTCCTTGATGGGCTGATGTTAACAGTTGTTTCTCAGGAATGTCTCCTCCATACCAAATGCTAAGCATTTCCTCCTCCAAGGTGTTGGTGGTTTTCCCTTTCACACTCTTTAGCCCTGAAGCTGACTGTCAGGATGCTGTTGACTCAACTGCACAAGGGTTCCAGGGACAGAGATACTGTCACTCATGACAAGCTGTAAAGTTCCTTTTGCAAAGTCCTTTGTTTTAAAAAGGTTAATTTGCATACAATTCTAGTCTAGTAAAAGCGGTTTGTTTTTCTCCCTGCCTTTTGTGACAGGCACTTGATAGGGCCCTTGTCACCCTCCCTTGTCTGACTCATTGGAAGGTGTCACTCAATCTAGCCTCTTCCAGTGCTTGTTAAAACAAGCAAGGAGGACAGGGAGGAGCCGTGAAGAGGAGAATAGAGAGAAAAGAAACCTTGGGCCTCCACAGGCTCAGATAGTTAGGACGGCTGCCAGAATAAAACATTTCATTCTAGCGTAGTGCTTGGAATTATAAACCCACTTGTAAGTGGGCTGTCTTAATCGCTTTTCCATCGCTGTGATGAATTGTCATGACCAAGGCAACTTATAGAAGGGGGAGGTTATTTGTGGCTTACAGTTCCAGAATGTTGCCACCATCACATAGCAGAGCACATTGCAGGCAGGCAGGCATGGTGCTGGAACAGCAGCTGAGAGCTCTCACAACTTGACCCACCAACAGGAAGCCAAGAGCTAACCCAAGATGGTATGAGTCTTTTGAAACTTTGAAGCTCATCCTTAGTGACATATCTCTTCCAGCAAGGCCACACCTCCTAATCTTTCCCAAATAGTTATATCAACTGGGGACTAAGTATTCTAACATATCAGCCCATAAGGGCCATTCTCCTTCAAACTATCACATGACCACAGGACTTTAATGTGGTGGACTCTTCAGAAAGGAGCATGAGGAAGTCACTGAACATGGACAGTCATGCGGAAATGTGAAGTTCAAGGGCCTTTGCAGTGTTGAGTATGAGAGTGGGCTTGGAAAAGAGCCTCTGTGTTAGTTGGCTTTTCAACCCTTTACAAAATACCCAAGATAATTAACTGCCAAGAGCAGGTTTGTTTCAGCTCACAATCTTTGAGGTTTTAGCCCGTTGCTTTTTAGGAGTGAAAGCTGGCACTAGCAAAGAGAACAAACCCACTGTGTCACTAGTCAGGACACAAAACAGAAAGGTGGTGCCAGAATCCATCAAACTGGGAAAGCATGGGGTGTCTCTGTCTATGGTGGCAGAGTGTGAGGCAGCCGCATGAACCAAACAGTAGAGAATTAGGTACGAATGGTGGCTGGTATGACCTTCAAAGACTTGCCTTGTCAGCCAGACCCTACCTCCCAAAGAACCCACCACCTCAGATGCCAGGAAGACCACTAGCTAGGGACAAGGATTCAAAATATGAGCCTGTGGGAGACATTCATATTCAAGCTATAACATTTCACTCTAACCTTCAAAGTCATCTATAAGAGTATCTTACAATACAAAATGCATCCAGCTCAGCTTCAAAAATCCCTATAGTCTTACTAGGTCTAACAGTGTTCAAAAATATCATCCTAGACTCAAGAAAATCTCTTATCTGTGAGACCACATGAAAGGAACTTAGGGTCTTCCATCGTACAGTGAAAAGCATTATGCACTCAAAGTCTGTTACCTGTGTTTTGATTGTATAGGGGATTTTAGTTAAGAGATTGCATGGATCTTAGAAAGGACTTTGAACTTTAGGCTTTTAAAGATTGTTGAGACTGTAATAAACTATGGGAGCTTTTGAAGTTGGACTCTAAGGCAGGAGTACTACACACAGAGAAATTGGACAAAAGTGGGACAAAATGCCAGCAGAACCAACACCATGTCCTGTAGCTCCATGCCCTGTACTCTGGCCATGTGGCATCATCATCTGAGTTCTATCAGACCTGGACATCTCTTCCAGTTTTATTCTGTTGCTGTGACAGATACCAAGACTAAGAGAAACGTAGGGGAGGAAATGGTTTATTTCATCTTACAGGTTACAGTTGGTCAAAAACTGAGGTAAGTCAGGGCAGGAACTCAAAGCAAAGCCTGCAGGAAAACTTGATTCTTAGTCTATGCAGCATTACTTCTGACCAGAGAACTAACTCACAGCCAAGGAAGTAGAGCAGTAATGGTGGAGAAACAACCTCCAAGGGCCTCCAAGTGAGCTTATATGCAGCTAGCTTTCCTATATAGCCCAGAACCTCTTTCCTAGGGAATGGTGCTGCCCATAGTGGATTGAGTTCTCCTAAATCGATTAACATTCAGAAGAATTCCCCACAGACATGTGCATAGTCCAATCTGATCTGGACAACCCCCCAATTTAGACTCTTCTAAATGATTAAAATCTAAATGATTCTAGGCTGCATCAAATTCAGTTAAAGCTAATGGGGACAGCATTCTTAATCCTACGGACCTGCTGTTCACAACACACATGGCCTCTCTTATGCCAGTTTCCTTGGTGAATTCCATGTTTATGTAGGCGCCAATATCATGAGGTCTCCACTGTAGACTAGCTTCACCCTTACAGTTCTACACATCACTCAGTCAGGGGACACCAGTAGCACATCCAATCCAGCTATACACTGCCTAACCTCCCAGACTTTTCTCAAAACTCTGGTCACATGCATCCATGAATCTTCATCTCTTGAAGTCTAGCAGGACACCCCTGAAGCTTCCCCTATTAAAGGAAGTATTTCAAATAGATTTGCAGTCTTATACTCCAGAGCATAACATGAGGGTCACCCTCAAGGTGCCTTTTCTATTGTCAGCATGCAATAAGAAAACTGTTCATGTGGCTTCTCTTGAATGGTACCAATATCTTTAGAAATGACTGTCATTCTGTTTGCACTTGCCTTTTCTGATACTTCAAATACATCCATATTCCTTTACTGGCTAAATGTAACAATCTTCATTTTTTTTTACTGCATATTTTTACCATAAGCCTCCCTAAAAGCAATCAGCAATAACCATGGCACAAAAGAATTCATTGCTTCTGAATTCTGACACACACACACACACACACACACACACACACACACACACACACTCAGAACATAGACAAAACCTAGTCATATTCTTTATTCGAGTAGTAAGAAGGCAGGCCAGCTGCCATCTGGTAACTCCTGACAGTGTTCACTGTCCATAATTCTGTCCATATTCCTCTCTTCTGAGCTCCCGTCAGAATCACGAGCTGAGCACAAGTCCTAGATTCTAAGATTTCTCTAGCCTGATCTCTAAACTCTCCCACATTCCTCCTGCAGGTGTGGCCAGGTTCGTCACAACCCCAGAACCACACTCTTGGGTACCAAAAGTTACTTGTCTATCTCTGGAACTGATATGTGGCAGATACAAGTTACGTTCAGATGTGTTCTGGCTCCTACTTTCCATGTCAGCCAGTCCGACAGTCCCTTCCTTGGAGGCAGGAGCCTGACCAGAAGCTCCTCTCATCATAGTGAACCTGGAAGCAGAGAGCAACTGGACCCAGAGACTGGGCTATCACCTTCAAAGGCCCTTGTCACCTATTTTACTCTCCAGCTAACACCCCTTATCCTGGCTTCGTAGAAAGCTCCTTCAGCAGAGGGGCAAGCTTTAAAAACACAGATCTGTGGCAAGCATTAAAAACACAGATCCACATAACACCAAAGTCGCCCAGGTTGGCAGACAGCCAGAGTAGGCAGAGAAAGGCAGGCATGAGTCTTCCTTGAAAGGCTCAGGAGGCTCTGACTTGCCCAACATTGAGACAAAGGAGGGACACATTTCTGTTATGAGAAGCCACCATTTGTGGCCTTTTGTCCCAACAGCCTTCAGATATATTTCCTCTTTTATTGGCCCTCACCACACCTATATGCTCCTGAAAGAGGGTCAGAGCAGGCTGCGGGGGTCTAGATACCTCTAGAGCAGTTGTTTTCAACTTTCCCAATTCTGTAACCCTGTAATATAGTTCCTTATGTGGTGACCCCCCAACCATAAAATTATCTTTGTTGCTACTTCTTAACTGTAATTTTGCTACTGTTATGAATTATAATGAAAGTATATGATTTGTAGGATATCTGATATGTGATCCCTGTGAAAGAGTTCTTTGAGCCCTCAACCTGTAGGTTGAGACCCACTGCCCCAGAGTCACCGGGGGACTCTGGATATGAGGTCATTGACAACATTACATCTCCCCTCACTGGTGCAAAGAAACCTGAGGCAAGATGCCCAACCTTTGAGCTTATAGCATGAACCTGTGGTTGCTGCTTGCATGGCCAACTTCCAGCAGGGGAGATCCCCTGTACTCCAGGAGGATCCTTTGAATGAGTCACACCATTCTGAGATTCTGAGAACACCAAACTAACTGGGCTTCCATGAAACAGTATCAGCCCAACAGCAAACTATTGTACCCCTCCCCTTTTAGTAAAATCTGAGATGGAATCCATCTGCATGGTTCCTGGGTGGAGGATTTTGTTTGTCTCTATACATTTTCTGTGTTTGCTAAGATTCCTATGGTGGTGATGTATTTCTTCGAGAGTGGAAAATCTTTTCCTTTAAAGGGTCTTGATTAATAGGCTTGAAGCCTGCAGGCCACAGGCGTCCATTGCTGAAGGCTGAGACTGTGACTTGGCTCTGGGCCGACATGGGTGACTTCCTGGCAATTGCCAGATAGGATGGAGCAGCCTGCGGGCGAGACACAATTATCTGCTGGCTTCCAACCAGTGATTCATGGTTTTAGATCAGCAGTTCTCAGCTGATCTCCAGGTCACTGCCAGGCCCCTGCTTGTGTAGGGGTGGGAGCTGTCGGAGCTACTGCGCTGGAGGTTAGAGGACAGAAAAATGTTAATTATGTTTTGCTAATTCATTAAAGAGTACACATGGAGGGACCCATGGCTCCAGCTGCATATACAGCAGAGAGTGGCCTTATCTGGCATCAATGGGAGGAGAAGCTCTTGGTTGTGTGATGGTTCAATGCCCTAGTGTAGGGGAATGCTAGGGCGGTGAGGTGGGAGTGGGTGTGTGGGTGGGGGAGCACCCTCATAGTGGCAGGTGGGAGGGAGGATGGGATAGGGGGTTTGCAGAAGGGAAACCAGGAAGGGAGACAATATTTGAAATGTAAATAAATAAAAATAACCAATAAAACAAACAAACAAAGTTAACCAGGACAAATTTATTACACTTCAATGCAGATAATATATTCTGATGAGGAATATAAATATTTTCCTAATGTAAAGAGTGGAGTGGTATGATTTAAAAGGTTATTTATTATTTTGTGTGGATGTGAGCGTGACCTGCACATGTATGTGCAGGTCAGAAAACAACTGGCTGGCCTTGGCTTTCTCCCTGTACTGTGTAGGTCCCGGTTGTCTCAGCCGCAGGTGCCTGCTGAGCCACCTGGCTGTTCCTAATTTCCCCCCTAAAAACAGTTTTCAGATCTGTCCAGTGCTGGGCTTGCTACAAGTAAGCATGTTTTTTTCCAGCTGCTTCTGCATCCCATCGGTGGTCGGAATGTGTCCTCTAGAAACCGTGGCTTCACCCAGGCCATAGCAGGAGGCGGGAGGAGAGTTCAGTAGAACTTGTCGATAATTGGGGATGCTGTTCTTTGAAAGTAACTAAAACCTGACACATTAGGTTCTTCATTAGTTCAACGGAGATTATGAAGGTACATTAAAGACCGAACATTTCCTTGCTTGTTAAATGACAATCCAGACCTCTGCCTGGACTTTGAATGGATTTTTAACAGAGATTTTTGAACAGTTGCCCTTTGGACATTTGGGAAACTAGCCTGCCACCCTGTGTGTGACTCCCTTCCTGATGCAACCTCCCCAGGGCTGAGGCATCTTATCATATCAACACACCTGCCCACGGGAAGGTCTCGTGTGCACATTGTGGGGTTTTCACAGTGCTAATTTTTTATTGTGAGCTTGACTGTTATCATTAGTGTAACTCTATTTGCTACTTTTTGTGAAGTCAAAGTTTCATTTTGCTCATTTTAGAGAAAAAGTTCTGCTAAACACCAAGGCGTATTAAATACAGTTTGATCTCTGTTACATCCTGCAGTTTCAGGGATAGACCTGACTGGGGCACTGAGGGAATGAGGAAGTTCCAGACAGATGGACACACGGTCACAAAGAAAAGCTGGTTTCAGGTTTACTGGAGTCTCTGATGGAGAAACCACAGAACCCCAGAAGTTCAGTGTGTTTATTACACAGGGCTGAAGAGAGATGAAGGATTGCATACAGCTGAACAAGGGGGTGAGGCGATTACATACAGATAAACAAGGAGGCAGGGTTTATGCGATGCAGCTGGTTCAAGCAGACAACTTCAGCTCTGGCTCAAAGTGAGCAAAGTAGAGGACCTCTACTGAGGTCTGGACAATGGAACTGGTCCATGGGCTGCTGAGCTGT
>JANHMN010000017.1:11328274-11439390 GCA_030674055.1 Rhabdomys pumilio
ATGGAACTGGTCCACTGAGTGCTGCCCTCTAATGGAGCGGAGCAAGGACGATGGAACTGATCCAAGGACAATGGGAGCCACAGATCATTTCCATGGGCATCAGGCTGTGTGTGCACTTGAATACCCGATGAGGTAGAGGACAATTAAGGGACAGAGACACACTGAACTCTAGACCCGGTTTCAGCAAAATGTGAAAAGGCTGTTTTAATGCTTAGATGGTGGGTTCCAGCAGGGATTTATTTCCTCCTGGTCCTAGCTTCCTGACTTCCCGCTCTTCTTCATGGCCATTACCTGCCTTCCCAGGCAGAGGGAAACATACAGAACTCTCTGAAGCACCATGTCCAATGAGATGCTGTTCCTTTGTGCACAAAAGGCCTTTGACCTCTAACCTCCCTGATCAGCAGCCTTTGCTCTGAGCCTTTCCTGCAGGAACCTGACACACTTGTGTTCAGGGCTCTCACATGGTGGATCTCTGGGGAGCAGCATGTATGTCTGGTGCATTCGTCCTACCAGGTACTAAGGGTACTGAATGAAGACACAAATTACATAAAAAGAGGGAGTTAACTTGTCTTACACTGAAAAACTTGCTTATCCCATTAGTCACTGTTGGCAAACGCCTAAAAATTAAAATAAAAACCCCTACATCTCTAGTGCTTGTCAATTCTCGTGGTGTAAACACCCCACCACGGTTAACAGTTGACACAGTTGGCACTATTGGCTCTCAAAAACTGGGACCATAAGCTCTTTCTTACAGGTCAGTGCACAGGCCTGGAGCTGCTTCCCTGGTCCCTCTCAATGAGGCCCATAGAGCCTTGGACTTGAGGGTCAAGTTCCCGCCATGTTAATTCACAAGGTGACCGAGACCAGTTGTTGAGTATTACACCAAGCTCCTGGGTTCTGGAGAAATGATGAAGAAGAACAAGACAGGTTGAGGCTGCAGAGCAGGGGTTTCTATCTCTATTTCTCAAGTCCTAGGGTTAGCCGCTGGCTGGCCAGTTTGCTTCTGTGCCTGGGATGGGTACCCTATGCTGAGCAGCCAGCCTCTGTCTGAACTTGGAAGCAGCAGTTTCTCTGATGGTCCAGGGTGCCACACACTCTTGCCCGCTTGAGTTCACACTTGTATTTGAAGTATCTTCCCTGTCAGCTCTTCCCTCTGCGCTAAAGGCCCAGACTCATTCCTGACCCAAGCCAACAGCAAACCTTATTTATATGATTTGGCGGAGCTGGGGTGCAGGGACTTTTGGGCAAGTGAAAGGCTTACTTCTGCTTCTTGGTCACCTCTAGACTTCCTCCACAATCTCTTCTAATGTGAAGTTGCACCCCATTTTCTTGTGGGGGTTGCCAGCTCTAGCATAACATCCTGCCCTGGACTTGGGATATTTCAGTTGGGCCATGGGTCTCAGGAGCAGGATAGGGCCTAGGAAAAGTGGCTCCCCAGTCCCAGGCCAGCCAATGAGGGTGACTCTGTGGCTCAGTTGCTTTTTAATAGGCCCCATGCTGCTTGACACAAAAACTTAACAACAAGTCTTCCCACAAGGCTCATCCTGAAGGCCCCTGAAGCCTTGTCACATCACTGTGACTGTGAAGCAGGGTTGGAGTTAATCCTGGTGGAGAGACAGTGGCACTTGAATTATTTTGGCATCTTGCCTGTCACCTCTAACACACATGACATTTAGCATTTCTCCCTTGAATTTTGCTGTCGACAGAGAGTCCTTAGTTCACAAAAACATTTTGAACTGGAAAAGAACTACAGTTTCCAATGGTTGCAGTGTCATGGTGTCTGGCCAGGGTCACTCTGAGGCAGGCTCATCAACAAGGTCCACCTGGCCAAGCCTCAGGTCTTCCTATCTAGGCTATGCAGCTGCAGCATGGTGTATGTGGCCCGCTCCAGGCTGTCAGGGGCCTTGTTGCCCTGGTGAGATTGTTCAGCCTTGGCTCAGCTTGCGTGACAGTGTTGACTGGATATTTCTTATATGCCTGACTCAGGCCATGGTTTTTCATGTAGTGTATGTGTGTGTGTGTGTGTGTGTGTGTGAGAGAGAGAGAGAGAGAGAGAGAGAGGTAGGGAGGGAGAGAGAGAGAGTGTGTGTGTATTGGTACATTTCAGAGCTCAGAGTCAAGTTTGGACCAGGGGAGGAACAGGTAGGTGTGGCCTATATATCTGGGCTCACTAGTGACAGTGATGGTCTCTGGGACTGTGGATCAGTGCTGACTGTCCCTTGAAGGGAATAAGGTGCCTGCTACTGATTATTTGGAGAAAACATGGAGTGGACAGAGGCTTGCCTGCAATTATTTACCCCTTACCTCTGGCTGCGTCATCTAAAACAAGCCAGAAAAACCTAAGGAGAGAGCTGCTTGGACAAGCCCAGAAGGTGGATGTAGGCCCTTGGGAGGCAAGGCAGCATCTGTGATACCTTCTTGAGAGCTCTTCACCTTGACAGTCCTGTCACCTATCAAGAAGGCCTGGGGAAAGACTATAGGTAGAAGTATATGGCCTGGCAGTCGCCAGGAGCTTTCATAGGAACAGGACACTGTGACATGGAATTGGCAGCTTCAGAAGGGACCAGAGCAGACTCTCTTCTCAAGTCTTCTCTTTCTTTGCTGTGGAGCTCAAGACAGGGTTCTAGTGGCTTCCCAAGGAACTTCATCTGAGAATTCCTGTGAGCCATAGCTACTCCCCCCTACCCCAGGTTGGTTTAGGTATTGTTTAATGAAGCTACTAGTGTATCTGAGAAAATGTCAAAAAGAAAGGAGAGAAGGGAACAGAAGAGAAGGGGAGAGGGACAAAGGGAAAGAGAGGAGGAGAGATGGAGGGGGGAAGAAAGGGGAGGAAGGGACAGTAGAGGGAAAGATGAAGTGAGAGGAAAAGAAAGATGGAGAGAGGTAGATAAAGAGGTTGGAGGAAAAGAAGGGAGAGAAAGGAGGAAGAGGGAAGAAGAGAGGGAGAGAAGAAAGGGGAGAAAGACAGGTATAAGAATCCCCTAGGAATCCCATCTTCTCTCAGCGCCCCCACCCCCATCCTGTCACTCAATTTCTCTGCAGCCTTCAGAACATCATGAAATTTTCTGCACTGATGCTTCTGTATTTTACATTTAAAGCTTTCTGTCGAGCTTGGTCTCCAGGGATCTACCCCACTTTCTCAGACTGGTCCCAAAGTCAGCACCATCTGTCCTTTGGTGAACAGCTTACTGGCTCCTGGGCCCCGTAACTGTTGCCCACACTTTTGTAGGAGTCTGTGGTGGGCTTCTGGGTTGGAGGACAGAGGTTGTACATGGGCCAAGTCATCAAATTGTCCCTTTGCTGGGAAGACCTGGTACCCAGCCACTCTGACTTTAGTTGCTTCAGTCTGAGGAAAGCTGAACATTTTCTGTGTTGACTCTGTCTACTCTCAAAAGGCCTCCTGTGGGAGCAAGATAATATAATTAAGTTTATTAGTGTCCCAAGGACACAACTTTCTGAGGCAAAGGGCTGAGGGGAGGATTTGGTAGGAATCTGGACCTAGCTGGGCAATCAGTTCATCTGGAAGGAATGCCTTTGGAGTCAATGTTGGACGTCTGGACCTTCCGCCCTTCCTTTCCTCTGGGACAGACTGTACCTCTTCAGCCACCTGGGGAGTCGCATCTGCAGGCTGCCACTACGGAACTTTCTCAGCTGACAGCAGCTATGTTTTCCTATGCCACTCTTCCCTGAAATGGTTCCCTAGGTTTCCCACTAGGACCCATGTGTGAACAGCTTGCCTTCTACCCATCCAACCATCAGGCTAGATGACCAAGGCACCTGCTGCCTTCAACATGGATGGAAATGACCTTGTGGAGCACACACTGTGCGTCTCCTTGTCCTGATGTCACATGGGATCTTTGAGTGCCCTTCCTGGGGGTAGGACACAGGGTCACCAGGCTCTCCTGTTCTCCGTGGTCTCTGCTGTAGCCCCTGGTGACAACCACCACCCTTGCTGGCTGGGCCTTCCTGGCCATCTCTCCCATCCCTGAGAAGGATGGCTTTTTTTTTTCTTTCTTCGCAGCACAATAAGTTCCGTTCATGAATGTTGTAGACCACTCTGGACTGGGGACATTCAGACCCCAGGAGACATATTTTAGCTCCATAGCAGCCTATAGCTATGTGAATGGTGGGGGTGGGGGTACGGTTGGAAGGGGCTTTGCAGCTTGACTGAGTCTTTCTCAGCCTCTGCCACTCCTGTGTGCCCCCATGCTGCCTGCTCTATTTCCACATGTGGCACCAGAACATTCCTCTGAGCTGCCTCACACCTGCACCCGTTGGACCCCATGGTCTTCCCTCCTCTGCTTCGTTCTTCCATGAAGTCCCACTCTGAACTGTCTATGAGTCTGTCCCTCAAAGTCTCCCAAGAAGAATGCAAGCTCTGTGCAGGAAGGGCTTCTGATGGCTCGACGGAGGGAACACCTGACACTTAAGAGGTTCTGTTCATGGAATCCACTGAGCCACGGAATCTGCAGAAGCAGTGTGTGGCACCTTCGAGCCTGGGTAGCAGAGCTTCCCAGCAGAATATAGATCCCCTTGAACCTGTTTAATAATATCGGAGAGCTTATCTCATGGAGGAATAAAGGAAAGCAAGGAGAGACAGATCCAGTGGGCTGTAAACAGGGGCTTCTTACTGGAATCCCGCTTGGGTCTGACAGGCTCAGACATGGTTCCACTGGTTGGACCAGAGGAGACTGGAAGAGCTGAGAGAAAACAGTCCTATCTATCTCAGAGCATCCACAATGAATGGCCAGACCAGCATGAAGGTGGAGGTGGAGTTGGGGTGGATGTTCCTTTCAAGACAAGATCTGCCCTTTGGATGAGTGTTTCCCAAGAATACTACCTTGGGAAGAGTCACCAGAAATGATACCCGCAAACTGGTCTGCAGAGATGGAACAGGAAACCCAGAGCAATGCAGCCTTCTTGAATCATCTGTACTAGATTTCTAGAAACAGATCAGCAAGGCAGAGAGTGCTCTGTGCTGGCCTGGGGTCGGTCACCAAGAACCCACCCAGGCCCTCTACCCTCCCACTGGGCCAGCAGAAACCAGCTCTTCCCAACTAAGGAGGGAGAGAGGGGACCTTGCAAGGGGCTGGCAGCACAGCCTTCCATGAATATGCATGAAGGAGGTGCCCCTCTGGGGGCCATTCCCACCCGCCAAGGCACTTATCTTTGGTGGTGAATAGGGTGCTATTGTGGGCAGGGCTTCAGAATTTTAATGACTTGCAAAATATAGTTAATTATGTAAAAAGACATCTTCTGCACTTTTTCATGTAAATGAGACAAATTAATTGGCACTCAGTAGTTTTGAGAGCCGCCTGGTCTCAGGGGGGAGGGGGAAGTCCTTGATGGTTCTGAAGTAGGTGCTTGCTGAAAGCAAGGTGAAAAGCAGACACAGAGAAGGGCGGTTTCTGATCCATTTAATTAATCCCATCACTAAACCCGCTTAGGGTTTGTAACTCAAACCGTGAGAAAGCGCAGCCCGCGTGTTCTCGCGCCACTGGCAGTCAATGGGTATAGCCCAGAAACCCTGGGGGCTGCAGGGAAAGGCTGGGGGGTAGGGCGCTGGGGCAACCAGCTCCCCCAGACCCTGGTCCTTAGCCAAATTCTCAACAGTGGCTCTGAAGATGACCCTGGAGGCAAGAGGGCAGTGTCCACATTGGCTTCAGGTGAAACAGAACATTTGAGGGGCAAAATCTGCGACTTTCAAGGTCTTGAAAGGACATTTCTCTAAAGAGGTACAAGTGGCCCATGGGTACAGGAAAAGGTGGGACACCACCGTTAATGACTGAGAAAAATGTGAGTTCAACCAAGGAAAGATGTCACCTCCTACCCGCCACAATGGCTATAACCAAAATCATAGAACACAAGTGTCCGAGAGGATTAGGGGAAGTTGGATTCTCAGCTTGCTGCTGTTGGAAATGTGAAGTAATGTGAACCCGCTGCTTTCTACAAGGGAAGTTTAGACTGGAGCTATCACAGGCCCTACTGACTCTCCTTTGGCATGTAGACCTGAAAGAACGGAAAGCAGGAGCTCAGAGTACGGTGCTTAATCAACACGGTCCACAGGAAGCAAACTGCCCACGTGTCTGTCAGAAGATGAACAGATGAACGTAGGGTCCAACCACGCAATGGAATATTATCCAGCTATGCTAAAGAAGAAAATCCTGTCTCCGAAGAATCTCAGGGACACAGTGAAAAAGAGAGTTGCAGAAGGACAAACATTACTCTAAGGTCCCCAGTAGAGACACAGAGTGAAAGGGTGGCTATTGGGGAACACAGAAGTTGGTTACAGATAAGTATATTTGGTGCTACTATATTGTCCAATAGAAATATTTTCTATAAACCTGCCCATATACCAACATTATCCGCAGTCTTTGCCTAGACTTGTGCCTCACTATACAGAGGTCCTTTATCATCCATGTCCCAACTGGAGCGTAGCTGGGCTCCGGCAGAACAGCCAAAGCACCAACAGGACACAGCAACACCCTGGGCCCTCACCCCCCTCCTGCTCTGGCAGCAGCAGCCACCAAAGGGTCACTTTACACATTCCCAGATCCTAATCAAATCGCACCTGCCCCACTTGGCTCATCTTTCTGAAGCCCCTTGGCCAAACCAGCCTGACGGAGGAGCCAGCCTGGAGGCCTCTGCTCTGCATGGGAAACACCACGGGAGAGCTGGCAACAATGGGCTTCTATCTCAGGAGAAACCTGAGCCAGTGTTCTCATGGCCAGGCTGCCTAGCCGGGAGTGGAACCTGACCCCCACATGCTGCTGTCCTCTTAGTGGCTTTGAAAATTCAAGAATGGAGGCAGGGCCTTGGGGAAGGCAGCAGGTCATCCTGGGGATGTGCCCTTGGGTGTGGGCATTCTGATTTCTTCTGGGTCACATCACCCTGCCACCCTGAGGTTCCAGTCAGAACCTTAGAGACAGCATATGTTCTCGAGCAGCAGGAAGCCTTGTTGCCATCCAGATGTGCTGCCAGAGCCCTGCAGAGCCACAGCTGCCTCACCCAAGCTGGAGGCTTGCAAAACCAACTTAACTTTCTGATTTCTACCATGGGCACCTGCCTGACTAGGGGTTCTACTCAGCCTCACTGGCTATCTGGGGAATAGCTAGGTCCTAGATTGTCTGTAGCAAGACTAAGCCTATGATTGCCTCTTAAGGACATCCAGGCCAGCCAAACAGGATAGAATGGCCCCAGGGTGTTAGGTGCATACCTTAAGCTGCCAGAGCACAGTTGCCCGGGACCTCCATGGGCCTAGTGGAAGCTGAGGCTGTCGGGATTCTGCCTGGGCCATCCTTTCTCTGCGACAGGAACAGAGCCTAGAAAGGGCTCCCCCAGGCCAGCCAGGGCAACACTCATGTGTCTCTTTTCTTTATAGTTAAAAGTTCTTGACTGGAGGTTGTGGTGCGTGCTTTAATCCCAGCACTTGGGAGGCAGAGGCAGGCAGATCTGAGTTGGAGGCCAGCCTGGTCTATAGAGGGAGTTCCAGGACAGCCAGGGCTACACAGAGAAACTCTGTCTTGAAAACCAGCGGGGGGGGGGGGGAAGGTCTTCATGTCCCTCAGCATTAGCTCTGTAAGTCATAGGACAGGGCATCCTAGCCAGGAGTCATCCTCCTGCACCACAGGGTCACTAGCACCACAGTTCCATGGCTGGGCAGAGGTTGCTTGGTGAAGACTAAGCTTGACAAGCTGAATGGTCTCTGGTTGTCATTGCTCTAGTTTCCCTCTGCCTGTCACCCCTGCTACTAAAGGTGAAGTCACCAGATCCAGATGTCATAGAGTCACTCTGATCAACAGCACTTATATCTGGAAAGTATGAGAAGAAAAGGCAACTTTAGGAGCTCACTGAGTCCACAAGAACTACCTGCGGTGGCTGGTTCCACCTGAGGTGCCCTCAGGCCTGGTGCCAGTCTCTTCAGCTAGTCAGAGCTGGGAACTGAGCAGGACTAAACACCAGCCTCTGTCACAAGCCAGTGACCTTCCTCCCTGTCGGTCACACGACAGCCCATGGTAGTGAGGCTGGAAGCCAAGAACAGCAGAAGCAGTGACGTCTGGTCCTGGAGCCCTCTTCCATTCCTGGTATCCACTGCTGCCTGCTGCCCCACCCCCTACCTAGGGGTCTGTTGGTCCTCTGTGCAATTCCTTGTCCTGAAGACTGTCATAAAAACCACTCCCTCTCCAGGCCAATTTTATGGCTGAGGGGTGAGGTCCCAGCACTAACCTGGGGCCCTCTGAAATCTGGCCCTGTTTATCTCAGTGTCCTTAGGGTGTGGTCAGGGTTTAGTCCATAGGGGACATCCAGAAAAATGAGAAAGGAAAGGGAAAGAGAGAGAAGAAGGGTAAAGAGGGGAAGAGCGGAGAGGATAGGGTCCTGGGTAGGAGAACAAAGAGGGCAGGGTCAGTGGTCCAGGCCGCACACTGGCTGAGGACTCAGAAAACATGATTATACACAATAGCACTACAGAGCCATCCTGCCCTTCCAGGCAGCACTAACAATGATGGGGTATTTGGGAGCATGAATGTATGTTGATGCATGTACGCAAATAAAACCAACCTCTAGCAAGGTGCTGGCCTTCTATGGAATAATGTTTGGAGTCCTACATATATCAGAATAGATCTTATTCATTCACTCCCCCTCCCCCCCAACCCCGACCCAGCGTCCATGGCATGACAGATGGATTGCAGTTTGTCTCTGTGTGTCCTGACAGAGCTGACTATCACCGATCTATTTGTTTTGAGCAGGCATCCTTTGCTGTCAACTCTTGAGGTTAGGCTTTTATGACCAGCCGTGTCTCTGTACCAAGTAGCACACGGGATAAACACAGGGCCGATACATGCCTAACTTGGACAGAAATCATCCGGCTGTCTCTGACCTGTTCATCATGGGCTTCCGTAGGTACCTACCCACTCTTTCTGACCCTGCCATCTCAAACATCAAGAACTCTAGCTGCCAATGGCCTCATTAGTGTTTTGCTGGTCCACAGGAAGCTGAATGTCTTTCTGGAACTGGTCCTCCCACGTTCTCTGTGTGGTAAGGTGGATAATATAAACAGGACAGGTGGGCTGTGCGCGGGTGGCTCTGTGGTGCCAGCAGAGGATGAAAAGCAGTGACATGGGACATGGAGCCTTCAGTGTGCACTTGACCACAGGGGAAAGAGCTGCAAAGGAGGAGAGCTACCTGGATGGCTTAGAAATTGCCAAGCTGTCCCTGAGCCCAGAACCTTCCATAGCACGGGACTCTGGGAGCACTGCACACACTAGCTGCCACTCTTGTCCTTTAGCCTGCTTCTGTGCTGTTTCTGTCTTCTATCAGTGGTGACAGGAAGGAGGCAATGCATTCTGGGTGCAGCTGATCTTTTGTGTTTGATCTGTCATGAATGTCTCCTCGCCCACTGGCACTTGTCCCTTCACTTGAAATACTCACTGAAGATATTTTTTCAGCCCCCGAATGTCATTAATATTCATGAGCAATAAATGTCTGTCAATATTTCCCTTAGAACGTCTGGGCTTAGGGCCCGAAGCTGCAGGACATCGTTCCAAGGTTACAGAATGTCCCGCGCAGGAGTCACTATGCTCTGCCCGAGAGCCTCATTCTCATGGAAGGATCTGGGCTCAGTGCTGGCTTGGCAAAGTCTGGTCAGCCAGGGAGCTCTCAGCCCATCTGCCTTTACCTTGTTTGCCTCTGCATTTCCTTGCTGTCAGGAGGGCATCAGTTTCTCTGTGTCCCTTAGTGTTATATCAGCTCTGAAACAAAGATGAAGGTGGCTTCCTTTCATTCATTCTGTGCTCCTAGGCCATGATGATATAAGCATTCAGCCCCAAGGGGTCACTCAGCACCCAGCCCTATCCTTGACAGCAGGAAGGCCACTACTGCTGTAGGCCAAGTTCTGAGCCCCAAAATTGGAGTGACTGAGCAGATACAGACATCTTTGGGGCTCCTGGGCTGGTCTGAAGCTCCAGCAGTAGCAGGATGGGACGGCCATATTGAAGACAGCCTAGGCAAGGCGTATTTTTTCTTTCTGGTTCTGGATAGGGGTTGCTCTTCCCCTCCCTGGGTTCTTGGTGAAAAAGATGGGTAGACCAAATTTAGGGCCTTAACCTGGGCTGGCCCCACAGCTGCAAAAACTCTACAGGAGCCAGTCTTGTTCTTCCTGCATTGTCAACAGACAACAGTCCACAGAGCACATAGAATCTAGGATGTTGGCTAGGGAATCTTAGTTGGGTCTTTCTAGGATGCCAGCTTGTATTAAGGTACCCCAGAGATAGGACCCAGGCCAGGCCTTTGCTCAAGCCCTCCATCTAGGTTGTAAGGTCCTGGATGGTGTAGGAACAGAGTTGGGGGGGGTCAGAACTGGGGTACAAGGCCCACCCCTCAAGCCATGGTCTTCCAGTGTAGGTCCCAGCTATTCCAGGCCACACCTCCCAGTGTTCCAGGGTCTGCAGGACCTGTTGTGGCTGTCTAAATGGTCAGGGCTGGAGGCAGCAGACACCATGTAATATACTTCAGACTAAGGCATGGTCACTGTATTTCTCAACCTCAGGTCTCAGCCTCCTCCCCATGTTCTGGGAATGGCTCTTCATCAGCTCAGGGAGAATAATGCCCTCTAAATCATGGGTCCCTCCGTGTTCTCCATGGCCATATCTTCATGAAGGTCCCTTACAGTCAAGTTAGGCAGATTCACATCTTTCTATCAGAGACCTTGAGGGACCCTCTTACTCCACAGCAGCATACCAAGTCAGGCCTGCTCCCGGGACTGACCCTCAGGCCTGCTCAGGATGTCTGCCACAAAACCACTCGAAGAATGAAAAGTGAACCCAAATGATAAAGAAACAGGGCTGAAAGACCATAGCTGAGGTGATATGTCACTTAATTAAGAAGTTAGGTAAATTATACAGGTCTACTCATTTCAAAGAATCCTGGTATGTGTCTTCATAAGGAAGCCGCAGAGAGGAAGGGCAGACACACTGTCAGATTCTAGGTTTTCTAACAGAACGTCTGACCTGCTTTTGCAACTCAGGCTCAATTTAAACGTCTGGTTGAGTAGACAAAACTACATGGGATTCTTGGATTCTGTGGCTGGTTGGTTCTTAAAAGGAAAATAAGGTCCGGCTGCTGGCTCAGGAGCTGCAGGCTGGAGCTTGTATCTTCACTCAGAACTAGCTTTCTAATGTTTTCTCTGCTTCTGTGGTCCACCCAAACCCAGGGACCCATCAATCAGTAAGAGTGTGAGTCATGTGTCACAGCCTGCTCAGGTAGCTTGGTAGCTTGTCCCTGACCACGGTTCTGAATATACCAGTGAGCAGAATGTCCCTTGGGAGGTGACAAATGCTTGGTGAAGACAGAGTGAGGTGCTGTAACTGGGCTGGGGCTGTCTGGGAGCTCAGGGTTGTTTGAGGTGCTAGAATGTCACATGGGGTGGGGGAGGGTGACTGGCACAGCCTGAGGGCATGTCTTCCCTTTGACTTGGCGTCCCCAAGCAGCAGATGCAGACTGTTCCAAGATTCTGGCTCTTGGCTTGCCTGGAGATGCCAGCTTATGCTTGAAACCTAGACGAGACCAGTCTGGCCCATGGTAGGGTAGTCAGCAGCAAGCTTTTCCTCAGCTTCCCAGATGACCCCAAAGTTTCACCAGGGCTGAGTGACACTGTCCTATTCACTGAGCCAGTGGGGTGCCCAAGGCCCAGGGTGATAGGCTGGCTGGGGAGCAGGTGACCCACTGAATGCTCTGGTGGAAGGGAAATGCTTTCCTACGCAGCACTCCACCTATGGGCTCTATGTACCCCAGGTCAATCTTCAAAGGCCTTGTTGATCTGGGAAGGCCCATCTGAACCAACGTGTCGTGCCACTGTTCCCTGTAGCAGAGTGTCCCAGGATACTGGTATTCTGCACATAGGCACCATGTGCCTGTGTGAGCACTGGCTATTCAGAGACACCTTGATGTCCTTGTCTCAGACTTACTGGACTAGTCAATGAGCTTCCCACCAGGCTGGTTCACAGGACACAATAAGATCTTTCTATCCACTGTTCTACTTTCTCTAGCTCTGGGGCACGGACCTCCACATCTGTTCAAGGACACCTAGCCAGAATGTTCCCCATTGTGAACCTAAAGACCCTTTGCTTGGATTAGAACTTCCCTTCCAACGGCATGCCACAGCAGGTTTTCCGTCCCTGTACAGCAGCCAAGCCCAAATCATATTTCATTGGTTTTCAATAATGGTATTGTCAACTTGCCAATACACTCCCATAATTGGGCCAGCAGGAAGCCTGCAGAGGAGGCTTCTCTGTGCTTGCCTGGAGGCACAGGGGATCTGAAAGGCAGGGCTGTATCCAGGCATGATGCAGGTCTCGTCCATCTGATAGCACAGGGGGCAGCGACTGTACAAGCTGGGAGCTACCCACTTCGGTGTGATGGACGCGGACCCAGGGTAGGTCTTTGCTTCTGCTGTTTCTCATGTTCAGTAGCTTAAGTCAAGCTATTTCCTTCCTTCCTCTGCCAGGAGACAGACACTGACCATAGTTCCAGATTCTTAGCATCTGTCCTTCTGCTGAGCTTGCTGCCTGGACTCTTTCACTGTGTTAATCTAGGCCAGAGCCAATGCTAGTTACAAGGAAAACCACAGTGCCGACCATTTTCCAAATTCAAAAGTGAGAATCTAAGTCTTTCCCTAGTTTTACTGCAAAGCTTTTGCTCTCAAGTTAATGCTACTCGGCTGAGTGTCCCAAATATAGAGGAGACACACTGAATGCATCCAAGTCTTGCCACTGCCATGGAAGGGAAAGTTCCAGGTTATCTGCACCCGGTCAGAATACTGTTGGTTTCTTCTGAAACTTGGCTTGGAGCCTGTGAGCCACCACTGTCACATTTCTCTGTTTCCCCTTGAGCCCAGGCTTGACCCTCTTCCTCAGCCATCTATCTGATCACTATTAGCAGAATTTGATAATGTTAGGTGTATGGTGGTCCTTCTGCCTGAGGCTAACTCACAGACTTACCTGTTCCTGGCTGGACAGCATGGAAGGTCCCTATAACTTCATTTCTTTATATTCTGGGATGCAATGTACACTTGACAAGTGGAGATCAAACCTTTAGGTAACTACTAAGGCCAACATTTCAGATCTCCAAGGCTGTGTGTCCTGCAGCAAGTTATTAGGCCTCTCTGAACCAACTAATTCATTTACGGAATGCAGGTGCCAGTCATATCACCCTTGATGAGGTCCTGCCCAGGAAGCTCTTCCCTCATACCTGTGACAGGTAAAATGTACCTCATGCTGCACCCAGGTTTTGAGGGAACCATTTCCTCAGACTTGTGTTCATGCCAGGCTGTAATCCATAAATGTAAAGTACTGGTTGATTTTCAAGCCGTGACTTGCATGAAGAGACCCCATCTTATAAGCAGCACTGGACTCAACTTCAAGTGCAAACACAAAGGATGACTTTGCATCATAGGACACACTTGAAAACACCATTTATCCCAAACCAGCCATCAGGCACATACTGATAACTTATTTCCAAAGTAGAAAGGGTGTCACCTAGAAATGTGTTAACTACATTATAGTAAATTGGGACCATTGGAACACAGACATAGTAGAATTGAGTCAGGAAGACCAAATCTGAAAAATACCGCACACACCAGACTGAGGAAAGGGTGTGACCTTACCCAGACCTCAAAAGGAGAAGGAAGAGTAAGTACCTTGTGATACTGTCAGCCCCACAGCGTAGCCCTTCCATCTGTCCACCTGGAGTGACAGTCAAGGAAACTACAGACAGGACTCATGGCTGTCCCAAGCTTCAGCTCAGCTCTGTTGTTGACACAGCTTGCTAAAGTTGCTATGGGTCTGTCTATCTGTGCAGTCATCTGTTTGTCCATCTTGACCTCCCATGTAGTCATCTATCCATTTGTTTGTTGGAGACAGTCTCGTGCTTTGCCTCTGTGACCTCTGTGCTCCCTTTGTAAATTTGAATGAGGGATTCTTTGGTTTGGAGGCCTAGGTGGTGTGAGACTGAGGTTAGCTGTCTACTCTGAAGCACCTGACATGGCTCTGTGGGAATAAGCAGGATTGGATCCAGAGATGGCGCCTGTAGGTATGTCTCAGGATTGGCTCCAAAGATGGTGCCTGTGGGTATGTCTGCAGGCATCAGGGTCCTGCCAGGCTACTGCACAGGTAGGAAGATGCTCAGATGTTGGATTATATCCAGGTGTGTTTTGTGTGCCCAAAGGTATGCCAGGGCACTTCGAAGTGTTTCAGGCACAAGTTGTGCACAAGGCATGGTCAAAGAAAGTCCAGGCCCTTGGAGTTTCTTCGGGGTCACTAAGTCTCAATGCCTGGCTGTCCTATGGAGTTATAGTCATGTGACTGTTCAAGGACATGTCCTTCATCTCCAGGCTCATCCAGCTTCTCTAGTCCATGCCAACAGCATAGTTACTAAGGTTTTCCTGTTTTGTTTTTATTTCTGTGATCTGCATAAGGCCTGGATTTGACTTTGTGTAACAGAGCAATGAGCATTGAGCTGTATAAGGAAGTGTATGCCTATCTTCTGTCTAAGAAATAGGACAACCCTTAGGTATTTTAAATATATAATACATAAGATCTAATAATAATTTGTTGTCGTGATATTTAAGTATACTTAAATATACACATGCACATAAGACAGAAACTATTATGGATTGAGGCTGCCGTCCCCCTGAATCCTTCACTTAGCTGTGGTTCAAGGATCTCACACTTTCTGTCTTATTGCTGTGTTCATCAGACTTTTTTGTCACTATGATAAAATATGGAAACAATATCAGGATGAAAGATCTGATTTGGCTCCTGGTTTCATCCAATCAGGGTGGAGCATCCACCTCATGGCAGAAGGGAGTAGGGAGTAGGTATAACCTTCAAAAGCCTGCCTTCTGTCTCCTACTTCCTCTAGCCAAGCCCCACCTCCTACATTCTCTGCCACCTCCTCAGATAGTGCTACCAGCTGGGGACCAAACATTCAACACCCGAGCCTGTGGGAGACATTTCATATTCAAACTATAGCACTCTGCCTCTGGCTCCAAAGGCCATGGGCATCTCAGAAAGTAAAATGCAATGAATTATCTCCATGAGTCTCTTAGGTCTTAAAAATTCTAACAAATTTAACGAGTCCAAATTTTCTTCTAAGACTCAGAGCAAAATTTAGCTGTGGACTCTTACAGAAGCCAAAACATGGGTACATAACTCCCAGATTGAATAAACATTCCCATTCCAAAAACAGGGGCGGACTGGAGCACACAAAACAGGGACGTAACAATGTAGGACTGAAACCTAGAAGGACAAACAGAATCCTGTAGATCCAGGTTTGGGCTGTTCTCTGTCATGTGAGCTCCCAAGGGTTGAAGTTACCTCCCCCTTAGGGCCCTGCCAGTTGCAGCCTATATGGACTCTCTCTCTTTGGCTGGATCTGCTGCCTGTGCGTTCAGCCTTCCTTGACATTCTATATTCCTGGCATCTCCAGAGCCCCCACGGGGTCTCTATTGAGTCTTTGGGCTGTGCACATCACTGTCTCTGGGAATGCTGCAGATTCTGCAACATTTTGTTTGGCTTCTTGGGCTTTCTTTGAAGCCTGGGTTGCTTCTGAGTGCCCAGCTGGCAGAAGGCAGGGAAATACTTTTTCTAGGTGGCCCTGTGTGAGCAGGTGCCCTGAAGCTGTCTTCCCAAAGTCTTCCCAATGGGCTAAAATCTTTTTCTACCCTTGAACCTGAGGTGAGTGGAGTCTAGCCAGTCTCTGAGATGCTCAGAACATCTTTGCCATTGTCCTAATGCAGAAGTACTTGGCTTACTTTAAGGTACAAATCTCTTTCACAGCATCGTCTCCCTTGACCTCGATTTTAAATGTGCTCCTTTTTTGGCCAGAAATGGATGGTTTTCAAATCTTTTTGTTCTCTTAAAATTTTTATTATTTTTTTTTAAAAAAATTATGTGTGCGCACACATGTACATGCATTAAATGGGTATCTGGTCTCATATAGGGGCCAATAGAGGGCTTAGATCCCCCTAGAAATAGATTTATGAGTGGTAGGGGAGCTGCTTACCATGGGTGCTGGGGACCACATTCGGGTTCTCTGGAAGAGCAACACACGCTCTTAACCGCTCAGTCACAGCTCTGGCACCTCTTCCTGTTCTCTTTTTTTCTCAGTTCTTACTATTACACTGACTAAAAGCAGCCACCAAAGCCCACACGTGGTAGCATATGCTTACAATCCCAGCCCTCTTGGAGGCTGAGGAAGAAGGACTTCCAGAAGTTCAAGGCCAGTCTAGACTACATAGCAACGGCTAGTCTCAGGCCTTCTATCTGTAAAACTCTATTACATCCAGCTGTGTGTCAGCATGGACAAGATGGAAACATATTCCCTTCTAGATAGAACATGTACACCATAGTCCCCGTTCCCACCTGAGACTCGAGTAGAGCCTTCACTGTTCACACTCCCTGTAGCATCCTGGTCTTGGGAGCTCCAAGCAGAAGCACCCACAAGGCAACACTACATTCTAAGCGTTCTCCAGCCTGCTTCTCCAAATGTTTCCACATTCCTCCCACAAGCCAGTTCCAAAGGCTTAAGAACCACATGGTCAGGTTTAGTCATAGGAACCAACCACTTCTCTGGCACAAAGTTTCTTCATTGCTGTGGAAAATATCTGAGGGAAATAAGGGAAGAAAGACCTATTCTGGTTCAGGGTTTCAGAGGGCTCCATCTGTTATGGTGGGAATGGTAAAGGGCAACATTCCATGTGACAGTGGCCAGGAGGATGCAAGAATCAAGGGCCAGGTATTGTCTTCGAAAGCACACCCAAGTGAGCCACTCTTCTGGCTAGGCTCTACCTTGTAAATTTTCCAGCACCTTCTAAAACAATACCACCAAGCATTCAGCACATGAGCCTGCAGGATCCGTTTCATATTCAAACATCCCACCTTTACTCTATTTCATCTAGAGGTGACATTTACCCCCATTCTCACCGTGTGGTTGCCACACCTCCCGACATCATCTCTGCTTTCCAGGAAGGAAGAAGAAAGATGGAGAGCAAAAGGAGTGAGCCATTCCCTGTTGTCAGGAAAAGAAAAGTCGTGGTGCTGGGCGCCTTCTCCAGCAGAGGCCCTCTGCTCAGGTTGAAGCTGCAGGGACTGTGCAGTAAGTACCCCAAACAAGAAGGTGGGAGAATTGGAGGTGGGCATGAAGGAGCAGTGGGCTCACAGGCTGCTCTGAGCTCTCCAAGAGTGAGCTACAGATATCCGTGAGAGACAGATTGATGCTCTCACATTCCCAGGACTTTACGGCTCATTCAGAGTATAATCACAATCATTCTGTTTATTAAGACATGACTATTGAAAGTCTTATTGGCACTGATGTTTGATTTATGGCTTTGTCTTTATAAAGGAATGTG
Organism: Rhabdomys pumilio; assembly: GCA_030674055.1. Taxonomy (NCBI): domain Eukaryota; kingdom Metazoa; phylum Chordata; class Mammalia; order Rodentia; family Muridae; genus Rhabdomys; species Rhabdomys pumilio. Next base: position 11,345,679 of record JANHMN010000017.1, read on the forward strand.
CATTTGCTTTTGGGGTTTTTGTGATCTGCCTGGCTACTAATGTTGCATATGAATAAAATGGGGTAGCAGACTGAATCATGACTCAGTGAGCAGTGCTCATGGGGGTGTTGAAAAAAAGATTATTACAGACCCTGGTGTGAGGGGTGGACTTGGGATTGTCATATACAGATTCTGATGTGAGGATGGAAACAGGACTCTGTTAAACATAAACCCTGTCACACACAAACCCTGTCACACAGAGATCCTGGTGTGAGGGATGAACTTGGGACTGTCACATACAGACTCTGGTGTGAGGGATGGACATAGGGCTCTGTCACACATAGACCCTGTCACACAGAGAGACCCTGGTGTGAAGGATGCATATGGGACTGTTACGTACAGACTCTGGTATGGACACAGAGCTCTGTCACACACACAAACCCTGTCACACATAGTCCCTGGTGTGAAGGATGAACACGGGACTGTCACACACAGACTCTAGTGTGTGAGATGGACACACGGCTCTGTCACACTAATGTCTCCCTTTGCTGGCCCACTGAGTGCTGTCTCCTTGGGTCTCAGTTGGGGCACCTCTCTCTCCTGCCTGTCATCCTTGACTCTCTCTTTTCTTTTCTTTCTTCAGTTCTTTGGGAAACATTGCATCTTGGAGCTAACTTCCTCTATCCGTTTCCCCAAAGACCCTTGGTGTGAAGACTGGACATGGGACTGTCACATGCAGACTCCGGTGTGAGGGATGGACACAGGACTCTGTCACACAGAGACCCTGGTATGAGTCATTAAGGAGTCTTGAGCTATGCATGCTTCCGTCCTCAGGAGTCTGGGTTTCCACGTAGTTGCCCCCAGCATGTAGCTGGTCAGGCAATGTCACTGTAAGAGAGCCTATGGAAGCTGGCTAGTCTTCCTCCTCTATATCCCTTCTGTGGTCATTTCTGATTCCCATCTAGGGCCAGCCATGAGCCCCTGCACACAGCAATAACATGTGGCCCTTGAGAGGCACTGCACAAGAATATCGCTATGATCTAGTTCATGGCGTGGAGTCACCAGAGCTGGGAGGCTTGCCTTGTCTGTAACAGGGATTCTGGGGCACAGAGAACTGCAATGGACTAGGCTGCACCACAGTCTGTCATGGCACTGAGTCTACCGGGAGTGCTTTATCACAAGTCAAAAGCAGCTCCCTCTTCCTGATGACAGGACTTCCTGGCCTTCTGGTCTCATGGCTAGAGAAACCTGAAGTGACACTGTGTTTAGAGATTCTCCGAAGTTTATTGACCCCAGAATCCAGGAAGGAGCCATCATTACGCTGTGTGGAAAGGGAACTGAGCTTGACTAAGGAGCCTCAGGCTCAGCCCTGAGCTTTGAACAGAAAGGGGTCTTTGGGGAAATGGATAGAGAGAGTTGGCTCCAAGATGCAATGCTTCCCAAAGAACTGAAGAAAGAAAAGAAAGGAGAGAGTCATCGGGACAGAGACCCTTAGCTAAGGATGACAGGTAGGAGAGAGAGGTGCCCCAACTGATCCCCAAGGAGACAGCACTCAGCGGGCCAACAAAGGGAGCCATTGGCCACGGCTCCAATTGTCAAGCTGTCGATGGCTTTGTTCACATTTCAAAGCTGGAGTTATCATTCAGGTGCTCAGGTCAGCAAAACCCAGGCAGTTAATGACATAAGGGACTGTTGACATGCTAGTTCTCATTCAGGATGCCAAGTGCAAGGTGACAACTGGGCAGCCACCCAGACTTTGCATGGTCCACAAAGTCCTCTGTCCATGCTTACGATGTCTGTGTGACAGTCTCCTGCTCATTTTTCACACTATTGTCTATGTATGATAGAGTCCCCCGTCTATCCCTCACAGAGTCTGTGTATGATAGAGTCCCCTGTCTATCCCTCACAGAGTCTGTGTATGACAGAGCCTCTTGTCCATTCCTTACATGGTGGTGTGTGTGTGTGTGTGTGTGTGTGTGTGTGAGAGAGAGAGAGAGAGAGAGAGAGAGAGAGAGAGAGAGAGAGAGACAGAGAGAGACAGAGACAGAGAGAGACAGAGAGACAGAGACAGAGAGACACAGAGAGACAGAGAGAGAGAAAGAGAGAGAGAGAGAGAGAGAGAGAGAGAGAGAGAGAGAGAGAGAGAGCAAGCTCCTCATGCTCATCCCTCACATCAGGGTTTGTACATCATAAAAACCCATAATCTTTTAAAGAATAGATTATTTTGTGTACATACCTTGGAAATAACCAACAGATCTCTAATTTGACTTACAATTTTGTCAACAAGAGGGAAGTTATACCTGATACTGGAAACCTGACTACTCAATGCTAACCAAGTCTTGTTTATTGGAGGAAATCTACACCTACTACTTCAGTAAACTAGCACAGTCCCAGCGACAATCTCTAAACGTTTCTCCTTATAACCACAGGTGAGTGTAGTCCTCACCGATCATCAAAGAAACGTCTCTCTGCAAGAGACAGAGATCAGTACAGAAAACTGTAACCTATCAAAATGCAGAGTTGTGGAACTCAGTACCAATGGATATGTCTACAAAACACTCCCATACCTAAGGCTCAGGGCTCCTTATGGCAGAGGGCGTGGAAAGACTGTAAGATTGCTGTGGGATTGTGTCTCTTAAGAATGCCAGAAGCTAGACTCATCAATGTGGCTTCAGAAACGTGAGTTGAATGAGGAAGATACCAATGGACACGCCAAAGAGGACAGGAAAAGCCCATGAGACCTCAACCCTACAAAGGACTACAGCAACCAAAGAAAGGTGGGAGTAGAGAGGTGGTCCTCCCCTAGTCCTCCCCAGGGAGGAGCACAGGTGATCCTCCCCAGGGAGGAGCACACCAATTGGCTGTTCAGCGCCAAATGGTCAGCCCTGAAAACATTCATACAAGTAACACATATGAACTGAACAGATACTATTCAGAAACATATGTATATACATATATGTATACAACAAGAATTAATGAAAAAAAGAGGCCCTGAATTGGAAGGAGAGTAGAGAGGGATATACGGCAAAGGTTTGGAAGGAGGAAAGGGAAGGGAGGATGTTGTAATTATATAATTTCAAAAATTAAAAGTTAAAATTTCAGTTATCTTCAAACTCCCTGGGCTGGCTAGTTTCATTTCAGGTTGACACAATCTACAGTCAACTGAGAAAAGGGAACCTCAGTTGAAAAACTATCTCCATAACACTGGGTTGTTGGGCACTTTCTTTCTTAATCAGTGATGATGTAGATTCTCTCAGCCCATTGTGAGTGGTTTTAACCCTGGGCTGGTGGTCCTTGGTTTTATAAGAAAGCAGACTGAACAAGTCACGAGAAGCAAGCCAGTAAGTAGCACTCCTCCATGGTCTCTGCATCAGCTCCTGCCTCCAGGTTCCTGCTATATTTGAGTACCTGTCTTGGCTACCCTGGACTGTAATTCAGAACACATAAGCCAAATAAACCCTTTCCATCCCAAGTTGCTTTTGGTCATGGTGTTTCATTACAGTAATAGTAACCCTAGCTAAGACACTCCCCCCGCCCCAGCACTCCCTAGCAAGTCATAACTTTGTCTATAGTTCCATCAACTTGAGGAAATAAAAATAATGGCATCAGATAAGTGGTCTCATGACTGGCATCAGAGTCATTCTCTGATAATGAGCTTTGAATATACAAAACCAGCAGTAGGGGTGAGGGCATCGGTGTGCAGCCTAACACAGACAGGAAGGAAGAAGGTTAGTGCCGAGGGGTATTGGGTTCACACCACAACACACAACCCACACAGAAGGGCAGAAGTTCACTCTGGGGATATCTGAGGGTGGCAGTTCAAATTTGGAGGGAATCTAAGAACATTGGGGGCTCCAGAGGTCACAGCTTGGATCAGCTTGACTATTTTTCATGAAGTTACAATACACCTCTGTTCTTTCTGGACCTAATGATTCTCCTCCTACAGACTTACAGAGAGAAATGAAAGTGAGCATCCAGAAAAAGATATGGAAAAATGCTTAGAACAGCTCTGTGGATAAAAATTTCAGAGCCAGAAAACAGCTCAAATGCCCTTGAATCAGGAATAGGACACAAACAGGTGGCATCTTCACACAATGGAATCCTGTGCAATCCTGAAAAGGAGCATGCAGCACCACCGGAACCCTCCAGGGTTGGGGCAAGTGATCATCCTGCCAGGAGACGGGCAGCTCAGCCTGAGATCAGCTCCTGGTGTTATCACAAGCCTCAGGGCATGGCCCTGTCTGGCCATGGTGACATGGCCAGGCCATCGATACGTGCGACTGTCTTAGTATGGGGAGTTGCAAGCATGCAGTCCTCCAGGCTTCTTGCTGGTTATAAGAAGATAGCTGTCCCCACCCAGCCAGAGTCCTACAGTGGTAACTCACATATTCTACAGTGTCTCTTAAGCTCTGCCCTTCCTGCAAGCTCTCATTTCAGTGTTAACATCATCTGGTAAATGCCCTTCTCTCAGGTCTCAGGATGAGGTACAGGCCTATCCCGGAGAACTGAAGTGTTTTCACCTGGGGCAAACGTGCACCTCAAAGCATTAGAGAGATGGGAAGACCTCGAGAGCACTAATAAGCATGGGCTAGGGTACCCGAAGCAAGGAAGACTTGTGTGGTTTATGAGAGCAGTCAAGGATGATGCCCCAGGTCAGGTTGGAAGACTGGACTCTGGCCTCCTGGTCCTGGGAGGAGCTGACTCAGACAGATGGTGCTCCTTGCTTGCCTTGTCTTGAGTTGGGACTGGGGTGGGGGCTGGGGTGGTGGAGCCAGGGGCACAAAGCTCTCTCTGTGTTGGAGATAAGTCACAGCACTGCTTCTGTTGTGTTGTCAGAGGGCAAAAATAGACTGAGTCTCTAGACGCTTTCCAGAAGGGGCCTACTGTGGGGCCCTAGCTAAGATGCCTTCTGCCCTTCGCCTTGAGAAGAGCTTGGCGCTGATGGCACAAGGCTTCCTCCTTCTCCTCCTTCCCTTTCCCCCTCCCCTTAGCTTCTCCTCCCCCTGCCCCTCCTCCTTCCCATACTCCTTTTTCTTCCATGGTCCAGGCCCTTCCTCCCCAGAGGCAAATGACAAGGGCTCTCAAAACTGACTTGTCCCTCTTTCCTTGGAGTTTCTGAGGGAAGGGATCTCCAATCTCACTGTGGGGCTTCCCTAATGGGTCTTCCTGAGGTGCAGGGCCACAAAGCCCAGGACTTGCCCAGGGCAGGGGTCTGTAATAGTGCCCAGGACTTGCCCAGGGCAGGGGTCTGTAATAGTGTGGGCTCAGGCAGGAAGAGAATCAGGGAGACACACTGGGCTCCCCTAAGGTGCCCCCTCTGTTTACACAGGAGCCTAGACTCAGGGCTGAACCCAGGGGCTGCTGGAGAATGGCCCTCCAAATCTTGAGGCTTTCTTGAAGCATTTGTTGCTGTGGGCAATGGTCATTCAACAGGCCCATCAGGTACCACAAGGGATTACTGGTTAGTGCAGGTGAGCAGACAGCTGCAAGGAGTTTCATGTTCTAGCACTTGACTAGAGGCAAGCGGCCCACTTTCTACATGGGGCCATTTCCAACCTTGTCCCTTCCTGGATATCTCATCTAAAGAGGGATGCCTTGCAGTGCCTCACACAGTATCCACCCACTAAGCACACTGACTCCCTACTATGTGCTAGGCATAGGAGGGAGCAGAAGGGCCTAACATATGGCCCCCAGACACAAGTTACGTCAGAAGGTACAGGAGGCAGATCAGGGATAGAGTATCTGGTCATAAACAAGGCTCCTGAGAGATTAGCTGCATATTCAGAGAGAGGTATGCTGTGAAGCCATGGTGATGGTCAAAAGCTGTCTGTGGCATGATGGGATCTCACTTAGGAGTTCAGATGGAGGCATCGGTCAAGAATCCCACAGGGTTTTCTAGAGGAGGCAACGCAGCTAGGAAGGAGCTAAGATTGGGCCCTAGTGTAGGTGTCAAAGGCACAAATGACTCAGGAGTATATAGTTCAGCCATGTTCCCATTCACCCTCAGGAGACTGGAGGAGTCTGTGGATGGGGAGCACTGGTGAGGGACTGCCCAGGAACTGGTTGAGGCCGAGGTCAGTCAGGCCAGGAGGGCAGCTCAGTTGTACCTTGCTGGGAGCCGGGTGGCAAATTGAGGTAGAAAGATGCTGACCACTGCCCTGGCCTTCATTACCCAAGGGCCATTCAGACAGTCATTGAATGAGGTGGCAAAATAAGAACTGTCTTCCCTGGCCAAGGAATGGTCTCAGGGTGCCAACGAATAGATCCTTGATGAGACCTCAACAGAAGGGACAAGGGGAGGGACTGGCTGTCCACACAGTGACACTATTTTGTCACTGTCTCCTTTTGTTCTGAAGCTGCCTAGAGCTGTTTGCTCAGACCCGGGCCAGCTCTTCGGCTTCCTGTGAGTTCTTGCCACTCCCAAGTGCCAGGTAACTCCTTAGAGGGTGAAGAGCCATGGCAGACAGAATTCTGCCCCTCGGGGTAGGGTTGAGGCTTCAGTGGGCAATGGTTCAGATCATACTATCAAGGACCACAATGGGAGAACTCTGCTGGAAAGCTGGGTGCTCTTCTAACTACCAGGAGGCTGCGGAGCCTGAGTGTGGAGCAGGAAGAGGTCCAGGCAGAGCTAGGTGGAGCAATTTCATGAGTCGTTCCTTTCACCCATGAGGGCTATGGACTGGGCTGGGGTAAGACCATCAGACTCCTAACAGGCCTATGGATGCTCGTGCCTTCTCTCCTTACCCACGTTGACCCCGCACCCTGTCCTGTACCCCAACATGTTTGTTTCCCTTCTGCTCTGTAGCACATTTCAGAGGTGAATGTAAAGAAAATTCTGATCTTTTAAAATAGATTTCACAGGGGAGGGAGAGACAGGGATGAATTCACCGGGAGATTGCTTTTAAAATAGGCCAGTGTGCACCTCAGGTATTTGCCTTTGGTGCCAGCTCCAAGGACAGCCCTTTCTGAGAAGGCCACATGCTATTTCTATGCCTTTGACTCTCAAACCTGAGGGGAACTTGCTCTAATAATGATACTCGTGGTTGGATGTGGGGGGAGGGGAGATGAGTGAGCCACATTAAAACTGAACAGGGAATGGCTCCTGAATTACCCTCAAGTGTGAGCCATCATGAGTGGGCAGACTCAGTGTGGGCTGTCTGGAGCTGACCAGTGAGTGGCCTCTGTGCTGGTCAATAACTTTCCACACCCCTAGGTCATGTGTGGGCTCAAGCAGTTCCTAGTGAGCTGACTGGAGAGGCTTACAACTGTGTGGAGCTCAGGGCTGTGTGGGAGGAGCAGGATAGAAACTCAGAGGGTGGCCATCTTGATAATTTATAGCAGTGGGTGGGGTTTCCTGGCTAGAGGCACCCCTACCTTTGTGAGTCCTGAGCTCACCTGTGGACAGTGCAGGAACTTGGCAGAGGAAGCTCCACCTCCAGGGGAAAATAATTTCTTCCTTCCCACTGTTCCATTTACGAGAGACAGCAAGAAGGCCAGTAGGTGTAATCCAGCCCCTGGGAGGAATATCTTCACGGTCAGAGAACAATTTTGTGGAGGGAATGGGTATCTTCAGTCCGTTTTGTCATTGTGGCTGTTTTGCTTTTTGTTTTTGTAACAGGGTCTTACATAGTCTAAGATGGCATTACACTCATGCCAAGGATCCCATGAAGTTCTGACAGTTCTGCCTTTAACTTCCGAGCTCCAGGGTTAACGGCATGCATGACCACACCTGTTTTATGTTGTGCTGGGGATGGAAACCAGGGACAGGACATGCCACATAAGCACAGCCACACCCCCAGCCCAGACATCACCTTTAAAACCTGAAACGGGGCAGTCACCTGTTTTATACAAGTGGCAAATGTAGAGACAGACAAGCTTCATTAGGTATAGCTGTGTCCAGAAGGCCAGAGCGTGTGAGACGGTAAATGGAAGAGAGTCTGTCAGTCTGTCTCTCTGCTTTGCATTGCTTTATGCTTAAGTTAGCCATCTCCAGGGGGATACTAATAGTTCTAAGAACATTCAGAGATTTCTAAGTCATCTATCAGACAGATTAGCCTTTTGGGGGCCAGGTACCCTACCTTGGGCCAGACAGTTTCTTAGGCTGGACAGAGAGTCTGGGTCTTGCGTCCACTGCTGCTTACAGCTCATCCAATGCTGACCCTCTTTAGAGAGAGACACAAAGATTCAATCCCACTGCTCATGGCCACACCAAGGGTTAGAAGGGAGAGAAAGTGTGCTAGCTAGTTTTTATCAACTTGACACAAGCTAGAATTATCTAGGAAGCAGAAGCTCACTTGAGGAAACACCTACATCAGACTGCCTGTAGGCAAGGTTGTAGGGCGTTTTCTTGATTAATAATTGGTGTGGGAGGGAGCAGCCCACTGAGGTTGGTGTCATCTCTGGACAAGTGAAAGCAGGCAGAAGAAGCCGTGAAGCAAGCCAGCAAGCAGCTCTTCTCCATGGCTCCTGTTTTAGTTCTTGCCTCAGGTTCCTACCCTGATTTCCCTCAGTGATGGACAGACAGTTAGTTACTGGTAGCAATAAGGTGCGATAACCTTTCTTCCGCGTGTCTCTTTTAGTCACGGAGTCTTATCACAGCAATAGAAGCCCTAAGACAGAAAGTCTTTCCAATACTTGCTCCAGAGCTCCAGACGTATTCTCCAGCTTCTTTCTACTGAACCGGGGGAGTGAGGAGGGGAGGAAGCTGAGGCTTTTAGGATCGGCTTGGCCAAGACCTGGGAAAGGTTCAAAGAGGCCTATCCAGTTTGCCAGCTTTGATCTGGGATAGGAACTTGCTGGAAACACAATCGCAAGGAATGTGTAATCCCAGGTATGTGCAGGTACCTTGGATGGAGAGCGACTTTCTGTTGCCAGCCGAGGAGTCTCCTGAGGAGACTCTTTAAATGCCCCCAAAGCTCCTTCCTTTTTGTCTAGGTTGCAGCTGGTTGGCAAGTCCACCTTTGCCTTACTTATCTGGAATCCTAGAAGGTGACAGAGCAAAGGGCTGCCTGGGGGCCCAGGGGGAGGGTCTGGTGTCAGTAGAACAATCTCAAGACAGCTGGAGCTGGGAGCTCTGGGTTTGGGTGGTCCTAACTCAGCTAGACTGCTCTGTGTCTTTGGGTAAGTTGTGTCTCATTCCTGGGTCCCAGTTTTAGCTATCTCCATAGCCTCATGACAGGGCACAGGTTTGGGGCCAGCCTGGTGATCTTCTACTCTGATGTTGGCTGAAATTCAAGAATCAAGCGAAAAGCCAGACATCCAAATCCCAGGTCCAGCCTGGGATCAGAGGATCAGACTAGAGGCTCTACAGGAAAGACCTTTAGGCAGAGAGACAGCCATGGGGATGCAGGGTTGAGGGGCAGCTAGTGGGATCTGGACTTGAGGTGGGCAGTTTTAAGCAAAGCAGATGCCCAGGCAGCCAAATGACAGGGGTGCCCGGGCAAGGGCATGGTAGAGACACAGGAATGAAGCAAGGATCAGCTGTGTAAGGCTGTGACTAGGGTCAAGAAACATGTCCTATCTCATCTTGCCCTTGTCCTCTGCATGAGGAGACATGTAGAACTTCCACCCTTGACTGTCAGTCAAATGGGGCCAGGGTCCTGGCTGGTGGGACCAGTGAAGAAATGGAATTCTGAGTACTGTGAGGCTCAGTCTGGTGACCCTACAGAATTAGAAATGCCTGCGCTGTGCCCCAGGGTTGGGGATCACTGCTTGACTGCTAAGGATTTTTAAAGACAGAGGCAGCAAGACCAGCAGACACTGTGCTGGGTTTTCCAGGGCCCCGTGTGCCTCTGAGCACCAGGGCAGGCCTAGATATATGGCAAGGAGATTGTGTCCTGCTACTTAATAGGATCTGGGTCTGCAGTGGCAGAAACCTTCCCAGACTCACCTAGTTGGCTAATGGGACTTGAGGCTAAGGGCCAAAGCCACAATCCTGGCAGTGGGTCATGCTCTCGTGATCTGGCATCTCTGTCAGTACTGTGCTCACCTGTAGGTGGGTGGTCTTCGAGTTTCTGAGTTTACAGCTTCACTGCATCAGAACATGACCTTCTGAAGGTCACTCTATACAGACTCTGGGCAAGAATCTCAGCCTTCTCCCAAACCAGAGCCTGATTGCCCCGAGAAGAATAGTAACCAGGCACAATCTCCATCACCCTTCTTAGAGGCACAGTGACTCTGCTGTCTCCTGCAGTGGATACCAGGAGAGGAAGCTTGCATTCCTTTGTGGATCAGACTATGCAGCTAACACAGGAGACGCAGGTTTGAGTAGAAGAGAAATTCAATTTCCTTCACAGTTCGAAGCCCTAAGTCTCAGCTCAGGTGTCAGGAGAAAGACAGGGGAGCCAGCCTCTGGAGGAGTCATCCAGGGCAGGAAATTAGATCAGGTGCAGGAAAGAGCAATGAGAAGGCAGCAGCCATGGCTTCCTTCACTGGGTGGGGGATGGGACTAGCCGGCCTGCGGAGAGGGCTTTCAGATAAAATCAATTCCCTTTAAATCACTGGCTAATTTCGTTTGCAATTCCTTTCAGCTCGAGTAGAACAGCAATAAATCGAGGCTTTCTGGTGTGAAGCCTGGGGGCGAGGTAAAAGTGACTCTTTCAGCCTCTCAGGCTGATGGGCCAGCTTCATTCTGCCCAGAGGGACCCACTGAGGCTTGAGAACTAAAAGTCCCTTAGTACATGGGGAAAACATGCTCTCTATCCGCCTTGTTCTAATGCTTGGTCCAGATTCTACCTCTAGGACACTGAGCTCCGGTGTCTGTGCAAAAGAGTTGCCTGCTGCAGAGGGATGGGTACACTGAGTGTTCAGCTCATTTCACCCTTGGGGCTTCCTGTGAAGCAAAGTGGGTTAAAGAGTCTCTCCTCCCTACAGTTACTCCTAAGCCCCATACCTGCAAGCATGGTCCTATTTAGTGTCCACAGAGCCCATTAAGGATCTGGAGATATGATCATCTTGCAAGGAGGACAGTCTGTAATCTACTGCCAGGGTCTAAAACAGAAAGGAAAGAAGCCCTAAGCCCGACAGCTACATGAGACCCGAGAAGACCCAAGAAGACCAGAGAAGTGTTCCATAAGCCGGAGCCACCTGGAGCTGGAGAGGTGTGGGAGGCTCCTGCAGCCTGTGTCCTGCTCCCCCACCCCCAAACACATCCTAGGTTCTCAGAACCCTTACAGCTAGAGGGATCCTATTCTGGATATCTCAGGCCCCTTCTAGCAATTTTGACACCCCTCCGCAACTAACTGGGTGTCTGGTCTAGCCCAGGTAGGCTAAGGTCACTCAGCCTACTGTAAAGGAAAGACCTGCAGCCTAATGTGATAGTATACCAGCTTGTTTCTCTGTTGCTGCTATAAAACACTGATCAAAGCAACTTGGGGAGGAAGGGGTTTATTGGGCTTATACTTTGAGATTACAGTCCATTGTTGAAGGGAACAGAGACACTGAAGGAATGCTGATGGATCAGTCTGCTTGTTTTAAAAAAAAAAAATCTAACCGGGAACTACCTGCCCAAGGGTGGTGTAGCCCACAGTGGGCTGGGCTGTCTCACATCAACTGTCAATCAAGAACAAACCTCCACAGACTTGCCTACAGCCAATCTAAAACAGCAGCATTTTCTCAAGTGAAGGTCCCTCTTACCAGATGACTCTGGCTTGTGTTAATTTAACAAAGCAAAAAACAAGCATCACAGACATGGATGATTCTAGTAAAGGGTCCCAATGAGGTCACACGGCCACAGGCTTAGGGCAGATTGAACCTGGCCAATTAGCTCAGGTTGCATCGCAAGTCTGCAGCCGTTGCAGGCTCAGGCTTGGTGTATGGCTCCCAGGCTGTCCCTAGCCCTCATCTCTCAAAATTAGGTCCCTCTCTGTGGAGGAAACCTTTCCTGTTTTGAGGCACTGTGACTTCCTCGCTCCTAGCTCAAGGCCCTGTGGCCGCTACTTTGTCCTAGCTTGGGTTTTGATTGGCCCTAAGAGTTACCTCTCTTTCTCTTTCTGTACTTCTTTCAGGACATGAAGGTCAGGATCACATCTCACTATGTTCTGGGTATCCCAGCTGTGAACCTGGATCCCACCCAGGGTGTGCTCCTCGGATGTGCACTGTGCCTGCTGCATCCTGTACAGACTCCAGGGTGGGAAGCAACACAAGAGCTTGGACCAAAGGTTCTTAAGCTCAATGTCTTCGGTTAACTGTGTGCTGTACTCTCTGAACTCAGGGCCCAGTGGCTACACCAGTAGCTACTGCAGTGCTGGCCTAGGTTTGGAACATTCAGGGTTAGATGATACCTTTCTTACTGTGCCACCTCCCAGGGTTGGGAGATATGGCTTCCCACTGTCTCGCCAGCCACAGCCCGGCCATGTTTTGCAAATGTTAATTTCTCAGGTGTCTGAACGGGGATGTGTGAACCAGCACCCGCCTGGCCATTTGACTCATGCGGGAGTATTGTCACCTGATAATTACAATTAAATCTTTCACAAGTTGCTGCTTATCTTCTTAATTAAAATAATTATGATAGCTGGAGATAAAGTAGGGGCATCTAACTCCAATGATGTGGAAGGTGCTGGTCCCCTGTCATCAGTAGACAATCGCTAGCCAGCCCACTCTAGTGAGCTCTAGTTCACTTCAGACCCTCAGAGCCAGCACCCCTCTCCTGAAGTGGGGCAGGGAAAACATGGTGGCTGTCTCCTGTACTACAGGGACTCCATCCTCTGGCAGCAAATGTGTTCTCACTGGCTCTTGTGTAGGTGGTGCTGGGAGGCTTGGCTGTCCACAGGACAGCTGTGACCCATGATCCTGGTCCCTGCTCCTCTGTTTGTCTCAGCCTGTTATGAATGAATGGCTCAACACAGTCACTCAACGCTTCACAATGTACAAAGCCCTGGATGAATAACAGTATTTACAGTGTACAAAATCCTGGGTGAATCATAAAGTTTCACAGTTATAGAGTCATGAAGGAACCACAGAGCTTCACAGGCCTGGTCACCATGTCCCCTCCACACAGGGACTGGGTTGTGACTTAGGGAGAAGCTGGAGCAGTAAGCATGGAGGCAGGGGCTTGCCCACCAGGGATGGTGAGTCACAGCTTGGTGGGAACACAGTCCGGGCCTTTCCAGCTTCTCCCACCATCCAACACAAGAGTGTAGCACCTCGCCCGTAGGAAGCAGAAGGCTAACTATCCTGGAAGTATAACCCCCGTCCCCAAGCCTTAGTTTTCTTGGGGTAGAATAAAGGAGAAGGGTGGGCTTTGAGGTCACTGGGCCTTGCAATGGAGAGAGGAACTAGAGACAGAAAACAAAGATCTAACCTGAGTCAGTCTCCGGCCAAGCTGTTCCTTCAGGGCTGTGGGTTTAGTTATCTCCCCTCCTGGAGACTCACATTTGGCTGGAGGAATAGTGTCCTTACCACGCAGTGTTGGTGAGAAAACAGGACCAGATCTAACCCTGCAAGTCCTGCTTAGAGCCCTTGGGAGGATAGGTGGGGTTGTGGGCTGTGACAGCTGAGCCAGGTTGTCCTGAGGGTACCTGGGATGGGTGGTGACCACTGATGGGCATGCCACACCCTTTCCTGTAGACGTTGTTGTCATAGATCTCAGATCTTTACTCTGGGCACTAACGTGGTGAGGAGACATCAAGAAGAAAGATATGGGAGGCCATCTTTTCCAAATAAGTTCAAGTACCTATTCCACTGGAGATGGGACTAGGTGCTTATTCCACTGGAGATGGGGCTAGTACCTATTTCACTGGAGATGGGACTTGGTGCCTAGTCTCTGGGGGCCTCTGCCTCCTGCAGGGAGCATTTCCAATTGGAATCAGCTAACTAGGGAGGGAACTGAGTGTGGCTGCTGCCCCTAGAGGCTCATTCTGGGGTGAGGGAAGCCCCAAGGAGAGGATGGGCTGAGCCCTGGCCCTGGGCCTGGATCTCATGCAGCTCCTCTCTGCAGCTATGGGCTCATTCTTGGGAAATCACAGTGGGTGACAGGGCTGCTTGTGTTGATTCAACCTTGCTCCACAGACTCAGGCAGGGTTGTTGGACTGTCCTGTGGGGAACCTTGGGTGATCATCAGTTTCTTAAGACTAAGAGGGCATACCTAGGACATGTGCCAGAAATTAACATTTCCACTCCCGGAAGGGACAAGCAGAAGGGGAAAATGGCTAGGGCCATCAGGCATGCTCCAGGAAGAGTTGTCCCAGAAAGCTGTCCACTGCACAGACAGTCCCTCTGTGACATTCAACCTCACTTAGCTCCCCCAAGAAATACTGGGACACCATTGGTGAAGAGGGACAGAACTGCTCAGGATGGATATTGACACTTAGGGCAGCCATCTTGGTGGGATCAGACCTCTGCCTTCTGTACTGTTTGTTGGTCTTGGCTTCTGGAGACTTCCAGAGACTCCCAGTCCCTCCTTCTTTGTATCCTCTTCAAGATAGCACCTGCCAGGTTGGAATCTTTTCCCACAAGCTCAGGAAGACTTCTCTCAGAATCTGCAGACACACACCTGCCCTTGTAGAAAACAAGGAGAAAACAAAAAACACAGGGATGGCTTAAAGGTTCTAGAAGCTTGTTATCCCAGCAGCCCTGCACACCAAAAACGAGTTCACCTAGATGAGCTGAACCCCAGGAATACTAGGGGGCCATCAGTCTCCATGGAACAAGTGGGCATGTTCCTCACAAACCATAGTAAGAGGCAGGTCCAGGGAGGAGGAAGCCCCCTATTCTGGCCTGAGTGGGTGGGTGGGTGAGCCAGACATGTGCATTACCCAGTCTGGTATTGAAGCCCAGCCTCAAGGCAACAGCCTCTAAGCAGTCCTCAGGGGTCCTCCTCCTCCCCAACAATGTTGCTCCTCTTGGTACTGTCTGGTTCCCTGCCTCAGGGAGAAATGCTCACAGCTCTTCTGACAGGGGAGGGACCTCTCATCACTGGATTGGGCCACAGTAAGTTGTAGCAAATTCAGGTGAAGGGACTGCCCCTGAGTGGACTTAGGACTGTCTTTGCTGGAACTTGCTCCTCAGCTGGGCACAAGCCAGGCTAGACAAGCTGGCAGAGACAAGCAGAGGAGAGAGGGTAGCCAGCTGCAATCAGCCTCGTTCCCTGCTGGCTCCAAGCAATCGGGACTGATCCTCAGTTGCTGGTGTTTCTCCACTGCTGGACACGGGCTTCTGGGGGTGTGAGGACACAGCAGAAAGGACATCAAGGCAAGGAGAGGTGACATTACCGTGTCACTGGACATGTGTCTGAAGCCTTAGAATGGAATTGGTCCTCCTTGGCATCTTGTGGCTGCTTCTTTAAACCCAGTGATTCTCAACCTGCCTGATGCTGCAACTCTTTATTTCATACAGTTCCTCGTGTTGTGGTGACTCCCAACCATGAAATTATTTTTGTTGCTTCTGCAAAACTGTAATTTTGCTACCGTTATGAATCATAAAAAAGTAAATGTCCTAAATATCTGTATTTTCCAATGGTCTTAGGCAACCCCTGTGGGAAGGTTGTTTGGCCTACTTCCACTAAGGGGTCATGACTCACAGGTTGAGAGCCACTGCTCTAACCCAACAACACTCTGATGCTTGATCCTCAGGTGCCACTGAGGCCTTTGTGTCTGCTCTGTCTGCAGACGCGATCCTGAGTCAGGGGTCAGAAAGTCTCTGTGGAGCGATGTTAAAACTATATATGATGAAACTCTCTGAGGGAAGGGAACATGAGGGAAAGGACTTCGACCCCCAAATCAAGGAGCCCATGAAACTAGAGCAGGGGGCAGAGAGAGCAGTGAGCTGAGCAAGAGCCAGGCTCCTGGTCCTGAAGGAGACATGGGTGATGACCCTAAGGTGAACAGTCCAAGGGAGGTCTGAGCAGATTGATAGGACCTGATGCATCTTGGTACAAAGACTCTAGGCTAGATGAGACAGCACTTTGAGCCTACTTAGGGTGCCACCTCCACATGGGATTTGAATTGTCCTAGAGCCAAACTGGCATGTTTGTAAATGGGCTGGATGAGCCTGTGAGACAGAGGTCAGGGTGCCAGCTTCGACTGAATGAGCCAGCCATATATTGGGCAGGAAGAGAAGTGGTCAGGTCTGAGCATGGGGCCTGATGACATCACACTTTGGGTGTTAGCTTCTGAACACAGACCCTGGGAAGTCAATGGGCTTGCCTCCAGAGGGGTCACAGAGGTCTGGGTATTTCTGTATATGCATGAGTTAGTCTATTTCTAGGAGCTGCTGTCTGCTGGCCTGGGGCCAAAAGGACATCCAGTGCAGTGCAGATGGGGGTGTGGGGGTGGTGGCAGGACTATTGACAGGGTGCAAGAAGAGGTTAAAAAAAAAGTGGATCTTGGAACAGGCCTGGGACATGTGCCTCTCATCACAGCTCTTTGGGAGGCTAAGGTAGGAACACTTGAGCCCAGGAATTCGGGATCAGCTTGGGCATTATAGTAAAATTAAAAAAAGAAAACAACAAAAAGAGTATCTCTCTTCCCCATTGGCCTGAGTACATATATGACTGTGTGTGTAGTAAGGTATCTGGAGTCATTGGGATATCCAGCCACAGCATCTATGAGAGTTCTGTTCCTTTATCTTAGCAAGCTAAGTTCCACCTTCTCCTTAGGGTCTTGAAAACCTGCCTTCTCCATACCTAGCTTTGCTGGAGGTGAGTCTGACAGGTCAGCATGGAACCAGGACTGCAGACCCATGGCAGGCATGCATGTAGCCATGTGAGCTTTGCAGACACAGCGTGCGTGACCCCGGGCAGCAGAGTGGCCCCCATCCATGTGTTTTGTGGTCACCACAAGCTGCAGCTCTGCTGCCCTTCTCATACTTCCCCGTGATCCAGCTGCTGGGAAATGTCTTTCGCCTCCAACAGCTGCATGTCACTGCGTGTCCCAGGAGAGCACAGCCCCAGCGCTGAGCCCCATGAGGGTAGCAGATGTGTTTGTACCACCAGCAGAGTTTATTTTCTTGTGGAAACAGCTATTTAGAGGGACATTTGCCAGAGACAACTGGAATGGCGAAGAAAGGATCCTTAGATTAGGGGCTCAGTGCTTCTCAGAGGTATTTAAATCGCCTCCTGGCTCAAGAGCAAACTTGGTGGTCGTTTAGCCCAACTTCTCAGTTTATAGTTCCCCAAACCTTGGTTCAGAGAAGTTCTGGGCGCTCAGCAATCTTACAGCATGACCTAACACTGTGTTAGTGGATAAATAACTTCCTCGGCACTAAGACCTGTGTGCCCCGGGGGCCCAGGTGGGTCATGCATCATGGTGCACCCCACCCTCCAGGGTCAAGTGTCATATACAGGAAATTTAGAAGAAATGACACTTTAAGGAACACAGAGGCTAGAGAGATGGCTCATCAGTTAAGAGTGTGTACTGCTCTTACACAGGTGTAATTCCCAGTATCCATGCTGGGTGGCTCCGAACTCCAGCTCCTGATATTCTGATGCCCTCTGCTGGCCTCCATGGGTGTGGTTCACACACACACACACACACACACACACACACACACACACACACACACGCTAGCATTACAGTTTTCACTTGATGATGCATGTGGCATGTGGTCTGGGGTATCCATCTTCATTCACATCATAGACTCATAGAATGAGGCTTACCTGCACAAGAGCAAGTCAATAAAATGCCATGGTAGATAGGGCAGATTATCTCTAAGCCCCACAACCATGAGGACCTGGGTGTCCTGGTCTAGTTTGGATCTGTAAAAAGCCAGGCATAGTGGTGTCTGCCTGTAATCCCAGCACTGGGGAGGTGGAGATGGAATCCCTGGGGCTTGCTAGCCAACCAGTGTTGTTTAATCAGTGAGTTCTGGGTTTAAAAAAAAAAGTTCTTGCTTTAGGAAAATAAAAAGATAGAGAGCAGTTGGCGAGTACATTCAGTTGGTCTCTGGCCTCTACCCACCATAACTCATACATACACAAGCCGGTACACACGTACAGTGCAAGGAAAGCACACAGAACGGGAGGAAACACGCAGAATTTATAAAGTCCCCTGCATTTTGATAGTAAAAAGAACACTGTTCTAGTCTTGTTTCTGTTGCTCTGACCAAAGCATTGTAGTAAGAAAAACATTTGCAGCATAGCTCTCTGTCATGGAGCTTCATAGAAGCCAGGTCAGGAACCTGAAAACTGAAACTGTTGAAGAATGCTGCTTGATGGCTCACTGTGGGCTCACACTTAGCAGGGGATGGTACTGCCCACAGTGGGCTGGACCCTCCTACATCAGCTGATGATCAAGACAGTCCCCTACAGACATGCCTGACGGCCAATCTGATCTAAGCAATTCCTCAATCTAGGATTTCCTCTTAGATGACTCAAGGCTGTGTCAAGTTGACAGTTAAAGCTAACCAGGACAATAACCTACCTAGAAAATGGTCAAGAATCAGAAATGAAAATCCTCTCCAAGGAAGATACAAAGTATCCATTGAATGCAGGAAAAGACACTCAAGATCATAAGCCATTAAGGAAATGAAAACTGGCTGACATCACACAGTGCTCCAGACCCAGGAGGGTGGCCACAGACAATACCAAGTATGCACGAGATGTGAACACGTGGGTCAGCCAGGTCTTGCTGACGGAAAAATAAAATGCAGCTTAGACTGTTGAGCACTGAGGTGCCTATGGCTTGCCATCAAGAACATCTAACTGAGTGCTCCTGACAGCTGGAACAGCAGCTCAGAGTAGCATTAGTCACCATATCCCAACTGGGAAACTACCCAACTTTCCACCGGCCGATGCGAGGATGAATTACGTGTGGTATCATGATCGTGCAATGCAATATTATTTGGCAGTGAAGAAGATAAAGGCCTGACACAGGCTAGACACGCAAGACCTTGAAAAACATTCCACGGAGGATAGAGGGCAGTCACGGCAAACCACACCACATGATCCCACTTCTGTGAAATGTCCCAACTAGGGAAATCTGCAGAGACAGAAAGTGGATTAGTGGTTGCCTAGGGCTGGAGGAAGAGGGAGGTGGAGGGACTGTTCACAGGACGTGGTTTTGGGAATGGATGAAAAAGTTCTAAAATTAGATCGGGCTGATGGCTGCATGACCCTGCCACAGAGTGAGCCCAGGGAAGCTTCCAGTTTAAGGGGTGAATGCATGGCACAGTAGCCACACCTCTGAGGCTGTTAAAGATGGGAAAGCAGGGATATTGAATAACAAGAAAGGAAAAGAAGGGGAGGTAAAGGCTGGAGTGGGAAGAGAGGAGCAGGGATGGAGGACGATAAAAGCTGTGCTCCACACTCGGCCTCACATCTTCATCTTGTCTGTAAAGATTGGAACACTGTGTCTGGAGGTGATGGCCCCATCCATCCCCAGTGTCTGGCCTGTGCCTGGGTACCACCTGTCCCGTTTCCTGCTGTAGCAGCTGGAGGTTGGCTGGGATGAGAGAGCGGGAACCAGGCTCAGCAGGCAACAAGGTCCCTCTTGCCAAAGCCATCTTTCCAGAGAATCTCAGGGCTAGAGACAGGCTGCTGGTCCTGTGGGCTTAAGGGGCCTGACACTATAGCCAGAGGCCATCTTGTAGTTTCCTTCATCAGAAGCACTCAGAGCCCTGAACCCAAGTGAGTCCCTTGCTGCCCTAAGCCTTGTCACCATAGTGACCTCCTCATCTCTGCAGGACAGAATGTAGTTAGACTGTCATTCTGTCCTCACACAGAGCCCAAGTACGTGGGGGAGAGGCTAAACTCCTCTGGTGGGCTCTCAGTGATGTTTTCTGGGAGCAAGGAGAAAGTGGGGGCCATATAGGCTTAGAAGCTAGGAATTAGACTCACAAGAACAGAATAAAGCAAAGTGCTATCCCAAGAATGTGGAGAAGACAAACTCTCTTCCTTCCTTCCTTCCTTCCTTCCTTCCTTCCTTCCTTCCTTCCTTTCACAGTGTTTCTCTGTGTAACTCTGGCTGTCCTGTCCTGGAAATAGCTCTGTAGAGCAGGCTGGCCTTGAACTCAGAGATCTGCCTGCCTCTGCCTCCCAAGTGCTTGAGTTAAAAGCATGCACTACCATGCCCAGAGAAGACAAACTTTTAAACATAGGCTCAGGACCATTGACGGCACTGATGGAGACAGACAGGACCTTAGGAGGGTCAGCAAGAGGGCCATGCAAGGCTAGATACACACCAAACCCTCCTTTACACTTGAGACAACAGAAGTCTTTTCAGCTGTGATCTGACACTAGATGCAGAGAAGCAATAATGAAATGAACTCACCAGCAGAGACTCATGCAGGCAAGACACACCACTGTTTACTGGGCATGTCCAGCCCATGCCCTGCAGTCCACACACAGCTCCGGATTGCTGAGAATGAAACCCAGTGGAACGTGGAAAGCTTAGAACATTATAATGTTTGTAAATTATAAGCTTTATAGTGTGATTCTTGAGCATGAACACTTGAGATGACAATGACATGCCTCATGTCAAAGTCCTCCCTCTGCCCTCCCTCCCTCCTCCCACTGCCAACCGACACTTACGGCTCAGGCTAAGGGCTTATGTCACTGATAGGTTACTGTTCCTGAAGTTGTCAAAAGAAAAAGCTGTGGAAAAAATGGCAGAAGATGTGAACAAGAGAGAGTGTAAAGTCCCCCACATGTGTGCAAAGGGCCCTGATACCATTCCAAAGACATAAACCCGAATTTAAGCAGCCCTGTGAATCCATGTCTCACATGGTTTGGGTAACAACTTCACCTGGAGATGCACTGAGAGGCAGGTATCGACCAGGTATACGCTGGTCAGTAGGAGTAAGCACTTTTCCTCAGGAACTGAGGAACTCACAGGGGGCCTATGAGGGCTCATGGAGGGCCACAGGGGCCTGCAGGGGGCCACAGGGTCTCACAGGGGTAACAGGAGCATGCCTGGGCTCACAGAGGCTCACAAGGGCAAGCAGGGTTTCACGGGGGCTCAAATGCCTCGACCAGTCATGTGGATAAGTGACTTTGCCCCACTGATGCCATGTCTCTGCCATGGGCATGCTAGGAGCACACAGTATCATTCCTATAACTGTTTACTGTGGTTACTCACAGTGATAACAAAACAGAAAACCCCCCAAGTTTCTTGTGCAGGCAGGTAGTGCTGGTCCATACCACAAGGTGTGGGGTGCAGCCTCAGGGAGGTGGGGAGAGCAAGGAGCTGGCCTACTTTGCTGCCTCCTGAGCAAGTGTGTGCAGGGTAGTACCTGGGAGGCTCTGAGGTAAATTTGTTTGTGCTTCTGGTGTTTTCCAGAATCATGGGGAAGGTAATTCCCAAAGTAATTATGGAAGCCGTCCATGGGTGGGGCGGGGGTGAGAAGAGCGAAGAAGCTATGAATAACTGACCTTGGTCTTCCTGTGGGTGGTGTTTACCCTCCAAGAGTGCTTTATTGAAGAAAAATAAATAAATTGGAGGCAGATAGAAATAAGCCGATCTAAGTGTTGGTCACACTGGTGTGAGAAATTCAATAGTTTAAATTGCACCCTCCCCCCAAGGCATTTTTCAGCATTAAATTTTGCTGAAATAAGTCTAAGGACAAACCAAAAAAATGGACTTTAAAAACGTTTTAAAATTTGGGTGTTCCTAATGAGGCACCCTCATCATTCCTCCAAGATGCAGGAGCTTAGAGAAAAGAGTTGGAAGTAGGAGGCAGAGGCTAGGGAGGAGTGCTAAGAAACGATGTGGCAAGGCTGCACACTCCGAGTCCCACAGCAGGTCAGCCTAAGGGCACTGGACAAGCATTGAGATCGGATCCCTCACCTTTTCATCGTGGATGAAAGAGCTTATGAGACCCCAGCCCTTCTCTAGGAGCTAAAGGCTATTAATGGCTGCCAAAGGAGGAGAGGAAGTTGTTTTCTTTAGTGGTGTAGCTAGTGGTAAGTTTTCCTGCTCAAATAGATAACCCCAACCCATTAACACTTATGTAAACAAGCCTGATTAAAGTCTGTGGGACACACACACACACACATACAGAGAGAGAGAGAGAGAGAGAGACAGACAGACAGAGACAGAGACACAGAGAGATAAAGACAGACAAAAACAAGCAGAAAGGCAGAGACCGAGAGATATACAGACAGACAGACAGACAGACAGACACACACACACACACACACACACACACACAGAGAGAGAGAGAGAGAGAGAGAGAGAGAGAGAGAGAGAGAGAGAGAGAGGGACAGGGACAGAGACAGAGACAGAGAGAAGAGTGGGTAGCCAGCACATGTCTGTTATTTCAGTACTAAAGAGGCAAAGGCAGAAGGGTTTCTGCATGTTAAAAGGGTGCCTGGTCAACATAAAGAGTTCTGGGCCAACCTAGTCTACATTAGGAGTTTTGGGTCAGCCTAGTCTACATTATGAATTTGGGTGGGGGAGGCAGCCTAGTCTACCTAAGGCATTTCAGGCCAGCCAGGGCTACACAGTGAGATTATGCTTTAAAGAAATGTTTTCCAAGGAAAGGGACTAGCAGAGACAGTACAGGAACACTGTCTTTCCTGACGGGAGACAGCAGTTCTCTGAATCTTGCTGAGGAGGCAAAAGAAGGGCAGCCTGGCCTGCTGCTGAGATGGAGATGGTTATTGGCTGAGGCCGGCCAGCACACAGCAGGAGGTTCTGTGGCTCTGAGCTCTCTCCCAGAGTTCTGTGCTCTGGATGGAGCTCCTAAGAAGACTGATTATGCACAGGGAAGACTGTGGAGGACCAGGGAAGAGCTGAGTGCTGAGCTTGAGCAATTGTGGAATCCTTGAGGGACAGACACTAGTGACCTGTCCTAGGACCACCCCAAGCCCATGGTCTCAATTACACATCTGGGACAGCTAGAGCTAAGCTCTAGCAGAGAAACTGCCATTCATTGAAGAGGCTAGAATAAAGGGATAAAAAGAAAGAGGGTGCAAAAGAAACCAGGGCCACCTAATAGGACTTGGGGTGCCTTTTCTTGCTGTTCAACTCTGCCCAGAGCTCCACACCTCCTCCAGCCCATAGTTGCAAATACCCAGGAACAGAGGCAACACCTCCCCAGGACTCCAAGTTGGTGAGTCTCTGGGTACAGTTGGTGGGGTAAGACATGCTAGGGGCTGCATATGCAACCACAGTCTGGCATGGGGCCATTCAATGGGAGAAAATGGGTGTGGCTTTGGTCTCCTCACTCCCACTGCAAGCCTAAGCATGGCAGACTCTGCAGCCCAGTGGGGAGAGCCACAGCTCCTCCCAAACAGGCAGTTACTTCAGCTCAGCTCAGCAGGCAGGGCAGAAAGGATGACAGGTGCCACCGCCCCCGTCTGCCTGTCACTGGGAACCAGCTGCCTCCTGTCAGCAGCTCATCAAGCCCAAGGACCAGGACAAACAGTCCTGCTGAGCTGCTGCTCCCTGACCTGCCCCCAGCAGGCCTCGGCCAGCACGTGCTTCTGTCCTGTTGGCTTTGGGGTCTGGCCTGAAGAGGCCCTACAGGAAGGAGAGAAGGGGACACAGTAGGGCGAGGAGCCTAGAAAGATGCTCTTGGGAAGAAGGCAGCTAATGGAGGAACATGAGAAGGCTTCTCTGAGGAGGAGGCAGTGGGAAGAGAAGGGATGGGGTGCATTGGGGGAGCAGGAGTGCAGGTAAGGGGGCGTGCCTTAGATCCCTGAGGGCGAGTCTAGAGCAGGACCTTCTTGGGCACAGTGCATCTCAGATGGGTGCCATTTGAAAAGTTAGGTATCCCTGAGGGTTCTAGGCTGGGAGTAACCGCTTCGGAGCTGGCTTAGGGCCAGCTGAGGTCCCCACTTCACACCAGGAGAAAGAAGAACCAGAGGCAAGAAAGATACTGAGGCACCCAGCTTCCACACACTACATCACCCACTGCTGATTTCTGCCCCACCCAGGTTCCCTTCTGGTGCTGGTTTGCACAGCAAGATACAGCAATGTTGGCAGGACTGTGGCTTTGTCCCAGTGAGGCCCTGGCCTCTTCCTACCACTGAGGCACTGGGAGCATAGTGGGCAATCTTACGGAGAGAGTACCATCTTCAGATTGCTTTCATTTTTTCCTGTGATGTGTTTTCTTTACAGTGCTATGTATTTCTGTTTAAACCAAGTCTCATTCTGAGACTGACTGCAGAAGTTTTCCATCTGCTGTGAGCTATGGTGGAAAGAAACCCAGTTTACTACTGGCTCTAGAGTAAGGGATTCCTGAGAGCCACAAAGGGTGACACAGGGAGACACTGAGACCAGCCTGTGACCTCTGCACCACCAGGAACCATGATCATACCAGGTCTGCCAAGGCTAGTAGCTAGGGCCACCAGCAGCAGAGGCTGCTCTTAGCTATCCTTGGATAGAAGCAACCCCAACTAGAGACAAAAGGCACAACCTTATCAGAGAATCCTCTCAAAGAAAGAACTCAAGCCAAGATCGTGATGTGACTGAGCCTCATCCCTCTCCCCTCAGCTGCCTTCCCAGAGCTGGCCTTGAGAGCCAGCCTTATCCTAATGGGTATGTGCCAGGGCCTGGATGTGAGCTCTGTCTGGACACATAGCCTACAACCTGGGGCTCAAGAGGGCCAGGAGGCGACTGTGAGGCCAAGCATGTACAGACTCGGCGATGAAGGTTGGGTTGTGTCCCTGTATGTTGCATCTGTAGCCTCTCATTTTCCTGAGCACTCTTCTATCTGTTCTTTGGTCTCATCCTTCTCAGTGGATGACTGAGACCTATAGGTGAATTCACAGCCCATGAAGCCTCAGCACTCTGAAAAGCCACCCTGGAAGAACATTCAGATCCACCAAGTTTTTTGGAGCCACAAGGGACACTGAAAGAGCTCAGTGCAAACCATTATGCCCAGGGCTGGCATCCAGTGTTGTGTTTTCTCGAGCTGCAGGATTCCACACATATTTCCTGAAGCCTCCATGGGCATGCTAAAGCAATAAATTGGGACCCACACTGGTCAGTCAGGGTACCACTCAGAAAAGCCTGGATCCTGTGTATTCAAGTGCCATACCTCACTCATTCTTAGCACCCAGCCTGGAGAGATTAGTATCTGGGATCATCAAGGAGGTTTCGAGTAGAGGGAAGTGTTGAAGGCCTAGAGTCAATTTCTACCTGCTGTGGGTTTGCAAGGTTACTCACTATCAGGGCTGCTCCTTAACACTCAGATCAGGGAGTGGTATGACTTAAATATATGCCTGCCTATAAAGGGTCCCATGATCTAACCCAGCCAAGCCTGGGTGACTGGGATGCAGCCAGGGTGGACTGCATAGGCCCCACTTGAATCTTGTATCTTTTGTCATGCTGAGCATGTCAGCTAAGTCCTGAAACCTGTATCCCCAAGCCAGGAAGAAGGCCTGATCTTGCCCAGCCTGCATGTGCACTTGGGAGTCCCAACCAGTCTAAATAAGTTGGGGTACAGCTCCTTAGCAACTTAACTTTGGTAGCTGGGATAAGGGCAAGGGCGGGGTTGGGCCTGTAAACAGGAATTCAGAGACTGGCAGAGTTCTTATAGAGTGTGTCTGAGCCATCCAGAGGTCTTTCTTGAGCTTCAGCGCCCCCTCGTGGTGGGAGGCCATCACTTACAGTAGGCTGTGGGTACTTCAACATTTTTGCCTCCCCAGTCCACTGGGTCTTTGGATTTGAGCTCTGCCAGGAACTTCACACCTGAGAAAGGATTGAGAACCCAGGCCTGGAATCAGAAACTAAGGGATACAGGCAAGGGGAGGGAGTGGGTACCCTAAAGAAAACCGGCCTCCTAGACCACCATTTCTCATCCCCAAACAGAGCAAGCCTGGAGCCATCTTTACTGGCCCACTTCTCTGCAGGTTGACTTGAAATTACTCTCTGTGGGTGTTGGGCTAAGTTCAGCCTAACAACAGGGTTGTCTCGGGAAGGGTGTGTGTCAGGTATGTCAGGACATGTGGCATGTCACTCTGGATACACAGGCCAGGGCATGCTCCACCTGTCCCTGTGTGACTCTCCCTGGAAACAAGAAGCCCCACACAAGGCACCTGGAGGGACATAGGGAGAGGCTACTGGCTGGGTGTGAGGCTGATCTGGTGTCTTCTGGACACTTGTTGTGCAGCCAGGCTCACATCCACTGAACTTACTGATATGACCTGGACAATGGAGACCGGAGCTTACTGATTAGAAAGGGACCAGCCTGTTACCAGGGGTTTTGGGGTGGTATTAAACTCACCCACTCATGTTAAGTGTGGTATTTCTCTGATGTGAAAAATCCCTTTGTATATTGTGGAGACTTGAACACTGTTTGTAAGCATCCAGACAAGAGGCCTCTAGGGCCCTCTCAGGCCCCCGACTACCCTCCTCCCCACTGGTTGCTGGACATCTCTTTGTCCATTGTGGTGTTTCTCAGGCTTAGTGTTCATGATCAGTTTGCCTCTGTTTACTGCAAGCTGTGTCTCAGTGTTTAATTCTGAGTGATGTCATTGTTTTTCTCATGAGTCTGTCTGTAAACTTCTGGGATTGCGAGCACATGACAACTAACTTGATGGTCACTGTGGTAGTTTGAATAAGAATGGCCCCCACAGGCTCATATATTTGAATGCTTAGTCACCAGGGAGTGGAACTCTTTGATAGGTTTCAAATGATCAGGAGGTGTGGCCTTGTGGGAGGAAGTACATCACTGGGGTTGGCTTTGAGGTTTCAAAAAGCCCAGACCCAACCAAGTCTTTTGGCTTCTGGATCAGGATGTAGCTTTCTTCTGCTCCATTGCCATGGGTGCTGCCATGGCCCCGCCATAGTGACATGGACTAAGTCTCTGAAACTGTAAGCAAGGCCTCAGTTAAATGCTTTCCTGTGTAAGAGTTGCCTTGGTCATGGTGTCTCTTCACAGCAATACAACAGCGACTAAGAGAGGCATAGAGAAAGAGAGGTTTGGTGTTTGTCACTGTTTCTTTAGAATAGATTCCTCTGAGTTCCAGCACTGTCCTCCATTTGCTGGCTTTGTGTTTTGTTTTGTTTTGTTTTTCTTTTAAGTTAAAGCCTCATACTATAGCCCAGGCTGGACTTGAATTTACCATATAACCCAGGTTAGACTTGAACTTACCAGACAGTCCAGGCTAGACTTGAATTTATCAGATAGCTCAGGCTGGCCTTGAACTTAGGCCAATTCCCCCTTTCTCAGTCTGTGGCAAGAGTACTGACATTGCAGTCACTCTGAGCCACTGTGCCTGCTGTTCACATGGTTCCCAGGAAATGCCTGTTTCTTCCAGTCCTCACCAGCAGCCACAGCTCAGAGAACATTGATGTCTCCAAAAAGGTACAGTTTTTGTCCAACTGGGCTCTTTGTGGAGTAGCCAGCTAAACTGTCATTTTTATTCTATCCTTTCAAATTCTTCTGGATTAATACATTTTATCATTCTGTTGATTTTCAAGTGTGTGTGTGTGTGTGTGTGTGTATGTGTGTGTGTAAGCCAGAGAGTGATGCCAGGTCAATCTCACTTTATTTGTTGAGGCAAAGTTCTGCCCTCCTTCCCCCTCCCCACCCATTCTGGAGCTCACCAGTTTGGGCTAGCCTCTCTAGCCAACTTGTCCTGGATACTGTGGGTTCTGGGGATCTGAACTCTGTTCCTCGTATTTATGGAGCAAGTCTTTACCCACAGTCATCTCTCCAGCCCTAATTTAACAGGTCCATCCATTATCTCATTCTTTTAATTTGGTGGACTTATATCTCAGAGGTTCAATACACCATTTTCCCTCCCCTCTACCCCCACCAATATTTTGCACGTTGAAAATTCACCCTCAGCCTTGGTCTGCTGTCTTGTTTAACAGCCTGAGTTTCATGCCTCCGGATTTCTATTGTGTGGCATGAAGTGTTCTGCCCCATGGAGCTGGTGGATGGTCCCTAACTCACCCATGTCACTTACACAGGCCTACAGTGAGGTCCAACTTCCTTAGAGTCTATATTTTATCCCTGAAAGCTTCCCCAATGTGTGATTTGTCTCACTGGTCCTTTTATTAGCATCCCAGTGTATATCTGACTTAATTCTTGTGGTTTCCTTCTAGCTTTAAATAAGAATACAGCTTATCAGCATGACAAAGATTTTGCTTAGTATTTTTTTTCAAATAAATTTTAGGATGTTTTATTTTTAAACATTTTCTCCTGATTTATGTATTTACTTGCTAATAATGTTGAACATGTAAGTTCAACATGTGAGTTATTTTGCAAAGACTTAGCAACTCTGACCTGTTTAGTCTGCCACTTGGGAACGTGACAATGCCACCTGTCCCCATTTATACTGAAGTACACCCCACCTCCAGATAGGACCCTTCATAGCGCTTTGGTTTGCATCTGCTCATTTTGGGATTTTGATGCAATTATGAGTTATTTTTGTGTCTTATTATCTGCTCTGCCAGGCTGTCTCAGCCTTGGGGAGTGTCTCTGGTTATTGGGTTTCTTTTCACACCCCACTTCTTTGTTGGAACTTCGTATTAACCCTGAAATTTCTGACAATTGTTTTAAGGCTTAAAATGGTAACGAGCTTTTCTTGCTTCCCGTTGATGACTGAGAGCCATCCTCCACTAGTCCTGCCTCTGTCCCCCTTGTGCTGATGAGTTCAAAGATATACAGTTGACAAACCAGTGTGGGGGTACTCCTGTGACCCCAGCATTTGGAAGGTAGAGGCAGAGGATTGGAAGCTCAAGGTCATCTGCAGCATATCACAAACTTGAGGTCATCCTGGACACATGAGACCTTGTCTTAAAGAAAAAAGAAAGAATAAAATAGAGTTATACCGTTGGCAACTGAGTGTTCTCACACACAGGTTTTTAAGGGCCCCTTTCTCTGGGATGCAATGTCAAGAAGGCGTTGTGTGAAGGGGATGTACATTTTCCTATTGAAGATAGTTCCTCTGCTTTGATTACTTGCCTCAAAAGCATGGTGTCCCAGCCAGAGATGTTTCTACACCATCCTGGTCCATCCAGAGTGGAGCTGGCTTCTTTCCCCTCCTAGAACCTCCCCTGTCCCACTTCCTGCTCTTGAACCCAACACAGTGTGACCCACTGCCAGCTCCCACTTGTCCAGGAATCCCATGGAAGGGGGAACAGCTGCTCTCATGGAAAAATACAGAGCCTTCCCAGTACCCTACCTCTTGAATGCAGAATGGCGGGTTCTCCCCCAGCTCTGAACCCCTCCTATGCTATAGCTGTTACTTTGCGGTTGGTGACCCCTGCTGAGTCACTGCCTTCTAACCCATAATCTTCCAAATAGCTCATTTGTCCCTTCCCCAGACACTAAGGGGCTTGCTCTGAGACTCCAAGCATCAGCCTTCCTGGCCAATGCAGTGACACTTACCAAGGCTCTAGTTCTGTCTCCCCTTCCATAGACCCTGCTGAGAGTGGAGGTGCCCTTCCTTAAGATGGTGTCAGCTCTCTGGATGATTCCTATAACCTCTGTCAGGGTTTCTTCCTGGTCCAGACGCTGTCACTTCTTCCTCCTGGTTCAGACAGTGGTCTACCGCCTGGACCAATCCTATTCACAGTTCGTCACCATAGCCCCATCATTCTTTCTTCAACTTCACTGGGAAGTCTGTTTCTTAGATCATTTCAGACCTTTGCTTTGAAAGCCACCCAAGCTAGCTGTCATTAGAGCTTCCTGCCACCTGCACTGGTCACTCTTGAGATATAATTTTAATGGCCTCCTTTGAGGAACCAGCTTTGCCTCTACTGTTGGGTTTTAAGACTCACCTCTCCACCCACAGCTACTCAGACTACCAATGAAGAAGCAGGCAGACAGAGTGCTTGGGGGACTCTTGACCTATGCAGTCTGGGAAGTGTACTGTTAGCTGCAAGACATGCTGGCAGTCACAATAGATACAGAGCAGGTAACCTATGGGGCTGGATACCTGCAGCCTCAGTGTTGTGTGTCCTGGCAGGGCTTAGTTGGATAGCTAGTACACAGACCTTCTAAATTCACATTCATTAAGATTCCCCCTAAACACACATGCATGCACACACTGGGGGTTAAGACTTGAAAATATAAATTGTGGAGGGATATAACTTGGCCAAAACTATTTATTTTCCATTTCCAGAATTCCCTAGCAGAATTGCGTGTGCGTGTGCGTACACATGTGCATGTGCATGTGCGTGTGTGCAAGCACACGCACATGGAAAGGACAAAGGTTGACATGGCTTTCCACCATATCCTTTGAGTCAGGTTCTCTCACTGAAGCGGAAGCTTGCTGACTCAGTAGACAAGATGGCTTTTTTTCTCTGCACCTGTCCCTAGTACTGGAGTTACACGTGGGTTCTGCCATGCCCAGCTTTTTATGTGGGCTCTAGGAATCCAAACTCAGGTCTCCATGCTTGCATACCAAGAACTTTACCAACTGGGCCTTCTCTCCAGCCTCATTAATGTGCTTCTTGGGTCTTCTGTTAAGTTTCACTTCCAAATACCTTCCATACACAGCAACTTCGGGAGTTTGCTTAGTTCTTTTTAAGATCTTACCCACACATTCACAATGTGGTTCATGAGATTCAGATCTCCTCATTTTAACAGATATCCTTTGGAACAATTATTTTAGGTTTAGAAATGCTGCTCTCTCTATGTCTGGAAAATGCTGACCTTCGGAACTTATATTCAAGATGCTCCCTAAACACGCATCCATGCATACACATATGTGCACACACGTGTACATTGTTGGGAAGCTGGAGAGCTGGGATGTAAATTCAAGCTTTGCTTCTGTGTATTAGCTTAGCGTGGCATAATCTGCCCACAGTTCAGGCCTGCAGTCTGGTTTTTCAAGACAGACTTATCCAATCAGATGGACAAGAATGCACATAGCATCTCAGAGCTGATGGTAAAAACCTGACCGTCAAATTTTCAGTTACTAATTAGCAAAGTTCATGCCAGTACCTGTAGTCCACTCTGGCAGGACCTGCATACACAGCAGAGACCAGGACAGGGTGTTTCTTACAGGAGTATGCTGTCTTCAGATGACTATGTGGTGTTATTTCTTGCTGATATGTCTGTGGCATTAGCTAAATAGCTAAATGTCAACATGTGTTGAGTCTGGGGTGAGATATGGTTGCCTACATTTTAATCTCAATTTTTTCTAAGCTGGTAGTTTTTATATGTTCATATAAAAATGAGTAACTGCTCCTGGGATGTGGCTTGCTTGGTTTGATCCCAAGCTCCATATATACCAGGCATGCTGGTACAGCCTGTGATCTCCCTACCCAGGAAGTGGAGGCCTCTGGGTGGGAATGGACTAGCTGGGGCTTGGGAGCCAGCCTATGCCCTGGCATGGTAGTAGGTAAGAGGCAGATACAGCACCATGGGAACCAATGCCAGTCTAGAGCAGCTGTGCCACAGGGCACCATAAGCTGCAGGCCCCATCTGGGCATTGAGATTCCTGATAGTAGGGTGCTGGGTCTTAAACTGTCAATGTTCTATTTCCCGGGGAGGGATGTTTCCAGGGCTACAGGCAAGGCTGGGTGGGGTGCGGGGGTTGGGGTTGGGGCAGGCGGGCTCCCTGATGACTTCATCCTGATGCTGCAGTGAACTGCAGCTAGAACTGCAACCTCCTAGGTGCTTCTGGACAGTGAGGCCTGGGAGAGCAGCTGTGAGGCTGGCTCTATTCAGCTAAGGCAGAGGGATCTGTCAAATGGGGATGGCCCTGGACAGGGAGGCTGAAGGTGGGATCTTCCTGGCGCAAGCTCAGGTTACTGTAGAGACTGAATGATTTTGTAAGAACCCAGCTCCCTATGGGAAGTTTACATGTACTCTGCCTTCCTGAACCCCAATAGCCTACCATAGACAGTGGTGTCTAGAATGCCCACCCCTGCCCCTGTCTCCCAGAGGGTTAGAGACAGTGAGAGTGGAGCAGTAAGCACCAGACTAGAAGCAGAGGGACCCTTCCCCTCCTTCTTAGGTGAGACTTCAGTTCACAGAGGTGCATGGCCTCCTGAGGCCACAACTAGGAGACAGACTGTGAATGGAGGATAATTTTTCCAAGCGCAATTGAGACTCTAGAAGGATCTGTTCTAGGTTTGGGTGTAGAGCCTTCAGTCAGGACTGAGTCCTACTTCCTGAAGAGCTACCTCCAGGCTGAAGAGGGCGGGGGTTGCTCAGCTCCTTGGCCACTCTGGGCCCAGTGGCCTGGGATGACTGGGCTACCAAGTGTGGGTTAGAAGTGGGATTCTATGGACAGAGCTGAGGCTGTGGCTCCACTGGATGTGATGGCTGAGCCAGGGCAGGCTCTTGGGGTCTGACACTAGCAAAAACAGACTGTCAGAAAAGAGCTGCCAGGGTCTATAGGCAGGGCTGTGGCATCTCAACTCTTTCACCACCTTATGTCTCAGCCAAGCAGAGGCAGGAAGTCAGAGGGGTCAAATCCACATGTCAATATTTTCTAAAGGAACTTTCAAAGCCTTCATTTTCATTATATAGTTATGGATATCCATTATGTAATAATCAGACGAAGCCGAAACTTTCCAAGATGCAATGGCCACAAACCATCGCCATACCTGTCTGTAGTTACAGAGTTTATCTTTGCATTCCCTCCGTGTTTCACAGAGCTGACGTAACCAGTGTCCATGAACCAGAGGAAATGATCCACTCACCATGGAGTTGTCCCTGTGTGTGTATTGGAGACCTGCTGGAGTTTCAGGCTTTCTCTCAATCCTCACATCACCCCTCGGGGCATCAGTCACTCAGGCAGGACTTGAGTGATCTACAAGAAAGAAAGCCACGTCCTCCTCAGCATTCATCTCTGATTCTCCATCAGAAAACTCAGCATCTGGGGAGCCAGATTGGTTTGTATCACAGAAGTATCTCCATGTCTCCCACATTCGGGGCCCTCCCTGGAGCCTTCCATAGTTATCCTGAGATTGGCCCAGGAGAAGAAGCTGCTAGGAAGTCATATTGGGCACATGGTTGCAGGAGGCATGTGACGGTCGGTGCTAATTGTCAACTTGAGAGAATCTGGAATCACCTGGGAGATGGGCCTCTGGGCATGCCTGTGGGGTTATCTTGCTTACCTTAACTGAGGTGCGACCTCCAACCTCCTTAACTATGAGTAACACCATTCTCTGGGCAACAGACACTGAGCAGCCTGAGTAGAGAAAGGAGCTGAGCAGCGGAGTGCAGACACCGTCCTCTGCTTCCTGACGGTGACATGGTGGACTTATGTGCCACACTCCCCACGTCTTTACTTTCCCACCATGATGGACTGTATCTTGAACTGTGAGCCAGAACAAACCCTCTCTTCTTTTAATTTCTTTTGTCAGAGTATTTTATCGCAGTTGTAGGAAAAGATATTAAGGCAAGACAGATTGCATCTTAGCTTTTTATTGCTGTGATGAACACCATGACCAACTTGGGAGGAAAGAGTTTATTTCGGCTTTTAGCTTACAGTCCATCATCCAGGGATGTCAGGGTAGAAACTCGAGGCGGAAACTGATGCAGAGGTCATGGAGGAACATACCAGCTTGTTCCCTGTGACTTGCTCAGCCTGATTTCTTATAGCACCCAGACCACCAGCCCAGGGGTGGCACCACCCACAATGATCTGGCCCTCCCATGTCAAAGCCAATCATCCATGAAGAAAATGCACCACAGGCTTGTCGATGTGACAAACAGGTGCTTTTTGCAATTGAGGTTCACTTTTCTAAAATGACTGTATCAGCTTATATCAGGTTGACATCAAACTAGCATCACAAGCAGACTTAGAAGTGTTTTCAGGGTGATTTCTGGTACAGAATTCTGGAACTGGGACTCTCTCCCCTGGGCAGGGTAAGAACAAGGACCACCCTTCAAGAGAGCAGATGCATAACATCGGATGCTGGGCTTAGGCCATTTCAGCTTCACACTCAATGGGGATGGTGTCTGGGAAGTGAAAAATCTCTTTAGTGGCCTGAGGGTCATTTCTAATATCTTTAAAAAGCTAGATAGATGTAAAATAAGGCAACAGTAACAATTACCTAATGTATTGCCTTCTCCTCCTCTTCTTCCTCTAGCCCTTTCTTCTTCTCTTCCTCTGCCTCTTCCTCCTCCTCCTCCTCCTTCCTCTTCTTTTTAGACGTGGTTTCAAGTAGCCCAGGCTAGCCTTGAACTTGCAGTGTATCCAAGGATGACTTTGAACTTCTGGTGCTCCTGTCTCCACCCAGGAAGTCTTTACTAAAAAGAAGAGGTGTTTCCATGGCTATTGGGCTGCTGTGGCTAGGCAGCAGGGCTGACTCTATGTGATCACCTCTAGCCCCAGACACCTTGAACACACTTAAGAAGTTTCCTGTCACCTGACAGATAAAATCAACCAACAAAGTAAGGTCTACACAGACCAGAACCAAGTGCGTTACAAGAATGACATTCAGGACTCTGAATACTATAGTTCATCATAGGCCTAGGATCTAAGCAGTGAGGAGCACACCTCTCCTGGGACACTGTGGGCCCAGCTTCATACTTCCCAGCGCCTAACCCAGCTAGCCCAGCCATAGCACCTACTTCTGAGGTTTATATTTTGGAGGTTTGACTGGGAATGTACAGACTTAAGCAAGATCAGATGTACATTGCCAGAGTTGGCAGTACCAGCCTGCAGTTTATCCATGAGATTTCAGAGTGACTGAAGCCCCTGCTGTAAATCTTAACGAGTAAATGTGATCCCTCTCAGCCTAGCACCAGCGTTTCACACATTTATTTTTATAAGTTACAGGTTGGAATTGCTAAGGGGGTGAGAGAAAAGTCTCCTGACTCCTCAAGGCAATAATCTCCAGACACAGGGAAAAATGAAACATTTGAAAATGGCTGACCCACACATTCCCAGTGATGTCATTGTGGCGAAAAGCAGAACTTCTCGGGGGGTTGGGGGGGAGTGTGTGCGTCCTTCACAAACACGGAGTGAGGTGGGAGGTGTGAGTAGCCAGCCATAAGCTGCTCCTCCCTAGAGACTGTATCGGTGTGGAGGAGCCGCCCGACACAGTCTTTTACATCTGTATTTACTTTGCTGAGAAAGAATGAATCTGTGTGTTTATCACTGCTTCTCCAGAAAGGGCAGTGGTTATATGCCCAGCTTTACACGGAAGAGACAAAAATACAGTCAATCTCTCTCCTCAAACTACAAGGTGAAATAAATCTTTCTGTACATAAATCACACCTCATTAGGCATTTTGTCACTGCAATGAAAAAGGTAACTCGCCATTCAGATGGCCCCGGCAGAATCCCAACCCTCCTCTATGGCTCTTGGCATACAATGTCTTCACATAGTAGGAGAGCACTTTTTGAGCCTCCATGTCCCAGATTCACCTATCGAGCCATTGAGCTCCTACTGTGTTCCGAGCTCTGTCCCAAAGCAGAGACAGAGAGTTCAAGGTGTGTGTAGCAAGGCTGACAGCTGGCAGCAGCCCAGGAGATTCTGAACCACTAAGGCAGAAATATAAATTTAGTCAGAGTCCTATGAGGCTTCAAGGAGCAGAGAACCAGCTCGACAAAGGGTAAGTATGGTGGGCGAAAGAGGAGGGAGAAAAGCAGACAGATGGTAGAGTGGAGCAAGTCTTTGTTTTTGCTGATTCGTTTGTTTTTACAACTGTTGATATGAAGGCCCTGCCAGAGAGAGTACTGTTATATTGCTCTTGAGAGTGAGTGAGCTAGCTGGAAAGCCGGGAAGAAACCAGGACAAAACCACCAGAACCAAAGGCTCACGGCCCTTTGTGGGTCATTTCTGTAGCTGCTGCATCTCTCTCCTTTGTAAATTCTGGGCTTTCCTACAGAAGCCTTGTTACACGCGGCACAGGTGAAGGACAGGTCCAGGCCGGTGCCAACCAGCTTCATTCCTGTGTTAACGCTATGCTGCCCTCTCCTGTCCCTGCTCTCCCTCAAGGGTCCTGCATAGGGCAGATATGTCTCTTGATGGCAAACTTCCAAATATATGGAAGCTAATTAATAACCATAAGTCAAAGGAAGTAAGGAGAACACTAGAAAATAGTTTGAACTGGCGAAGAAACAGAATTTATAGTATAAATAAGAAATATCTTTATTACAAAAATAAACAAATAAATCACTGATCTCAGCTCCCCCCGCCCCGAGAAACTAGAAAAGCAGCAGCAGGTCAGACCAAAGCAAACAGAGTAAATAGGAAGGAACAGAAATTGGTAAAATAGAAGGAAAATAACGGAGGAGATGAATGGAACCACGAGTGGTTTCCTCAAAACAAAATTAATAATCTCCCCCACCAGACAGACTAAGCCATGACCAGTCATTTATAAAAACAAAACAAAACACATGAGTCACCTGCCACAGGAAGGAGGGGTCGCTTTGGATGCTAAAGAAATCAACTTCCAAAACAACGTTGTGCCAATAAGTCAGCTGTCAGATGGAAGAGACAACTACTTAAAAGCCATTGCCCCCAAACGTATACAGGTGGAAATACAAACTGTGACCAGGCATCCGCCTAAAGGAGAGGTTAAAGGCGTCTATCAGAACCACTTTCTACAAGGAAGACTTCAGGGTTCTGTGCTTCCATCAGCAGATTAAAACAGCATTCAAAGGTGAGATAACACTGTGGAAACTGGGGGGGGGGGGAGATTTCAAGGGACAAAGCTCTTCCAGTCATCCTGGGAAGCATCACGACCCTAACACCAAATCCCACAAAGCACCAAAAGGTCTGTTTCCTCATGAAAAGAGTTTAAAATATCCTGCAACATTGTAGCAAATATGCCCAGCCATATCCAGTATATTTATATTTGTATATGTATATAAAATACATGTGTACTTATACATACTAAATATCTAATATGTATTAAGTATATAATATATAAGTGTATGCACAGTTTATACATGTATAGGAATAAACCTGGAAAGTAAGTGTATACTTAGTTTATATATGATATATGGATAAATCTCAAACATGTAATGTTGTGTGATAATTATCTATTCACCCATGTGTCTTGCCTGGTATATGCAGCAAGCCCTATGTGAATCACTGGCCAATGGAAAAGCAAATGTCAGAGAAGACAGAATGCACACGTGGCTGGGCTTTGAAATGGCACACATTAGTTACAGGCCAACTTCAAAGACGGGCTGTCTCCAACGTGCCTAAGTTCTTATCAGAGACAGGAAAATACAGTTTGGCTTTTGAGAACAGCAGCAGCTTAAACACTTACGAAATTCTGAGCCGTAAGAGTAGATAGATTCTTCAGTGCGTCTTTAGATATTTTTTCCACTTCAATCCATGGCCCCCAGTTTGAGAGCTCTCTTCTTTGGTTATGAGCCTAGCCTTTAATGGCTGAGCTGTCTCTCCAGCCTGGTAGCTCTCTTTTTAAGTGTAAGATTTACAAGCCACACCCCAAAATATCTAGGTTAAATTCGTGTCTGAATTATTCACATTATTCATATTTATAAATAAAATATGATTGAAGTTTCTTTTGTACATTTAAATACATATACACAGGATAGAAATGTGCATTTAAAAAGTACTCTGCATGTACATATCAGCAAGTCTTTCACAGATATGCACCTGTATTTACATGTATGTGTACCCAACATATGTATATGTGAATACACATTTCATGCGTGTGATTCATGTATGTGTATAATATAATCAGAGTTTAATAGCAGAAACCAATCAACTCGATTGCAAAATAAATAGAAGAGCCAAATGACCCCGGTAGCCATTAAAAGCATTTGAGGAGCTGGGGAGACATTGGTGAAGTGTGCCATGTACACGCGGGGTGGAGTCTGTATCCTCAGCATACAGGTAAAAGTCAAACACAGTGGTTCTCACTGCAATCTCATCCCTGGGGAGGTGCGGACAAGGAGTCCCTGGGGCTTGCTGCCTGTGTGTGCCCATGTGGGAAAACAAGCTACACATACTGAATAAATGTGATACTCTTAAAGGGAAAAAAATATTGCATGTTTCAGGTCGGTTTACAGTTTTGTGTTGATCTACATTCATAGCCATCCTAGGGCACATGTGGTCCATGGGCAGGTTAGACATGCCTGCTAGAACACACAGAGCGACCTGGAAAAAGAACCTTAGAAGACCCTATAGTAACCTAAGGCTTATTATTATAGGGCTGGGTGTGGAGCTTGGCGCTATAGCACATGATTAGCGTGAGCGAAGCGGTGTGTTTTGTACACCTCCCCCCCCACCAATACACAGACAATTACCACAAAGCTAGAATTATGTGAGACAGTGTCTTAGTCAGGGTTCCTATTGCTGTGATGAAATGCCATGATGAAAAGCAACTTGGGATAGAAAGAATTTATTTCATCTTATACTTCTAGAATTAACAGTCCACCACAGAGGGAAGCCAGAGCAGGCATTCGAACATGGAGGCAAGAGGTGAAGCAGAAGCCATGGATGAATGCTGCTTACTGGCTTGCTCCTCCTTAGATTGCTCAGCCTGCTTTCTTATACACCCAGGACCACCTGCTCAGGGATGGCCCCACCCACAATGGGCTGGGCCTTCCTGCATCAATTATCAATCAAGAAAATGTCCCACAGACTTGCCCACCAGCCAGCACTTAGAGGGCATTTTCTTAATTGAGATTTCCTCTTCCCAAATGACTCTAGCTGTGTCGAGCTGACATAAAACTAGCGAGCATAGAGAGATATTAACACAAGAATTAAATATGTCAATGGGCAGGATGAAAAACCTAGAAATTGGGTCTCTATTTTATGGCCACTTGATTTTTTGACTCAGTCAAGAAGGAAATTTAATAGGAAAACCCATTGGGCAAACAGTGCTAGAATAATTCATGGGAGGAATGGAAAGCAGACCCACAGCCATGGTCTGGCAAGTTCAGGTCTGACCAGGAGTTTAACTCACAACTACTACAGACAACCTGGGCTACATGTTTAGGGAGAGGGGAGCATTCAGTCAAATACTTCAGAGAGACCCCACTCTTGGTGGCCTGGCCAGAGGGGGTGACTAACACTCACTGTTTAGAACAGAGCTGTGAGCTCAAGGTAAAGTGCTCATCACTGGTTTTGCCTTTGAGGAAGGAGTACAGCATTCCTGCTCTAGTCTCAAATGCCTCCATAGTCCCCAAGTGTCCTGGACAGTGTAGGTATGAGTGATCTTGGCTGTCTTGACAACTTCTGCTTATGGGAGGCAGTGGCCCATGGACCCCTGGTGGCAGAATTCTGGAATGTGGGCTGGGTTGGCTATGGTAGGAGAAACTTTACTGTGACTCAGCACAGGCTCCAGGTAGCTCCTCATGTCTCCCATCTTGTCCTGGAATCACTGGATATCCAAGACAGCCCCGGGAGATCTTCCAAGCTCCTGACAAGGCCTATCACCCTGGTATACCATGTTTGGCTTTGTGGAGGGATCCTTCCTGCAGTGGCAGAAGAGTGAGCAGTGTCATATAGAGTGTAGAGACAAGCTGTGTCCCATTCCGCCCCATCCCTTTCTGCTTAGTCATCAGCAAAGCTTCCAGGAAAACAATCACAGTTCTGCTAGAGGCTGGGGCACAGACAGACACAGCTGTTACTTACTCGGTACTGCGTGGGTAGTTCAGGGCAGTGACTGAGTATCAGCCTGCTGGCGAAGCTTCAGGCAGAGTCAGGTGGACACTTTCAACAGCTGGGCGGATCACTCGCTGTAGAACGGGAACTAGCCCCTTCTCAGGCTGT
The DNA here is from genome assembly GCA_030674055.1 of Rhabdomys pumilio. Lineage (NCBI taxonomy): Eukaryota > Metazoa > Chordata > Mammalia > Rodentia > Muridae > Rhabdomys > Rhabdomys pumilio. The sequence goes on from JANHMN010000017.1 coordinate 11,385,159, forward strand.
GCTGACCCGTGGACACAGCCTTTAGCTCCTCGTTTGAGACCTGGCCCGAGCCTGCAAAGAAAGTGAAAGACTGTCAGGAAGAACAATCACTCATACCATCCAGATGCCTAGAAACCTAGTATGTTAGCAGGGGCCCCTGCAGCATCAGGCAGTGGGTGGACTGGTAGCCTTAACCACCTCTGAGTCCTTGTATGTAACCTTTGCAATAGCCATTCACCATCTGAGCCTGGGAAGTCTTTGATAGAAGGTGAGGATGAGGAGGCAACCTGGCTGGGAGACCTCACTACACACTATGCCTACCTTCCCGGAGGCCCCTTATCCCTCTCTCTAGAGCAGTGGAAACATCATCTATGAGCCTGTGGGCTTGCTTTGAGGGTCACCAAGCCTTGGCTCTGAACTGTCTGTTCCTCCCACTCCCTGTGAACGCTTAGTGAGGTACTGCTTGTTGCGGCTCCTAGATGATCTGGGATCCTGGGAGAAAATCCAATCCAAAGACAGTTGAACACAAAGGATGGAAAGCTGTGTCAAGGTCAAAAGAAGAATGTGAGCAAGTCACTAGCTACGGCTGGAGATTCCTGAGGCACAGCAGCAGACAGGGGTCTACTCTGTTATGAAATTTAAGGTTCTAAGTGGACTCAGGCACATGTTCAGGGAAGCAAACATTCCCCCAAAGCCATGTATTAGATGCACATGAATGGAGAGCGGGCTCTTCCTGTAAATCTGTAATTTTACTAGTGGTCTTCTTTGTTCAGCTTTGCTGCGAATGTCCCCTTCCCCATCCTAAAGACCATGCCTCTGTTCTGTGAATCACCAGGGGCTGAGTACCCTTGCCAGTGGATCTCCTTTAAGAGTCTGGATGCCCACTTGCTGGAGAAGCACAGTATACCATAGCTGTGGGTAGGAATTAAGGCTGCCCAGCTCACACTGACTTGGGGAACAGATTCCTCTCCTGGACTTGGCTCCATGCCCATCTTCCAGCTCCCTGCCCTTGATGGAACTCAGAGGCCCAGACCTACTCGACACAGAATAGGAAAAGAGATCCCTGCCTGATGAGGGTGGAGGTGGCAGGAGATGGAGTTGACAAGTTCAGGGGCAAGGGCACTTGTAGGGTGAGGTCCATGAGGGATACACACGGACTCTTTCAGAATGAGGTCAGTGGGCAGGACTTGTCTACCACATGCAAATCAAGATGTATCCAAAAGGATGGAGTCTGGCCCTAGGGCTGGGGGCTGGTGGTGGGCCCAGGTCCTGCCAGGACAGTGAAGCCAAAGGACAAGTGGGAAACGGATATGCCCTGGGACATTCTGACCAAGGGTTTAAATTAGGGCAATAGATTTTATGATTTTTCTAAACTTGTCCAACATTTTGTAGAAGGCCTTTGCTCTGCATCCTTCTCCGAAGCCATGAGACCGACTACAGAACAGAAGACACAAGGCTGTTTCTTGGCACGCAGGCCAGGCTAGAGACCAGGACGTAGCTGAGAGCCTGGGACTGCTGGCTGTCAGGGGTCTCAAGTGAAAAACACAAGTTCCATCTCATTCTAGAAACCAACAGAGAATCCAAAGCAGGTCAAGATGAATACTATTGGCCAGTGTAGAACACTGTAGCCCACTGTAGGACCTTGCATGTGACCAAAACACCCTTGCTCAGTACTCTGCCAGGGTGCACCTAGAGGAAATGCCCTCAAGCACTTCCACAGAGACAGTCAAGAAGTCCGTCCTCCCTGGGAGGAGGAAGAGGAAACTCACTGCCATCTGATGGCATGCAACAGTCACTGCCATTGCTATTCACAAGGTCTTGACCATGTGAGGTGTTGGGGGAGCTGGCCTCCGCCCAGGAGACCCAGCAGAATGTGGCAGCTGCCTGTGTGGTAGGGAGGGAGGGTTGTTTGTCAAGCAATCTCTTTTGTTCGGGGGAAGCCTCCTGTAATCTTGTATTGTCAGGGAGTAAATTCAGATGAAAAGCAGTCACACTCGGAAGCTTGATGGTCCCGCCTTGGGGAGGACAGCAGCAAGATGATGGATCTGAGTTTCAGTGGCTGCATGTTAATGAACTTCTGTTTAAGTGGTGTTTATGGGCACCAGCTGCAGGTGTATTTCTCCCACTCTTTGCCCTGGCTGACAAGGTTGGCCCTGCCCACTGTCCTCTCCAGCTTCCATCTCTCCTCCGCATTTTGATTAGGGCAGTGAAGACTCAGGATCCACCAGATGCTCTGCGATCTTTGGGCTGAGGGGGGCCATGCAGCTTCTGGTGGCTTCTGAATGGAAATGCCCAAGCGGAAACTATTTTTAGCCGGTGATGCTGGGGCTGAAGGGGAGACACACAGCTGCAGCCCCTTTGTTGGAAATGGGGTATCATGGGGGCAGAAGACACCCATGGAATACTTGCCCAACTGGGATCTAGCAACAAGAACTCATTTGGGGCACAAGGTAGCGCTCTGGGAAGTAAGTGCTTAAGAGCCAAGAAGGAGCCAGGAAATTGATCACAGATCCAAACTGGGCCTGAAATCGATCTCAGATACAAACTGTGCCTGCTTCCCAAATAGGAGTGAGATTTTGGATTCTGATTGAGCAATCCTATATTGGGGTTCTCTGCCTTTCATAATACTAGACTCTAGACTGTGAACCCCATAGGCCCACCTAGACCTACACATGGGCTATAATCTGGAATTTTCTGATCTAGAAGCTGCACAGAAACGTCTGTCCCCTGCTCATTCCCCAGGCAAGACCCTGGTTCCCAGCTGGTAAAATACTGGAGAGCTCAGGTCTGGAGGTGGAGGAACAGGAGAAGCCTCCTTAGGCAGGTTTCTAGTAGCTATGCACCGTTATGCACTGTAGCATATAGTTGGAGGACAGAAGGGAAACAGTCTTTGGAGAAGGGAATAGGACCTTTCTGCTCTATGTGGTCACGCTCTGTGCCATTGGCTATGTGGGGGTCCAGTGTAGGCAGGACCAGAAAGGCAAGGACATCATCACTTACATGGCACCAGACCCAGAATGTTCATCTGAGGGTCACAGGGACTGGTGGATCCCCACACCAACCCCTTCTTTCTCTGGGCTCAGAAGGGTTAGGATCAAAAGTTTGAAGCCTAGCAGGCCTCCATTGCTTTAGAGCTGTGTAGGTACCACCTGCCTGTCCAGGTGAAGCAGGAAGAAGAGATTCTGTTCTGGTTTCCATTGGATCTTCTTTGGCAATGATGCCTTTGAAGATGGCAGAGACCAATAGGCTGGCTTCAGAATAAGAAGAGAGAAGCTCCCTACCCCCTTGAGTGATGCCCTCAATGGTAGTGACTCCAGAGAGTGTAACCCACAACACTCTGAGGTAGCCTAGAAACTCCAAAAAGGAAGACAGATCCTTGCATGGGGGCTGGGGTGGAATAGATCTTGTATAACATTGTGTGAAGCTTCCTTTGAATACCCAGGCTGTTGAGGCCTGAAATACACAAGGGACAAACATGTGTATGTATAAATTATAGATGTAAATTACATCTTGTGTTATATATCAATTGTTTGTGAATTATACATGCATAATTTATACATAAATTATGCATCATATTTATATAAATACATGACATACTTTATTCATATTTATGTCTCATGTATTTAGATATTAATACACTCCTGCTTTTCTGCTTTCTATTTTCATTTATAATTGATGCTGAAATTCTTCCCATGTAGGACATATGGATCTAATTCTTTCAGATGGCTGCATAACAGGCCATCTCAAGGAACGTCTATCACTAATTCATCCACTCCATCCACTTTTGATGTGTGTTTGGTTCACAGAAAGCTTTTAACTGTCTTGAAAAAGGGCTCCAATGGATGTGTGGTTTCCTCTGTTTTACGCTTTAATATGTGAATTGCACACATGTCTTAACATTGAACCATCCCTGCATTCTCTGGATGAGTAAGGCAGGACTTAAATTTTCAGCATACTGGTAAATCTCAGATCCTAATGCTTTGTTTAAGATATGTTCATCAAAAGCCTGTGGTTTTCCTTTTCTGTAAGTGCTTGACAGACTTGAGTAGAAAGTGATCTTAGCTGCAAAAAGAAGTCTATGTTAGATGAAGGTGTGTGCATTCAGCCTGTACACAAGTATGTGCAGATGGAGAAGTTAAAACTCACGCCTACAAGTACTGATGTTACAGCTACAGTGGGCATGCTATGTTTTACGTCTGTGCCACATTGTGATTAGTAATTTATAGACAAATCAATAGATATCCATATACAGGGCCTAAGGAAAATGTTGAGACCTCATTGATTCAGCACACAAGCCCATGGTTCCTTGATATGTAAATGAATATATTTTTTGTACACAGGGTGATTATATAATATAAAGTGTTTGATTGTCATTAATTTTAAAATGTTCATATGCTGAATTCCCAAATTGCTCTTAAATCTACTTACTCTATTAAGGAATGAGAAATGCCTTTTACTTTATTGGAATTTTGTGGGGTTTCTATGAATAGCTTCTAATTGCTTACCTGTTACTTCCTAGTGGGCTAGAGACGTCTCAGCATGTGAGCTTGTTGAGAGACGTGGGAGTTGGCATCTCCAGGGATCAACTCCAGGATCAGAACTCAAGAATGAGCTTGCTTAGGGACCTGTGTGTGGGGTAGAGGGACAATCCCAGAGGCATGGAGAACAGGGGTTTCCAATGGGCTTGCTGTGAGTCAGGATCCACAGACATCACCCCAGAGCCTGGTCAGATAACATACTGAGTCCTGGGAAGTATAGGACCCGACCACACCTGCATTTGCTTTCCCAGTACTAATTATAAAGGAGAGGAGGCATCAGAACTTCAGCTAGGTTCCAGCAGCTGCTTAATTATTAAAGACAGTTCCATTATCCATAACCAAATTATTGTGTGCAGTCAGAAGAGGAGATCATCGCACTGAATTGTGGCTGAGGATCCTAAAGTGGTACATGGAAGCATGTCACAGAGAGGGAAAGAACATCCCAGAGAGAGTAGGGGAGCATCCTCAGAGGGAAGAAGGCTCTGGTCATCCATCCCTTGCTAGCATCCACCTTCTCCCATTAGTCTCAGCAGGACTAAGCACCTCCTCTCCCACTGAGGACCAATGAAGCAGTCCAGGTGGAGGAAGGGGATCCAATGGCAGGCAACAGAGTCAGAGTCAGCCAACGGTCCACTTGTTAGGAGACTCACATGAAGACCAAGCTGCATATCTGCTACTAATGTATAGGGGGCCTAGATCCAGCCCTTGCATGCTTTTTGGTTGGTGGTTCAGTCTCTGTGAGTCCTCATGCTAGAGTCTAGATGCTTTCTCCAAGAAGCATCTAGAGGAGCAGAGCAGTACTTTGGATTAGCTGTGCCTGTGTGGGTGGGAGGAGTAGGTTTTGACTGCTGACCTCCACCATCTCCAGCTCTGGAAGCCACAGAACTGAAAGTTTCAAAGTCCCTGGGTGGGCGCTGCATTGAGCATGTATCATAGGCTCGCCATTGGCAGCCAGTGGCAAGCAAGAGAATGGGATTTTTCTCCTGGCACAGGAGAGATGCCAGGACAGAGGACATGACAGGAGTCATGGAACTCTCCAGTGGGCAGGCCACAGTGTAGAACGCCACCATGTCACAACTCACCCTTGACTGTCATGAAGAACACTTCCTTCTCTGCCTAGGCTCCCTCCTCTTACTTTTCGGGATTTACAGTTGAGACGGACTCCATATTGTAGCTATGGAAGTTGATCCAGGCAGACCAAGGAAATGGACCTGGGGAACAGGAGGACAAAGAAGTGCATTCTGCTGCTAATTAAGATTACAGTGGCTCTGTAGCACGGGAGGAGAAAGGTGTCAAACTGGAGGTTTCTGCCTGAGCTATTGCCAATTTAATTTTTATGTAATTAACAGCTGTGCGCTGTGTGGTTAATAAGATTCCCCGATGAGGTCTCTGCCTGATGTCTCCTCCCACCTGAAACTCCCTTCAATATTTCTGTTTTCCTGTTGGCTCATGAATCCTCTAGTATTTGTGTGTGTCATTGGTGAGTAGAACCAACAGCTGTCCTTGAGCTCTGCCGCCTTACAGAGGTCACACATGTGAACCATGGAGGGGAACGTTCTGAGCAACACTCTGGGCTCACATGCCTGGATATTCCATGTGTCTGTAGTCCTGGTTTCTGGGGTACTGGCTGTCCTGCCTTCCTCTGCAGGATCCTGAGGCTCCAGGGACTCTTTTCTTGTCCTCTGAGGCTCCCAGCACAAAATTGGGCTCAGTGACTGTGCCCAGAGAGGTTCCTCTCAGCTCTGGGGACAGCCAGACACTGCTGTCAGCTAGCCATGAGCCCTCGCACATTGTGAGTCTGGGTCTCTGCACTCTATCACACGGGCCTCTCCATAGGGTGCAAGGGGGCTTCTGAGGTTTAGAACAAGAGTTGACAAATAGAAGAGGTAAGAACGGCCCAAGACCACTGCTAAGTCTTTCTGAATCCTGTCCCTCAGTGATCACTTCTGTTGCTTCCTGCTTCTGTGAGAATTATGACTCTGGGGCCAGCCACACTCAGCAGACAGGAAACAGCTCCACTTGTTGGGTGGTGCTTCAAAGATTATGGAAGTCTTTCCAAGCCACCCCCACAGCTTCTGCTGACCACACTTCCCAAAAGAAGTAGGATGTGAGAGGACCATTCTTACTCCAATCTGGACTGCACATCCCCAATCAGTCACTTTTCTCCTAGTTATTTACCAAACTACCTAACTAAAGGGCACTTAGAAGAGGAAAGAAGCTTCTCCACAGACAACGAAGAGACGCGTCTCCTCGGTGATTCCCCAATCCAGTCACCGTGACAATGGAGGTGAACCACCACATATATTGTTAGGAACCAGCAGCAAAACCACACCAAATGCATGCTGGGAGTGGGAGGCAGCGTACTGCTTGGCAAAGCCATGTGAACTAAAGGCCAGCACAAGCCATATTAGCGTGGTGTACAGGGCCATAGGCATGTGTGAACGTAAACAGGTGGGTATGACACTTTTTAAAATAAAAGACCATTTCTGTTCTAGAGAAGCTCCTATGTTCGTGATGATGGTGAGGGACAGGCCTCACCCCCTACCCCCTGCAAAGCTACCTAGGAAAGCTGAAGAGACTTGGTAAGTGGTTGTTATGATCAAAAGCCACCTGCCCTGACCTGGTTCCAATGGGCTCGCTTTCCTTTGTGCCTGCTGGTTGTAGTGGGGAGGCATGGTGGGTGAGGAGCCTCCACTATGGGGTGAGCAGTACTGGCCAGACTGGAGACAAAGACTCGGCTGTCAATGAATGTGACCATCTCTGCCTGCCCCTACTCAGTCAGGAACATGGAACCATGCAAACCCTGCCTATATACCTGGGAGTAGGCAGGGCTCACATTGTTACCCATGGGGTTCCCAAAGACTTGATTTACCTGGAATCTCTAGATGCTAAAGCTTAAGAGAAGCTGGTCACCACATGGCTGAGTAGGATCTCCATGGGACAAGGACAAGTCCAGGCAAACAACAGCTCTCCATGTGGCTGATTGTTCAAGGTCTGTACCAACTCCTGTTCAACTGTCCCATAAGACATCTGACAACAAAATGGGCAGTGGTGGAGGATAGGGGTGTGCGAGGTTGCCTTAGATCTAAGCCACAGCTACATCTCTAGCCATGCACGCCCCTTCTTCCAGATAAACTACCCAGAAAACTTTGCAGAGGTATGAGACCAAAGGAATGGCTGTGACAATGAGGCAGGAGTGGGGTGAGGGCAGTAAGCACATCAGTGTTGGTGGGAGGGCTCTCCAGGTTGGAGGGCTAGGACATGTGAAGTACCCCTACTCATACCAAGGGCATCAATGGACCATGGTTCTCTCGTGGGAGCCTGCATGGTTGGAGACAGAGATCTGGGTAGATTTGAGCAGATTCTTGGGGCCCAGTAAGGGACTGTCCAAGTCTGTCTGTGAGAGGCATAGGCATAGGCTAGGCATAGGCTAGGCATAGGCATAGGCATAGGCATAGGCATAGGCATAGGCATAGGCATAGGCATAGGCATAGGCATAGGCTAGGCATAGGCTAGGCATAGGCTAGGCATAGGCTAGGCATAGGCATAGGCATAGGCATAGGCATAGGCATAGGCATAGGCATAGGCATAGGCATAGGCATAGGCATAGGCATAGGCATAGGCATAGGCCAGGCATAGGCATAGACATGAGCATAGGCATAGGTATAGGCTAGACATAGTCTAGGCATGGGCATGGGCATAGATATAGACACAGGCATAAGGGCATGGCGGCCCTGCCTAGGTGCCTGAGAGAAGCCAGGTTAAGAGGGAAAGTATTGGCTCAGGACCCTCAAGACCAAGTTCTCAGACCAAGATCTCAGAACAAAGGAATTTATTTGCCCCCAAAGGGACAGAAGACAGGGAATAAGGGACACAGACAGGAGAAGGAGAAGTGAACAAGAGAGAGGGGAGAAAAAGGAACCAGGGAGAGGGAGAAGGGATATTTGTCCCGGAGGAAAAAGGACTGCCTCTGGATAGAGGAGCCGTGGCACACAGGAAAATGGCAGTCAATAAAGGTAAAAGAGGAAGCTGTGTTAGGATGAGTGTTTCATTTTGATTGGCATGCTAATTAGGTGAGATAAAGAGGGCTTTTGATTGCTGGACTTCAATACTTTGATAGCTGGAGTAGTCAGGCTCAGGAGAAAGAGGAGAAGAAAGTGGCCAAGTAAGGAATTAGTCAGACCTTGGTGGCTAGCTTTAGGGCTAGCCGACAGTCTTTTAGCAAGGCAGAAGGAATGGTAGAGAAGGAAAAAGCCAGAAGAGTCATGATCACCATGCTCGAGCTGGCCAGAGTCCTTTCGTAGGGTTCACGAGTTCCTAACAGACAGTCCAAATTGTAGTACGGCTGTTCTGAGCACCTTGGTCTCCATGCACAGAGTTAGCGCACCTCCTCCAGTATGTCAATCAGATTATCTGTGTACTGCAAGAAATTGAAAGCCGCTCGTAGTGACGGCTCTCAGTGGCTGGGGATGAGCAGGTGGGTCCCCAGGACTGCCAGGCAGTCAGTGAACCAGTGCATTCAGCAGACATGTTAATACTGTGCTGGGAAGACCCTATTCTTTACTTACCCCAACAATATCCAGTCATGGCTGGCTCCCAGTCATGGTAGATACAGAACAGAAAAGGGCCAGGAGCAGAAAGCAGGCCAGGTCCCAAGAAGCCGAGTGGAGCAAGCAGACGTAGTATCCACCCACTGTGTGGCTGTGGATGTGAGGCTACAAAGAGGGCCCATGGCTGGGGCCTGCTTCAGCACTTGGCTGTGGATATGGCAGGCTGGGCTGGCCTGTTCGAAAACAACAGACAGACTTCCATTAATATACTCACTGGCATCCTGGGGACCCAGGATGAACTCAGGGATGGAGAGAACATATCCCAGGTCTGTCCTTCCATGGTTTAGGGTCTGTGCATCTGAAATCCAGGAGGCTAATATATTGCGCTGCCTCCCCTAGCTTTGGGACCACAGGCTTCCTTGACTTTGGCTGCATTGCTCCAGCCTGCTTCTACTATCACATGGTCTTTTTTCTTCCCTCTCTTATATAGATGCCTGCACTGGAGTCAGAGGCTGCTCTAAACCCAAGACGATTTCATTTTGACATCCTCTACTAACTCCACTTACTAAGTAAGGCCTTGTTGCTGATCCAGGACCCCATCTGCTCTTAGGATTCCTGCCTTTCCAGCTTCAAGAAGACAGCATCCTGCCAGCAGAGAGGCAGGCAGGGGTCACAGCTTGACAGCAGGGACAGGATTCTACTCTGCTTTCTTGTTTTGTTCACATTGTAGCCATTGCTTCCTCCATCTGAGACATTTACAATACAGAAAACCAGAGTGGTTACCTGGAAGTAAGCAACTTCCAGGATTCACCAAATCCAATAAGACACATAGAGGCCCAGACATCAGAAAGAACTTACCAGAAACTTTGCGTCTTCGCTATGGTCATCTGAGAGCTCCTAGACCAAGCACTGAATGCTGATCTCACTCCCAGTACTCACAATCCAATTTTAATTAAATCCACACTACACAGAGTTACTTTATATTTCCCAGCAGAAGATGTTGAAACGCATTCCTTTCCTTATTTTAATCAAATGTCGTAAGTTTCAGTGAGTGAGCTGGTAGAGAGGACTTCTGAAGAAGAAGCAACCACCTCCAAACCTCTCCTCTGGTCCAGTAAAGAGGTGGAGTGCTTGGGAAGACTGACTTCTCTTGTGGCTAAGGGGTCCATCATGACCAAACTGCAAGGAGTCTCTAGTCCAGTATATAAAAGGCTATAGAGAGTGTAGCTCAAAACCCAAAGCCAAAGAGCAGGAGCGTGTGGGCGTTCTACAACAGACATGTCCACAGAGAACAGGCAAATCATAGGAGATGGGCAGTCCCGCAGGGAACCAGGGATCTGCAGATAGTGTGACCACTGTTACGCTTAGCCTGCTGCCTGCTGCACACAGCCTTGTCCTGTGTATGGCTTTTCTCCCTTTTCCTTTGCCTAGTTTCTAGCAGGACCATCAGTTCTTGAAAAGCATTCTATGCTGTCTGAAAACCTGGGCTATGACATTCACAGCAGCAGCCAGGCAGCCTGGATCCAGTTTCTACCCCTATAGAAGCTATGTCTTACTTCCATCACTCTGAGACCCAGAAGCCAACACCAGCCTTTGTCCCAGCACTAAGCCACACTCAGCAGGATGGGCCTGTGAGTGAGTGGGAGGGTTCTTCAATGAGTAAGAGTCCTGGTCGGGCCACCCAATGACTCTACCACCCTAAAGACTCTGGTGTGGCTGTTACCCAAGTGTTACCCCATCAACCGTTAAGCACCCCTGACCACTGCAGCAACTGTTCTTAAGGGTTCAGTGTTTCTGCTCAGAGTCCATCAGATTTTCTTATAAATGGCTGTTCTCATCAGAACCAGAAATAATGTCTGATATGAAGTGTTAAAAGCAAAAGTTCTCAACCTTTGGGTCATGACCCCTTTGGAAATTGGATGACCCTTTCACAGGGGTCACCTAAGACCATATGCATATCGGATATTTACATTACGATTCATAACAGTAGCAAAATGACAGTTACTAAATAACAAAGAAAATAATTTTATGGCTGGGGATCTCCACAACATGAAGAACTGTATTAAGGTGTCACATCACTTGGAAGCTTGAGAGCCACTGGTTTAGAGGTTGATAATCAACCCTGGAGTGACGTGAAGTCTTAGTGTGAGTCTTTAAGACCCCATAACTCTTATAGCTTGCCTGTCTGCAAAGTGAATATCACACAAACACTACTGTGTTCAGCTGGGCTCCCTTGTAGCACCCTGGCTGAAGCAGCCCATGGGTAAAATTTTGCCCTATAGGTACCCATCTCATTATCCCAACCATGCCTTTAAGGATGCCAGTCTTCTGACTGCCACTGTGTCCACAGCTTTAAGCATCTTCTCACTCCTTTCTTAGCCAGGCAACGCATTGTTTCCTTCTGCACTGCTTCTGGCTCTTATTTTTCTACTGTGAACTCAACTAAGAGTGACCAGTAACGACCACGTGATAGCTCAGATGCTCGGCTGTCTTGAGATGTTCTCTGCCAAATGTAATTTAGTCCGTTGCTTTTGGATTCAGCCTCACTAAAATTTGTCACGCATGGGCAAAATGTAGGCAGATTCTTTGCCAAATATACCACATGTAGCCTCGAACCCAGCTCATGATAGCTGTTCTCATTTGAAGCTTCATGAGCACACTCGTAATGTCTGCCTTTCTATCAAAATCCCGGCCTTCAAAATTCCTGTCAGAATCACCCAGTAATCTCCGATTAAGGCATGGCTTCCATAGCCCACATCTCCAAACTCTCCCACAAACCAGTTCCAAAAGCCCGAGCATTGCCCAATAGGGCTAAGTCACAGCAACAGCCTCTCTTGTCTGGAACCAGCTCTCCATAGTGGCCTTTGCCTGATCTCTGTGACAAAATACCCAACAGGAACAACTTGAGGGGGGGAGGACTGGGGTCCTCACGATTTCGGGAGGTCTCAGTTGAGCACCTAGCTCTCTGTAAGTAGTGCAGGAAAGGCCTCATGGGAAAATAGTTACGCTTTTCACGGTGAGAACAGAAGCTGGGAAATAAAGGAAAACTGGGAATTAAAATGTAAAAGTTTGGAGCCTGGAGGAAGATGAGTAAGAGAGGTTTTATCTGGGTCTGAGGTAATGAAGCTTGGGGACAGAGCTGGGCAGTGAAGACAGGTCTATTGTCCATCCACACTCCCCAGCTCTCGCCACCCTTAGGAATATGCACCATGCACTGTTCCCATTCATATATCCTTGCTACTAATGTGGATTGTGCTAACTAACTGTGAAACAAGTAAGGATGGCTTCTAAGAAAACACTTCCATTTATTTCAGGACAGAGATCCCATACCATCTCATAGACATGGAAGTAACCAAGAAGAATTGCTGCTACATCTTGGTGGTGATGATAGGGTTAACTCTCTGCTACAGTAAAACTACAAGTTGATCAAGTAGCCCTGAAAGCAAAGAGAACATTATCTAATTAGCAGATATCCAGACATCTGCAAGGCAGGTAGGAGAAACATTGGGCAGGGCTAACAGCTTGCAGACAGTCAGGGTCAGAGATGGGCTGGGGAAGATGGGAGTTTCAATCACTCCTCAGTGAGTATACAGTGTGAGAACAGCACAGGGTCACTGCTCTGGTCAGGCCCCGGGGATGTGCAGAGTGTGTGGGGCAGCCATTGGCTTGGCCCACAACCCCCGGACAACCTCAGTGTGCATACCTTAGTCTTTGTCCATTGTTACTCTATAACTCCCAGACAAAGGAATCTGATGACTTTTCCTCTTTTAGAAACCTCTCCCAAGCTAACATTTCTTCCCCCTTTCCTTAATTTCTCACCTTTCTATAATAATTCTTGCATTCGTTCCTTTTCTATTACTGTGGAAAAAATACCATGATCAAGGCAACTCAGAGGAGGAAGGGTTTATTTGGGCTTATGGTTCTGGGGATTAGAGTCCATCATCATGGTGGAAGGAGCAGTAATGGCAGCTAGCGCAGCAAGGTGAGAGCTCACAACTTGAATGACAAGCAGGAAGCAGAGAGAGCAGACTGGGGAGGGCACAAGGCTTTAAGACCTCACTGCCTACCCCCAGGGAACTTCCTCTAGTGAGGCCACATCTTTTAGACTTCCCTGAATAGCTCCACCACCTGGGAACTAAATGTTCAAATGTTAGAGCCAATGCAAACTTTATCATCTGAACCACCATGATTCTCAAAAAAAAAACAAAACAAAAAAAAACAAAAAAGCTTGCTTCTCCTTAACACACACCCATGAAGCTCAATGTCCTTAGTCTTCATTGGTGGAAGACAACAAACTCTGAGCCACTACGCTGGGTTCATCTTTGATGACTGTGACTATCTATCATCTTAGGTCTTTGAGCCATGCATGGTTGGGCTGTGAAGGGTCCGGTTGCTCTCAAAATCCCTTTATCAATATGGCATAGCTCATGATAACAAGACATGAGTCACTGGGTCTTCTCAGTTTGTCAGAGAAGAAAAGGCAGATCGCTCTGTGGGGCCAGAAATCTGTGTGTCTGGGGAGCCAGTCCAGAGCAAGAGTAAAGTCGAGAGTCCAAATCCCCAAATCTCGTCCTGAGACCAGCAGAAGTAGGACTGATTTTGGGCCTGCACGTCCAAGCACATGTAAGCCTTACAGTCCCACCTCTGTCACCCTTGAGCTAGTCAGGTAGCCTGGTGGCAAATTACAGCCTTAACTTCCTCTCTCTATAAGAACATATCCAGCAAGAACCTGGAACTCCTCTTCATACAAATGAAGCATTCCCAGTACCTCAGCCCCAGCCAATCATGTACACCTCAAAAACCCTACCTACTTCCCAAGGTTTATATAACCCTCGTTTGCCTCTAATAAAGGGAGTTGTTTCACAGAAAATCATCTTTGGAGAAGACTATTTCTCCTGCACTCACTCTGACTGGGTTTCTGTCTAACCCACCTATCCAGCTAAGCTTCATTCCTTCCAGTTCGGCCTGGTGCACAACAGTGCCTGGATACCCTGAGGGAGAAAAGAACAGGCTGAAGGCAGGGCAAATGAAACCTTCAAAGGCCTGCCTCTACTGACCTACTTCAGACAGCCAGGCCCCATCTTCTGAAGGCCTTTGAACCGCTGTCACCCAATGAGAACAAAGCCCTGAAAATATGGGCATATGAGAGACATTTTAGATTTAAACCATAACATAATGTATTTTCCATTACTTTTGGGTAGTCCTGAGGGGGTTATTGGTAAGGCACGGGTTTCTGGATCGATCTGGGCCAGGGCTATGTAGAAGTTAGAAGGGATGGCATCTAGGCTCAAGGGCTCTTCCAGCCAGGCTGCTGGCCAGGACTGTGGTCTCATCTGAAGGCTCATGGAAGACGACTCATGCCAAAGCTCACTCCTAGGGTCATTGGCACTGCCTCTTCACAGCAGCAGAAGAGTAAGAAAGATAGCCACTGATGCCCTATGTAAGAAGCCATTCTGTGATGACGTCATAGCATATGTCTGCTAGGTGGCAGACTAGGGCTAGTCTGGTTGCTGATTATTGTGAATTTATTTCAGAATATCATGTTTTGACACCAACCCCACTCTCCCTTTGAACACACCGAGGCACCCCGCAATGAGCCGCAGTAGCTGCTTTACCATGATTGGCAAATGAAACAAATTTTGCTTTGACTTTAACACTTAGTGCTTCATCCGTTGAGAGAAACAAGTCATGCCCTAAGCACACTGAGCATTTGAACAGTATGGTGACCACTGAAACATATCCTGATACGGCTTTTGCATAGCTCACCCTCAGTTAACTGCTTCCTCCAAGAGTGGTTAGCTCCTGATATTAGAATTTTCCCGAGAGTCCCTGCATGGAGGGGTATAGACATTATGGTCTTAATACCCTACTCTGTCCCACTGACAGTCGCTCTTTTGCTCAAGATAGCCTCCTTGCGATCTTTATTCTTGAGTCCCAGAACCTCCTGAGGGCCCTACTCGATGAGGGGCTGTGTGAATGGAGGCTTGGAGGTATTTGAACAGAAAGATCTTCAGGTTTTTTTTCTTCAATTCTTCATTATCAAGAGGCAAAAGGTGTGAAGATTTTCAATTTTCTTTTTAATCAAGATGGCATCCTCTGAGGAATACCTGCCAGGTCATCCTGAAGAATGCTTGGCAGTCCCAAGTCCTAGGGAGACTTAATTAATCCTGTGAACACACAACAGGGACTGCAGTAGCACAGCGCATGTGTAAGGACAGCCAACCACCCGCAGCAGCACAGCGCATGTGCAAGGGCAGCGGGCTCCTGCCGCAGCAGCACAGCGCATGTGCTAGGGCAGTGGACTACCCGTAGCAACTCTGCCTGGTAGCATGAATGATTTCGTCTCCAGCTGCCACGAGCTCCATCTGTGGTTTCTGTCCTTCAGACCTTCCCTCCTGATTTGGCCTTTTCTCTCATTCCCTGCCCCAGTAGACCCCATGACCCTTCATCCCAGAATCTCCCCTGTCTCCTAGGTCTATTCTCTCCTGCCTGACTGCATCTTCTCTCTCAAGGCTGGAAATTCCCTCCCCTAAAGTCACCTCGGAAACCCAGAACAGTGTTTAGCACTCTCGTGGGGACCAAGACAGAACTCAGACTGAGCATAGACCAGAGTACAGGGGAGGCATGATTCCAAGACTGGTGAACACCTGTGAGGTAAGTGGATCCCAGGTGCTGACTGGCAGGAAGAGCTGTGGTGTGTATTGGGAAGGATGCCAGAGCAGAGCTGGGCATTAAGCCAGGTGAAGCCAGAATGACCATAGAAGCTGCAGGCTCTAGATGGCATCTTCATTCCCACATGCAGCCTCATTGAACATCAAACAAGACCTCACGTGCTACCCAGGGAGATTGTATACCCTTGACAAAAAAAAGAAAGAAGCTGTATCTTCCAGTATGTGTCTAGAGCCTGGTGGCCTTTCCAGCAGGGGCACAAGCCCTCACCTCTGGGTGACTGAAGTGCTTGCCCCAGGAAGTGGTAGCAAGAGGAATGAAGGCTGGGCTTGGTTATAATCCAGGACATTCCAGGAGAGCATTGTGGCCAGCCAGCTCTGCTCCAGTAAAGAGGAAGAATGAGGCCCCACCATTCAGTTGGCTCCCTCTGTCCTTCCAACATCACCCACAGAGGCCCCAGGTTCTAATGTAGCACCAGGCAGAGGTCTCACTGGTCTGCACTACACTTAAAAACAGTTGAGTCTAGTCCAGAACCCACACTGATCCTAGAGACCCCCCAAAACTTTAGTTCCACAGGGCACAGCTCCAGTGACCCAGAACTACTCCAGGGAATCCATGGGTTCTAGCTAGACTCTCCCCTCTTGGAGTCTATTCTCAAAGAGGGTATGATTTCCATAGCCTTCGGGTTATGCTCTCAGAGGCATCATGGCAGATGTACTCAGGACTCTTCAGGGAGTGCTGCAGGCTAAATCTCCTGAGCGTTTTCAGAGACCCTCCATCTGAAACCTAAGACAGCTGCGAGGGATTTGATCATCCCCACAGAACAGTCCAGGAAATGGGGATTCAGAGAGGTGAAAGGACTTCTCGAGGTCTCAGAAGAGCGAGCACGTAGGACCAATGTCCTCAAACCTGACAAGTCCCTGCTGCAGACTGTTTTCCCCAGTGCCCTCCCTCCTAACCCAGTCCATGCCCTCTGGGTTCCATCAGACTCAGACGTCAGATCATCTCACCAGGGAGCACTTAAATCCTCCCGGGTAGGTGCCCCAGACAGAGATGGCAAGGGCTCAAATATCATAACCATGACTGGTGCTTTGAGTGTAAAGCCTGGGGACATGGGGACATGGGACCTCACCAGAGTGCAGGAGCATGCCGAGGAGAGGCTGGTTCCGGGACTTCACTTGGGAAGGACGTTCATCTTTGAAAAGTAGCTATGTGTAGCATAGAGGTCAACCAGGGAGGAAGTCCTCTCCACTGGGGGCTGTCATTCGGTGCCCCAAGAGATGAGACAGGAACAGCTGAAGACAAGGGAGGCCTGGAGTGGTCACATAATTGCTCCTGAGCTCTGTACATGGCTGAATAGTGTCACAAGCCATTTTTGTGTCATCTACAGTACCTGTGGACATGACATTATCTGCAAATAGGGTCAGTGAAGATATAATCAGCTGAGAAGATGTCACTGCCCTAGGGTGACCCTTACCTCCTTTTAAGAGGAAGCAAATTTATACATAGATAGACACATACAGAAGTTGGAAGGATGCTTCCACAAGCTAAAAACAATGAGGATTCTGGGAAAGCCCCAGAATGGTCCTTCTCTAGAACCCTGTGACAGCTTGTTCCAGACTCCAGGCTTCTAGGACTGTAAAAGAATAAATCTGGGTTGTTTTAAGCCAACTCTCTGGTGAGTTGTAGCAACCCTAAAAACAAACACAGATATCAATGGTGGGTTGCACCCACCAGCATAGAGAACATGAGTTAGGTCTGCAGTGTATTGTGAGCCTAGAGGCTTCCCAAGAGGCATGCTGGGAGTATCCGACTAGGAGAAAGGTAGCCACGAAGGGTGGACATAGAGAAATTGAGGCAAGAAATCAGACACCCCAAAAGAATAAAGATGTAAAGACAGATGGGAAGAATGAGGAAGGAGGAAGCAGGATTGTGGGGTGTTTATGTCTTAGTCATCTACAACTGTATAATGAATGACCTTCAATTTAGCATCGTAAGACAACACACATCTATACTCCCAGCACAGCTCAGCGTGGTACCCTAACTCAGGCCCAGTCAGTCTAGAGTCTAGGCACTGCCTAAAGAATGGAGCCAACACAAGGCTTCCTGGGGAACGGCTCACTTTTAAGCTCACTCAGAAGACTGCTGCTAGGATCTAGGTCCTTGCTGGCCACCTGATAGGCCATCAGTTCCTTTACACATGCATCTTTATATAGCGTGTCACACTCATAGCCACTGGAGAGTGGTTCAGAGGAGGGGAGGGTCAGTGGGTGGGTATGAGGGCTAGAGAAGGAGAAGAAGCAATGGGGAAAGAGGCTAAGATACTCCCAGGAGTGAGTCAGTCTTCCCAAGTGGGTTATACAAGTACATGGAATACCAAAGATACAGTCAGAGGCAGGCTCTGGGGAAGAGGAACCACATTGGGACCTGTCCAAGAACAAGGGACATTTCTTATACAGAAAGGGGGAAATGAGGACATGCACAGAGGGGGAAAAACAATCAATGCAGATCTGTCTGCAATCTTACAGTTCCAGTCAATATTTTATGGATCCTGTTTTATGCGGTTCCCACTGGTGAAAACAACTCTCCATAAATCTCTGTCTGGGCTTCCCGCAAGACTGTCAGCGTTTTCAGCCCCAGGCTTAGCCAGGACAGGTCACAACCCATCAGGTCTGTTGAAGGCACTGTCCACAATATGAGGAGACTGTACTTTCAAGGTGACAAGCTCACCTGCTTTGGGACACAAGAAAGGAGCCCCCTCCCATCTTGCAGGACTCCTCCGGAGCTGCAGGTGGCGCTAGAGAAGGTCAGGCAGATGCTGTCTCCTTTGTAGGGTGAGCTCCTTTCTAGAGGGGCTTTGTTGTTTGTGAGAGTCCCTTTCCAAAGTCCTGTTTCCTGTGTGCTCTCATGGGTACTGGCACACACCCACTCTTCCCCTGTGTACATGGACCTCATCACCCCTCACCTAGGTCTCCCACATTGAGTTCTGGAACTTGTTAAAACTGCATGAAGACCACATGGGCAACAGTTTTGGGTAGTGCCTGACTCAATCTAAACCCTGACTAAACCTTGGCCACGCAGCCTTAGAAGACACGATGTGGCAGTATTCCCCAGTCACCTAGAGCCATGGGTGAGTGCCCCAAGACATTCACTGCTATGTTACTTATGATGCTGGCAGAGGTGAAAACATCTTGTGAACATTTCAAAAATATGCTCCTTTTTTTCCATTTATGAAAACAGAAAGCCAAAAGGACAAAGTAGATTTAAATGCCACTATCAGAAAGCATGCCATAACATGTGTAGATTACTCTGCCCAACAGTCACACAATAAGTATTCCTTTTAAGTGACCATTTGAACTAAGACACACCATATGCTGAACCTTAGAGCAAAGCACCAACTTTAAAAGACATAAGCGATGAAGGCATGCACCCTGACAAAATGGAGTTAAATTCAAACTCCTCAGGGACACCTGGAAATATACACACAGTTGGAAATTGAATAGCACTCTTAAATAGCCAATAATTTAAGAAAGAAATCAAAAGGGAAACGGACAACAGAATGAGCTGAGAATGGATGGAGGTCTAACCTGTCCACACGTGCCTTTGGGTGGTGTGCAGGCGCTGCTGAGTGGGGCTTCTCAGCATGGAACACCTGATGCAGGAAGAAAGAGTGATTGCAGGCTGATGGCCCCGTCTCCTACATTAAGTGACCAGAAAAAGATTAAGTGAGCCCAGTGTAAATAGAAAAGGGGGAAACCAGGATCACACCGGAAATCAATGAGCTGGAAAACAAAAAATAGAGGGAAAAATCCATAAAGGCAAACACTGGTTCTTAGAGCAGATCAATAAAAGTGATGAATCTCCAGTCAGATGTATCAGGAAAAAAAGGGGAGAAGACACAAATTATCAATATGAAGAATGGGGAGGTGTCATCGTGACAGATTCCACAGATATCAAAGGATAATAAGGGACCACCATGGCTAAGTCCATGCTAATGAATCTGACACCTTATATGACATAGATAAATTCTTTGCAATTACCGAAGCTCGCTCAAGGCAAAAATGCATTTGAGTGACCACTCGTTCATTAAATAGATTGAACTTATAGCAAAAAAAGCTTTTTTTACAATGAGATTCAAGTCCAATAGCTTCATGGAGGAACTTAGCCAAATGTGCAGATGAATTTCTATATAACCAAAGGGGAGGGGTCAGCTTCCAGTCCACCCTGTGAAGGCAACATCACCCCAATACTGAAGCCGAGGTTACACTAAGGAAACCACCACCTACTGTTTCTCCTGCACATGGCATTTAAACTCCCAGTCAATGTCCAATAGGATCTTAAATATTTTTCATGTTTATTTTGTGTGTGAGAATGTGCATATATGAACTCCTTGAGGCACTTGTGGGGGTCAGAGGGCAACTGGCAGGAGTTGGTTCTCTCCTTACATCATGTGGGTCCCTGGGATTGAACTCAAGTCGTCAGCCTTGGTGGCAAGCACCTTTACCCACAGAGCCGTCTCGTAGACCCCAGATAGACTCTTAAAGCACTGCTTAAGGCTACAAATATAGAGGCAGGAGTTCATTTACATAACATAAATTATACATGCACAAGAGAGTATCTTGGCAAGGTTCATGTGGTTTTCCAGACAAGGATGAGGTTGAAGAGGACTTCCATTTTTTATTACACACTCCCATAAAGTTTGAATGTCTCAAATGAGGCATTTGTTACATTTACAGTCACCGAGTAATCAATTTTTCCCCTATAAAGAGAAAAATCTCTGGGAGCTAAATGAAGGAAGAAAACAAGTGTAATTATTCTTGACCTTCCAAACACCCCAAGGAAGCAACGATATGAATAAGACAAGAAACAGAAGACTAGGGACTGGAGAAATGGCTCACTGGTTATGACCACTGGCTGCTCGTCTAGAAGACCTGGGTTTGATTCCTAGCACCTAATGGTGGTTTGTACTTTTCTGTAACTCAAGTTCAAGACCATTCAATGTCCTCTTCTGGTCACTGTGGGCACCAAAGATGCACGTGGTGCAAAGATGCAGGCTAAACACCCATACATTTAAAGTAGAAGACTCCTTGTACATTAGACATCTTCATCAGCCTCAGAATGTCTGAAATATACTGTACATTTCAGTATATCTGACTTGTCCTTAGTACCCATGGTCACATGGCTCCAGTCATGAGTGCCAAATATATACATGACAGAGATGAGCTCAAGATGGAGGGAAGCTCAACCTCTTCCATGGGATCCCAGGAGGGAAATGTGAATTGCAGTGGCATCCAAGGATGTCCTTCTACCCCCTCTGTTGATGGAAGCTGTTGTTAGGGAGGCTGACCCAGGAAGCAGTGAGTGACAGGTAGCGGAGTGTGCTGTGTAAGACTCTGGGAAGTTTGCCAGCCAGGACACATCCATCAGAGGTGTGTGACAGACATTGGAAGCCTCTTGGGCCAGCCACTGATCATTTTCCCAGAGGGTCGGGATCCAGTGGGTGGGTCTGGTGGCTCATGTCTGGTGGCTTTGTATAACTCAGAGAAGTCATGTGAAGCCATGGGCCCTGCCTCACCTGATTACGCCCAAGATCCCAGCCAGGGCAGTGGTAGCAGGTAACTTCTCTGGTATAAACGGAGGCTGGGGAAAGTAGAACTGCCCTCATGAAGTGCTATAAACAAGATGTCAAGTTACTAGCTAATAATACCTTTGTCGCCTATCTACATAGTAATGTATCAAAAAACAAAACAAAAAATAAACATGTTCTCATACATGTCTGTAATCCTAGCATGTGGGAGGCTGAGGCAGGATAATCAGGAGTTCAAAGCCTGTCTGGAGTACTTAGTGATAGTATGTTCAAAAAATCCAAAGGCTGGAGTGTAAGTCATGGGCAAGGTCCTGAGTTCAATCCCCAGCACTGGAAATAAACAAACAGCCCTGTTTAAATCTATGAGCACCTCTTATTACTTCTAAACTAAAATTTAAATTCTTCAATCTGGTACCATATCCAATCCTCTAGCACCAACTCGTGTGCCTGTAGACTCCTGGCCCTGCAGACTCTAGCCCTGGAGACCCTGGCCCTCTATGTGCCCCATCTACTCTGGCTAAAAATACCCTTTAATGCTACCAAAGCCTCTTCTTTTACTACATGTGACAGCCTAGGGTGCCATGTGCTAAGTCACATATACCCTTGAATATTCCTTCCCACCGTGGGTGGTGGAAGCCTCAGATTGCTTCTAGGTGCTCATTCAAGGTTCAGTGTGGCACAGGGAATGAGATGTCACCCAGGATTGCATAATACGTAAAGGCTCAGGTCTCTACCTACTGGAGCCAGAGACATACTTGCTGGCTGTAAAGTCTACAGCCACAGGACAACGATCTTGTCACCATCCTATACAACTCAGAAACTTTATGGATTCAGAGACTGCTCCATTTTGGTGATTCGATCTGGGTCCTCGTAAGTACAGCCTGAGACCCAGAAGCCTGTATGTCCCGTGCACAAGACAGGGCTATCCAGAAATCACTATTTGCTAAATGAGAACAGACCCATTGTTTCATACAAGGTCTAGTTGACAACACAATTTGCTTCCTGCAATTTAAATGAAACACCAGGATGGAATTTAAACATGGCTGGAATTGGTGGCCAGATTCAGGGAGTCACCAGCCAAACCCAGGCCAGCCACCAAAATAAAATTTGATCCCTATTGAGTCTTTAATCTTGAACCCAAACTGAGTTAATGAAAATGTGTTAACCACAGATACACTTTTTTAAACTATATAATTAACTTAGTTATATAAACAACTGTTTCCTTGGCTCTCGAAATCAAATTCCCAGCTGACTCAGTACTGTTGACATAATAAAATGGTGAAATGCATCTCAACTTAATAAACAGTCTCAAAATCACATTCTAACCACGTTCCACTTACGACTGAAGAAAATCAAACATTTGGCATTTTTGAACAATCTCTGTAATCCCCCTGCAATTCAGCTCAGAGCAGAAGGAAGATACATGGCCCCTGGTAACACACTCACCCCAGAGACTGTCCTTCAGGCCATTTGTGCTGAGGTTGTTTGTGTGGGTGGAGTATCCCTGTTAAGAACTTAGACACGGGCTTGAGGGAAGCTTGGCTCTTATCCTGTCCAAGGGCTTCAAGGGGAGAGATGACTCAGTTGAATTCTGGCCCCTTACCTAACCTTCGCATCCAAGTTCCACATCCCCAGGCCTCAGAGATAATGTGGGACTTTTCAATCAACTAACCAATACACTTTTGAAAATGAAGAGCGAGTCTTAGTAACCAGGCTGGCCTACAGCCTGCAGGTCTGCCCAAGGGGACAGAGGTATGCACACCTTTCACAGACTAATAGAGGGATCCATATTGTTGGAGTCTCTGCCTTGTTCCTCTGTCCCTGCTACAACTGTGTTAGGAGCATCCCTGAATAGAGACTGGTCTCACTCACGGGGCAGAGGTAGGACTGGGTGTATTGAGCATGGGTACTCCCTCTTCTAGGTCCCCAGGACCTCCTGCATCCCAGCCCCCTATGGTGGAACATAGAACACACTAGCAAAGGGCTGGAAGCTGGCTCCTCTTTGGAATAGATGAGGCTTTCCCTGTTCTTGGGACTTTATGTCTCATGGGGTGAAGAAATGCAGAGAGGCTAGAAATAGCCTATGGACCCATGAATAGCTGTGTCTTCTATTCTAATGAAGTTCTTATCCCAAGGCACAGGAGGTGGGGACTCGGCAAGGTAATTAGGTTGTGACGGAGAGTCCTTGGAATGGCATTAGACCTTTACACAGTTGACTCCAAACCTCTGCCTCGCGCCTCCCACCACACGAGAAAGTGAGGAGGAGGTTCTGCCTCTGAGGAGGCAGAGGATGTATTGCAGGGCGCTCCCTGTGACTCAAGTCGGGGACTTGGTCTAGGGTCAGTAAGGAGGCCCTGGCTGTGAACCAGGATCCAGTCCTCACTTTCCCTGGATCTTGTGCTTGCTGGATCCAGCACTGTGAGACATGAATTTCTAATATTTTTACCCTGATTTCTTTCTATTTTTGTGACTTAACCCTGAACTAAGACCCTAGGAGGTGGGTGAGAGGAAGAGTGACTTTGCAATCCCAGGAGACTCTGCTGTGTGCTCGTGGGCCCTCTTTTGTGCTCCTGTTCCTGTTAAATGATTCCCTGTGATGCCAGAACCCAGAGAGAGCCCTAATTCTTCTTGGACCCTGTTGCCTCATATTGGCTGGTTATGAGGAAGGTTCTCATCTGTTTACCAAGTCCTGGGCTCCATGTGCCTCACCACACCCATACTGGTATCAAGCTTAATAGGTCAGGCTCCAACAGGTGAGGTAAGGCATCCAATGCTGAGCTACCTGTGGTTCATCACACCAGGCATAGCTTCTGTAACACCCCCACTGTGTCAGAGACCCTGGGTCTCATGCCCTCCTGAGATCTTATAGCCTTAGCTATACCTAAGAACTCATCCTGGAAGCTACCTAAGGGTGGACCAGGCCTGCTGGTTGGAAATTTCCACATCCTGTGGTTTATATACTCCAAGGGGCTGCTCCTGACATGGTGAGTCTCAACTTCTGAGAAGAACAGGACCAGCTCTGTGCTGTGCCCTGGACTCACAGCCTGGATGGGGCCAGTGGAGGACATCTGGGATGGGGCTAACCAACGCTGCTCCCTCTGACCCATTCCCCACGTCACTCTCACACCCCAGCCCCAGAGCTCCTGTGGGACATTTGAGTCTGCTTCAATCCCCCGTCTCCCGCTGCCCCTGATCTGCAAGAGGTCTGGCATTTCCTCATTTGAAGAGGTGGTTTCTCCTTCCTCGGGCAGGGCTGGCATCTATTGCATGAGGGTGCTAGGGAACTCTGAGGAGTAAATGCAAAACTCAGTTTCACCTCTAGTATGTGTGCATATGGGGAAACCCTGGGACCCCAGGCCAGTGTGCTTCACCTCTGTGTCTTGCATGGGATAACCATGACCCTGAAAAAAAATTAAAATTATGGCCCTCAGGCTCAGGATGTTCTAGGTGCTTGGAAGTGGCAGACTGTCACCTCATTGCCCCAGGCAACAGATGGACCTTCAGCCCTGAGTTGGTATGAATGAGGTCACTCACCACTCTGTCACTGATTTGGTTTTGCTACCAATAACCTCCGCCCAGCCACATGCCTGGAGAGAACTGGCTTTGGGGACAGGTGGCTCTGCAGGTTCCTCCTAAGCCACTGTGGCTAGGCTTGTGCCATGGGTCCCTGTAGACAGACCGACCTGAGAACAACTTCAGGTCTCAGGAGGTCACCACTGGCCCTTGGGTGCTCTAACCTCGATTGGACATCCTTGCCAATGAAGCTGCTCCAGGAGCAAAGTCACCACACAAAACCACTGCCCTGTGTGGTCCCTGCTGGCCGGCCCTTTGTTAATCACCACCAACTGTGCTTGGCTCTGATCTTTCAACCCCAGGCCCGTCAATCATGGGGGTGGAGGGCGGTGCTGGAGTGACACGTGCCATTGGATTGAGTATGCCATTAGCAGAGAGCTGTCCTCATTCTCCTACAGCGATCTCCACCTGGGATTTATGGCTCTCCTCCCTCTGCTGGCCCCAGGCCACAAGAGCAATTTCACCATGACTGCATTTGTCAAGGCTGGTGGCAGCTTGGGAGAGAGACGGCTGCTGCCATTAACCCACTTCTCTTCCAGAGCCATCCTCAGAGCCTGGCAGACTCAGGAACCCTGGTGGAAAGTTCTTCAATGGTGGAATGGGGAGTGGGCAGCCCAGGCATCTGAGGCTTGTGGAGAATGGCCTGTCCTGGACATGTTGGAACTGGAGACCAGACTTCCTCTAAACTTGATGTCCCCAGGATCCTTTCTGAACATTTATCTGTGACTTTAGAAACACTTGCCTCTGTGCACATGCTACAAGCTGCCATCACACTGCAGGACTGACCTCACTTCCCCTCTTGCCCAGCAGGTGACTGCCCTGTTTACCTTTCTGTGGAGCCTGCAGGAGAGATTCTGAGTGCAAAGGTCAAAGGGTGGACAGGTCCTGCACTCCTGATCTCTCAGAGCACCACTAATCTGGAGTGACCTCACTGTAGGGAGTCACTGGGTCAGGACCTAGAGATTTACAGATGGCTCCCATCTGAAACTTGGAGAGTCATGAAGTTTGCAAATGTCCTTGTGTCATTTATTGTCCCTGTCACTGTGACTGAACACCTGACAAGATGCAACTTGAAAGAAGATTTTATTCGAGCCCATGACTTGAGGGTGTAGTTGGGTCGTGGATAGAAGACTGACTCGAGCCTGGAGCAGAAGACTGCTCACTTTGGGCAGGTCAGGGAGCAGGGAGAGTCTGGACAGGAAAGGCCGATGAGAAGACCTAGAACTCCAAACTCTTTTGGAGGACACAATTTATCTCACAGCAAGAAGACAGGGTCTTCCTACCTCATGCTTGATTGATTCTGACCATTTACTTCCTGTCCAGCACCTCCAGGACCTAGGTTCAGGTAAGTTCTTGCCCTGTGAAGCTCACAACTCCATACCTCATTTCCATGGGTGTTGTTTTGAGCCTGCTAAGGATTACAAAGAGGCAGGTTCTCAGCTCAGGAACCTGGGATCTTTCCTCCGACATCCCTTCCCAAGCTGAGTCTAGAAGGTTCCAGGCAACGTCTCTATTTCTGAAGGCCCTGTCTGTAACCTTGAGGTAATTCTTTTTACCACTCTTCCCTCTTCAGCTTCCTTCCGGTCATCACTTCCACCCTGCCCAGCTTTAACAGATCCTGTGGCTTCATCCCTTGCAGCCCTTGTCTCTTGCCACCCTCAGCCTGGACTCTGTAATGACTCACACCAGGACACGTGTACAGAATTCTTGGGGTGGGCTGTGCATGAGGACTCCTGTGGCATCCAGGACAAGGAACCCTGTCTGTATGGCTGCCGCTGCCCTGCTCATTTCTCACTGCTGCCTGCCTCTCAGGAAAAGGCTAGCCTTGTACATCACGTGGAAGGACCCCATCAGTCACCACACCGACCATCAGGGCTAGACAAATTGGCCAAAAATCAATTTTCTAAAAGACACCTTGCTGATGGTCAAATGAGTGATGAGTTGGAACCCTCTGAGGTCTCCTCCTGGGAGCCCAGTCTGTTACTCTGTACACTGGGGGTGGCCCAATTAAAGATAATGGGAAGGAAGAAAGGTGATCCAAAAAATCCCCACCTTATCGGCAGAAGCCAGAGTGAACACGGGGGCCAAACCATGAACACAGGGCTTCACCTGGCAAAGGTTTCTGAGAACCGAGAGATGGTGCCAAGAAAAACCATGGACATCAGACACCAGACTTCTAGAAGGCTGTCATGTAGAGAAGACCCCAGCCTTCATGTCTTCCTGCCATTATGTTCAGAGGCCCATCACAGGCCAGTCCATTCTCTGTTCCCTCTTCTCCCCATGTGACAACAACACATACCACTTCTTCCCTAGATTTTGTGCCTATCTGCCCAAACCCACTCAGACTCCCCAGTGGGCTCTGCAGCAGACAATAGCAGGCTCTGCAGCCGCTCCTCCTAGGAAAGATGTATCTGTACCCAGAATCTTTGTTTCTCCTGAATGTGGGGCCTCCATCCAACCTCTTCTGCATCAAGCTAGTCTCTGACAGCAGCATCTCCCCAACCAGAACTGGGACTCAGAGCACAGCCCCGTTCACCATGCCTCCACCAGGGGAGAACTTGGATAGCCTCAGTCTCTTTTTCCAGGCTGGACAAGTCCAGCATGGAATACTGGACAAATCAGCAGAAGGCTTTCTCTGGATGGCCATTCAGCTCAGCTGTGGCACCCAGGTTAGTCTACCCAAGGCAGGCTGCATGGAAAGCCTCAGCATGCTCTCTCTCTTGAGCTGCCTCAAGTATGACATCAAGTCCCATGGGTTCAAAACTAAAGCAGAGTGTCTCAGCTATGAGATAGGGGGGTTCTGGGCTGCTGGGGATACAAGCATGACAAATGACATTGAACCTGGTCCCCAACACTTGGGACCTCTTCCCCAGTTCTGTGACATCCCTCCCTACCTGACATATGATTGAGATCCAAAGACCTGATGCCATAGCAGACACCTGTGTGGAAAATGTCCACTCCAACTAGACCGCCTGCCCTGGTTTTGTTGCATGGCCATCAGTCTGAGGGAGCCTGGCTTCTGTGTGGGGTAGCTCCATGATCCGGGGGCTGGCCCTGTTACCTGAGCAGAAACTCATTCTGGGTAGGATTTGCTCATGCAGGAGATGGTGCCTGGGTTTCACTGCACAGAACAAAACTGTTGTCTCATTTCTTCCCCCCAAACCAGATCTGTGCACATCGTGACTGATGGGTAAACACCACAGGATCACAGTGGGCGGATCAACAGGACAGGGAAATGTCCAACTCTCCTCAGAGCCATACAGGTCAGGGGACATGCACTTCTCTGATGGGCAAACGCGCACATGTGATGTGTGCACCTGTGTGGACATGTGTGTGCATATATGTGTGTCGGTGTATGTGTGTCTACATGTATGTGTGCTTATGCACACTCCCAGGCAAGGCCATTTTGGATCAAGCTACTTCCTTATGGCAGAGATGTGTTGCAGTGTTCCATTGTTATGCTGGAAGCCCAGCTCGTTCTGGCTAACGACAAGGAAGGAATGGCCTGTGCTGGCTTGGTCTTGCTGCTCTGCCACATTCCTGTGGCTTTTCATCCTGGACACTACTAGCCAGAAAGGCTCGGAAAGAGCCACAAAATCAAAGCCAGCAGGAAGCATATATGGAGGCAAGCCAAGTAGAATGGGGGTGCAAGCCCTGAACCCTAAGCTTTAGACCTTGTATGTGGAGCCTAGCATGGGACTAGTTAGTGGGTGTCAGGAGGATGCTCTGAGAGCCCAGTCTGTGAGCCAGGTTGGTGGTGGGGAGCTTGGGACTCCTGTGTCTTACACTCAGTGATGCTGACTTCAGCTCGGTACCCCAGTGGTTCCTGAAGCCACAGATAACCTAGTCCTCTGAGGGTGTGCTGTGTCAGGTTTGTGAGGATCATACCCACAACCATTGTGCAAAGGCTCATTTGATGCTGAACTTAGTGGCCTCCTGGCTCTGAGTGGCTTCTCCCCAGGACCTCAGGGCCACCTCATAAGCTCATCTGGTGCTAGTCAGTCTCCTCATTGGCCTGAGCAGAATGTGTCAGGCACATTGGTCCCCTTGGGTGCAAATAGGAGGCATTCAGAGGAGCAGCTTCTCATGGCCACTGGGTATCTCCATGGCGTGAGAGAAGGTTCTGCTGCCACAAGGCTTAACAGTCAGTGGTCAACTCTGTCTTAAAACTGCCTCAATTTGCCTGATCGTGGGACCACACATATACTTTAGTAAGTCTGTTAGCACACACAGAACACATCTGGAAGAACACAGGTATCCCAGAATTCCTCACAGTGGGAAGGAGAGTGGAGTCACTGAACTGAAGGTGACTCTGATCCAGGCTTTGAGAAGGAGAGCCAGGTATAGGCCCAACTTCCTCATGACCATGCTGACCTGGTGGCAGCCATGCTGCCATCTGTCTGCCTCAGCCAACTTCCTGGAGGACACCTAGACTGTAACCGGATGATATGGCTGTACAGAGGCCTCCTTCTTGCCCTGCCAGCCCTCCCTCCCTCCCAGGGTGGGAGGAAACCACTGTTCACTGAAACTCTGAAAAAATTAAAATTGTCTAAGCCCCTAGGCAGGATTTGAGCCAAGAGCCAACCTAGGGTAGCCTGAGTTTACTATTGGAGTTAAAGCAGGACAGAGGCATCATTCCAGAGACTCCCACAGACCCTGAAGTGCCATCTAGGCCAGAGGTTGTCCCTGTCCCACAGCAGGACATCAAAGACATAAGAGAACCAGGTTATGCTAGGATCCACCATATTGGGTCATATCTGAGGACAGCAAGCTCAGAAATGGCCAGTGGCATCCATACCAGACCCCTCCATGACAAGGGGGCCAGAAACAGGAGGCATCTCATTCATGGTGAGGGTCCCTAGTTTGTATACTATTTACATTTTATTATTAATAGCTAATGTCTGCTTGTTCTGAGCGCTCTTAGAAGACTTGGAGATCTCAATGCTCTTTATGACTTCATACACCCTGGAGTTTTGGGATGCCAGGACAAGATGTACCAGTGACACAGAGGTATGACTCTCTAGTGGGATGGCACCAACATCAACTTTCGTGAACAACCTTCAACTTTGGAGGAACACTTCCCTTGTTATGAGGGTGTTTCCAAACAAGGATTCTGCATTTCCATGTGTCACATTTCTCATAGTTTACATAGTCATGAGCTGGCCTGTGGCATTCAGATATCGCTTTCGTATGACATGCATACATATGAAAGACCAGTATATGGATTTTCAGCTATTTTCCAGAGTTCTCAGGCCCTGTGCATAGCCCTGCCCCTGCCTACCCAAGTCCTTATGAAATTGTGAGCAACTGCTTGCCTTTGCAGACAGAAGTAAGTTCAGGCCCTGCCCAATATGCCATAGCATGGGGCTCACCCAAGACTGATGGCGTCTCCCTCCCATTCCATTCCAGCTCTGCCTGAGCCAGGCAAGGATACAAATCTATAAATGAGTTCCCCAAATCCACACCAAAGGTCTCATATACCCCAGATGTCCATGCCAGCATTTAATGGGCAACACGAGGACAGGATGGTGATCCAATAATAGGCTTAACTGGTCCCCCTTAAACACCAAGGTGTGGACTTTTTTGGTTTTGCTTCAAAAATTTTACAAACCCATGCAACTCATAGCACACCTTATGACTTTTTAGAGCATCAGGTGGGTTCCTGCACAGGCTTATGTCTCGAGAGGTCAGGGTGAGACTCCTGGCCCTAGTCATCCCATTTCAGGAAACCGACCACACAAAGGAAAACCAAGAACCTAAGACTATACCAACCATGGCATCCTGCTCAGGGCAGAGAGATGGCAGAAATATCTGGGACAGCCAAGGAAGTGTGCTGTGCACATGGTGGGGTAGTGTTCCGAACCTCAACGTGTCCTTAGGAGTATAAATGATATCTGCCATCTTCAGGTTTATTATTTAAGGGATCCTATGGTATCCAGGAGCTAGAGACCAGGGAGAGCAACACACTGCAGTATACAAAGTAATCTCTCCACAGAGGACCTGTCCACCTAGGGGATTCATGAGTCACTGGACCACCACAGTGAAGTACTATCATTGTCAGGAAGAGTGGGTGAATCTAAAGGTCTATTGACCCAGTAGCCATGCAAAATGGATCAGGCAGTGAGAAATGCCATCATGAGGAAAGCCTGGTTATGCTCCGAGCACATAGCCCAGAGGGGTGGAGAAGTCCAGCTAAGTCAATACCACAGAGTGCTTATTCAGGCAGGGGACATGGAAGGCAATGAAATTCATTTCTTCTTTTCAATTTACAAACATTTCTCCATTTGCAGTGTGCACACACCCCTCAGCCTGCTTCTGGGGCCGGCAGCTGATGCTGATGTCTCCCTGGGAGCAAAATGGGAAGCATTCTGCTTTCAAGGCTGCGGGCTGGACAGGAGCCTCCCGGTCCTCCGCAGAGACAGATTTAGCACACGCTTCAAAGCATATCCAGCCCTTTAATTCTCAGACATGGGTCTTGGCTTAGCAGGGCTCTGCCCAGAATGAGCCTCCTGATGCCCCGTGCTGTGGGCTCATAATACCTGCTTCTCGGATGAATCGACGGGTTAAAAATCTAGGACAGGCAGCTGAAGCAAGACGGAAGACCTGCTCTTTCATCTCTGTTTCTACCAGCATCAGGAGAAAAGAGCCAAAAAGCCAGAGAGGAACACAGTGGGTGGTCAGCAGGAAGTTCGGAGATACTGCTGCCAACTCCAGTCTAGACCTGCAGAGGCTGAGTCTAGGGGCCCGCAAGGGCAACAGGACTGACCACGCTGCCCAGATGCCTCAGCCAGGCTGAGAAACACACTGAGCCCCGGTTCCCATAAATCCCGGCTTTCATGTGGTACTGAATAGGACAAACAATGGATCTATTTCAAGCCACAGAAAAATGGCCCAGCCCAGGGCTCCTCTTGCAGTTAGAAGGTTCAGCATAGTGGCTCTGGAACCCTGGCCCTGCCAAAATCCTTGGGAAGCAAACACCACTGTTGGGCAGGCCCCATCTTAATCACAGGAGGATGTGGCTGAGAGTGGCCGCTGTATATTTGCCTCATCATGTGGGCACCATTGTCCCTTAGCCTAGGGTCATATCACCCAAGGAAAGAAACCCTCCCTGCCCCAAAGCACACCGTGGCCTGTCTGTTTCTACCTGATTGTCAGTTCTCCGGGCAGGCATTGCAGACACAAGTAGGGACCACAAAGGGCTGAGTCTGCAGTCTGGGGGTGTTGGTTACCTATTCCTTGTTCTGTTGTCAGATGCATTTGTGTCCCTCCTCCAGATGGTCACATCCTGAAAGAGCTGGGCCTGACAGCCCTTCCTTCAAGGGAGACAAAGGGAAATATCCCTCAATCAAGTGTCCTTTCTGAAGGCACACAAAGAAAATCCCACCTGAGAGCAGGCATGGCTAGGTGTGGCTTTGTTTAGAAACTAAGGTTCTGAACCAGGAACACTCAACACCAGGAAGGGTCCATACTGTGACCCTGGAGAGGTAACCAGGTGACTTAGTCAGGGTTTCTCTTGCTGCAGCAAAACCATAACCAAAAGCAAGATGGGAAGGAAAGGGTTATTTGGTTTACACTTCCAGACTGTAGTCCTTCACTGGGAGAAGTCAGGACAGAAATTCAAGCAGGGCAGGAACCTGGAGGCAGGAACTGATTGAGAGGCCATGGAGGGTGCTGCCTACTGGCTTGCTCAACCTGCATTCTCATAGAACCCAGGACCACCAGCCCAGGAGTGACCCCCATCTGCAATGGGCTGGGCCTTCCTCTTATCAGTCACTGATTAAGAAAATGCTCTACAGTGGGATGTTATGACGACATTTCTTCAACTGAGGCTCCCTTCTCTCTGATGACACTAGCTTGTGTCAAGTTGACACAAAACCAGCCAGGCATATACATGAGAAAGGCAGTGAATTGCAGGCCAGAAACTGGTGCTTGGCACTCCAACTGGGTGATGACCCACCAGTCCACACCACCTCTGCTGACAGGAAAACATTTCTCCCAGAAGCAGGATGAATCCATTTACATTCCTCCTAAGCTGGAATCTGAGCTAACAGGTCCTTCCCTGTATCCCTCCACCCCCCAAGCCCATTCCATAGGGCCTGGCTGGTTCTGGGACTCCTGGAGCCTATGCTACCAAGCCCTAGAGATGTTCTTGGCCAAGCCCTAGGTAACATTTAACCTTCCTCATGGTATTAGAAACATGATAGGCAAGTCACTTGAGATCAAAGGAGCTGAGGGAAAGGCTATGGCAAGCAGAAGTCTGCAGTGGTCTGAGGTGAGAGGGCCTTGTCTGCCCAAGGGCTTCTTCTAAGTAAATAGGTCTGCATGGTACCGGTCGATGTCACTCCTGCTGCTGCTGATCTGTGTCTCTGGTATCCTGTCCCCTGACTGGAGTCCAAGGCAGATCCTTGGGTCTGTATCAGCATGTCTGACTTGGTGAAGCCCTTGTGGGAAAAGCTCAGGTGACATCCTTCCCAGCCCAGGGTCAACACCAGCTTTTCCTAGGTTCCTGGGAATCTTTTCCCATGATACAGAGAAGTGCAGAGGATAAAGAATCCTGTGAGAAAAAAAAAAAAACATGGACTATGTGAGACTCATCCCCTGTCGGGGGTCACAAATGACCACAAGCTAAATATTCTGTGCTGGGAACCATATTCCACCTCTCAGGGAGGCAGCTGTCAGCTGGGATGAACCAAGAAACTTCCCAGTGAGATGCCTGGCTCAGTGGTTCAGTTAACCCTTTATGTCACTGCAAAGCCACCAGTGGAGCTTCCTGCGGTCAGGGCAGGGCCTACAGCAACATCTAGATTTTTGGCTTCAGCATGATCTTTCAGTTCTGCCTGGGCTGGTATCTGAATCCATTGGCCATCAGGAACCCAGATGCTCTCTGGAGGAGTGTGTGCATCAGGACTGTGGCCTCAGGTAGCTCCACACCTATCTTGCCTTCTGATCCCAGTCTCAACCTCTAAAGCAGTCCACCTCCTCCCCTATTCTATGGGACAGCAGCAGTAGATGCCTGCTTGCCTGTGCACATTATACGTGTTTACACCTTATACATGTATACACCTTACACAGTCATGGTGTCTGGAAGATGCCTGTTTCACCTAAAGTGACTATTTGGGGGGCAAAAACAGAACCCTGGAGATGTTTGAGACATGAAACTTACACTAGAAAAGTATCCACTGGTTGCTGGAAATTCAAATGTAACCATGCATCCTGTATTTCTCTCAACCACCCTGGAATTTCCAGGATCCCCCAACCCCATCTCATCCCACCCCAGGTCAAGTCCCCTTGGTTTCTGAAGGAGTACTCTCTGGGGTTGACCTGGGACCTTTTCAGAGAATTTATGGTTCAGGGAAAGAACGAGTTATTTTAAAAAGAAGGTGATCACATGCGTACACATTTCAGCTTCAGATTTGTGTGCGGTCAGTCTTATGACATGGAAGGAGGTTTTGATCATTTGAGAACACAAACTGTGTCCTGTGAGCCAGCTGCACAGGATCCTGTGAGCATGGCGCCCCCTGGAGGCCATCTTAGAAACATGCCACTCCAAGCCCCGAGCCTGTGCTGCTTTGGGATCTGCTGTCTCACCTCAGGCCCTTCTAGATTTCCTGTTAAAGCTGCCACACCTACATCAACTGTGACAGCGTGAAAGGACTTCCACCTTGGCAGGCTTTTCCAAGTCAGCTCAACACTCTCCCAGATTTCTCCCTTTTCATGTCCAAGGTATCCTGTTTAATTAAGTTCTTTCATTAACATAGCAAGTCCGATAGGGATGTATGGGTTTGAGAACAAACTTGGGTGACATTAGAAGTCTGCCCCTCCCTTTGTAGGAGCAGGGATGGCACTTCCTGAGGTAAATGTGTCTACAAGGGCATGTTTAGAGGGACAAGGGGCAGCATGGCTGGCTTCTTGAACCTCTGAATTCCAGCACCGTGTAGTCACGTGACACCACCCTCCTGGGGTACGAATCCAGCCAGAAGACTCTCCAACCCTGTCAGTCAGGTACTGCTCAGTCCCTGGGACGCCCAGATACTCTGTAGGTGCAAGCAGGAGGGCAATGCTACCATCTGGGATGGAGGACTCAGGGCAGATGTCAGTCTGGGAGACGAGAGGGAAGGCAGGTTGTGAGCCATCACTCCCCGCACCTCAGTGCTTATGCTGGCCATGGTCCAAGAAGCAGGAAGTGACCATAGGATCAGTTAGAAGCCACTCCCGAGGCTTTGCTAGGCTCGGGGATGTGTGAACAGTGCAAAACACAGGCGGACCATTCAGTGGAGGGGAGAATTCAGGAGACACACTAACATGACGAACTGTGGCCTTGAGACTTTAAATTATGAGCACGTGCTTGTGACCGTGTTGGGACAGCTCAAAGGATGATGACCAGCTACTCTTGGCTCTGCCTTCTAGGAGAATAAAGTTGGTTTGGGGTGGCACTTGGTAGGTACAGGCCAAGAGCATCTCCAAGTCTCAGGGAGTAATCAATAGTCAGGTGTAGTGTCCCAGGATGGACAGCAGAGGGCGCAAGATACTTCTGACTCATTCCCGATCCTGGCGTTCCAAACCAATGGGCCCTTTTCAAGCTGACTGCCACAGGAGGTAACAAGGGGCCTCTGTCCAGCAAGAGTGGCCTTACACATCTAAACATTTCCTGACTCCGAGCAAACAGACCCTTAAGACCTTGGATGTTTCCTCTGAGGTCCTGTGTGGGGCGGTGGAGCAGGAACTGTCTCCCGTTCACTGGATATCACGCAGGCTTCTGAGCAGTCACTGGGCAGGTTTCAAATTTGCCTGTCCTTTATGGCATTGTTCCTGGGCCCAACCTTTGGGAGCTTGAACCCTTCCCTGCCCTCAACGTTGAATTTTAGAAGGAACCCTAGCTATTATTAAAGGATGAAACCCATTATTTTGAGATTCCCACCAAATGTGGGTATGCAAGGCCCCGGGAAGGCACTTAACGTTTTTAAAAATGGCATTTACTTATTGTATATGTGTATATGTGTATATACTTCAGATATGGGCTCATCAGGGTGGATAGTTGATTGCCACATCTTGGTGGCCCTCTATGGCCAGATGCTCAGGCTCAGGGTGTCTGCTCCTTTGGATTCTGACTAGAGCTCTTTGCCAGGCCTTCTGTGTCTGTGCTATAAATTAAGGCTGTGAGCATGACTGTGCTGTAAAATCAGGGCTGTATGTCCTCATGAATCCCATGTCTGGAGATGGTTCAGGGACCCTGACACAGCTGCCCCAAAGCAGCCACACCTATTGTAGCACAGGGGCCAGGGCTCTGGAAATGAAAGCCAGAGGCTCTCTGCTACATGGCTGTACTCCAATACTACTGGATAATACCTCATCTCTGGGACTCTGGTTAGATTTAGGCTGTTACTTGGGGAAGGATAGGGACCCCTGAGCCACACAACTCCAGAACAGGATACCAGAATCTTTGAGAATCCTGGGGTACTGAGAAACAATGGAGACCCTTATCCTGGACCCTGCATCCAGCAGGGTGCTTGGACCCCACAGGATACAATGAAGATCACCAACCTGGACTTAGGTTCTGCATCCAACGGGGTGTTGAGACCTCAGGGTTGGGTCCATGAGGCTACACTTCCTCTGACAGGTGGGTACTGGTTCTATCAAGGGATAATCAGTGTTCTGAACTTAAGGGTCCCTGATGTCTATTGGTATCTATCCCCTGGTATTCCCCATTACGGACTTGGAGGAAAGCTCTGGTCTGGGGGGAGGGGTCCAGCTTGGCCCCTCTCCATGGCTGCTCTGCCAGTGCGGCGTCCTGGGTGAGGGAGTGTCTGCAGGCTTACTAAAGAGGCCATGGGATCACAGGGTGCTGTAGCGCAGCAGAGGGATTTCAGCAGCCTCGTATCAGATGTAGAAGGAGAGGTATTCGATGGACCCATGCTGAACTCAGCTTTGAAAGTTGATGGCAGATTTGATCTGTGGTCTGATGCCCCCAGCTGCTCCCACAGGTCCTCCTGCCAGCAGGGAAACAGAGACCTACAGTCCTCTGCTGGGGGATGAAATATTCAGTTTGATGGCTCGGGAGGGTGACGCTTCCTTCCTTGTCCCAGCCCTACTATAAAGAGGAGTCCGAGCATTGGCAGTGGCCCCACAAGGCTGCAGATTGTGCTAAACAGACCAGCAACAAGGTATCCTCTGGGGGCGGTGTTGGACTGCTCTCTCTACAGACAGGGTGGGCCTGGTGTTTGTGATGGGGGTGGGAATGGGAAAGTCATCTCTTAGATAGTCACCTCAGAATAATGGCTTAGAAAAACAGAATCAGAAGCATTTATGAGATTCCTAAGGGCGCTCCGCTTCGGGATGGCAGGATGGGGTCATCCTAGTGGGCAGCAGCAGCAGCCTTGGCTTCCTCCCGCTGCAGGTCGTCCTGAGGATACTGATCTGCACTTGGTAAGGATGCAGGCCTGTGTGCTATGGTGGCTGGCCCTTGGCATTCTGCTGGGGATTCCTGCAGGTGAGGAGCCGCTCTGGGACTGGACGTAGCAGTAACTCTCCCGTTTTTCCATGCCTCTCCTTCAAACTGCCCTTGTCCTGGTCTGCACTGGTTAATGGGGGTTTTCTCTCCTTTCCTTTTGCAGGAGCCAAGCCGATGCCAGAGGAAGCAGGTACACTTTTCGATGTCTTTCCTCTCACTGGCGTAAGGTACTGGCGCATGCAGGTGGGTGGGGGAGCAGAGGCTGCTCAGCTTTAGCAGACAGAACAATGGGAGCCCCAGCTCTCCTGCAGTATGAAAATGCAGGTCCTGTTGCCAGAAGGGAGCTGTGCATGCTGAAGGGTCCAGGACACCATCAGGCTGGGCTTTGTCTTCTGCTATGTGAGAACCCCCAAACAGAAGGGAGACATGAGCTCTCAGAGTCCCACCTTCAGTTTGAGCTCAGATTCTGGGCACTCTCAGGAGTCCCAGTACCACAGAAGTGGCCTGTGCTCTAGAACATGGGTGCTGTGTTCTTTGAAGCCTCATCGGCATGCCGCCTGAGCCCCTCACACATCATCACCCAGCTGCCTCTCTGCCAATCATCTCCCAGACAAGGACAGGCCCTGCTTTGTTCTCCCATCTCCCTTTCTTTTCTTTCTGTCAGACCAGGTACTCTAACAGGTAAGAGGTACACTCAGAGTGACCCAGACTCCACTCCTGACTGGGAAGGTGTCCTCTCTGTGGCAGGCACTGGGAGCACCATCCACTTGCTCTGCCTGTAGATAGAATATTCTTCTAGCGGGGATAATAGGACAGGCACCGAGGCCATTATCTGTGTCTTGTCTTTCAGATCCCAACACACAGCCACCAGCCATGCCCTACTGGCCGTTCTCCACCTCTGACTTCTGGAACTATGTGCAATATTTCCAGACTCAGGGTGCCTACCCACAGATCGAGGACATGGCCAGAACCTTCTTTGCACACTTTCCTCTGGGGAGCACCCTAGGATACCATGTTCCCTACCAGGAGGACTGAGCAGCATTTAGTCTGCTGCCTGCCTGGCTGCACTCCCCGGGGCTGAAGGTGGTTCAGAGACACAGTGGTGGGCAAGGGTGAGGCTCATACTCAATAAACCCCCTCTGAAGATGCATACTGCCCCTGTGGATTTCTTTCAAGGAGCCAATCATAGCACTGTGAATCAGCTGGATTTTATTCTGATGACCACAGAGCACGCCATTAATAAAGACATAATCTATCCATCAATCAGTGTCAATCAGGGCTTTCAGCCTTAGGTGTCACTTTGTTATTCTACCCTCCCAATGACCTGGGGGTGGCCTATGGTGGCCCCAGATTGTAGGTAAGAAAGTCGAAAGAAAGACACCAGTACAGCTTCACTTGTTGAGGCCACATGCCTAGTTAGGCACGCCAGATAGCAGGCGGCCTTCCCTTGGCTGTCAGATGAACTACAGTCATGTTGGAGCCTGGCACCCACACTCAGTACACAGTGTGTCCCTGGGAGTAGCAGGACTCAAGAAGCCAGACACCTGTCTGCAAGGAGGAGCCACAGCCCACACTTAGTATCTGAAGGGAAGATTCCAGACTGAGGATGCTGGGGGAAGGAGATGGTCTCCCTGGGTGGTGCTCTGATTGCGTTAGGATATGAAGGCAATGTGACATAATGCAAGGACAACCTATGTTACAGGCGGTGAGCCTCTCCGACACACACAAGGCAAGCAAGTCAAGAACACACTGGTTAATTCCCTCACACCAGCAGGAAGAGAAACTAATAGGAGGCTCCTCTTGGCTGCCAGCCTGTCTCGCCTTCCTTAGTTTGACCTTCACGTGGGTATCTCAGGATGACACTGACTGGACATCTGAGGCTTTCTGGTTATTTCTTACACATCCTGCATAGTTCACTCGGGCTTAAGAGGTAGGAGTGACTGCCCAGGCTTAATTCCCATTATATCTTGGCTGAGTCAATTTCCCTGGATCTGTCTTTACCCTTGACCCCCATTTTTACTCCAACAGTCCACACCCAAAACCCCTGATGCCTCAAAGGTGTTAAAGGAAAAGAAAACCAAACCAAAAACCCAACCCAACCCAGCCAACCAACCAACCAGCCAACCAACCAACCAACCAGCCAACCAACCAACCAACCAACCAACCAACCAACCTACAGTTCCCAAACGCTAAAAAAGTAGAGTAAGGGAAAACATCCAAAACTGCAGGGACAGGGACAGGAGCAGAGCCTTATACTGCTAGAGAGAGACTAAGCTCAATCACAGTAGCAACAGGGACTGACAGTCAAGGAGCAGGGTTGGAGGTAGATGGGGAATAACTCAGGGTAACACAGATGCTTCGCTGAGGCAGGATCAGAGGACATTGTCTGGGAATAGTGGAGGGTGAGGAGCCTTAACAGACATGGAAAGCAGGCAGGTATCAGTTGGATTTCAGGTTTCTTGCTGCAGTGATTTCTCGGGAATACTTGTTAAACCTGGGTTTTACCAGGAGGTGCATAGAGGAACATCCAGGGGCCTCACTAGAGTATTCTAGATTGTTAGAGTATCTCAGGCCATCTCTTACAATGATCCACCTCCATGTCCCTTCCTCATCTCTTTTCTTTAATTCATTCTTTAAAAACCATGGCACAATATAGCACTCTAAACCGTGTCACCCTCGCCACCTCTTGGGGGACAGTTCGGTGATATAATGGATACCTTCCCGCAACCCCACGACACACCTCTAGAACTCTTCGCTTTGCAAATCTAAAACTGTCCACTAAACAACTACCACTCCGAACACTGCAGCATTTATGAGTTTGACTGCTCTAGAGACCTCATAAGAGTGGTACACAGCATTTGTTTATATTTTACTTAACAACATCCTCAAGGCTCGTCCATGCCCATAGGTTAGGAATCCCTTCTTAGTTTTAAGACTCTACACTAGCCCACTGTGAAGATAAAGACCATCTTGTCTATGTGCACTGGGCTGCTTCCTCTTCTTGACCGAGGTGACCCTTCGAGTGGCCACTGCTGGCTACTAGTTTTGGATTTCTGTTACCCCAACAGCACCTGGGGATCCAATACCCGTACCTTCTAGCCAATCCATTACGACCTGCAATTTCTATACAGTAGCCATTCTGATGGTTTTGAATGGTAACCCTGCTGGGAAATGGAGAATCTCCTTTCTCCGCCGACCACTCGAGCTCGTGAGATGTGGCTGGTCCTTAACTCGTAATCTGCTGCCTTAGTCAGTTGGGTTTAGAGAGCTGCCTTGCAGCCAAGCCAGCAGGGTGCCACCGAGGCGCCGTCCTCCCGGGTCTAGAGCTGCCCGGAGGAACACCGGAAATAGAAGGGGCTGGCCGGAAGTGAGCCCAACGCCGCCGTTTCAAGATGAAACCGGCTGTGGATGAGATGTTCCCCGAGGGCGCGGGACCCTATGTGGACCTAGATGAGGTGGGACGGTGGCGGCGCAGAGCGATGCGTGGGGTTGGGAACACGCCTGCAACCCTGCGCGGGAGCCCAGGCCTTTAGGGATTTAAAAACTGCCAGAAGCTGGGGAAGCGGGAGCTGCCGGGCAGTCGCGGGGCCCGAGGCAGTTACGTTAATTGCAGGGAGGAAGTATGGTTTGCTCAGTGTCAGTCGATTTTGGCTCCTGATAAATCTTCCAGAGAGAGAGAGAGAGAAGACCCGAGCGAGGCTTACGCACTGACAGGCCTCCAGCCTCCAAGCCCTGAGAGAAGGGGAAGGGATGGCGTGTGGCAACTGTGTGTTTTGTGCTGGGACTCAGTTATTTAGTGGAGACGCAGAGTTTTAGAGCGATCCTGTGCTTTTGATTTCCACCATGGTCACAGATATTTATCTGATATGGGTGTTCCAGTGAGGTGGTTATGATCAGGAGTGTCAGCCAGCACTTGTATGTCAACTTCCTGCTCCTCCTCAAAGCTGAGCGAGTAGGGAGATACATGAATGCATTCCCGGACCTGAGAGATGTCAGGTGTAGCCGGAAGAGGCCGA
Organism: Rhabdomys pumilio; assembly: GCA_030674055.1. Classification (NCBI taxonomy): domain Eukaryota; kingdom Metazoa; phylum Chordata; class Mammalia; order Rodentia; family Muridae; genus Rhabdomys; species Rhabdomys pumilio. The sequence continues at coordinate 11,426,519 of JANHMN010000017.1, forward strand.
TTGCAAATCCTAAGCAAGGGTGGGTTGAGGGTGCCCTACAGATGTATCCATGGGGTTTTGTTTGGCCCAGATGAGGCTGAAGAGAGGCTCTTCCCCTGATCCAAATACTGAAGGATGTGTCTTGTTGACTTTGGGATATAGATGATGAGAGCCATAGTAGCACAGCTCTGGAAGAGCAATGCTTCCTGGCCCGCTAAAGGGAGGGAATGCCTTGTAGTTTGTCTTAGTATTTCTATTGCTATGACAAAACACCATAGCCAAAAGGGAAGTTGGGGAGGAAAGGATTTATTTGACCTATACTTCCAGATCATCACCGGAGAAAGGCAGGACAGGAACTCAGTCAGGACGGGAGCTGATGCAGAGGCCAGGGAAGGGTGCAGCTTGCTGGCTTGCTCAGCCTGCTTTCTTATAGAACCCAGGACCACCAGCCCAGGGATGGTACCACCCACCATGGGCTGGGCTCTCCCTCATCAATCACTAGTTGAGAAAATGTCTTACAGCTGGATCTCATGGAGGCATTTCCTTAACTGAGGCTCCTTCCTCTCTGATGACTGTAGCTTGTGTCAAGCTGACACACAAAACCAGCCAGTAGTTGAACACAGAGGGACAGGAACAAGTCCCCCATTCTGTGGACCTCCACATAATGACGCCTGCAGAATGAGTATGTGGGCTCTGTGATCCCCTGATGAGGCGATTGCTCTCAGCCTTAGCCCCTCAGCTCTGCAGCGGGTGATTTGAGGGCATCCCAGGGAGGAAGCCTGACGTCCTGTGGGGGTTGGTCCTTCGGAGGGTTTGGAGCTTCGGTTTATAGGGAGATAGTAGAGAAATGGAAACAAGAAGAAGGAAGCCTTAAGAAAGTTGTGATTGAGGCAGCGAAGGCAGGAGGGCCTCAGCCAGGACTTCAGAGGCAGTCTGTATGGCTTCCTGTGGTGGTGGGGGTTGGGGTGGAGGCACAGATTCATGGGAAGAGAAGATTCAAAAGAGAGTACAGGAGATTCTCATGTACCTGACACTCCAGGGAGAGTCAAACCAGGCAGAAGGATGCCAGAGCTAGCTGTCCTATATATTCTACAGGTCTCTTATTTCCACTGTTCTGGTGACTAAATGGCACAAAGTCTGAGAGTGTTTGTATCTCACAGATTGGGTGTGGTCTAGTTTTAGCACCACCGTATGGTGGCTTCCCTGGAGGATCCTCCTAAGAGCAGTGCCCCAGACCTCAGTGCTTGGGACAAGCAGCTTCCCAAGGGGAACGGCTGCAGTCTCAGAAAGAAGGGAGGCTCTCGAGCAGATATCCAGCTTGCTGACACACTTCTCGACTTTGGCCAGAGAGTACCACACAAGGCCATGCCAAGGGAAACTCAAGGGACACAGGACCTTGAGAGAGCTTTAAAACCATTTGCTTGGCTTCCCTATTCACACTATTTTCTTTTGTCTGGAAAATTTTGGCTCCCAACTTGAGCCAAATTCTTCTTGTCCCTCAGTGTTCTGTTCCTGGGAGGTGGGATGGGTTTGGTAATGAAGTCACCACCTGCTTTTGGGAAACAAACACACGGAATGACCTTACCTCTCATTCTCCAGGCTGGAGGTAGCACGGGACTCTTGATGGACTTGGCAGCCAATGAAAAGGCAGTTCATGCAGACTTTTTTAATGGTGAGTATGCCAGGATTGAGTGCCAGGCTTAATCTGAGATTTCCTGTGCGGTGGGCAGCTTTGTGCCGTGGGTAATTTGGATCATGGAACAGTGTGGCCCAGACCTTATGCCTTTCTCAGTATTATGCCAGGTGTATGGAGTGATCGCCCTGGCAGTTAGCTCAGCCTTTCAGCCCTATCTGAGGGGAGAACAGGAAGTAAGTCTCTCCCCAGTTTACTACCCAAGGTTGAATTTGAGCAGTGATGTGGATATCATGTGCAAATGGACATATTGATTATGGTCTGTCTCCGAGACCTGGGCACAAAGGCCTGCAGAGCTCTGTGTTCGGTCTCTCCCGGTGGTGGTGTGTATCCCTTTCTTTCTTTCCTGGGTCATACTTGTTTGTCCACCTGGACTCATGGCCGCTGCTGCCTTTGCAGAGTAACAGCTGTGTTCTGCTGCCACTTACCCTGAGCCAGGTCAGGGCAGAGGACATACTTCTATCCCATAGCTAAGAGCATTCTTGGTTAGATTATTGTACCAATTGAACAGCGAAAGCTGACGGTAAAATCACCAAGCTTGTGAAGGGTGTGTCTGAACCTCTTGTCCTTCTGATTGTGAAGGCTTGTTCCTACTGGTTAACCCTTACATTGGGTTCAAATGGCAATTGGGAATCTAGGCTAAGTTCTCTACTCAGAGGGGAGTAGTGGTTTTTTCCCTTTTTGTCCCAGCTAGACTCTAGTGCATGACTCTCCAAAGAGCCATAACTAACCATGCCATATTGATTTCTAACTTACTAGGGGCCCCCTCAAGTTCCAAACCCAGATGGGTTTGGGGGCTCACTGGCATGTGGCTGGTGCTTGAGTGGGGAGCCATCTGTCAGATGGGTGTTTCCTTCCTGGGGACTTTGTTTCTCCCCAGCTGGGGGTTGGAGCCTAGCACTGGAGCCTTCACAGTCATTTAAATTCTAATTCTCTAAATTCTGTTCAGGGAGTAGATGGTGCAGGGCTACTGACTGCTTCCCAGCGCAGCCTTGTGGCACCTTGGGGGTGGGGGCTCCTGGCTCTGCAGGGTGTGCCGCCTGTAGGGCGCATAGAGTTGAAATAGGACTCCTTCAGAATCCCATTCATCTGTGTTAGCTCATGGTACTTGAGAGAACAGCTGTGTACTGTGTTCACTGTATGCAGTTCTACAGGGAGCAAGTAGCCTGGCCTGCCTAGTGACACGGCAGCAGACACCTGTTTCCCACTGACCCATACTGGACAGGAAGGGACATGCAGACTCCCTGTCTCCACTCCTGCCTGGGAAGGGACATGTGTCTCCTACTCACTGCCTGAGCTCAGCAAGAGTGGGTGCTGCTACAGTCTGTGACAAACCCAGTGCTCAGGAAGCCATTCATTGTGAGAGGCATTGTGAGAGGCCCATGAGACTTGGCTAGGACTTCCACCAAGGCCCTTCAGCTCCCCAAACAGATGGGTTCTGGAGCTGTTGTCTGGTAAGCAGTGGGTCCTTCCTGTGAACCTGATTTTCTTCCTCTACTTCCTTATATGTAGTGAGGGATCTAGACAAAGCTGTGGGCAGGCTGCTGAGAGCCAGGATAAACTGGGTGGTATTGTATCCAGAGGACTATCATAGGGAGGCTTCTCTGAGTCACAGGAGTGGTATCAGGGCAGGAATCACAAGGCATCAGAAGGTGGGGAGAATGGAGCAGTCTCCTGCACGGCCAGAGCTGCACTGTAGACACTGCCTTTGCCCAGAAGGGTCTAGTGTGGGAATACAGGAGGCTTTCCAAGCAGATGACCTCTGCACATGTGGGTGGGCTTGACTCCTTTCCTGTCCTCAAAGTGACCCTGCCCAGTAAGTAGATGAAAATGTGCAATATGTATAAGCAGAAGAGCAGGTGGCCATGACTGTGGGCACCAGTGGTATGTTTGGATGCTGACTGTAAAATACACTCTCTCAGGCTGTAGCTGTGTATCTGGAGCCTGGCTTGCCCAGGCTCGCTAAGGGGGTCATCTCAGGGGCTCAGTCCAGCCACTGTTCCCCACACTTCCACCCTCCTGGTGCAGGCATGGCACTGCTGTCCTCATGCTCAGTGTGGCCACCAGGCTGCAGAATGGTTGTCCATGTGTCCACAGCACCCCTGTGCTTTATAAAAGATGCCCTTCCTCCAGCTGGATAAAACTGAGTCTCTTGGGGAGTCCTTGACCACGTTACACCGTTTACCACTCTCTCTGCCTTTCCAGCTAGCAGCAAATCCATTTTGAAGCAGTTTCCCCACTTGCTTGTCCTGTAGTCAGTAATGCTTCGTTTTGATTTGTTTTCGTAGATTTTGAAGATCTCTTTGATGATGATGACGTCCAGTGAAGCTGCCCAGTCCTATGGGCTCCATGTCTGTGATGCGTCTGGAGTCGCTCAGGACAGTGTCAGCTGGTTGGAGACACCATGTGAATATCACTAGAAATCAGGACCTAGTCAACCAGTAGGGGAATTGTCTGAACCAACTGGGCACTGATGTCTCTGGGAATGCCAGCCTTGTGTCCTTGTTTAAATTAATAAAGAGCACTATAACACGCAGAGTGATTAATTCCTGTGCTTTTAGATGCAGGTTATAACCCCCCTACCCTCTGTGTGAACACAGAATAAAACATGTCACCGCAGCAAGCACACCATGCTGCTTTCAGTATTTGTTGACTGGTGATGCCCTGTCCAGGTCAGCAGTGGCCTGTGCAGGCCTGTGCACATGCCCGTCAGAGCACTCTGAGGACCTGACTAAAGGTACCTTTGCCCTGTGAACTAAGACCCACTACACACCACAGTAGGTGGTACATTTTTCCCTAACCGCCTTATCAGAGCTGCTGCTATTACAAGACCCCAGGTGGAAGGAATCAGGGTGCCCAGGGTAGAGACTTCAAAGGAGGGGCCTTCCCCATGAGAAATGCACAGTCTGGTTCTTCTCAAAGAAGGGTACAGAGTCTGGGGGATGGTTTTTAAAAATGTATTAGTCAAGCTCACAGATGTCTGAGACTGTTAAGATTACTATTTTGTATCTGTCACAGTGACGGCTGTTCTGCAGAGCAGGACTTGCCAATGCCTTAGTCTCCTTACTGGTCAGACTAGGATGTTGGTGTCTGAGGTGTCTTCTGGTTTTGGGATCCCCAGGCTTCAGGTGGGGAAGATGTGAGGCAACTACTCATTGTACAGAGAACCTTGTAAGGACATGGTGTGGCCCAGAGGCCAGAACTGCGTCAGCAGAGTGGTCTGCATACCCGTGAGCCTGCGGATGCTCTGGGGTGTCCACCTTTCCCTGCACAGAACCCTTACAGCTCCTTCAGTACCAAGAAGAGGAACTTCCTCACTTCTCTCCTCAGGGTCAACTCCAGGTGAAAGTAACTTTAGTTTATGTTTTGCCTCCTGGCTTCTGCTCTTTCCAGTGATACACCTTCAGGGAGGTTATACCCCATGGGAGACACTTGGGGACATTTCTGATTGGTCTGCCTTCTGTCAGGCCACATAGTCTCACAGCTAGTCAGTAGAGGCCTTGCTTCCGCTGTGGGAGATGACAGTGCCAACATTCTGTGAGAAGACCTTTTCTTACCAAGGCAGGGAACAGCGGGTGACCCCACTCAGTGACAGCTACAATTTATTTGGAGAAGGTTTTCTGCTAACCGAGCATCTTGTCCTTGTTCAGCCCCTGACTCTGAGGGGAAGATGCTAGGGAAATCCTGTGTGGGTTATTTGACCTTTCGAACAGCAGTGGAGAGGAGACCTTGTTTAGTAGCCCAGTCTGTTTGTCAGGACTTGGGAGGAAGATCTTCCTTCCCTGGCTTCATGTTTCTTCCTGGGTGGGGTGAAAGCCCCCATCTCCCTGTGAATTTCCACCAGTAATGTCAGTGGGAAAACCAACATGTTACCAAGATACAGGAAAGTATAGGGAAGGGAGACAAGAGGAGTCTCAGTTTGTTTTGTTTTTGGTTTGTTGTTTTGTTTCGTTTTTTGTTTTTGAGTCAGAGTTTCGCTGTGTTTGCCTGGCTGTCTTGGTATTTGTTGTGTAGACCAGGCAGGCCTCATACAGAGATCTGCCTCCTGAGTACTAAAGATGTGTGCCACCACATCCAACAAGCATCTACGTTGGTGACAAACCAAAGCTAAGCCAGTTGCTCTCCCAACATAAACCATGTTTATAGAAAAGGCCCCTTACTTTGTTTAGAAACTTGACTGCTATGATTACTGCTGGGAGCCAAGAAGAGGGGCTGCTGAGAAAACTCTCACAAAAGGCCCTTTGTCCTCCAGAGGCTAAAGCTTGGCATTCAGGAGCTGTGTTGTTCTTTATCCACCATGGCCCACAGGCCCCAGGCAGGCATCAGACTGGGTCAACTGTGCTTCTTGCTTTAGCCACACCCCTCTCTAGGGAGCAGGTTTAGGCACCATGGGGCACCATGGGCCCTGTGTCAGAAACATCCAGCCCTGAATTAGCTATTGCAGGTTTTTCAGGCTGCACCACAGGCTTTGTGTGAATAATATATTCCCTGATGAACCAGACAGCTGCTGGATGATCTTTGAGGAGAGTCAATGCTGTGTGCCTTCAGGAGGCTGCCAGCCCAAGGGCAGTCACTGTATCTAAGGGATGACCTTCCTCTCTTGTCCCCAGCATCAAGGCCATCTGATATAAGGTAGATTCTCAGCAAATGTCTGCTAAATGTAACCAAACAACAGCATACCTGACTTGCATGGGGTTTGCAAGCCATGTCCTAGGTCCCGAGGAGGAGAGAGATGCCATGTTTTGTCCCAGCAAAAGCCCTGATTCCATTTGTAGCTCTTCTTAAATTGACCACCCGCCCCCCTGCCCAGCAAAGGCTCTGCTTCCTAATACATCCCCAGGTGGGATTCAGTGCAAAGCAGGGGGGAGGGGAAGAGCACAACAGCAGACAGTACGTCTTGTACACCTTGGAGCTGGAGAATGTGCACACAAGACCCATATACTGGACTGCCTGACACCAGCCTAAAGGGGACAAGGACCTAAACACACCGGTAGTGTGCTGCCTGGTCCAGGATGTGTGTGAGAGGGGTGGGGTGCGAGAAGGAGGAAAAGACTGGCTAACAGAATCCTGGAGTGCAACAGGATGCCTGGGTCAAAGCCCAGCTGCCCCTGTGGTCTGAAGCTGGCCTATCTCCTAAGCCCTAAGGTAGCAATGCCACCTCCATTGTGGCTACAAGAGGACTCAGCAAACTGCTCAGGTATTGATTAGCAGCTCCATACACATGGCAGGCAAGCACCGTGCAATTGTAGCTGCTTTTAGCACATTTGTGGTTTGGGGTTTTAAGAACTCTGTGCTTCCCCTATGGATTCCCTGTAAGCTCCTGAACCCTGGTCCTTTCGCACTGCTGAGCATTGGCCCAGGTCATCCAGAATTCTGAGGTTCCCGGCCACATACACTGTGCTCTCTCTCCTCAGAGGCCATCAGCAAGGCCAGGTGATGGTTGGTTTGGAAGTTACTCCGGAAGCAAGTCAGAGCCAGAATACAATATCCTCTAGCAAATGAGACTTACAAGGGCACAGAAAACTGTAAAAAAGAGTTTGCAGAACAGTCTGTCCATATGGCAGATACTTAGAAACAGTCGAGTAAAATGTCAGTCGAGCCAACTAGACGTAAAACTTCTAAGATGAAACCCCATACATGTTGGTGGTTAAGAGGGGAAACAGAAGATGATGTCTCATGAGTGTGCACCCAGTACTTGGACATAGGAAGCTCTGTGGGGAGAAATGGGTACCACCCCCATGACAAGACCCTGCTGGTTCTGTGGTTCTCTACCTTCCTGAGCCTGCAGACCTTTTAACCCAGTTCCTCATGTTGTGGGGACCCCAAACCATAAAATTATTTTTGTTGCTATGTCATAACTATATTTTTGCAACTGTTACGAATCATAATGTAAATATTTACTATATAGGATAGCTAACATGTGACCCCACCATGGGGTCATGGCTCAGGTTGAGAACCACTGCTCTAATTCACGAGTGGCTAAATTATCCAGATAAAAGGAAAGACAACTTAGATGGATATACCCGAGAGGCGTGCACAGAGCACCCCACACAGCGACAGCGGTAAATGTACCCTTCCCTCATGCTGAGAGAAGTGTCTTCTGTTGCTCTGTGTGGAAGCCAAGTGGCAACAGTGATGGACACCAATGGTACATGTACCTTGACATGGCAGTGCGGTAAAGGGGACATTTCCTCCAGAGTTTTACATAACAAAATTGTGGACTAGAAAGTAGCTGGGGAAATGATAAATGGCCACCCCATGGCATCCTGCATTCTGTGAACAGTGAGCTAGACCTCTCACCACAGAGGGGATTACTCAGAGCCGATGGGTGGGAAGCATGGGATACAGAGAAAAATGCATTAAATGACTTTTCAACCTGTTTACATTTACAAAAAATATATAGCATGTATAAACGTGTATGCTTTTTAGGTGAATATATAGATGTATCAAAAAACTCATCACCTATAGAGCCCATGTTAGCCTGTGGGATGTGACCAGAAAACATTCATATGTGATTACATCTGTACATGTATACTAATGCTCCTAAAACGTCATGCTTTCTGCGTTATGGGGAAGCATGTGCAAATCCAGTGTGTCAGATGTAAGGGCTGGAGCTCAGAGAGCAGGAGCAGGTGCTGGCCCCGCCTGGGATGGAGCTCTTGCAGGTGGCCCCCTGTAAGCAGAAGAGAGGAGCCTGAGGGGCCTAGCCCAGAGGGAGAGAGGAGGATGGGAAGCCAAGGTAGGTGGCCCCCTGCGGTGGTTCAGGCGGTCCTAGGTAGAGGCTGGCTCCCTGGATGATCTGCTTCCCAGCCTCAGGCTGGGGTCTTACTCCATTTTCTTTGGTTCCATTTATAGCTGAGACAAAGATGGAGTGTTGACTCTCAGGGACCAGGTCTGCTAAAGAGTATATCCTTTGATAGAGTGGGTGGCTTCACGGCCTAGCACTCACTGGAACTTGAGTTACATTGAACAGGTACATTTTCTCTGCAAGCGTACAAGTCTGCTTTTGTCTGGATAATCTAGCTTCTGCCCTGGAAGGGTCCTACAGAAGAGGGATTTCCTCTGAAAAGCAGATGAATCAAACTCTCCTGGGGTCTCCCCTCTACTCCGTGTTGCCAGCTCTGTCCACACTGTGGCAATATAGAAATGAATTTCTAAATAGCAGATCCACAGACTGTGGCTTTCTCTCTCTGGGATATTTGTTCTGGTCATCAGCCTGTGGTTGGGTGTTTTGTTATGCCCAGTTTTTGCTTTTGTCTATTTTGATTTCAAATTTTATTTTGCTGAGACTTAATTTATACTGTTACTTGGAAAGCTCAACCTTGTGTCTCCAACTGTGCCCAGTGCCATTACATAAATGTTGGAAAAACCTGTGAGAGCTCTTGCTGAGGCAGGAAAAGCACAAGGCCCACCATGGAAGTAAACTTATCACACTTGGGGGAAATTTCCTATACACTTATTTAACATCTTACTGATGGCCATGGTCCCAAAAGATATCATTAATTGTTAGCTAGTGGTTTTCATCTTAAGAATATTCTGAGGAAGGGCATGGTAGGCTCACTTCACAAATGGGCAAGCTGGAGCTCTCAGGGTAGATTGGGCAACCTGCCTAGTGCAAAGGGAAGGAGCATAGTAGACTTTGCTTTTGACTGCAACATCCTGTCTCTGTGGGAGACGCAGGGTCGGATCTCAGTGACCTGGATCAGGTGTCTGCCTCCTCTCCCTGTACTCTGCTGTCTGCACAGAGGGGCACAACTGCAATAGTGACCCCAAGACACAGACAATTCCTGCTCAGCTACATACTCTCGAGAAAATGAACAAGCTAAGACTGAAGAGATGTTCAGTCCACACATCTGGATTGCTTTGTTAAGAACAGTTTGTCTATGTCAGGAACTATACGTCAAGAGTAAGCATGTCCAAGCTAATGAACAAGTGACAGAAGATGTTTTGTGTATGACTCATTTATATTTATAACTCCATATGAATGGTCAGAGAGCTCCTAAGTGATGCTCAGACTTATCATCTACCAGCAAAATGCAAGTTAAATTGACAGTAAAGGTCTGGTCCACATTGATTTCAACAACCTAAGTGTAAAGTTAAAAACATGACACCAAACATCATCAAGATGATGGCGTCACTGTTGAATTTCATGGCTGGTAGGAATTCCGTGTGAGAGAGCCACACTGAGAAAACTTTCAGTTTCCTAGATTTTATAATCTACAGAACACTTGCACCCAAATTGCCTAAGAGAAATAAAGACTATGAATGGCACAGAGACTTTCCCAGGATGCTCAGTAGGATAAATACAGAGCCCTGAACAAACTCATGCTGGGTCAGGTGGCTTTTGATGGAGGTGCTAAGGAAATTCAACAGCCTTTTCAACAGATGTGCTTGAACTAAATACTTACTGGTAAGTATAACCTCCAGCCCTTTCCTCACATCAAACATAAGACTTACTGCGGTGGATCATTGATGAAAAGCTGCGTTACTAAAACAAATAAAAAACAAACAAGCAAACAAACAAAAAATAGAGCTTCAAAGGTGTCTTAGCAGTAGCCAAGGTTTCACAACGGAAAACCAACAATGGAAAAGCTAGTTATTACTCTAATAACACTCCTGGAAGAACACACACTTGTTTGGTATGAGAAAGTATCCTGTGCTTGAGCCCTGTTATGAGCCTCAGCTGACCTTGGTAGTAAACGGGTCCCCTAACATATCCTGTACCTGGGAGCAGACAGTTCCAGGTAGCCAATCATGTTCTGATGAGGGTGTCCATTAGAAAGCAGGCAGTTCCTCGAACTCCTCCTTCTTTCTGACTGTGGCAGAGCATTCACACTGGAAAGCTCTGAAATGTGGGCATCTTCCTGCTAAGCAGGCATATTCTTCTTTCCCATTCTACTCTTAGGGGGAGGATTTCGTTGTTTCTACTTAAAGCTGATCACTGCAGAGGTGTGTTAGGTATTCTGTCCAGTATCTTATCATAGTGCCATGGTCTCACAGAGCTTCAGAGTTGGGTTATTCATAACTTAAAACCTCACCTAGGACCTCTTCTGCACTTCCTAATTCTTCTTTACTTCTTCCGTATCATTTTATATGATTTCTAATTATTTGAAACTTGTTAATTTTATTCATAAGCATTAAAAGTTTATATTGTACTTTATCTTTAAAATCCAATACTGAATTATAAAATAGCATAAAAGAGATAAAATAGCCTGACAGGATAGTACATAGACTGTAGCAATAGGCTGTGTATAATGGGTTTATGGCAGGTCACACTGTATAACACTGGGGAATACGTTTAAAACAGCCAGTGGTGAATGCTCTGGAAAAATTCAGTTTTCTGTGTGAGAACTGGCTACAGATGGCCAGGAATCTGAATAAAAGCTGGTTAACGGGGACAGTACTGGGTAGTGGGATTGCTCTTGGGAGCAAAACACATGGATGACTTCTGTTTGTGCAAGAAGAGGGCTCCTATAATGACTGGGACAAAAATGACTTAACCCAAGATGACGAATTCCTCACATCACAAGCACCAGGATCACACACACCAGTCTCATGGTTTTACCTGATTATACTGCATGGGAATACAGGAGTCATGGTTCAGGATGACTGAGTCCTCAAAGATAAACAAAAACAAGAAAACTTAACCCATAGAATCAATGCTAAGTATATAGATACCAAAATGAAAGAATAAGCAGAACAACAACAATAAACCAACCAGCAAATAACAATAAAACATAAAGCATACAAAAAGTATTTCTTGAGATATAGTGGAGACAAATACTCTTTCAAGATGCCAGAATTTAGAAGCCATGGAGGAAAGACTAAACTGTGTTTGAGACATTATATTGACTCAAAACAACAACAACAAAAACCAAATCAAACAAACAAACTTGTATCAGTATGAAATTTGTAAAGTGGGAGACAGATAAGCAAATTCTATAACCCATAAAGGGCTTATATCCAGAACATGTGGAGTCTTGACAATAAATATGAAAGAGAAAAACACAATGCAGTAGGAGAGTGGACATGCCATATACACATCCCTCAAATACCCAAATAGCCATAAATGTGTGGAAAGCTGGTTAAACTTTCCATCTTCCGTGTTTGCATCTTTTTTTATTTCCACTACACTTTGAAAAGTATTTTGACTTTACCTTACTTTCAAAAGGACAAAAGCAAGCAAGCAAGCAAGCAAGAAAGAAAGAAAGAAAGAAGGAAGGAAAGAAAGAGCTTTTATGTGTTAGCCATGATGCCTTAATATGCAATCTCATTATTTAAGAACCTAAGGCAGGAGGATTGCTGTGAATTCAAGACTAGCCTGAGATACATAGCAAGACTGTCCTTTAAAAAAAAAAAACAAATAAAACACTTAAAAATGAAATCTTGTATGTTTTTATTTTTAATTGTCCTCTTATTTTGGTTATGAATTTTCTCATGATTGGGAATTTTTTCTAAATTTTGCTAAAAATGTTCAAATTTCTAGGTCATTCCACTTCTACTCATCCTCTCTGCTCTTTCCATCTCTCTCCTCTTTCTTTTGCCATGTATTTTCCTGTTCCCTTCATCTCATCCATATACCATCTCTATGGTGCCTTCCTAGTGCACCCATAATTATTTCACTTCCTATTTAACAGAAACTGGTGCCATGCCAGGAAGCTTCCATTAGTTTCATGTGTAATTATTTTGTAGTTTGATGTTGCTGCCAGATTGGTTTTCTGTGTAATTCTATGGTTTGATGTTGCTGCCCCAGCAGTTAGTGTTCTTTTCTCTGAGTGGTGCAGGGATTTGATTCCTCCAGAGAAGGATGCTCACTGAGACCGCCAAGGAAAATAAAAGGAATCATCCAAACCAACACACACACACAAATTGTAACATAAAAACACAAGAAACAGGAAATGACATGATAGCACATCTTCTCCAAGAGACCATAACTTAAAGAATAAAACTCCATCTTAGTTTCTATTCTGTTGTTGTGAAGAGACACCATGACCAATGCAACTCTTGTGAAAGAAAGCACCTAATTGGAGGTTTGCTTACAATTACAGAGGCATACCCCATTATCATCATGGTGGGGAGCACAGAGGCAGGTTTGGTGCTAGAGCAGTGGCTGAGAGCTACATCTGGATCCAGAGAGAGAGAGAGACACACACAGAGAGAGAGAGAGAGAGAGAGAGAGAGAGAGAGAGAGAGAGAGAGA
>JANHMN010000017.1:11439400-11457344 GCA_030674055.1 Rhabdomys pumilio
AGAGAGAGAGAGAGAGAGAGAGAGAGAGAGAGAGAGAGAGAGAGAGACAGAGAGAGACAGAGAGAGACAGAGACAGAGAGACAGACAGAGAGACAGACAGAGAGACAGACAGAGAGACAGACAGAGAGAGACAGACAGAGAGAGACAGAGAGAGACAGACAGAGAGAGACAGAGAGGAGAGAGAGACAGAGACAGAGACAAAAGGAAGAGAGAGAGAAACAGACACACACACACACACACACACACACACACAGAGAGAGAGAGAGAGAGAGAGAGAGAGAGAGAGTGTGTGTAGCATGGGCTTTTGAAACCTCAAAGCCCACTCCCAGTGACACACTTCCTTCCACAAGGCCACACCTCCTAATTTTTCTAAACTCAGTGACTAAGCATTCAAATATATGAGCCTATGGGAGGGGGGAAAACAAATAGAAATGCTGCCAAAGTCAGTGAATCAAATAAAAAAGCACAGTGGAAACCAGTCATCACTGATAGACTGGACCAAGATGGAGAAAGGGTCAGGCGAGGAATGAGAGGAAGAAATAGCTCACTCAAACATGAACAAAGGAAACAAGGAGCATGACCACAGTGTCAATAGAGGCTGAGATAAAACTAAGGGTCTAGAGAACCAAGCCAATTAAATTATAGCAAAAAACAAAACAAACAACCAAAAAAATCAAATCTAGACCAAGAATTTGGGAAAGAATCCAAAACCACAAGAGGCATCTGTTTCTTTAAAAATAATAAGTCCTTGTATGTTTATTAAGTTTTGTTTAATAATGTTTTGAATTTATTCAATGAGAATTCCATCATGTACATAATGTATCTTGATCACATCTATCTGACTCTTCCCCTCTCTGACTCGTCATGGGACTGAAGGGGTTAAAAAATTTCAAAACTCCTAGCAGGCTGAGCAGAACCAAGAGTGCAGGTCAGCTTGGTCGTGAGCTCTGTGTTTCAGGCTGACCACAAGATAGATGGTTGAGTACAAATAGACTCTTGAGAATAGCCTATACAAAATGTTCTCCCTGACTGTTCCTTGAACCCTGTCACAAACTGAATAGTGGGCTGGGACTTTCCACAGGTACTCTCCAATAACCCCCCTTCACTCCCCCTAGGTTGTGGTTTCCCCCCTGGATTGTGGTTTTTTTTCCTTGTGGTTTTTGCCTTTAAATTCCCTCCACCTCCAAAGCTAGGGGTCAGACCCCACTGCCCCTGCGTGGGTTACAGTCTTGATCTCAGCATGCTGATCGAAATATACCTCTTGCTGATTGCATTGAGTTCAGTGTCTTCTGAGTTATTGGGTGGCCATGAATTCCCGAGGTTTGAGTGGGAGGAGTTCCTCCCTTTCGTGAGGACTTTACAGGACCAACTAACACATCTCTCACAAATTTAACCACATCCATAGGGACAGCACTGATTTTAGTCAGTGGATTAAAAATTGATAAGGTCTAACTGTTGCCTGTCTAGGCAGCCATTTTGTGCTGTTACTAAGGTTATAAGTAAACTTTCTCATGTTCATGTTGATTGCATATTTTACTATGTTCTGTGATTTGGTGTTCTTGGAACCCAATTACAATAGAAGTAAATTAGAACACTTTGTATAGTTAGCCCAAACCAACTACCCAGCAGCACTTTCTGCACCCATATATGAGCTTTTATGGTTTTCACTTTTAGAAGCTACCCGGAGGATGGACCTCAACATAAGAGATACGTATGAATTAATATAAGAAGCCATTCTGAGTAGGGCTCAAATAAAGTTTAAGTTCCCAAGACCTCTCTGGAAAGTGTCATTCCTACTTGACAGAAAGAGACATGTACATTCAGTTTGGAAAGTTAAGACATGAGTGTTAGGCAAAGCACATCCCCTGCTACAGTTGAATACCTCAACCAATAAATAAGACCAGGGTACTTTTACAACAAAGACATGTTTCTAAGGAAATCCCCTATTTCTAAATCCTGATTGGTGAAATAACTTGGCACAGATGTTTGTGAATTTCAGGCATAAAAGCTCTGTAGGATTCTGGCTGGGCATGACAGTTCATCTCCCAAGCCTCACTATGTCCCTGCTCAATCATGCTTGGGGTGTGCATTCAGTAAACCAGCTCTGTTTTACTGAGATCAGTGTTTGAGTGGTTTGTACAGTGATTCCCAGACCCCAACAAAAATAAATACACATAAGAGATATTTAGAACCTCAAATAGACACTACTAGAATAAAATCTCTCCATGGTATATTATATAGTCAAAATGTCAAAAATATTTTTTAAAAACCTAGAAGCTGAAATGAGGAAATGACAACTTATCTATAAAGGCAAACAGATCTTCCATCAACAACTCAAGAAAAAAAAACAGAAAAATGTAGAATGATATACTTAATCCCTGAAAGTAAAAATTGTCAACCAAGATTACAATACCCAGCAAAACTATGTTTTAAACTCGAGTTGCATGAGAGGAATAGACAAACAAAGGAGAGCTATGGAGTCCAATAAAATAAACCAACAAACCAAAACAAAGAAAAAAAAAAACAGTACAACTACCCAGCCACTTGGAGAACAACCAACAAAGGAACAGGAATCAGAGAATCCCTCTGAGTAACAACCTTCCATTTAAATGACTTGGACCCACTGATAAAATGATGCAAATGAACAAAAACAAACCAACATCCAGTTAACTACAGTCTTCAAGAAAACACCTCACAGGCAAAGGTACCCATAACCTGAGAGTCAAAGGGTGGAAGTCAATTTCTCTAGCAGAGAGGAGCCATAAACAAGCTGGTGTGGGCTTTTAACCCACAACTAGAGAAGATGAAGATGAAAAGCATCACATATTAACAAAGGAGAGAGTTCATCAAGAGATATAATGGTTGTAAATATATACCAATACATATCATTAAATAACACTAAAGAGTGTAAGAGGTCAGGCAGGTCCTGCTGTAATAGTAGTAGGGTGACTTTCAGGACCCGCTTGCATCTTTAGATGGGATACCTAAGCAGAATATCAACGAAGAAGCCACAGAGCTAGACTATGCCATAATCAAATTAACTTTCCAGATCACTACAGAATAATCTAGTCAACAAATATGAAACACAAACTATTCTTGAGAGCCCAGATTACATGCTAGGCCACAGGGCAACTTCTAACAAACAGAAATAATTTGATCACAGTAGAATCAAGGGAGATACTAATAGTAAGAGAATTCTTAGAACTATACAAGTACTTGGAGACTGAATAACACACTCTGGAGTAAACAGTGTGTTTTGTCAGTAATTGAGGAGGAAATATTAATGAAATGAAAATGGAAGCACAGCTTTCTAGAAACTTTAGGGTACAGAATGGGCAGCAATAAGAAGAAAGTTTCTGGTGTAAGTGTTTACATTAAAACAAAGCAGGGAGATCTCAAATGATAAACACAAGAAGAAGCCGATCAATAAAGCAATAGATGGTAAGAAATAATAATGACCAAGGAAGAAAGAATAGAGGCCTAGAAGAATCAAGGAATAGAAGAACAAGCCCCAACACCGGAAAGGTTACCTACAACAGTGCTATAGCCAACCTGTTACTAAATGGAGAAAAACCAAAGGTCCATTCTCTCTCCTTTAATTTAACACCACTTGAAGTCTTAGCTAGAGCAATGAGACAAGAGAAAGGAAGACACAAAGGGGATACAAATAAGAAAAAGAAGTTGATCATTCCTATTTGTAGAAAATGTGTTCCTAGAAATAAAAGACTTTAAAGGGCCCAGAAGAAGATTCTTAAAACTTTCAGCAAAACAGTGAGTATAAAGTTAACATTAAAAAAGCAATAGCTTTTCTGCATAACAAATAACAAGCTTACTAAAAAGGAAATCAAGAAAAATTCTATCCATAGCAGCGTTTAAAAAGTACCCAAGAGTAAAAGATAATCAAAGAGGTAAAAAAATATCTACAATAAAAAATTAAAACAGCAGTGAAGAAAGTTCTTGAAGACATTGAGAGCTGGGAAGACCTCCCATGTCCATAACTTGTCGAAGAATTAATGATATGAAATGGTTGCGTTAATCAAAGCGTTACAGAGCTACATGATTGATCCCCACCAAATTCCAATGATGTCCTTCTCAGGCCTGGACAAACGGAATTTGAATGGAAGAACAAAAGACCTTGAAGAGAGCAATGCTGGACCCACCACATTACCTAATACCACAGTATATGACAAGGCACAGGAAAAGCCAGTGTGGTGCTGGCACAAACCCATACAGATTAAACCAGTGGAATAGGATACAGGGCACAGAAATGAACCCAGTCAGCTACACCCACATAATCTCTGACAAAGATGTCTACATATATGTTTGTCAAAGGACAGCCTTTTCAACAACTGGTAACAGGAAAATTGGACACCCACATGTAGAGGGACAAAATTCACGACTATGTCTCATATTGTAACCAAATCAAGTAAAAACGAATTAAAGATAAAGACATTAATATAAAAAATGTCAGAACCACTAGAGAAATGGCTGAGAATATGTTTCAAGATGCAGGCATGGGTAAGGGTTTTTTTTTTTTTTTAGAACTGCAACAATGCAGGAAACAACCTCAATAATTGACAAATGAGATTTGATGAAATGAAAAAAAAGTCCCTGCACAGTAAACAATCAGCAGAGTGAAGAGATGGCTAGAAAATGAGAGAAAATCCGGTATCAACTGCACGTCCTACAGAGGATTCACATCTAAAAATCTATAAAGACCCCAAATCCATCTATGCTGTAAACTCACAAGTAAATGGAGCAGCCAGTTCTCAAAGGAGAAAACTGAACTGGCCAATGAATATTGGGGAAAGTGTTCAACACCTTTAGCTGGGAGGGAAACCGAAATTAAAACTGCTTAGAGATTTCATCTCACCCCTGTCCGAATGGCTGTAATCAAGAAAACAAAATCTGGGAGGATGGAGGGAGAGGGAACCCCTCATATACCACTGGTGGAATATAAGTGGGCACAGCCATTGTACGACCAGGATGAGGCATCCTGAAAAACCAAACAGAAACATCACATGACCAGATCTATCGCTCTTGGGTAAACAATCAACAGACTCTAAGTCAGTATACCAGTGAAGTGCTGGGACATCCATGTTTATTGCTGAACTATTCACAATAACCGAGGTATGGAACCAGTCTGATGTGCATCAACAGATGAACGAGCGAAGAAAACCACACAGTGGAATGCACGATGGAATTCTAGTCCGCTGTCAAGAAACACAAAGTCATGACATTCGTAGAGAACATCATGGAGCCGGAGATCATTAGGTTAACAGGAAATCCAGGCTCAGAAAAGACTACCACAATCTTTCTCTCATATGTGGAATATACATGTATGTGTGTGTATATATGTGTGTGTATGTGTCTATTTATGTTTATATATAATATATATAAATATCTATTTATATTTATACATAATATATATTATGCATATGCATAAATATAACATGTAAGTCCCCCCTTTACTTTCAAACATATTATATATAAAATATAGATGAATGTATGTGTGTATATATAAGAAAATGTCACAATGAAACCAGTTTCTTTGTATGTCAATCAAAATTTAAAAGACACAAAGCTAAACAAAAGTTATCTTCACAACTGAGAAGTGGGAGCAAACTAAGTGTTCATGTCAGTAGGACAAATGAATAAAGTTATGAAGTTAATACCATACCAGACGGGCTCAGAACTTAAACGAAGGTTCAACTTTACAACCATAGCCCCAACTGTTATACTCCCCATATTTAGTCCAGTATCGAACCACGTGAGACCCTCTGCATTCTACTATAAAGTAGGCTGTGTGGTAGTTAGGTAGTTTTACTCAACTGCAACCTTATAAGGTAGACATTGATGGTAAAATATTTACCAAGTAGAAGTATTAATGCGGTTTCAAGGTACAACATTTAAAACATGTGATAGTTTTACCACGATGCAAATTTTTGTTCAACTGAGGAACATCTGTAATGGAATCAATGTAGTAAAATAATCTTGGACAGAAAGATACAGCCCAGTCTTGTGATTGAACCTAGAAAGGCATCATTGAGCAACAAAAGTGCCTCACAGAGGAAGAGCTAAGTGCTTCTATTCACAGCTAGCTGTGTGGCATGGGCGTGTGCAAAATGAGTCTGTTAGATTCAGGATGAGTCTTGCTGGGCAATGTCAGGAAGCATTTGAAGATGCTATGAGATTTAGCCAGATTCCTTCTTTTGACCTGTGACTGTATTGACCTTGTTGAGCTACAGATATGATTCAAATGTGTTCTTATATACTGCCAAGTCTGTATTCATTTATATTTGTATACTGTCTACAAATGCATTTACATATGAAATGAAGGTTTACACTTCCTCACACACCTTAAGAAGCTGGGTCCTCTGTGGATTCGTCTCTGAGATCTGTGATGAAGCAGGAGCCTGGGGAAGATTCCAGTTTGAGAGGAGCCGCCCAATCACCTCCAGATGTCTAACAAGGATCCTTCTCTTATATTTATTTTCATTGCTTTTAATTGTGTGTATATATGTGTGTCTACAGGTAATCTAGGAGCCCAAGGAGGTCAAAAAGCAAACAACCTGAAGCTAGAGTTTGAGAGTCAACACCTGTGTAACAACTCAGCCGTGACCTGCAAGACCTGCGTGGCCATTGACTTAAACTATTGGTTTAAAAGATTTCTCAGCAGTGGTGTGTAAGATGGCTGAAAAGTGGCAGAGGGGGACAGAGGCAGTTTGAGATACCTGTCATAACCGGGCAGTGGTGGTGCACGCCTTTAATCCCAGCACTTGGGAGGCAGAGGCACTTGGATTTCTGAGTTCGAGGCCAGCCTGGTCTACAGAGTGAGTTCCAGGACAGCCAGGGCTACACAGAGAAACCCTGTCTCAAAAAAATTAGAGAGAGAGACAGAGAGAGACAGAGAGAGAGAGAGAGAGACAGAGACAGAGACAGAGACAGAGAGAGACAGAGATAGATCATAAATGGCTATCAGAGCAGGCATGGTATTGGGGATTAATTAGATATAAGCATTTTGTTGATTGACAAACTTGATCAAGACACTACAATGCCTAGCTTTTCTCCTAAGGAGGGAAGCTCAGCACATGGCCAGAGAAGCAGGTATGGATAGAAGAGCCAGCTCAGCTTTGACTTTGAATAATTGGTGCTCTTCCTTGGTCTTCATGCCATGGGAGCCCTCACTCCTTTCAGCCTTTAGGGCTCTGCCTGCAGAGTAAGCTTTGCTTATTCTTGTAGCTCACACTAGGTCCATGTTGAGTCTGTGAATAGTTTAAAGGAAGGCTATCAATGGGTCAATGAATCCCACACATGCTTTTCTATTTTGAGGACAGAAAAGGCTGGTTCTCACCACTTAGTTATCTATACAGAAGCATTCCCTCTGACCTCAGGACAGCCTCTCACTGCCCTCATAAGGTGGTGTCTCTGTCCTAACCTCCACAGGGCGTCCTTCACGTCCTTGTTCCTTAGACTGTAGATAAGGGGGTTGAGCATGGGAATGACCAGGGTGTAGAAGATGGAGACTACTTTGCCCTGCTCCATGGATGTCACAGCTCCTGGCTGTGCATACATGACAAAGAGAGTCCCATAAAACAAAGACACGGCTGTCAGGTGAGAGCCACAGGTGGAGAAGACCTTGTGCCTCCCAGATCCCGAGTGCATCCTGAGGATGGTCACGGTGATGTAACCATAGGAAACCAGGACAGCTAAGGTGGTGCTCACAATGATGAACCCACAGAGGCCGAAGAGAAAGAGCTCATTGAGAGCCGTGCTGGCACAGGCCAGCTGGAGCAGTGGGGGCACGTCACAGTAGAAGTGGTCAATACGGTTGGAGCTGCAGAAGGGCAGCTGGAACGTGAGGCTGGTCTGCACAATCGAGTTCAGGCAGCCTCCACAGTAGGTGCCCAGGACCAGACGGACACAGTTTATAGGGCACATGGTCACAGGGTACCTCAGGGGACTGCAGATGGCCATGAAACGGTCATAGGCCATCACAGCTAAGAGGAAAGTCTCCGTGGTAGCCAACAAAGAGAAAAAGAAGAACTGAGTGGCACAAGCCTCAAAGCTGATGATTTTGGAGGAGGAGAGGAAGTTGGCCAGGGCATTAGGGGCAATGGCAGAGGAGTAACAGAGATCGACAAAGGACAGGTTCTTGAGGAAGAAGTACATGGGGCAGTGCAGGCGGGCATCCAGGGTGATGACCGCGATCATGGTGAGGTTGCCCAGGACGGTCACCACGTACAGGACCAGGAAGACAGCAAAGAGCAGGGCCTGGATTTCTGCACCTCCCCCAAATCCTACCAGCATGAACCCGTGCAAGGACACTGAGGAGAGGCTTCCATTTCTGTGGACTGTTGTGGCCATGAGTGGTGACAGATGCAGAGAGATAGATGCAGGCAGAGACAGGGAGCAGATCTCACTGGTGCAGTTGGATGTTTCATAGACTGCAGGAAAGTGTTGGTGACATGCTGTCCACTGTGCAGAAGATCCCTGTCTTCTCTGATCTTCTGCCAGATGGGCTGATGTGGCCTGAAAGAGTGACATTTTCCTCTAGTTTACTTAGTTTGTGGCAACCTCTCCTTGTGAATGGGACTGAGCTGTAATCTAAGGATTTAAAGAGGCACCTAGATTCCAGCGGCCCTCAGGTTACAAATAGTCTTTTAGCATCTCCTTTCAGCTAGTGTTACATCTGAGTTGCTTGCTCCCCACTGTTGGAAGATGCTGCCTTTTGTACACTTGGCTGCCAAGACCCACCCCACATTTCCCAAATGCCATGTTACTGACTGAAGAAGGTTTATGAGCGTCTCCTGCCCTTCCAGCCCTGTGCTGGCTGACTCTTCCATCTGTAGGCTGAACGCAGAGCAGGGATCAGCCCTCCCTACACTGAAGCTGCATGTCTTGTGGCTTGCAGAATGCTGACCACATCTCCGTAGCTCTGGCTCCAAGCCTGGTCCAGAGTGTGTGCAGAGACTGATTGATTGATTGATTGATTGTGAGAGGTTTCTGCTAATATCTAGGTGTTGGAGACCATGGTGATTGTACCCTAGGACCGTGTACTGAGAATCCAGGACCGGTGCCCAGACATATTTGGGACATGGATATAACCTCCAACCTCATCTCACTGGCAGCTTTTTTCCCTTCTCCACCTCAGCTTTGGGGATTTATAGGACTTTATTCTTTACCATTGAAGACTAGACAAAACTGGCCCCTACTCTGTCCTTGCGATATTCATGATCACTTTCTCTTATTCATAGTGACCACAGTACTGACAACCAGTAGAGTCCTCTGTGAAGCTACCTAGCACTTTTCTGTTAGTTCCCAGAAGGGAGGCAAGAGGGTGCATTGCTGAGGAGCCTGGCTAGGGAGAGAGCTGTATCTCCTCCATTGTCCTGGGATGCCTCAGGTGGCTCAGAGATCTGGACTGGGTGAATCCAATGATGTATCTACTACTTCCCTCTATGGTCCAAGAGGTGGAATGGGCTGGAGGAACCCATGAGACAACTGTGCACTGTGAGACTACCCCACTGCGAGTTCAAAGGTATAAATGTATTCATTTTGCCTTCACACTCTCAGAGATTCCCAAAACCCTCCTGATGCTTGGTCACACTTCCCTTCACAGAGAGTGTAAAATGCCAGGGCATGCTAATGTCAAGGCTGTCCTTTGATTCCTGATGGAGGAAAGACAAACACAACCTCTCAGCTTGTCAAGGATACAGGGTATCCTCAGAATCAGTGGGAATGGCAGGTGGCCAAGGGCCAGGGATGCTGCCCTGCTGTGAGAAATCTGACTGGCAATGTCTACAAAGGACAGCTCTGTTCCCCTTGGCCCTGACCGTCCTGATCCAGCAGAACTATTCTCCCCTGTGATCTGGTTAGAAGCAGCCTCTCCATCTGCAGAACTGGACAAAGGTAGACACCCACCACCACCAAACTATAACTCTGACCTGTACACAGGCCAGGGATGATCAGGACAGGGCATGTCAGTTTACTGAGGCGGGCCCCGAGTGTCCACTCTGTGCTCACTCCATCCTTTTTCTCTCTACCCACATGCTCTCCTACTCCTCACAGGTGACATATTGAACCTACCTTTCTTAGGTGAGAGTCAGGTCTACTCCAAGGTCACACAGCCAACATCCAAGTTCCCAGTGCCCCTGTACTGCTGAGCCTGGTCTCTGAGCAACGTACAGAGGTGGACATCAGTTGGTCCTGTCTCCTTTTCAGATCAGTTATGGCTTTCTGGGCAGTGGAGTAAAGTAAGCATGGGCACAGGTAGGCACCAGGGTCCCTGTGAGACTCTAGGTGGGCAGATTCTGGCTACATTAGATGTGGGTCTTCTGAAGAGAGATACAGGACTTGCCTCCTCCCTTGACCCATTAGCTGGGCAATGTGAGATGTTTGCCTTTGGGGTCACCCTGCTTGAGAAGATTCTCTGCATCTGGTAGAACAGGGACGTCCGTGTATCCTCCAGTGGCTAATTAGGAAGGCACTGGCCTCTGCCAGCTGGGATTCCAATTCCCTGGGCTTCAGGGCTGCAGCCTGCCTGTGGCCTCTGCCTCTGTTATGGATGGAGTTTGTGACCCCTGGGAAGACTCAATCCGATTGTAATTAAAAGGGATTTATTGATTAGCTGCTAGCAGGATGAATAATCTCTGAGACAAATTTGAGAGTGCCACAGGGGGTGGGGAGGGGGAAGGAAAGATTTGTAATAAAGGGGAAAACCACAAGAAGACCTTCATTCTCTATACAAGCAAGCAAAAGTTGGTCTGATCTGCCAAGGTTAAGTGACCCAAAACAATTTTTGGATATCTGTGTAAGCAAGTTACAGAATCCCCAAAAGAGCAGTTAGTTATATCATAACAAGTGGGTGGGGGTCGCTGAGTCAGGGTGGTTGGGAGCTTATCTTCTAGAGACTGGAGTTAGAGACAAATGGCCAGTGTGTTCCAATGCATGCCTAGCATAAAATGAAGTATTTTTAGCCACACCTCATTGGTACTCTCTGTGGTGGGTTGGCAGGAAGCCTGCAGTCCTCAGCAGAAGTAATTCAGAGAGACCCTGGCCCAGTGTACCTCATCTGAGCTCATCATACCTCTGAGGTATGAACAATATGGCCTCAGGACATAGGCCTTGCTGCTGCTGCTCCCTCTGGCCTTGTTGATGTGAGGAGCCTGGCCCACAGCACTGGACCCTCCCCCTCCTTCCAAGGCATTACCTGGCTCCTGTCAGCACTATTAGGAATCTAGGTTGATGACCCCAAATTTATTTCTTCTTTGGTTGTGTTAACCACATGAATGAAATCTTTTGTGGGGAGGGGGAAATTGAAAGTTTACCTCTGTATCTTGTGAGCATCAGTTCTATGCTCTCCCAGCTTTGACCTAGGGTATTTTTGCTAATAATTCTCCAGGTCAAATTAAATCCTAAACATCTGGGAATACAACACAGCTCAGCTTATTTCTGTCCAAAACTCTGGCCAGGGCGGTGGTTCCAAAGAGCACTTCCTATGAGGATATGTAATTTTCTTTCTATGGTGGCCCTACCAGCTCACTAGACCACAGTCTTTGAGAAAATCCCCAAGCACATCACTGGACCATACAGAATTAACTCTAGTTCAGCAAATGAAGAAATGAAGATAACATTTAAGCAGTCTACTTAGACTGTGGCAGCCATCCCAGAGGTCATCCTATACCCAAGTGACTAGTGGCTTCTTGTCATACCACAGTCCACATTTGCTCACAATGTTGGCTTTTGAGTTGGAACATATTTTCCAGTGTTTTGTTAGCTATCCATGTGTCACAAGTCCTTCAGGCCTAGTTTTGTCCTGGGTAGTTTTGTTTTGTTTTGTTATGGCCAAGTTGATACAAGCCATGCCCAATTGAGAAGAAACCTCAGTTGAGAAAATGCTTTCACCAGATTGCCCTGGGGGACCTTTTTCTTGATTGGTGCAATCTGGATAACCCCTCCCACTGAGGGCAGTGCCATCCTTGGGCAGATGTTCCTTGTTGAACAAATTATGGAGAGCAAACCAATAAAGCAGTGTTTGTGCACAGTGTTTTGCTTCAGATTTTGACCCCAGGTTCTTGCCTCGAGTTCCTGCCCTGGCTTTCCTCAGTAGACTGTGACTCAGGATGAGTAAGCCAAATAAACCCTTTCCTCTGCCAAGCTGGCAATGATCGTTTATCACAGCAACAGGAAGCAAGCTAAGACAGTCCTGCCAAGGTTGGCTTTGGTCAATGATTTATCACGCCAATGGAACAGACTAAAACACCAACATTGGAAGCAGAGTCATAAATCATATTTCATATAAAATCTCCTAACATTTTAGCATCTTGCAACGTTTTTAATTTGGTCGCAAAATAAAACAAATGACTGAGTGACCCAGATCCTACTCTGTGACTCACAACATCCGTTAGAGCAAGCCTATGGTCCTACAGAGAAGAGGCGGTAGAGAGAGGAGATGATTTTCAAGAAAGAATGGAGAATCGGCTGGTTAAAGAGCACTTTAGAAGCAAAACAATGGAGAACACCCAGCATGGAAGTGTGCAGGTGTGAGCCACAAGGAGTGCCCTAAGTCCCAGCCCTTGGAAGGCAGAGGCAGGAGAACCAGGCATTTGACACCATCCTGGCTACATAGTGATTCTCTGCCTCTACAGAAAAGAAAATACTATGAAAAGAGACATTCTGGCAGCTATGATTATGGTAATTTACAATATGCACAGAATCAGAATAGCATAGTGAACTCTAAGTACCACTCATTCAGCTTCTATAGTAATCAGCTCAGTGAGCTTGGGGAGGTATTGTGGAATCTTTCCTCAGCACAGCACCCAGAGCCTTGCCTTATTTCAAAACAAGCAGCAAACATCGTGTAATTTCTTTAATATGTATTTTCTACACAGCTATAAAATGTAAAGCGTTTATGTTTTAGAAAAGTGCCCAGTAGCATTCCATTCCCTAATGGAAAATAATTCCCCGACGTCATCAACTGTCCATCAGCATCCGTACATGCTACAACCCCATTATATGATGTGATTTTTGTGTAGCTATTCAAATAAGCCCAAAAGACATTCTTTGGGATCTGTGATGGCTTCTACTTTATGCAGGGCCCGCCTATCACTTTATTTTGTTGCTCTTGTTTATGAGGAAGCAGAGGATGCTGGTGCTATTTTTAAAATAGATGTGTAGAATCTCCCATGGTCCGAACTTAATAGTGTCGTTCCACTGATGCTCTGAGATACCCCTCCATCCTGTGTGTCCCCTGACAGTTGACTCTAGAGGCCTAATTGGAATCCAGTTGCTGGTATCATATGGGCGTCGTTGACAAGTCTGGGTTGCAGGAGGCTCTGGACTCTTCTCAGAAGAAATGTACCCATCTGTCCTTCTTCTGTATGGAAATGGCCACTAACAGCACTACCCAGTTTCATCAATTCAATAAAGGTTCCAAAATGGTGGCAAGGATAGTGTTCTGTGAAGATAATCTTTGCTGTACAGACAACTACTGTCCTCTGAGAAACAACCTTTGTATTTGCTTTGGGTCTTAGAGGAGACTAGACACTTAATTTTGGCTGCCATGTCCTCATATGTATAGTTATGTGGGAAACACTGGAGAAACACTGGCTCCATCTACCTCCTTAGAGACCATTTCAAAATGCCAAGTTGGCTCATTAGTACCCTCTAGTGGTCATTACTTTTTGTGTCAGCAAGAACCCAAGAGCAGGCCTTCATGATTCACTCCACTGTAATTGTGGATTTTCTTGAGCTAAAATGATCTCTTCTTTACTCATTGGGAGTCACTCTAATTTGGTTTCACAATCAAGTAAATAGAATGAAAGTGTGGATTGGTGCAAATCCATCAGGATATGCATGGTGGTCTATGCCTGTAATCATTAACTGTGGAGGCAGCATCAGGAGGGTCACATGTTCAAATTCAGCTTGAGCTACTAGTGAGGCCTTGTCTCAGAAGCAAACACAAACCAACGAGAGCCCAAAGATAATCCAGAGTTTTGCCAGCTTGGATGTAAGAGCCTAACTGGTATGGAAGAGACACAACTTTCATATGAAAATTTAGAAAATACAGAAGTAAAATGCCTGAAATTGTTAAGTCATGAAAACTCTGATGTAACTATTTACATAGGGATTAAGGGAAGAAGTTCACCTATAAAGACATGGTTCACAATGAAAATGTTCAGCTAGGGCTGGAGAGATGGCTCAGTGGTTAAGAGCACTGGCTGCTCTTCCAGAGGTCCTGAGTTCAATTCCCAGCAACCACATGGTGGCTCACAACCATCTGTATTGAGTTCTAATGCCCTCTTCTGGTGGGTCTGAAGACAGTGTACTCATATGCATAAAATAAATAAATCAATCTTTAAAAAAGAAAAAGAAAATGTTCAATCTAGCTGAACAGGTGAAAAATTATGTTGTCTATAGTCAAGAGTGGCTTAAAATTATATATAAAGAGGCTGACAGAAGTTGTACCTATCACATGCTTTTGCTGTGGGACATAGAGAAATCAAGGTGAAACTGAGCTACAAGTTCTGGATGGCTGATTGGAAAGTGCTCTGCAGGCTGCTTGCAAATCGTCATCCTTGTCACCACTTATACTCAGTAGTGGACATAGCATGCTTACTGACCTGCCAGGCAAGATGAGCCCACTGGCGCAATCATGACATGGATGTCATGCAAGAAACCAACCATATTCTGGTTGGATTTGAGGACCACTCGACAGGAAGAGATTCACATCTGATACCGTAAACCTAGTCACACCCACCTGTACAAGTCCTGTGAAGGCAATCACAGCTACCAAGATACAAAAGCACACTGGACATGCTGTGCACAGAAAACAACATTCCATGCATCCACCTCATCTTCTTGATCTTACATTAATCTTTTCCCTTCTCTATAAGGTTTCTTGAGCCTTAGAGGGGGTAAGAGAGATGCCCCTTTCAGGGGTGAGCTTTCAACAGTTGTTTATTCCCAGTACTTTGACCAGCTATGGGATCTCTGCAATAACCACTGTCCACTGCACATGACGTGGCTGTCAAATTACCTCATAAATATTCATGTTTATGCTAATATACCACACAAATTTAATGAATATTCGTGTTTATGCTAATAGTTATAGGCAGCTAATTACTGCTGAGGAAAAGATGATGGTCGTAAGTAATAGTCTTAGGCAAGTTTTCCATGCTCCTGTAAATAACCCCTTACTCGTGCTCCTGGAGTGACTCTAATTAAACTCATTTGTTTACTCCCTTAAAGTGGACATAAAAGTAGAAATGGGGATAGGAAAGGGAAGGGTGTCAACAGAAACGGGAGGGAGAAGAAAGGGCAGTGGGGGGTTCTAATAAAAGTAGTCCTATTCAGACATAAGAATGTGTAACTAGTACACACTGATAAGTTTTAATAAAATACATAAGAGAAAAATATATACCAACAGTGTTTACAATTAAAGAGGGAAAGCACCTGCAAATCATGGCTAAAATGCTTTATTACATCTCTCTCCGAAGTGAACAAAATAGGAAAACTGGCAAATGACTTAAAACCGAGTAAAAATACAATAACATACATGAGAGAGAGAGAGAGAGAGAGAGAGAGAGAGAGAGAGACCTAGAGCAGAGTGTTTATCAAGACAGAGTATTTTCCTGAAACATTATGTAGATCAGGCTGGCTTCGAGCTCACAGAGATCTACCTGCCTCTGCCTCCCAAGTGCTGGTATTAAACCGTGTGCTACTATGCTGGGCTTGTTTTGCTTTTCTTAATAGACTCCAGTTTTGCTTCACCACAGTTCACCCTGAACTGGCTACAACTGAGTGGAGGTCCCTAAGAAGGATGTTTGCTGCACAGCTGGCAGCATTGGGTGACATCTGATGTCAATGACTCTCTCTCTCTCTCTCTCTCTCTCTCTCTCTCTCTCTCCCTGAACAAAGCACCTTAGACCACTTACCCATTCTGGTGGTACTGGTATCCTCTGAAGTATTGATGGTAAGTTTTTGTGATGGCTGCTTCTCTGCTGGAGAGTCTGGTCCAGCTCACTACTCCTGGGACTGAACTTTGCACATAGCAGTTACTCCCTGGCTTGCATTGCTTTCATTTCCTCACCAACCCCCGTTTCTGGCTGGAGACCTCCCTAGTATCTACTGCATGCCAGCCGTGCTGGAGGCGGAGACTCCCACAGAGGTTTCTGTCTTGTCTTCTTGAGCCAGATGGGAGCAATTGCATTGCTTAAAGGATGAATCTATGGATATTCTAAGCCACCGCCATGCCTTAGATAAAGTCGGAGAACTGTCCAAGGCATTGTTGTGGTGAGTGACCTACAGGAGCTGACCACACTGATCGGAACACTTTAGACCTAAGCCTTATTTACAGGGAAACCTCTTGTCTTCTTCCTGTGCATACCAAGACTCCTGTGGCCCTCCTCCCAGTCCTGTGCTAATTGCTATGTCCAAAGCTCGGTCTCAGGAGGAGTGAACTGGACCAGTCTCTCTGAGGGTCCTACCACACGGCTTTACAATGGCAGCCTCAAGCTTTCCCTTCTTAGACGCCCATTTTTGCTACTATTTCTGGGTCCTAACTGAACAGTATTTCGTGAAAGGGGGACGGTGACTCTTCAGTTTGTTGCCTTGCTATCCTCTGTCGCTTTATCTAAGGGAGGAAGCGTCCTTTGTGCTCACAGCCATTCTCTTATTGGCATCATCTGATGGATAAAGTTAATGCACTTTCTTTAGGAGAGACCACGTCATATAAAGACACACTCCTCTTTGTTCCTGGCACTGTAAGGGGAAACAGCAATGGGAAGTTTCTCTTCTAGGTCAAAATGTCAAACAATGGGTCAAAAATAATTTCTTATTTTTAAAAAATAAGACTTATTCTTTTAAAAATTATTCCTATTTCTGACATTAACAGGAAATTTGCGACACGTTGAACCTGTCTTTCCATGGATGCTTGCTTCATTTCCTTTTCTCAAACAATAGAATCTAAAGTGAAAACAGATGAGCGTAGACCCTACAGGGTCTCATTACACAAGGCTAAGGCCTGAGCAGGCACGTGCACCTAGTAATGACGTTATCAACAATAAATAAATTAGCAGTGGTTTGTGGGATCTGCATCAAAGCTAAGGAAAATTAACCACTGATGTGCTGTCAGTGCCCAGTAGGTGGCAGTGTAGGACAGGCCAGGGCCATACCGGTGAGCACTAGAAGGCCTCAAAAATGTCTCCTGATTCTTTTTTGTTTCTCTATCATTTTAGACACACAGCAAACACAGGGACAAGGCAAAGCTCCACATAACCTAACACCTATTTCTAAAAACTCACCATTAGTCTGCATTTACATAATTGAGATCATTTTAAAGGCAGATGGTTAAAAACAGAAACTGATCTTTTTCACAGTTTGGCATGGATATAAATTAGGAAGTAGAGAAACTCAGCTCAAAAATGGATCAGTCAGATTTCACAAGATTTCACACATTTCACAAAATGGTCTGCCATTCCCGGTGCTTAGATAATTTCATGTCATCGTGTCAGAGCCCAAAGGTGTGGTGGGGGCTTGTGAGGTTTACTGAGCCCTGTGCTTATGGAAACAGAGGGTTCCTTTGAGGGTTGTAGTGGTTTTGAAGGTGACGACACAGGCTCATGCACTTGGTCCCCAGCTGGAGACACTATTAAAGGTTTAGCATGTGTAGCCTCTCTAGAAGTGTGTCACTATGGGAAGAGCTTGAGATTTTAAACTCTGACTCGTTTCTGTCTGCTCACTACTTCCCAAGGACAGACACAGTGTGACCTACTGCATACATTCCTGCTGCTGTGCTTTCTCTGAGGATTATACACCTCCTAACCGTAAGCCAAAATAAACCCTGAGTTGTTTTGGTCAGGTACTTCATGTCACAACAATAAGGAAAGGAAGGAAGGAAGGAAGGAAGGAAGGAAGGAAGGAAGGAAGGAAGGAAGGAAGG
>JANHMN010000017.1:11457354-11468497 GCA_030674055.1 Rhabdomys pumilio
AGGAAGGAAGGAAGGAAGGAAGGAAGGAAGGAAGGAAGGAAGGAAGGGAAGAAGGGAAGAAGAAAAGAAGGAAAGAAACAAACAAACTAGGGGCTTCTCCATAGATAAAATGCTTGCTAAGAGAGCATGAGACCTGACTTTGAGTTCCTAGCATCTGTGTAAAATACCCACTTCCTCAGTATACTGTCCTGCCACCCTGGTATGAGACCACATGTAGCTGCAGTCAACTGTGAGGCAAAGGGTGTCTGGATTTGAGGTCACGTCTCATGATTGGCCTCTTCTGTTTGGTGAGAGAACATTAGGAGCTCTGCTTATAGCAGAAGAAAAAGTCTCAAATATGACAACAGATCAATTCCAAGCCCTGATACTCTTGGTTGGTTGTGCTCCCAGCATCGTAATGCAGCCTGTGTACAGATGGAATGTGCTGGTACTTTTCTGAATCTCTCCTCTATACTGTCCAGTACGGACTTTCCTCCTTCTTCCTGTCAAATGGGCTTCTGACTAAGGAGTAATCCTCTCCAGGAAGTCTGCAAGCTGATTCTTCACTTTTGCACCACTATCATGTACGAGATGAGGATGAGTCTACACTTGGGTAAGGGCAAGCACTAAGATGCTGCCAACTGGTGTTTTCTAGCATTGAGTTCTAACATTGAAGATGACATCACCTGGGTTGTTCCCTCTTCATTGCTAAAAACCAATTAAGATGGCAGAAAGGGGGAGGGGATAGTGTGACGGAGGACAGAAGAAACCAGAGGAAGAGAGGATGGTGGGAGAGATGATATCACTGAAACTGAGTTAACACACCACTCATAAACATTCCAGAACTGCTCAAAGAAATGAAGACTTTGACCAATTAAACCTGAAACCTGGGAATGTTGGGGTCTGGAGGCCATGACTAGATCCTTAAAGAAAATCAATGGAGACCTGCAGGGTGCCCAGAAAGGGCAAGTGGGTTGATTTTTCACCTTGACTCTGTCTGTCTACTTTCTACTTCCCAATGGCAGATGCCTTCAGCCTTCAGCCATGCTTAGAGATCAGTTCCCATCCTGAGTCTCCTGGGCAGGAACAGCATGGCATCAGACACATAGGGAAGTGACACAGACAAACTCCGTGGGCAGAGGAAAGCAGACTATTGTAAAGTGAAGCTCACCAAGGTTTCCTTCTTGCTTGGAGACATCTGTGAAGAAGAGTAACTCCTCGCTATAGTTGAGGCTGCCAGGCCAAGTTTGGAAGGTTCCGTGCACTGGGAATCCTACTGTAGCGTCATCTCTAACCCCTGGCTGGTGGTTGAAGGAATATGCTGGGAGCCAATTGTGTTTAGGCCCCTGATGCCTCCAGCAGTAAACTATGCTACCCCTTGAGGAAGGCAGCTTCATGGACAGAGGAAGGTGAGAAAGCAGCAACATCCATCGTAAAACAGAGGAGGATTCTCCAAGCTACTGTTCTCAGCCCATTCTTAATCTAGATCAGTGTGAGGATGGGTCAGCATACAGTTTCCAAGGACTTAGAAGGCTCCAAGAAAAAGTCCCCACTTCAGTGATGAGAGAAAAGTAAAGAGTTATGAAGAATTCCACAGCCATGAAGCTTCTTTTTGGAGGTGTTGACTACGGTGACCACACCTGCTTTTTGCCATAGAGCTCTGCCTTCTGTCTGAATGGAAGTGTAAATGATCCAGTCTTCTTCACATTATGGAGCACTTGAAGACAAAGAATGTGCCTCATTCACATTGTGTAAATGCCTGGCAAATGATAGACATTCAAGAAAGACCGGGTAGATGGTGAACAGGTGGGTGTGTTGATGGATACATGGGGGATGGATAGATGGATGGGTAGAGGAAAAGAGCCAGGAAGGCAGAAAATCAGAAACAAAGAAAACAGGATGGGTAGACGTAGAATAAAAAAAAATTACTCTTGTTTCCCAAGGATCCTTCCTTGCTGTGAGTGACCCTTGCATGGCTGCTGCTGCTGACATTAGCCACTCTCCTTCAGCAGACTGTCTCTGTCCCAGCCTCCTGAGGGCATCCTTCACATCTTTGTTGCGCAGACTGTAGATGAGGGGGTTGAACATGGGGATGACCAGGGTGTAGATTATGGAGACCACTTTGCCTTGCTCCATGGATGCCACACCTCCTGGCTGGCCATATACAGCAAAGCTAGTCCCATAAAACAAGGACACAACTGTCATGTGAGAGCCACAGGTGAAGAAGAGCTTGTGTTGCCCTGATCCTGAGCGCATCCTGAGGATGGTCACAGTGATATAACCATAAGAGATGATGACCACAAACACAGCACACACAATGATGAAGCCACAGAGGCCAAACATGACAAGATCATTGAGATCTGTATTGGTACAGGCCAGCTGGAGCAATGGGGACATGTCACAAAAGAAGTAATCAATGTAGTTTGAGCTGCAGAAGGGCAGCTGGAATGTGAGGCTGGTCTACACAATGGAGTTTAGGCAAGCCACACAAAATGTCCCCAGGATGAGACGGGCACAGGTCATAGGGCACATGGTCACAGGGTATCTCAGGGGACCACAGATGGCCATGAAATGATCATAAGCCATTACACCTAAGAGCACAACCTCAGTGCCAGCCAACAAGGAGAAAAAGAACTGAGTGGCACATCCTGCAAAGCTGATGGTCTCAGAAGAAGAGAATATGTTGTCCGGGGCATTAGGGACAATGACAGAAGCGAGGCAGAAGTCAACAAAGGACACGTTCTTGAGGAAGAAGTACATGGGGCAGTGCAGGCGGGCATCCAGGGTGGTAACCACAATCATGGTGAGGTTGCCCAGGACGGTCACCACGTACAGGACCAGGAAGACAGCAAAGAGCAGGGCCTGGGTCTCTGCACCGCCCCCAAACCCTACCAGCACGAACCCCTGCAAGGACACTGCTGAGAGGAGGCTTCCATTTCTGTGGACTGTTGTGGCCATGAGTGGTGACATATGCAGAGAAGGAGATGCAGGCAGAGAGAGAGAGAGAGGGAGCAGATCTCACTGGTGCAGAAGCATCTTCCACACACCGCATTAACCTGCTGGCGACATGCTGTCCACAGTGCAGAGGAGTTCGCTAGCTGCTCTGATCTCCTTTCAGATGAGCGGATATGACCTAAAAGGAGTCATTTTTTTTCAGATTTACTTAATTAGTGAGGTTTTTCTGAGCTCTCCCTATGAGGAAGCATAAACTGTGCTCTAGGATACGAAGGGACTTACAGACCCTAGTGACTCTCAGAGTACAGGAAGCCTTTCAGTAACCCTGTGCTTGCCTCTGGACTCTGCCTCCTCACTTCTATGAGAAACTCAAAAGCAGTTCTATTGATGTAGCTGTCTCCCGAGTTCCACTAACTGCACCCCCCAACAATTACCACCCCTAAACTGAGTTATTATTCTTACTGATTCACAAATGTTCATGAGAATTCTATGTCCTCCAACAAGTTGCCTGGGTGATTCTCTCACCTGTAGGATGGAATCAGAGTAGAAAACCACTCTTCCCACACTGAGGTTGTCTCTGTGGCCCCCACGGAACTCTGACCTCACCTCGGCATCTGGGTCTCCAGTGCTGGTGTGCAGTGACAATCAGTGTGCAGACTCTGCTTCCTTAATGTGTGGGGTTGCTGCTGCCACTGTCCAGATGTTGGAGATTTCAGTGAGGGAGTAGCCCCATGTTCTCAGAAGCACCAAGACTAGGGCCTGGACATGTTTGGGACATGCTGATGGCCTCTAACTTGATGTCATTGCCAGTTCTGTTCCCTCCTCTAACATTAGTTTTGGGGGGGTTCATAAGGTCTTACTTTTTCCCATTGAAAATGAGAAGAAGCTGGCGACTGCCCAGTGTCTTTGGCCATTCATGAACAGTTTCTCTTATTATTATGTGCACAATCTGGAACACATACAACTGTCCTGTGGGGCTAGCTGTGATTGTTATTGTTTTTTCCAGGAGGAATTTTTTTCCAGGGGGCTGACGGAGTTAAGACCCTGGCTACAGAGGAATGGAATGTCTATTCCACACCATTCTGTGATCCCAGGGAAATCTCAGAGCTGTATGAGTTCAGTTGTTGCCATGTCCACCATCCTGGGCATACAGTGAGGACACCGGCTCTGAAGGACTTCATCTAATCCCTCCATGTACTTTGTAACTATCGTTCCCATTGCATGCTCAAAGGTGTGCATGAAGCTTTATGCTCACTCCTAATGCAACAGCCATGGTTCTAGGTACTTACCACATGTGTTTGCTTTGTGCTCAGTGTGATGTGGATAGATAGGTCTATGCCACAGCTGGTCCAAGGTTTCCTGTTGGAGGAAGGACTAGTATCATATCTCCAGCTTGCCAAGGATTTAATCCATCTAGAGACATAGGTATAAGAGGAAGGTGGCCATGGACAGCTCTGCTATAGGAGATCCAGGTTATAGGGACTGTGAAGGGACAGCCTGTACCCATCTCAGCATTGCCTCTCCTAAGTCAGCAGCATCACTGTCCTTTGATGGATCCAGAGCTTCTGCCCAGTTGACTGCAGAATTGGAACTGGTGGTCACGATGATGTCCCCTGGGCGCACCCTCCCAGTACTGCTAGCCCTGACTGGGAATAATGTGAGGCTTTGCCACACAACAGAACAGCTTTGTCTCCAGAGTTACATTCACAATTATTGCTGAAAACACAAACCTGATGTCCCCAGTGTGTCTCCTTCTTTCAGTATCCTTCAGAATCAACACACTGACCTCACCTTATCTAGCTGAGACCCAGGACTCACCCAAAGTCAGATAGCTATCATGCATGCTTCCCAGATTCCCATGTTATTGAGGCTGGTCTGTGCTGAATATAGACACCAGAGTGCCTTTTATCTTCTGAGGTTAGCTATGGATTTCTGGACAATAGAATGAGCTAGGTATGAGCAGATGTGTAGATCTGCTCCTCGTGATAGTCTGTGTGTGCAAATCCTGTATGCAGCAGGTTCTACGTCTTGTGAGATATGAGGTCTGACTTTCCTGGCCTTCCTTCCTCTCCCATACCTGTTATTGGGGCAGTGTTTGGGCATCAGTACTTGGGTTTTCTCTGTTGGGGAGTATATTGCGCATGGTAGAGTTGGGACTGACAATCTCCAGTGGCCAATTAAGGAGACATTGTCTTCTGTGGCATATGGGGTTCAAACACCCTAGCCTCCAGAGGTATAACACTGGCTCTGGACAATATCATCCGCATAGCCTTTCTCTCCTGGTGAGTTGGCAGGAAGATTGTGGTCCTCCTGGACTTGAGAGGGCCCTATCAGGAATTTGACAGATGATTCAGAGCAATCTTGCCCAGTATCCCTCATTAAAGTCGTTATCTGTTTAGGGCATGATGACCTCTTGGCCGTAGCCTCCTCCTCCCTCTGATTATGCTGACCTGAGGAAGGATTTATGGAGCCCTGCATGGCACTGTTCAGCCTGTTCCTCCATGGCAGCCTTCTCAGGCCATTGAGCCTTCAGTGTTCTCAGGATCCAGTGTAATTGGTCTCAATTCTCTTCCCGACCACTGAGCAGACTGTTAAGTGATCAGTTTTTCTATCTATATTTCCATGGAATGATGCTCCTCTAGTTCTTAGCCCCATGTTACTCCTCTTCTCCCCTTAAATAGGCAGGCAGAGACCTTTGCTCCATGGAGGGAGAAGATCCATGGTCCTGTTCATCCTGAGTCTGTTTCAGCAAATGGACCCTTAACCATCACAAATAATTAGGATAAGAAGAATACGAGTCCAAGGAGGAGTGAAGCAGGATAGAAAGACAGAGAGAATTAGGGAGATGAGAAAAGAGAAAAGAAAAAAAATAAACTTGGGATCTGGCTCACACTGACCGCTGACTACTGAGAGTTAATATTTTTCATATAATTGATCAGATGACCTCACAGGGTCTATACCTGAGAGAGATCTCAAACAAGAGTGTTAAAGCAGCTGGTGAACACTTCTTTCAGTTTTTAACTGTCTTCTCCTTCTTCCTCAATCACAAACCTGATTTCATAGACTATCTTCCAATCTCATTTACAAAAAAAAAGTTCTTTGAAAGAAATGAGCGGCCATCTTGGTTGCCCACTGTGGGGATGTAGGACTGCCTATCTTCATGCTTGGCTCTTTTGTTTTTTTGTGTCTTCATTGAGTCTCTCTGGGTCTGTCCTGCCTGTATTCTCAATTTCTGTAATTAAAGAAGGACAAAGAACTCTTCTAGAATGACTCTGAATAAAGACTGTTCCTGGTAAGCAAAGTCTTACCATGGTGGGTAAATTATTTTATTGCCACTCGCTGAAGTGGTCAGATTTCCCCAAATGACTCTTAACAAGACACTTTCAGAAAAGTCTCTCTTTTCTTCATGATTCTTCATTTTTTAATGGGGGTGTTACACATATAATTTAGATCATTTAGAATTTCAGTAAGTTTAACGATTCTAATCCATTATGATTTGTCTTGCTGCAATCTATCATAGGCATTTGATATTATTTTAATTTCTTAACTGTAGTATCAAACTGTTTTTATTTCTGCAGGCTCCATTTTTTTCTCCAAGTCCTTGTTTTTATGAATCCGTGTGCATGCAAACCTAGAATTGGGCGACCCTAGTGCTATGAAAAATGTGATCAAGAAATCTTGGAAGTTAGGATGAGAAGGATCGCAAAGAAGTAATTGAATTTGGACAAGATTTTTCTTCCTTGACTTGAGACTCTAATTTCCTTATAGAATTTAAGGATGTTTATCTTCCATCCTGGATGTAGGAAGGTGGATATTCAGGCTATGACTCTGAAGCAATGCCGTTCAAGAGTATAGTTGGACAGGTGTCTTAGTCAGGATTTCTATTCCTGCACAAACATCATGACCAAAAAGCAAGTTTGGGAGGGAAGGGTTTATTCAGCTTACACTTTCCACATTGCTGTTCATCACCAAAGGAAGTCAGGACTGGAACTCAAGCAGGTCAGGATACAGGAGCTGATGCAGAGGCCATGGAAGGATGTTACTTACTGGCTTGTTTCTCCTGGCTTGATCAGCTTGCTTTCTTATAGAATCCAAGACTACCAGCCCAGGGATGGCACCACCCACAATGGACCCTTCCCCTTGATCACTAATTGAAAAAATGCCTTACAGCTGGATCGCATAAAAGTATTTTCTCAACTGAAGCTCCTTCCTTTGTGATAACTCCAGATTGTGTCAAGTTGAGCCAGTACAACAGGGTTTAAGAAAACTGCTGCAATATTAGATTGCCATACACTACTCAGGACCTCACCTACTACCTTCTCAAAGAGATAGTGATATATCAGAGCCCTTTGACACATCCATTCCTACTGATACCCTACTTAATATTGGGAAACGTTAATGATATAGTAAAATATTTATTTAAACATATCTCCTTGGTGACATTGTGGACAATAGGCCAAGAGAGGCATGGTGGAAGCAGGAACTGAGATGAATTAGCAGCTACATAAGGTAGAGGAGGGTGGGGGTATATTATACCTTACAGTGTATATTGAATTTTATGTTGAAATTACCCAGGCAATGGACCAAAAAGGAAGGAAGCAAGAGTATAGAGAGGAAGGGAGTCCTATGCTAACCAGCAGGTGAGCAGATACACCCAGTAGGGACGTCATGGAAGGAGACCAGAAAGAGAAAGTGAAGAAATGGTTATTTCAAGAAATATCGACCCAAAGCTTCTTATGAGGAGCAGAAAATGACACCCCAATTCAAGAAGCTATAAAGATTTTCCAGGGGCCAACACTTACCATGTCCATATAAGGATACTTTGCAAGTTGGTTAACAAACTTAAATATCAAAATTAAAATATAAAAGTGGAATTTGTTAAGGCAGAAACTAAAAAAAAAAAAAAAAAAAAAAGACATTTCATGCAAAAAAACAAACACAAGATCATCAGTGATTTCTTGGCATGTACTCTTTATACATAAAAGAGGGAGTTTCTCATACTTGACCTAGCTTATATAAAGAGCAGGAAGAGGCTCTCCAGGTGGAAAGATTTCTAAAGAGCAGCACTGAGCATCTGAAACTAAAAATCTCCATCATGGAAACGTGAGAAGTTAGAAGATGCTACCATGTGGCATAGCAAATGAG
The DNA here is from genome assembly GCA_030674055.1 of Rhabdomys pumilio. NCBI lineage: Eukaryota > Metazoa > Chordata > Mammalia > Rodentia > Muridae > Rhabdomys > Rhabdomys pumilio. Next base: position 11,465,434 of record JANHMN010000017.1, read on the forward strand.
AAGGGAGAAGAGAAAAGGGGGGGGGGGGAAGAGGAATATTGAACAGTGTTGGAAATACCAGGTGGTCATCAGAATAGGTGAGGACCAGAGAGAATCGGAAAACTGGAGGATGTAGGTCACTCCCTACTGCTAAGACCAACTGGGCCAGCGAGGTGGGCAGTACACGTGAAGGACAAACAAATGTAGAATGAGAAGATAGACAGGGTAAGAATGTCATTAAACACGAGATGTGTGCCACTCACCAATCAGGATGTTCTGAAACTGTTCAAAGAGAGAAAGACTTTGATATCATCTGAACATAAAGCCAGAGAATAATATCTTGGTCTGGAGGCTGAGATTAGATGACTAAGGAAGTAGACCTGCAAGATTTGGGGTCGGGGAGGGGAAATGGGAAGAAGCCTGCTTGGAGGTCAGTCCATTAAGGTTTTCTGGGCAGGAATATTGGAGGAATGAAGGCTCGAATCAGACACATACAGGCCAGGCACATAGACAAGCCCCATGAACAGAGGCCAGCTGGCTGGTATTGGATGGATGTGGGACCCAGAAGCCACACAGTAAGAAACCAAGAAGAGTGGGGATGAGGATGGGGAACAAGACAGGCAGGCACACTCAGGACTCAGGCGCAGGCTCCTGGCCAGTGCCAGAGAGAACCTTAACTCAACAAACCCCCAGAATTGACAAAAAAAAAATGGTGGTCCTTCCTCCACTCCTCACATTGTGGTAGCCACTGAGACTTCATTCTTTCTTGGAGACATCTCTGGTAATAAAGGACCCCTTGGTATAGTCATAAGCTGCCGAGCCAAGTTTTAAAGGTTCTGTGGATTGTGAGTCTAACTGTGGCTTCATCTGGCTGGATGTTGAATAGATGAGCCAGTTGCAATATTGGTTCCTCATGCTTGCCACATGTGATGCCCCACAAGGAAAGCAGCTTCATTAGCAGAGGAAACGGGGAGGAAACAACAATGTGTAAACCCAGGAGGAAGTCTGCAGAACTATCCGTCTTACCCAGTCATTATACTAGATCAATGTAAAAGATGGGTGAGCACACAGCTTCTAAGAGCCACAACCTCGGACGCTCAGAGACATGTTCCTACCTACTGACACTAGGGTCAGTGATGAGCAAAAGGGAGAGGGGCAGGAAGGACTCTCCTGTCACGTAGCTTCACCGGGAGATGTTGGCAGTGGCTTCCACGCTTGCCTCAAGGACTCTGTCTTAATACTTGCCTTCTGTCAAAGCAAAATTGAAAGGGACTCACGATATTTCCAACTATGAACCATTTGCTTTATTGTGGCAAGCAAATGCATTGGTCACAGTTTGTAAGTGCCTGAATAATGTGTTTTAGTTGTGAAGGATGTGGTAGATGGGTAAATGGATTAAAAGATGGAAGAAAGGAATAAAGCCAGAATTCAGTAGAGCAAAAAAAAAAAAAAAATGAAAGAAAATAGAATAAGAATAAAAAAATCAAACTAAAGACACCTATTATCATCCAGGGACATTTTCTTTCCATCACGCTGACTGGATCCCTACTTGCCTTCTCTCTTCACAAGGCTGTGTCTCTGTCCCAGCCTCTGCAGGGCGTCCTTCACTTCCTTGTTCCTCAGACTATATATGAGGGGGTTGAGCATGGGAATGACCAGGGTGTAGAAGACAGATATTACCTTACCCTGGGCCATGGATGCCACTGCTCCAGGCTGTGCATACATGACAAACACAGTTCCATAAAACAAGGACACAGCCACCATATGAGAGCCACAGGTGGAGAAGACCTTGTGCCTCCCAGATCCCGAGTGCATCCTGAGGATGGTCACGGTGATGTAACCATAGGAAACCAGGACAGCTAAGGTGGTGCTCACAATGATGAACCCACAGAGGCCGAAGAGAAAGAGCTCATTGAGAGCCGTGCTGGCACAGGCCAGCTGGAGCAGTGGGGGCACGTCACAGTAGAAGTGGTCAATACGGTTGGAGCTGCAGAAGGGCAGCTGGAACGTGAGGCTGGTCTGCACAATCGAGTTCAGGCAGCCTCCACAGTAGGTGCCCAGGACCAGACGAACACAGTTTATAGGGCACATGGTCACAGGGTACCTCAGGGGACTGCAGATGGCCATGAAACGGTCATAGGCCATCACAGCTAAGAGGAAAGCCTCCGTGGTAGCCAACAAAGAGAAAAAGAAGAGCTGTGTGGCACAAGCCTCAAAGCTGATGACTTTGGAGGAGGAGAGGAAGTTGGCCAGGGCATTAGGGGCAATGGCAGAGGAGTAACAGAGATCGACAAAGGACAGATTCTTGAGGAAGAAGTACATGGGGCAGTGCAGGCGGGCATCCAGGGTGATGATCACGATCATGGTGAGGTTGCCCAGGACGGTCACCACGTACAGGACCAGGAAGACAGCAAAGAGCAGGGCCCGGGTCTCTGCACCTCCCCCAAATCCCACCAGCATGAACCCGTGCAAGGACACTGAGGAGAGGCTTCCATTTGTGTGCTCTGCTGTGGCCATGACTGGGGTCAGCTAAGGAGAGGAAGGTGGAGGTAGAGAGCGGGCGCAGATCTCATTGGTGTTGGATGTTCCACAGCCTGCGGGAGCCTGTTGGTGTCATGTTGTCCACTGTGTAAAAGTTCACCAGGTGCTCTGCTGTGCTGGTATGACCTGAAAGTGGACATTTCCTCTGACCTTTGGCTCACGAGGATGTGCTGAGCCCTGTCTGTGTAGGAAACTGGACTGAGGATCTATAGGTGCAAAGAGGCTTCCTGAGCCAAGTGAGTCTTAGGTACAGCCTTCAGCATCCCTGCAGCTGCCTCTGGGTTGCTTGCTCTTCATCCTCCAAGGCCATTCCCAAGTGACACTATTTTAGAGCCACTCTTGAACCCTGCCCTACATTTCTATCTTACTCACTGTCCATGAAAATGGGAATGAGCAATGATCTTATAATTTCCAGGCTGGAAATCAAGGTTAGAAAATGGCTCTCACCACCCTGAGGCAGTGCCTTCGTCCCCTGCAAGGCTCTCACCACCCTGTGACAGTGCCTTTGTCCCCTGCAGGGCTCTCACCACCCTGAGGCAGTGCC
>JANHMN010000017.1:11472618-11507783 GCA_030674055.1 Rhabdomys pumilio
CTACCTGCTATCTAATCTATCTATCTATCTATCTATCTATCTATCTATCTATCTATCTATCTATCTATCTTTATTTCACTGAGTCCAATTGGTGCCACCTGTATGTACATGGATGTGGAACCATCTGTAGGCATAAAGTTTTTGCAACCTACTTCAAAATTCAAAGTCTCCTCATACCCACCAACCAGCAGAGTTAGTGGAAGAGAAAAGTTATTATTAGGATATGGGGGAAGTGGACCTGTTTAGCAATAATTCTTTGGGGGGGGGAGTGAGCTTAATCTTTTTTGTTAGCAGTTCAGTCCTGTAACAAACACCAAATACAGCTCAGCAGCTGCAGACCAGTCCTCTAGGCAGGCAGAGAGCACACAGGCATCGGCAGCTACAGTCCAGTCCTCTCAGCAGGAAGACTCCACACGAACCAGCAGCTGTAGTTCAACCCTGAAGAAACCACAAGGCTCGACAACAGGCCAGAGGTGAGGCCACAGAAGTGGCAAGCTGCTGCAAGAAGCTCACAAGAAGTTCTTGGGCGAGTTTCTCTTAAAGGTGGTATTACCACAAGTTGAGCTCAACAACACTATGTAAGGTGAACCAATATATGTGTGTTGTTAGCGCAGAATAGTGGAACAAACGAAACCAATGCTCAGTGCTTTCCGCCCACTGTCTGTGGGGCCATATTTATACTCCTTCATCCTGGGTCCTTTCACGTGTTTGCTATAACAAAACACCCTTTCACCTGTGCCTGCTTCAGGCCAACATTCATTTATGTATCTGCTCTAACAAGACATTCTTTCACCCGTGTAACCCAGAAAACCATCATTTGACATAACTGACTTCCAAACAAACCACAAGTTTCCACTTCAGCCATCTACTTGGAGGATCGCTTAGGTTTTATGTTTTGTTTTGTTTTGGGTTTTGTTATATTCTAGATAAATTGTCTGTCATATTTATAACAAGAACATTTTCTCCAATTCTATGCCTGTCTACTCATTTAACCAACGGTGTCCTTTGGTGTACAGAAATTTTTCTGTTTTGTTTTGTTTGCTTGCTTTAATTTCATGAGGTCGTGTGTGTTAACTATTGGCCTTATCTTCTGAAAAGCTGGAATCTTTCCAAGAACATTCTTGCTAATGCCCTTGTCTTGGAGTATTCTTCACAAGTCACTGCTTGATTGGTGCCTGGTTTTGATGCTTCTGTCAAGCTTCTCTTTGTCTGACAAGGATACTGTCTGCTTGTTCCTCTAGTGAGAGCCAGTCCAGCATTATCCTTTCAATCCTGGCCTGGAATGCATCAGGAATGGGTCATATGTGCTTCTGCCGTGTTTCTGCCATTTGTGTCCTATGAGTAGCATGCTATGTTATATAATGGCTAGCAACAGATTCACTCTTTCCCTTCAGAAACATGGAGTCTGTCTCTGCATGGCACATGGAGACTTAGGTTTCTCATCACTAAAAAAAGCTGTTCTCTACCGTCTTCATTCAAATACTTACGGTAGACAGGAGCACATCTTAGTGAGCACGTCTTAGTGAGTACGTCTATACCACTTAATGATGCACCTGTGCACCTGAGTTCCTGTGTCTCAGATGTTTGCAGTTTTGTTTCTGAAAACTGTTTTCCTAATGAAACTATACCTAGTTCCTGGGTTAACTGGGCTCTGCTATGACTCCTATGATGGAATGGAACTATCTAAACCCAACATGCAGGAAACTCCTACTTGTTCCCTACAGTTCCCATATTTTATAGTTTTCCCCAGGGCTTCTTGAGGAACAGCCTAGGGTTACAGCCATCACTTGTCTCAGTTTTGCCCTCCTGATCATGTCCCCCTCTTTTGATAAAACAATATATCTTGTTCCAGGGTGGTGCCCAAAGGCTCATGGGAGGATGGATGGGTTCCTTCCATGTATTGCCCATTTCAGCCAACTAGCTTTTGAAGTATTTATTTGATTACATTTTTATTTTTAAATTGTTTCTAAAAAGCTATTTTTATATTTTATTGAGAATTTCATGCAATATATTTTGGTTATATTATTTCTCCTCCCCCATCTCCTAGATTCTCACATTCCTTCGTATCCATCCAATACCATGTTTTTTCTCTCTCATAGAAAAAAAAACCCAACCAAACATCAGCAACAACTTCTCCACCATTTCAGTTGAGTTTTTCTCCAGCAATTTTACCTCTTCCTTGAGTTCTGGTTTTCACATCTTTATCGGTTCCCTTATCTCCATCCCCTTTGGTTTTGTGTCCTTGGAGTGTGGCCATGTCTTGAGTTGTTTGACTGTACTTACCCGTGTTCTTTTGGACTCTCTCAGGAAGATCTTTGAGGCCGTTCTCATTGGGATCCATTACTATAAGATTAGTAATTTTTGGAGGACCACGCTGTCTTAGGTTTCTGGGTTGTTTCTGGTTTTATACTGAAGTTGAACATCTGGAACTGGCTGGTTGAGTGGAACTGTGGGCCTGAAGCTGTGATCAAGGGGAAGCTTATCAGTCAACAGGGGAGTCAGGGGGAACTGTGCAAGTATAGGGGAGAGTCCTCTGAGACCTTTTACCCCTTGGTGTTAGGTACTGTTCAGACAGGGGAGTCTGGGCCCAATGGTGGAATCTGAGGGCTCCTTTTCTCTCAGTACTGGGACTCTTTACCTGTTGGTGGCAGGGCTAAGATGAACAGGGAGAGAATCTCAAGGGATCCTTAAATGCCACTTGGTTAACTGTTGTCATATGTCTCTGAATTGCTATTCCTGTTGTATGCATATACATGTGACACTAATACAGAGCCTTGATTTCCCCATCAGACTTTTTCTTCCTCTTTCTTCTGTTTATTCTAAGAAAATCAGTTACTCAACATTGCCATCTCAAGCACATCCTAGCTAAAGCACAGAAATGCAAGAATTAGTTTCAGTCTGACTTGGGATTAAACAAATGCCAAAGACAACAGTTTAAAATCTAACCTCAGGGATGTTTACTTAGGTTGTACAATAGCAACAGCAAAGGTTTAAGAATGAACTGAACCAAATGAACATGGGATCCCAATGCACCCTGTTCTGTCAAAAAGCCTAGGTTCAATGTCCCTTCAGGTATCGTTAAGTCTGCTTTGCTACATTAGTACTGTGACCAGGATTCCAACTCGGAGGTTGCCATAAGTGCATATGTTCCTAGATGCTCTCTGGGATATATGTTAGCAGGGTGTTTACATGATAAAGTCTTCCCCCAAAAGATTTAATTCAAATTGATACATAAAATGAGAGTTCACATATACTTAGCAAAAATTTTTCGGCTAATAATATAACAGATAAGTAGAGAAGCCCCAGGTCCAAGCTCAGGCTCTCAATGGGCTAGGATTAGCCACCTATCCCTATATTCCACTTATAGAGTCAAAGAGAGGAAGTGTAATTAGTGTAACACAGTGTTCTGTATGAGTTACATACATAGTGAACGATGTATGTAACAATACATTGTTCGGAGTAAATAGCAAGGTCCAGTGAGTGACCTGAGTCCATTAGTTGGGTAATGATGAGAGTTTTAAGTTGAAATGGGACAGAGATTGGGACAGAGGACAAGTAGTGTGGTGTGGTTGTCATGCTCATCACAGGGGGTCTCCGTCATAGTTCTAGAGAACAGCCCAAGAAACCCCTTGCTGATTGAAGGAAAAACTGGTTCTCAGGAGGTGATTATTTTAGCCTCCAAGAAGCAGCCTCATTCTTGTAGATAATTGTCCTAATACAGTGGTGTCTACCCTGAGAGACCTTGTTGCTCCTGGAATACAAGGGGACTGAAAAAGGAACACACGAATGGCAGGAAAGTATGTAGGAAGCTACTCAGAAGCAAGCAAGAAAACAAAATTCGAAACACACATAAACTGTCCTAGTGATGAGGCTGCCTTCCACACAACCCTTCCTTCCATCCCCAGGATACCTTCCTTTACATGGCTGCATGTCTCTGTCTCTGTTTCAGCCTCCACAGGGCGTCCTTCACATCCTTGTTCCGAAGACTGTAGATAAGGGGGTTGAGCATGGGGATGACCAGGGTGTAGAAGATGGAGACCACCTTGCCCTGCTCTTTAGATGCCAAACCTCCTGGCTGGCCATATATAGCAATCCCAGTTCCATAAAACAAGGACACAGCTGTCAAGTGGGAGCCGCAGGTAGAGAAGACCTTGTGCCTCCTGGATCCTGCCTGCATGCTGAGGATGGTCACAGTGATGTAGCCATAGGAAATCAGGATGACTAATGTTGCCCCCATTAGGATAAAACCACAGATGGCAAACATTACCAGCTCGTTGACAGAGGTGTTGGCGCAGGCCAGCTGGAGCAGCGGGGGCACATCACAAAAGAAATGGTCAATGTGGTTGGAGCCACAGAAGGGAAGTTGAAAAGTGAGACTGGTCTCCACAATGGAGTTGAGGCAACCTCCACAGTAGGCAGCCAGCACAAGGCAAGCACAGACTGTGGGGGACATGGTCACCGGGTAGTGCAGAGGACTGCAGATAGCCATGAAGCGGTCATAGGCCATCACAGCAAGAAGTAAAGCCTCACTTGTTCCCAGAAAGGAGAAGAAAAACAGCTGTGCAGCACAACCAGCAACTCCAATGGCTTTGGAAGAATAGAAATTGGCCAGGGCATTAGGGGCAATGGCAGAGGAGTAGCAGAGATCGACAAAGGACAGGTTCTTGAGGAAGAAGTACATGGGGCAGTGCAGGCGGGCATCCAGGGTGATGACCGCGATCATGGTGAGGTTGCCCAGGACGGTCACCACGTACAGGACCAGGAAGACAGCAAAGAGCAGGGCCTGGGTCTCTGCACCTCCCCCAAATCCCACCAGCACGAACCCCTGCAAGGACACTGGAGTAAGGCTTCCATTTCTGTAGACAGTGGTGGCCATGAATGGGGTCCACTGAAGAGAGGAAGGTGGAGGCAGAAGGGAAACAGTCCTCAAGTCTAAAGGCACATGTCCCACGGAGTGCTGAGACATCCGTGACAGTAGTCCACAAGCCCAGAGGCCCGGATCGGCTTTCAGATGGACCAGTGTAGCCTGAAAGATGGCATATTCTCTGAGTTACTTAGTTCCTGAGGATGTGCTGAGCCCCATCTGTGTAGAAGCCTGATCTGAGCTCTGAGGATACAAAGAGGGTTTCTGAGTTGAGTGACCCTCAGGTACAGAGAGCCTTTCAGTGTCCCCACACTTTCCTCTGAGTTGCTTGTTCTCCACCTCCAAGGACATCCTGGATGATGCCATTTTAAAAGACACTCTCAAGCCCCACCCTGCCCATCTGTCTCACCCACTGACCTTAGAATGGATAAGAGAACCTGCTGACCTCCCAGAAACTGGGGTAGGAGATCTTGTCATCTCTAGGCTGAACTCAGTGTAGGAAAACAGCTCTCCCCAGACTTGGGCTGTATCTGCGTCCCTGCTGGACTCTTGGCCTCATCTAGGCAGGTCTGACTCCAAGACTGGTGAGCAACTATAGTCTGTGTAGACTCTGTTTCATAGAGGGTATGTGGAGTTCCTGCTAGTTACAAGATGTTAGAGATTGTAGCCTAGGCCCATGCCCTGACTAACACCAAAACTGGAGATCCAAGCATGTTTGGGACGTGCTCATGGCATGGGACCCAATCTCACTGCCAGCTCTGTCTCTTTATCCACTTCAGCTTTGGGGATTTAAAGGATTCTGTCCCGCCTCCTCCAAAGGCTTCCAGTGTCATCAGTACAAAAATCCTTTGAGTTCCACCCCATACCTCCCAGGCCTCACCATAGACTCCGATTCAAGATACAAGGACCTCCCTCCCATCCTTCCAGAAGTTGAACTGTGCTATCCTTCCCTCTCCAGGCTGAAAAGAGAGCAGGGAGCAGCCCTTCCCAGGCTGAGACTGAGCCACTGTCTGTCCCATGTAGGACCACATTTCTCATTCTCAGCATAGAATTGAGTAGCCATCAGTGTATGCAAGAGGCCAGGGGGTTTCTGTCAATGTCCTGTTAGATACACACAAAAGCACCAGAAATGGATCCTGGATATATCTGGGGCATCCTTGTGCGCTCAAAACTGATCTCACTGCCAACCGTGCTCTGTACTTCAACTCAAGTTTGGAGGAATTAAAAGATCTTATTCTTTCCTATTTGAAAACCAAGTAGAGTTGCTTCTGCCCAATGCTCTCAGACCATTCCTCTCACTTCCTCTTACAGTGCTCGCAGCACTGAAAATCGTGGAGTGTCCTAAGTGGGCTTCACTGTGGTCACTACACACAGAACTAAACTGGGAAGTTGCTGTGCTGAGGCACATGGGTAGATCTGTGTGATGTCCGCTCTCTATCATTCCAGGGGTTGGGAAAGTTCTCGGTCTGGGTGTGCTCGTTTTCTGTGCCCTCCACTCTCCTCTACAGTTCTCCACAGTTTGCACATGGGCATGAGTTGGTGGTTGGGAGTCCCATCTGAGCCTGTCATGCACTGCAAAGCTAACTTTCCCACTGCGAGCTGTAAGATGTGCATGGAATGACTTTGTGCTCACACTCTTGACACAACCACCACGGGTCACAGTACTAACCACACATAGATTTCCATGGTAATAATTATGGTATGGGAAGGAAGGCTGGTCTGTTAGTTCTTGTTAACCCCCAAACAAACTTGATCTCCCCAGCTTGCTTATCTATTGCCATTTCTGGGATGAGGGAAAGCATAGGTTGAGGACATCTCTCTGCTGTGAGAGAGCTGGGTGATCATGATGGTAACGGACAGCCATTGCTCACCTCAACCCTACTCCTGATGAAACAGCAGCACCAACTGCCTCCTGTGATCTGCCTGGATGTAGAGCCTCAGTCCACCTGCCTGCAGGATTGGAGCTAGTGTTCGACAAGGTTGAGCAAGTGTAGGGTCCCCTGAAAAGTGCACACCTCGAATTGTGCCGAGGCCAAAGATGATCAGGATAGGACATGTCAGATTACTGGGGCAAGCTCCAAGTGAACACTGTTTACCCTTCTGATCTCTGCCTACATAGTGATACATGAACTTACCTTTCATAAGTGAGTCAGGTCTACCCCAAGGTCACACAGCCAACATCCAAGTACCCAGTGCCTGTGCTGCTGAGCTTGGTCTGTGATGCTGAGATGGACATCAGTTGATCCTGTCCCTTAATCAGATCATTTTCGGGTTCCTGGGAAGTGGATTGAGATGACTGTGAGCAGAGGTGGTCACCTGGGTCCCCATGAGGATCCAGGATATGCAGGTTCTGGCTGTGATAGATTCTGAGTTTTATAGAGAATAAAGCCTGGTTCCTTACCTTGCCTGACTTCCTGTCACTGAAAGTAGGAACCTATGTGAAGAGGTCACTGTGCTGGAGAAGATGCTGTGCTTCTAGCCATGCTGGGGCTCTTGGCCTCCAATGGCCAATTAGGAAGGTACTGCCCTACTGACAGCTGGGAATCTAACTCCCTGGGCTCCAGAGTTGGAAGACTGGCTGTATCCAATCTCTGCCTCATCACCATCCAAGCCCTATGGGTTGGCAGGAAGCCTCCGTTTGCAGGGACCTCTGGAGGTACCGTCAGGATTACAACAGAGACAACTCAGGAGCACATGTGTTCAGTGCAACTCGTTAGAGTAGTCACCCGATGGACAACATTGTTGTTCCCTTCAACTTTCCATGTTGATATGAAAACTACATTGTAAAAGTCCTCCTTCTGTAGGGAAGCTGGTCAGTTCTATTCTCCTAAGTGAGCACTGGCTTTGCTCAAGTAACTAATTCTGCAAAACCAAGTCCCCCAGTGTCATTAGAAACCTTGGTAAATGAGCTCCATCCCCCCTTTGTTCTTTGTCTGATTGTTTCTGTCTGTAGAAGTACAATCCAGTAAGTAGTGATTCGATAGAAGAGGCAGAAAGAGAAAGGCTGGAGTAACCCCTTCTCTCCTCCGCAGTTAACTGTGTTCCCACACACATCTTAGGGTTCCGTATGCCCTCATGTCCCAAATCTCAACACTCTTTAGTTTTGCTCTTTCTTTAGATCTTTAGATCTTAAAATCTTTCCTGGGATTGAGGAAACAACCACGTTTCTATTAGCGGAATGACAAGGTCATGAAGTCTTCATCTGAATTCTGAGTCAATCACTATTTTCTTTCTCATCATGGAAAGAGATGAGACACGAGGACACAACAGAGCCCCTGCTAACACTTCTAACATTTATGTCCTATAGGTAGCATCCCAGGTTTTATAATACCAACCTTCATCCTGACAAACATTTCTTGTTTCTCTTAAGAAACAGCATGCTCATGCCAATGGGCCAGAAGGTGTGAGTTTCCTTTATGTGGAGTCGGATCAGTGGGTAAACCGCTTGCTGCACAAGGTTAAAATCTGAGTTTGTATCACAAAGTGGGACTATCTCTTCATGTAGTGCTCAAGGCTTTGAAATTGTTTGAGAGACAAATTTGAAAAGTTTTCAAGGAGCTGGCTAGCAGAAACCTATAGTTCTCTGAGAAGATTTAAGTGGGCACGGATGATAATGGTGAGGATGAAGGATGCATCTGGCAGGAATATGGACAGTGAAGCTTGTTCCATGAGGTCTCAGATGTACCAGGACCTCTGCTGGACACTGAGGAAGTAGTGTTACAGTCTGACAAAGAGTTGTCTCCATCATGTCATGCCCTGTGAATTCAGGAGATGTTGAATTTAAAGGGGATAGAATAATTAGTCTGCTGGAAGAAATTTTAAGGGACTCCACACTCAGGCTGTAGAATGGTTATTGTTGGCTACTCCTAGCCAAGCTTACAATGAGTATTGGAAGCAAAGAGAAGAGCATAGAGATTTAAAACTTGCAATTCAGGGAGTGTAAAACTGGGACTAAGGAAGACACAGAATTTGAGTGTTGTAGTAATTATTAAAAACAGCCACTCCTAAGCCGACTGTCTAGGCTGCAGCATCTCTGCCTAGATCAGACGCCATGTTCCGAGGCCATGAGGACACATGCGCTCTGCAGCGAGAAATGGCCAGCCAGAGACACCTGCCCTGCCACCCACGAGACGCCAGCATGGGAGATGGCTCTGCCATTCTTCCACTCTGTCTCTGTAAGGCTGGGCATTGCCCAGACTATCCCACCAACCACACAGGTTCAGTACAGATGAGACTCTAATGCTTAGATTATCCAAAGGCTTTATATATTTAGTAATGATCAATAACAAGATGTCCTTACAATCAGAAGTGTAACCCAATACCCAACCTAGATATACCAACTACCTTTGACTGCTACAGACAAGCAAACATCAACTTCCATGTCCCTCTCTCTCGTTCTCTGTCTCTTCCTTAGCTCCTCCTCTTTCCTCCTCCTCTTCCTCTCTTTTCTCCTCCCACCTTAGAGAGACTCATAGGGACCATTAGAGAGAAGTCAAGTACTTCACATCAGGATAATAGGAAAGATATGTACTGAGTTCAGTTCAGGAATTGGTCCATCACAGGATAAGGACCATGATAAACTCACTGAGAGACCTCCTTGTCACAAGAGAGCTTTTACGATCCCCAGTCACACAAGTGACTGAGAAGTGTTTCCCAAGTATCTATGTCATTGTACTCAACTGCCTAAACATTGAAGCAGCAGTATGGACAGAGACTATCTATTGCCTCAGCTGAGGTCAGAGTTTCCCATCATCCACTAGAGGGTGGTTTAACAGATATGCAAATGCAAGCTATTAGGTCATGGATGGTTTCCACCCAGATTACAGTGGGAGGTCAGACAATGGGCAGCAGGGTTGCTCTGCCTGTGGGCAGCACTACAGTGTCATGTGTAAATCATGGGCTGCAGTAGTGACCCCAGGCCATTGAGACACATGGGATGTTTACTAGTCAGGGCTGTGACAGTGAGAAGCTGTGTGGACTCCAATGTGTGTGTATGGTCTTCATGGCAGGAAGCAGTCAGGCATGGTGTTAGAGCCGTAGTTGAACATCCTGACCCATAAGCAGCAGGCAGAGCAAGAGAAAGCATCATGGACTGGGCTTTCAAACCGACTCCCAGTGATAGACTTCCTCTAACAAGGCCATGCCTCCTGATTGTTCCCAAAGTTTCCCACTAACTGGTGACTAAGCTCTCAAATATATGACCCTGTGGGAGTCATTCTCATTCAAGCCACAATAGGGGTTTATAAGTTAATTTTATTACATATGAAACACAGCTAAAATTTTACTTTCATTCTCAGAGGAGTAGTTGGTCTTTGACTTTCCAATGATGTTCAAAGTGTTCAGAGTTTGTGGACTGTCATATATGACTGAATGTATCTTCCATCATGCACTAATCATTAGACTTATGGGGATAGGGGTCGAATGTTGAGGTTTGGATGCAAGAATATCCGTTGTGAATGCATTGTGAATTTCCCCAGGATGTTAGCATTTTGGAGGGACTAAAATTTATATTAAGTGGTGTTAGTGGCTTTTTGGTAAGTTTGTTACAGTTTTCCTTAGCCCAGCTATCTGTGAAATAACTGAGACTGGACTATTAGATTTATTTATCTAGCTTTAAGGGCACAACAACTGAGCAGTATACTCTATTTTAATACTCTATGCTAATCTGACTACCTCTCAGCCAAAATTCCTGAGATGTTCACATTTTATGGCTTTCTCTGCTTCAGATGTTTTTCTCATGGTGTCTCCTCAATCTCTCCCCATGGCTAATCCCCACTTCCTCTCCCTCCTGCCCCTTCTTCTGGCTCTGAGGAACTCCAGCCCTATTCTCTCCCCTGCTTAGTCATTGGCTGATTGACTTGCTTTATTAACCAATCAGGGGATAATTTGGGAACAATGTTTACACAACATTAGACATGGGATTCTTAGACTATGGATTGCAACCAGATATGGGGACACAGAAATCAGCATTAGAATAATACATGGAAAATATTTACACAACACACAATAGCATTATGCCTACATTTCCCCTTTTAGTTTAATAAAAGGATCTTTTTAATTTGGCAGTTTTGCATAAAGTATTTTATTATCTATTCTATTTTAGTGAGTTTAAAGTTCTGTATCTAAACCATTCTTTATCATAACTTTCATAGAGCTTAAAATATTTTGTTAAATTCTAACTAATTTAAGCTTGTATGGGAGACTATAATTATTTAGTCTTCAACCCCATCAGAAACCTGGGAAGGAATAATTATTACCTGAGTATTCAGGAAGTAGAGGCAAGCAGCTTCCAAAATTATAGAAATGACAGGGAAACCTGGCTGCCTGAAAAGTCCTCCAAAATCTCTCTGGTTTTGGAGGACCACTTTTGGCCTCTGGCCCAGAATAACTGACAGACTTGTGAAGCAGGAATTATGAAGCATTTACCTACTTTGTCCTTTCAAAGCTCAGCAGCTGACTTCCCTGTATCTTGTTTGTCCCGTTTGGGTAGCATTTGGTCTGCAGTTGTGGCAAGGGCATTTTCTTGTCCAGTAGCTAACTCGCCACAATGAATCAGCTCCATATGAAGGTCATTGACACTCATCGTCTTTTCTGAAGTGAAATGAGGTTGCTTCGAGTAGCAGACCTGTCTCACTGTCAAAAATGGCTTTAATTTAGTAAAATCACCAAAGTAAAATATAATCTAAAAGTAGAGTTGATAATCTACCCCATTTCCTATTATTCCTATACTCTCCTCTTTCAAATGACGACAAACATTCCTCACCCACCAAACAACCAAACCTCATTCAGCCCACCTCTTGGGAATAGGGAGTAGTTTTCTTTAAGATTGTATGCTGCTGATTTGGGGTGTCATTTTTCTTTTTTGAGGGTCTCCTAAAAATTGGGAAATTTACCAGTTTAAAGAAAGCTACCTGTAGTATTTGCTGTTTAGTCTCAAGATGCTGAGGAAGTTCAGAGCTTAATTAAAGTCCTGACTGGAACAGTCTGAAAAGTGGACCAATTGGGGTTGACAGCTGTCTCTGAAAGCTGTCTCAGAAGCAGGTTTTGAGGAAATATCGATTAGATAGTCTACAGTAGGACCAGGCAGAATGCTGGAATAAACATGACTCCGCATCTCAGCAGTCCCATGAGTGAATTTTATTGAGGCTACTTGTCTGGTTGTTTTCTCTGTGAACACATAACTTTTAAAATAAAATACATATTTTGCATGTACATATTTATGGAATGTGTAGTGTGCACAATTGAGCTAAAGATGAAATCCTGCCCTCTGTTTCAGTAGGAAGGCATTTATTTTACTTTATAAGTTAGTTTGGACTGTAAAGCCAAACTGAAATATAAATTCCTTTATATGACATTTGAAAGGTATGATAAATTCTGAGGATTCTACATTGGCTATGCACAGCTGAGGTCCTGGCTGGAGACATGAAAATGTCTCAGCCAGTCCCACAGTTACCTCCATGTGGAGGGATCAGCAAATCCTGTTACTTGTCCTGTTTGGTCTTGATTTCTTTCTTCCTGACTATAGCTAAGATTTTCAGGAGGTTTTGCCATGGTCAAACCTGATTTTTACTGATTTGGGAGGAATCCATAATTTTTCTTTTCCTGTGTAAATAAAAGCACATTCTCTCCCCCAACACAACATTGTTTTATCAATTTTTATCTGCCTCTGAGAGAATTTTTAATCAACCGTTGTTTAGTAAGCACCTCTGTTTTACATCTGCTCCTGTATCCACTAAGCCTTCATTCCCAATTCCATCTAAATGTGATTTTAACTTTGGTGCCTTATCATTTTAGCCGTTGGCCAAAGTAAAACTTTTTGTCTTTTCTGAGTTTTCCATTTCATCTATCGAAGATGACCTGCCATTAATATCTGAATTATTAATGTTCATATCCAGAGCCGTGTTATCTAATTGTTCCACAGATGAGTTTCTCCACTGTTGACCTGAGATGGCCAACTTGAATTTAATATTAGGGACCTCTTGGGGCATTTCCCTATAAGGAGTTTCCTTCTTTGTCCCTTGTTGATCTACATTCATTAGCCCAGTGTCGGCCTTTGTCACACCTTCTGCATATTCTAGAAGGCTGGCTTCTTCTTTTTGGATTTTCTCTAGAAAAAATATCGTTTCTAGGAATTCCTTGACTTCAATCCCTTTTAAAATGACCTTGCTTATCAACATTAAAACTTTTGACAGTTGGATGTCTTAAAACCTACAGAGATTATTTTTTCTAGTGAAGTTGCTTCCGAACACATTTTTAATTCTCGCCTTCTTATGAGTTGTCATTTAAATCCTTCCTGAGAGTGGCTATTGTGTGACAGAAGGTAGCTACAACCCATACACATGTCCTGAGTGCAGAGTGCAAGCAGTCCTCAACTTGCACTCACACGAAGCCTTACAAACCATGCACCCTTCACTGTACACAAGCACATGGGTGAATCTTATGAAGAGGCCGCTGAGCAGCAGACATCAAGACCAAGATAAACAGCTTGGCTGTCCTACAGGCTGCTCTCAGAAGAGAGTGGTAACTCTGGTCAGATCTGGTCAAGTGTTGAACTTGGGGCAGAATGTCTGGGGTTGAATGGAGGATACAGTGGGGTTGTACATCTTTTCCCTAGCCAAGATTGTGGGTTTACAAATTGATTTCAACATATGTATATGTACAATATTATATATATAACAATATTTTATATATATACATAAACATATGTATATACAAAGACTGTAGCTCTTTGAGAGAGGTTGCATGTACCTTCATCAGCAAGCTTCCATCCAGACCTAGGCCTGCCCCTCATTGCACATCCTCCTTCACAAGGCTGTGCCTCTGTCCCAGCCTCCTCAGGGCATCTTTCACATCCTTGTTGCGCAGACTGTAGATGAGAGGGTTCAGCATGGGGATAACTAGGGTATAGAAGACAGAGACCACTTTGCCCTGCTCCATGGATGTCAGAGCACCTGGCTGAGCATACATGACAAATACAGTTCCATAAAACAAAGACACAGCTGTCATATGTGAACCACAGGTGGAGAAGAGCTTGTGCCGCCCTGACCCAGAGCGCATTCTGAGAATGGTCACTGTGATGTAGCCATAGGAGATAAGGACCACGAGAGTGGTGGACACAATGATGAGCCCACAGATGCCAAACATGACAAGCTCGTTGAGAGTTGTGTCAGCACAGGCAAGCCGGAGCAGTGGGGGCACGTCACAGTAGAAGTGGTCAATACGGTTGGAGCTGCAGAAGGGCAGCTGGAATGTGAGGCTGGTCTGCATAATGGAATTCAGGCAGCCTCCACAGTAGGTGCCCAGGACCAGACGGGCACACGTGATGGGGCACATAGTAACAGGATACCTCAGGGGACTGCAGATGGCCATGAAACGGTCATAGGCCATGACTGCCAACAGGAAGCCTTCAGTTGTAACCAGAAGGGAGAAAAAGAAGAACTGAGTGGCACATCCTGCAAAGGTGATGACCTTAGAGGAGGAGAGGAAGATGGTCATTGCTTTGGGGGCAATGACAGAAGAGTAGCAGAGATCGACAAAGGACAGGTTCTTGAGGAAGAAGTACATGGGGCAGTGCAGGCGGGCATCCAGGGTGATGATCACGATCATGGTGAGGTTGCCAAGGACGGTCACCACGTACAGGACCAGGAAGACAGTAAAGAGAAGAGTCTGGGTCTTTGCACCTCCCCCAAACCCTACCAGCACGAACCCCTGCAAGGACACTGCTGAGAGGCTTCCATTTCTGTGCACTTGTGGGGCCATGAGTAAGGAAAGATGCATCCACAGAGACGTCGAGCCGATTTCACTGCTGTACTTGGATGTTCGACAGACTTCCAGAACAAGGTCTCAACATGCTGGCCACTCTCCAAAAGCCTGGTAGCTTCTATGATCTTCCCGATGGCCTTGAGTGGCCTGAAAAGGAGACATTTCCTTTGATTTATTTAGTTCTCAAGAATTTGTTGAGCCTTCCTTCTATAGGAGGCTGGGTAGTGATCTGAGGACTCAGAGAGACTTCCAGAGCTGAGTGACAGAGTACAGACAGCCTTCCAAGGTCCACATGCCTGCCTTTTAGTCACCTGTGCTACCACATCACAGAGACACCCCAGGACAACTTCATTAGTACAGATGCCTAGTGAGTTCACCCCAACTCCTCAATCAGTCCTCCTCAGATCAAAATGTTCTGAAGGACCTCCTGTCCTCTCAAACAGGCTCATCATGTCCTCACCAGGGGGAGTCCCTCTTAGTCAAGAGTACAGAAAAGCACTCTTCATGCTGAAACTGAGACTGCATACCCTACAGGATGCTCGACAACTCTAGCTCCAAGTCTTGCCCACAGTAATTATCAATGTACAGAGGAACAGCTTGCTGGAGGGCGTGCATATCTCCAGCTAATGACTAGAAGCTGGAGATGTGGTAAATGGGGAGGCTGAGGCTCCTATCCTGAGAAACAGCAGGACTGGGTTTCAGAAATATTTCGGACATGATCAGAGTCTCCAACTAAATCACATGGCCAATTCTACTCTCAGTTCCACTTTGTGGGCTTATACTTTGCCACTGAAAACCAGAGAGAGCTGTCCTCTGGTCTTCTGGCCATTTACAGCCACTTTCTCTTATTCATATTGATCATCGATAGCGTCAATAGACTGGGGTTGTTCTCTAAGGGCCTGGGTTTGGTGACCATACTTCTAGCTGATAAATCATTGCAGGGAGGTGTTGTGCTGCGTGTCCTGTGTGGAGAGAAGAGTGTGTCTGTTCTCCATTACCCTGGAGGGTAAAAGGACTTGTCTGGTCTGAGTGAGCTCCCCTTCTGTGCCCTCTACTCACCTCCACAGTTCACACTCACTCAAATGACATAGCCAACTTTTTCTCACTGTGAGCTCACAGGTGTGCATGGAGTGGCTTTGTGCTCACCCTCTTGACACACCAGCCAGCAGTCACAGTTCTGACTCTGTAGGTTTCCATGGTGATGTATATGATGTGATGTGTAAATGAAAGCTGGTCCTTTGCTTCTAGCTGGAACAAGGGCAAGCTTGATCTTCCTAGGGTGTCGAGGAAAAACGTTATCTAAGGATGTCTAAGGAAGGAGAGGGAGGCATAGACTGAGAACACTGCTCTGATGTGGGAGAGCTGGCAGGCATTGTCTACAAAGGGAAAGCCTGTGCTCGCCTTGGCCTTGTCCCTCCTGAGCAAGCACCAGCACAGTGTCCTGTGAGCTGGTTGAAGAGTTTCAGCCCACCTGCCTGCAGAATTTGAGCTGGTGTTTAATAAGGCCCAGGAGTGGCAGACCCCAATGTGTGCCAAAAGCGAAGGATGATCAGATCATGACATGTCAGTTTTGTGGGTTTGATGCACGGCAGGCACCACACACACTGTGTGCTGCATCTTTCTTCTCTCCACCCATATGGATGGTCTCCTACTGCCCACAGGTGACACAATGTACTTACCTTTCCTCGGTAAGAGTCCAGTCTACCCAAGGGTCACACATCTAACATGCATGTTCCCAGTGCCCTATGCTGAAGAGCTTGTTCTATGATGAATATGGAGAGGCAGGCATCAGTTGTCTCTGGACGGTCATCAGGTCAGCCGTGCAGTGAGGTGACTATGAACAGAGGTGGGCACCTGGGTTTCTGTAAGGGACTGACTGTGGTGGTTCTGTCTGTGGCAAGTTCTGGGTCTTGTAGGAAAGAAGGCAGGGTTTCCTCATTTGCCAATTCTCATGTGAACTCTAGCAAGGCGTTGTGTGGAGTTGCCTGTCCTTGGGGTCACTCCCCTGGATAGAGTGCTCTGCATCTCATTGTGCTGAGGCTCTTGGCCTCCAAAGGCCAATTAAGGAGGTACTGGCCGCTGGCAACTGGGACCCTAAATCCCTGGGCTCCAGAGTTGGAAGATTTGCTGTGACCGATCTCTGCTTCATTGGTCTCTATGGGTTGGTATGTATCCTACAGTCCTCTGGGAACCTTGAAGGGACCACCAGAATTACAGCAGAGAATCTCCATACCACCTTCATCCAATGTCCCTCGGTCCAGCAGTCACTCCTATAGGGCAATGTTGTGGCCCACTGGCCACAGTCCAGCCCCTTGATTTTCTCACCAACTCACTATATTAATGTGGGAAGAATGATGTCGGGAGGCTTCCCTAGGTAGATGCCAGCTCTCACCATCCTAGGTGGCAACCTGAGCACTAAGTACACATCCAATACCACTGGTGTTATTAGAAGCCTGGGTAGATGACCCCCGTTCTGGTTATGTTCCTTTCCGGCTGTTTCAGGTTTGCAAAACACAACACAATATCTGTGTAAAGGAATTTAAGCCAGTAAGCAATGACCCAAATGGAAGACAAAAAAGAGAAACGCTCAGTGACCGGAGTAACCCCCTTCTGTTCCCCAGCAGCCAGCTGTGTTCCCACATATGCATCTGATTGTCTCAGGGTTTCGTTATGTCCTCATGTTACAGATCACACCTACACACGGTAGTTCACACCCAGGCACTCAGCTTTCACTTCAAGATCTTTAGCTTTTCTCTGAAGATTGAGGCAACAACCACATATTTACTAGTGATGAAGGTGTAACTTTCGTATCTGTACTCTGAGAGACAGGTCTGCATGTTCTTTCTCACCCTGGCTAGACTGCATCATTAGGACACATTCCATACAGTGAGCAGCGGGGTTAAATCCGGGGTGCAAACTGTAACCCCTTATTGCAGATGTGAACTCCTAGGTGCACATATGACTGCTGGCTCCTGAGTATTCAGTTAGATGCAGGGTTCAGGACAAAACTCCTGGATAGCAGAGTATATTCCTAGTGAGGGTGTGAATTTTTGTGTACAGATGTGAATTCCTAGGGACAAGTTGAATTCCTGGGTGTGAGCTAGTGTGTACAGGTGTGAGCTCCTCAGTATAGTTGTGAGCAGGCATGTGCAGGCGTGAAGTCCTGGGTGCAGATCTGAGCTCTTGAGTCCTTTTATGGGTCTATTGTGCTTTATGTTTCCCTGACATATACAACATGGGAAATTGTGTTTTCCTGGTAAGAACTTATGGGCCAGCAGCTGGTTCCTATGTCCATTCCCTGTTTGCACTGTAAATAGTCCTTGAGAGACCTCATACCATCGCCATGTGCATTTGTGGAGCTCGACACTGCTCAATGGCATTATTTTAAGATGTTTATTTACCTAACATGGTGTGGAGGGTAATTTCATATGTCAGCATGAGTAGGACATTGGGTATCTGGATAAGTGGCCAGATATTATTCTGGGTGTTTCTTTGAAGATGCTGTCGATACGTTTAATGTTGCAGTTTATGGACTAGGTAAATTTTCCCTTTAATGTGGTTGGTGCTTGTTTAATCAGTGCCAGGCTGAATAGCACCAAAGGTCTGGCCATTCTCTGAATACAAGAGAATGTCTGCTGCCTGCCTGTCTTGGAGCTGAGACAACAGTTTTGCTCCTTCCTGTGACTTTGAACTGAAAGCTTCAGCTGGCCCATGTCTCCTGTGGGTCTGGAGACTTGTTGACCACTGTGCCCAGGAAAGCACACTCTCTGAAGCCTCAGTGCCCAACACACATGATACTTCCTTTTAGTGAACTAGATTTTGCTACCATGGCTGGCTGCTCCTTCCCACATTTGTCATCTATCTCTGACCACTTAATACCACACACCCCAGGCAATGGTGATACTATTCTGGAATGCTGTTACTTTGACAGACAGGGTACCGAGCCCCAACAGGAGTGTTACCTTCCCAGCAGACCATATCCCGAAGCCTTATTAATAAGGTCAGCATCCCACTGAGCTGCCCCTGTGATCCAGGGCATAGATGCTCCCACTTACTTTAGATCCTTCCCACAACTGCACTCCAGGCTGGGTTCCCTCCTGAAAAGACAGCACCCAGGACTTGTCCTTCCTCTCTACCTTTTCTCTTACTCATGTTTCAATTCCCCCACTCAACTGCTGAGCCTTCTCAGCAGTTTGCTTTTGTGAACTCATTACATAGAACAGATCTTCACATATTACATATATTGTAAATATCTTTTCTAGTTCACTGCTGGTCTCTGGCCCTATCACTCCACCATGACTCCTATCGGACTGTCTCCTATAGGAGTGTCTCCACGTGCACTCTGTTATCCCTTGGAAACAGTGTGTCGCTCATGGATACTCACTTTTTTTCAGTTTTAAAATCATTTTCCAATTAATTAATTTGTTTATTTTATATCTTGATCAAACCTTCCCCTCCCTCCTCTCCTCCCTGTCCCTTGCTCTCACCTCTACTCTCTGTCATCCTTACATCCTTCCTTTCTCCTCAGAAGAGCCTCGGGAAAAGGCAGGCCTCCCATGGATATCAACCTGTCTTGGCATATCAAGGTGTAATAGGACTAAGCACATCTTCTCCTACTGTGGTTAGACAACACAGGCCAGTTAAGAGAAAGGGATCTGAAGGCAGACAGCAGAGTCAGGTACAGCCCCTGCTCCTGCAGTTAGGAGTCCTACATGAAGACCGAGCTGAGTAACTGTTAGATGTATATAAAGGCTTAGGTCCATTCCATGTATTCTCTCTGCTTGGTGCTTTAGTCTCTATGGGTCTCTATGTACCCAGGTTAGTTGGTTCTGCATGTTTCCTTGTGGTGTCCTTCACTTCTCTATCTCCTTCCTTGTCCCTCTCCTTCAGGGAATTTCTCAAGCTCTGCCTCAGGTTTGGCTGTGGGTCTTTTCATCTGTTTCCATCAGCCGCTGGGTGAAGAA
The DNA here is from genome assembly GCA_030674055.1 of Rhabdomys pumilio. Taxonomy (NCBI): domain Eukaryota; kingdom Metazoa; phylum Chordata; class Mammalia; order Rodentia; family Muridae; genus Rhabdomys; species Rhabdomys pumilio. The sequence goes on from JANHMN010000017.1 coordinate 11,492,209, forward strand.
AAATAGCATGGTCTAGAAAAATAGCATGTATCATTAATAGTGTTGTGGTGGACTCTCTCTCTCTCTCATGGCATGGGTCTCAAGCTGGGCCAGTCATTGCTTGTCCGTATCCTCAATTTCTGCTCCATCTTTACCCCTGCATATCTTGTTGACAAGAGAAATTGTGGTTCTAAGGTTTTATGAGTGGGTTGGTGCCCCAGTCCTTCCACTGGAAATCTTTTCTGGTTACAGGAGACGGCTATCACAGACTCAATATCCCCCATTGCTAGGAGTCTTAGCTAGGGTGATCTGCATAGATTCCTGGGAGTTTCCATTGTCCAAAGTTTCTTACTCATCCCAGAGATGCCCCCTCCCCAATCCAGCTGTTTCTCCCAGTATTTTCTCCCTGGATTCCTCCTGATCCCTCCTCAGCCACTCCTCCACCTGATTCCCTAGCTCCATCTCTCCCGACCCCATGTCTACTCTGTTTCCCCTTCTCAGTGACATTCAAGTGTCTCCGGTTGGGCCCTCCTTGTTACTTAGCTTCCTTGGGTCTATGAATTGTAGTATGGTTATCTTGTTCTTTCTGACTACTGTCCACTTATAAGTGAGTACATACCATGTTTACCTTTCTGGATCTGGGTTACCTCAGTCAAGATGATATTTTCTTGTTCCATCCATTTGCCTACCAATTTCATGATGTCATTGTTTGTAATAGCTGAGTAATATTCCACATAAGTGTACCACGTTTTCTTTATTCTTTAGTTGAAAGATATCTAGGTTGTTTACAGTTTCTGGCTAATATGAATAAAGTTGCTATAAACATTGGTGAGAAAGTGTTCTTGTGGTATGGTGGAGATCTTTTGGCTACATGCCCAGGAGTGGTATAGCTGGGTCTTGAGGCAGAACCAATTTTCTGACTTACCTTTAAGTTGATTTCCATAGTGGCTGTACAAGTTTGCACTCCCACCAGCAATGGGGGGGTGTTCTGCTTACTCTACATTCTTGCCAGAATGTACTGACCTTTGAATGTTTTAATCTTGGCCATTCTGATTAGTGTAAGATGGAATATCAGAGTCATTTTGATTTGCATTTCCCTGATGACTAAGGATGTTGAACATTTCTTTAAGTGCTTCTGGGCTATTAGAGCCTCCCATGTTGAGTATTTTCTGTTTAGAACTGTGCCTCTGTTTGGAATCGGGTTATTTGGTTTGTTAATGTCTAGTGTCTTCACTTATTTGTATATTTTGGATATTGTCCCTCTGTCAGATATTGGGCTGATGAAGAACTTTCCCATTCTGTAGGCTGCCTTTTTGTCCTTTTGATAGTGTTCTTCACCTTACAGAACCTTTTCAGTTTCACACGGTGCCATTCATTAACTGTTTATCTTAGTGCCTGAGCTGTGATGTTCTGTCCAGGAAATTGTCTCCAATGCAATCAAGGCTATTCCCCAACTTTCTCTTCGGATTTAGTGTATCTGGTTTTTTGTTGAGGTCTTTGATCCACTTAGACTGAGCTATGTGCAGAGTGATAGATATGGATCTATTTGCGTGCTTCTATGTGCAAGTATCTAGTAAGACCAGCAACACTTGGTGAAGATGTTTTTTCCCCATTGCATAGTTTTGGCTTCTTTTTCAAACATCAAGTGTCCATAGGTGTCTGGATTTATACTTCAATTGCATTGATCAACCTTGTTTTATTTCAATACCATGGGAATTTTTGTTACTATTGCTTTGTAGTACAGCTTGAAATGGGATTTTGATACTTCCAGAAGTTCTTTATTTATGTAGGATTGCTTTAGATATCCTGGGTTCTTTGGTTTTCCAATATGAAGTTGACTATTGTTCTTTACGATCTGTAAAGAATTGTGTTGGATTTTGATGGGAATTGCATTGAATCTGTAGATTGCTTTTGGTAAGATGGCCATTTTTATTATGTTAATCTTACCATTCTATAAGCATGAGAGGTCTTTCCACTTCTGATATCTTTTTCCATTTCTTTCTTTAAGAAATTGCTTTAAGTCTCTATCTGTCTCTCTGATTGCTTTAAGTTTCTCTCCATTTAACTTGATGTTGACTATTGGCTTACTAGAAACTGCCTTTATTGTATTTAGGGATGTGCCTTGTTGCGGCCCGAGCTGCTCCATGTTTGGGGGCCAAAATGTCGAGGACCGCTCTGTCAATGTTGGACCTGCACTGCCAAAAGCCTTGGGGGCTAAGTTGTTAGAGCCTGCACTGCCCCAAGCTGCTCCAGTCTGTGGGTCGGGGTTCAGCAAGAGAGAGAGTGAGGACGGACGTGAAGAATGGAGACCAGACAGAGTGTGATTCAATTCCGTTTACTCTTCAGTCTCTCTTCCTAGTCCAAGTCCCAAGTCTTGAGTTCCTAGTCCCTAGTTCCTAGTCCCTAGTGCCTCCAAGTTCCAAGTTCCAAGTTACTTGTCCTAAGTCTCAAGTGCCTACTAACTAATGCCTAGTGTCTAATTCTCTGTTCTTCCTCCAAGTGCCAAGTGCCTAATAATAATCTGTTGCTTTCTTCTGTCTGCCTCTTACCTTTTATATGTCTCACTTCTAAGCCATGCTTTTAAGTCATGCCGTTAAGTCATGCTCTTAGGTCTTGTCTCTAAATCTGATCTCTAAGTCATGCCCTTAAGTCACACACCTTTAAGTCTCACACACCCAAGGGAAGATCCTGGGTATCTAAAACAAGATGTTATCAGAGTGTGCTCAGCTGTTATAGGCTATTGTAATCAAATCTCTTGTCAGGGTATATGGCTCAAGATGGCTGCAAGGATGATAGCCGCCTTCTGTCGGCTCCCCACACCTTGTATCCTTGATCTTCCTGACCTTTTAACATGAAAGCATGTTGAATTTTGTTAAAGGCTTTTATAGCATCTAATAAGATGATCATGCGGTTAGATTCTTTCAGTTTGCTTATATGGTAGATTGCACTAATGGATTTTCATATGTTGAACCACCCCTGCATGAAGTGAAAACTTAAGGTTTCTTTGGAAAGTCAACTGTTTCAGATGGTGTTTTGCTGGGGCAAACACGTGAAGCGATGTTTCGATGAAGTGGACACAGGTGAAAGGATAGTTTGCTAACGCAGACATGTGAAGGGACACAGGATAAAGGATCCTTTGCTAATGAATCACATGTATTGGGTGATCTCACATTGCAGAGCTGAGCTCCATTTGTAGTGACACCATAGACGGAAATGCACCAAAAAGCTTTCTGTGATATTCTGGTGGTTTCTTGTCGCTTCTGTGGACTCAGGCTGATTAGCAGAGTGATGTCAGCTGATATAGACTCGCATGGAGTTTTTCTGGGACAAACTTACAGATGCTGTAAGATACGTGGTGAGCAAGACTTGTGGAGAACATTGATGTTTGCAAGGAGTATAAATAGGATTCAATGGACTGTGAGAGGGGCTCGCATAGACAGTTTTGCAATGCTGTTTGGTCCCACATCTTCAGTAATCTTTGCTTCACTGAGAGAGGCATGACAGAGAACTTCTCCTGGCATCCCTGCTGAACCTAATCCATTCCACTGACTCATGCCAGTCAAGCTGAGGCCTTTGCTGTTTCTGCTAGGCTCACACCTGTACATACTAGCTCACACCCAGGAATTCAACTTGTCCTCAGGAACTCACATCTGTACACAGGGACTCACACTTTCTGTAGCTTCAATGCCCAGTGAACATGGCATTTTCTTTTTTTTTTTGGACCATGATTTTGCTACCACTGCTGGCTGCTCCTTTAATCATTTGTCATTTTTGATCAGCCCCTTTAAAGCTCACACACCAAACAATGAAGATTTCGTTTTTCTGGGGTGCTGTTACTTTGGCAGGCAGGGCACCTGAGCCCCAAAAGGAGAGTTACCCTCCCTACAGACCATATCCCCAAACGTAATATTCCATGCTAATGAGGTCAGTACCTCATCATGCTCTCCCTGTATCCCTAGGCATAGATGTTTCCATTTACTCTAGCTACTTCCCACAACTGCACTCCAGTCGGGGTTTGGTTCCCTCCTGGAAAGACAGCACTCAGGACTTGTGAAGGAGTGGTATATCTGGGTCCTGAGGTAGAAGAACTATGGCCAATTTTCTGAGAAATTGACAAATAGATTCCCAAAGTAGTTGTACAAGTTTGCACTCCCACCAGCAATGGTGGAGTGTTCCTCTGGCTCAAATTTTTTTCCAGCATGCATTATTACTTACTTTTTTTTTTTAAATCTGGACCATTCTGATAGATGTAAGATAGAATCTCATAGATCTTTTCATTTGCATACCCTGATGACTAAGGATGTTGTACATTTCTTTAAGTGCTTCTTGGTCATTAGAGATTCTTCCATTGAGGATTTCCTGTTTAGATATTCTCATCGTTTTTTAATCATGTTACTTGGTTTGTTAATGTCTAATTTCTTGAGCTCTTTATATATTTTGGATATCATCCCTCAGTCAGATATAGAGTTGGTGAAGATGTTTTTCTAGTCTGTAGGCTGCCATTTTGTCCTTTTGATGGTGTTCTTTGCCTTACAGACGTTTTTCAGTTTCATGAGGTCTCCTTTATAAACTGTTGATCTCAGTGCCTCAGCTGTTCGTGTTCTGCTCAGGAAGTTGTCTCCTGTGTTAGTGAGTTCAAGGCTACTCCTCACTTTGTCTTCCATAAGATTCAGTGTATCCAGTTTTATGTTGAGGGCTTTGATCCACTTTAACTTAAGTTTTGAGTAGGGTGATAGGTATGGATCTATTTGCATGCTTCTGTGTGCAAACATAGTCCAGCACCATTTGTGGAAAATGCTTTCTTTCTTTTTTTTTCCATTGTGTGGTTTTGGCTTCTTTGTTAAAAAATCAAGTGTCCATAGGTGTGTGTATTTTCTTCTGGATCTTCAACTGAACTACATTGATTCATTTGTCTGTTTTTATGCCAACACCATGTGGTTTTTATTACTACTGCTCTCTATTGCAGCTTGAAACCAGGGATGGTGATACTTTCAGAAGTTCTTTTATTATATAGAATTGCTTAGATTATCCTGAATTTTTTGTTTTTCCATATGAAGTTGAATATTGTTCTTTCAAGATCTGTAAAGGATTGTGTTGGAAGTTTGAAGGAAATTGCATTGAATCTGTCCATTGGTTTTGGAAAAATGGCCATTTTCACTATGTTAATCCTACTGATCCTTGAGCATGGGAGACCTTTCCATCTTCTGCAGTTTCTTTCTTCAAGACTTGATGTTCTTGTCATACAGTTCTTTCACTTGCTTGTTTAGTGTTACAACAAGATATTTTATATTATCTGTGCCTGTTGTGAAGGGTTGTTCCCTTAATCTCTTTCTCAGCATATTTATCATTTGTCTATGGGGGGCTACTAATTTATTTAGTTAATTTTGTATCCAGCCACTTTGCTGAAGGTGTTTGTCAGCTTTTGGAGTTTCTTGGTCAAATTTTGAGAGTCACTTATGTGACTATCCTCTCATCTGATCATCTGCAAATAGCAATACTTCTGTTTCTTCCTTTCCAACTTGTATCCCCTTGGTCTCCTTCAGTTATCTTATTGTTCTAACTAGAACTTCAAGTACTATACTGAAGAGATAGGGAGAAAATGGACAGCCTTGTCACTGATTTTAGTTTATTTAAATTTCTCTTCGTTTAATTTGATGTTGGCTATTGACTTGCTGATTGCTTTTATTGCTTATTACTGTATATGTGCCTTTATTTAGGTATGTGCCTTGTATCTCTGATCTCTTCAAAAAATTTATCATAAAGGAGTGTTGGATTTTATCAAAGACTCTTTTCAGCATTTAATGAGTGTGTGGTATTACTCTTTCCACTTCTTTATATGGATTTTCATATGTTGTACCACCCCTTTATCTTTGGTATAAAGCCTACCTGACCATGGTGAATGATGTTTTTGATGTGTTCTTAAATTTGGTTTGTGAATATTTTATTGAGTATTTTTTCATCGATGTTCACAAGGGAGACTGGTCTGAAATTTTCTTTCTTGGTTAAGTCTTTGTGTGGTTTAGGCATCAGGGATACTATGGCTTCATAAGATGTGTTCAGCAGTGTTCCTTCTGTTTTGTGGGATACTTTCATGAGTATTGGTATTACCTCTTCATTGAAACTCTTGTAGAATCCTGCACTAAAACCATCTGGCCCTAAGCTTTTTTTCTTTGGATGGGAGATTTTTAATGACTGCTTCTATTTCCTTAGGAGTTTTAGGCCTGTTTAAAGTATTTACCTGATCTTGGTTTAACTTTGGTAAGTGCTATCTATCAAGAAAATCATCCATTTCATTTAGATTTTCCAATTTTGTGGAGTACATGCTTTTACACAAGACCTAATGATTCTTTGGATTTCTTCATTGCCTGTTGTTATGCCCCACTTTTCATTTCTAATTTTGTTAGTCTCTTTCTGCCTTTTAGTTAGTTTGGCTAAGGGTTTCACTGTCTTGTTGATTTTCTCAAAGAAGCAACTATTGGTTTCATTGATTCTTTGCATCATTTTCTTTGTTTCTAATTGATTGCTTTCAGCCCTGAGTTTGATTATTTCCTGCCATCTATTTCTCTTGGGTGTGTTTGTTTCTTTTTGTTTTAGAGCTTTCAGGTGTGTTGTTAACTCTATCGAGAGAGCTCACTAATTTCTTTATGAAGGCACTTAATGCTATGACCTTTCCTCTTAACACTGCTTTCATTGTGTCTCATATATATATATATATATATATATATATATATATATATATATATAATTCATTTCCATTGAATTCTAGAAAGTCTTTAATTTCTTTCTTTATTTCTTCTCCGTCCCAGTGGTTATTGAGTAGGAAGTTGTTCGGTTTCCGTGATTTTGTAGACTTTGTTGTTTCTATTGTTGTTGAAGTTCAGCTTTAATCTATGATGGTCTGATAAGATATAGGGAGTAATTTCAACTTTCTTGTATCTGTTGAGGCTTGCTTTGTGTTCAAGTATATGGTCAGTTTTGGAGAAGGGTTCATGAGGTACTGAGAAGAAGGTATGTATATTCTTTTGTGTTTGGTGAAATGTTTTGTAGATGTCTGTTAGGTCCATTTGATTCATGACATCTGTTAGTTTCATTACTTCTGTTTAGTTTCTGTCTGGATGACCTGTGTATTGTTGAGAGTGGAAATGTGTGGGGCAAGCGGACTGTGTAAGAACTGTGATAAGGTGAAATCAGCTTCAACCCCCAGCTTATCTCATAATTGAGAACAGCAGGTGTAGAACTAACTCCTGACCAGGATCTATTTGTCCTGGAACATATGACTATGACACCCCATTGAGAGGACCATGACAATCAATCATATAGGGACAACACTGGAAGTCTTTTCCCATGCAAATAAAGCATCTCGAACATCTCAGTCTGAGCCAATGGGAAGTATCTACCCCTGAATCCTACCCTACCCCAAAATCTTTATAAGGTCCCTATCCACAAGGAATAAAGGGCATGAATTATTTCACCGAGAATTGTCTGAGGGTGGCTGTTTTATTAAGCTGTAACACTCAAGGGAAGAGTTCTCTCTCTGGGAGCATTGATTGCTGGCCCTCAGCACTGCCGGGCTGACTGGGCTTCCACACTCTCACAACTGCTACTTGACTCTGTGGTCATCAGCTCCACATCTCGCCACTCACTCACTTAGTGGCTCTAGCTCTAGCTCTGGCATCAGTGAGACGGGAGGCTCTTGGTCCTGTGGCGGCTTCTTGTCCCAGCAAAGGGAGTTGTTAGAGGGGTGAGGCAGGAGTGGATGGGTGGCGGAGAACCGTCTTAGAGGCAAGGAAAGGGAGGATGGTATGGGGTGCTTGTGGAGGCTAGACTGGGAAGGAGGACAACATTTGAAATGTAAAAATAATAAATAAAAAATGAAAGAAGACACCAAGAAATGGAAAAAAATAAGTACTTTAAGCAGATCCAGATTCATACCCAGCGATGAGATTTAATCAGTGATTTACAAAATGTGTCTAAGTATGGAGGTGCTGTGTCAGTGGGAAGGAAGCAAGAGAGGAACTGGAGGAGAGTGCATGGCAGGTAGGTTTGATCTAAATGTATGTATGATTATTATGTATGTATATTGTTATATTATGTAAGATTATTAAATAAAATATTTTTAAAGTTTCCCAACTAAAGATGCCCAAGACCAGATGGATTCACTACAAAATTCTCTCAGAACTTCAAAGAAGCACTAACATCACTATTACTCAAATTATTTCATAAAAACAAGGAAGGCTGTCAAAATTTTTTATGAAACAAATACTATTCTCATACCCAAACCAGATATACACATGTGCGCATGCACGCGCGCGCGCGCACACACACACCACACACACACACACACACAGAGAGAACCATCTCCCTGATGAAAATAAAAACAAACATTCTCAATAAAATTCTTGCAATGACTTTTAAATCACATCAAAAATATCATTCCTCATGACCAAGGGGACTTCATTCTAGAAATGCAGGAATAGTTCTAACATTATTTTTATTTTATCTTTTTTTTTTTTTCAGAGCTGAGGACCGAACCCAGGGCCTTGCGCTTGCTAGGCAAGCACTCTACCACTGAGCTAAATCCCCAACCCCTTTTTTATTTTATTTTTTTTCTAACATTATTTTTGACTGCTAAATTCAAATCCATATTCCAAAATATGTCAATCAGCCCACCTTATGTAATTCTAAATGCCGGCTGAAAGTAAACTCACAAAGTCTCATCTTAACACACTGTGAACCAAACACTCCTGGTAATTGGGTGGGGTTTTTTTGTTTCTATTCAGAAAGTTCAGGGCCAATCCTGAGCCAGGACCCAGCATATGTCTTCTGCACACAAATCCCAGCACTGTCTCCACTTGAAAGCTGCCGTTGGCTGCTTGCCCTCTGCTCTGTCCCTACTGGAAACAAGGCGCCCATCTCCCTAGGCTGTGTACTAACAATGTAGAAGTTATTTTCCAGACCTAAAGTAGCTTCTCCCTTGGGTCCCACCTTCAAACAACCTCTGCTAATTTGCTGGAGACTCTGCCTGGTTACTGGGTTTTCTAATGAGCACATCAAACATAAATGACTGGGCCAAGGACAGGGCCCCAAAGGATCTGGATTCTGAGACAGTGAGCACGGCAAGAAGCCTTTGAGGATTCTAATGAGCAAATCTAACAACCTGCTCCTATTAAGCAGAAATCATCAAACAAAATTATGAGTTTGGACTTCTGACCCGGCCCTCAGTAGGCCGGGTTGGCATGGTTTATCCTCTATGATTTTCAAATTGTTGTGCCACTACCATATGCCAAGTCAATCCTCAGAATCCACAAGCCCAGGGGAATGTCTCACTCTCCTGTTGAAGCTGGTTCTAAACATCTACCATCAGATAGGGAAGAAGCATAGACAATGTAGAATTTTATAGGTTTTTGTGAGTTGTTTAATATTAATAATAAAGTGAAGGTCCACAAATCATAAAACCTTCACAAAGAGGGGCCATTACAGGGATATAGGAGACTCAAAGCAGCTCCTTAATTTAAAAACATTAACAAAAAAAAAAAAACCCTCCACTCAGCATGGGTAATGACTCATGAAATTGCTCACCTGGAGATGCATAACTTGCCGGGAGCTCAGGGGTACATCCTAGGGGAGTCTCTTCTCCTGAGTAAAATAGTTACACTTATGTAACCTTGGGGAAGGACTGTGTGCATCCTGTAAGTTTCAGGAGCTTCCTAAGACTTGTAAATTTAGCTTTCTGAGCCTTGTAAGTTTTGTTTAATTCCCAAATCTTAATAGCCTCTCTTAAGGATAAAATATTTCAAGTTATAGGGAACTGCTATACTATATCACACTCTAATAAAAAAAAAAAACTAACACTGAGGAATGGAGAGAAGAATGGAAAACTCTGTGTTTAAGCACTTGAAAGCTCCTGGGCTTATGATGTACAACAGAACCAGAACGGTTAAGAACTTTTAGTAAAGCACTAGTTGCTTTTGCACAGAACCTCCTGAATTACTCAGATGCATTAGTTAAAACTGAGCGTGACTAAGCGATTATAGAATATTTCAAACCAGAGGGGTATAGGGCAATGGGTTTTTTATTTGGAGAAGTTAAATTCTACCTTACTTAATAGAAAAATGAATTCAGATGGATTAAAATTAAAACATAAAAATACTAAAAGCTCACTTAGGAAAGTTGTATAAATGATTAAGAATGGTTTTACTCACTTTGTATTGCAGATGTTTCCTATTAAAGTGCAAACCTTAGAAGTGATCATGTAACAGAAGCAACTCCACAGACAAAGGGACGCACAAAAGCAGAGCATCGGAATAGCGTCAGAATGAACAGCGTCAGAATGAACAGCAAAGAATGCCCCAGCACATACCGAGAGGTGCTATAAAGCAAGAAAAGTATTTTATTTTACATTTTTCACTAATATATTTATGTATTCACTTTACAACCTGATTGCAGCCCCCTCCCTCCTCTCCTCCCAGTCCTTACCCCCACATTCCACTCCCATCATTCCTCCTCTTCTCAGAGATGGGGAGGCCCCTCATGTGTATTTGTAAGGGTCCAAGACTAGCTGAAGGAAGACCCCCAGATTCAAATAACACACAAAAGCAAAGAGTGCATATTCTCCAGAAACAACCAGCATGCAGGAGTCAACCATTCATACTAAGTGGTAACAAGAGAAGTTCACCAGCTCCTTTTATGCAGGGTTAGGAGAATTTTCTAGAAGGGTTAGGTAAACTCTAACATGATTGACTAGGAGTGCAGCAGTGATATTAGTACATTTTTGATTGGTTGATACATTAGCTATATTTTATTTGGTGAGACCTTAAAGAATTCCAGGAACTATTGGTCCCTCCAAGCGTGTTCCCTGGCTGGCAGACTAAACCCTGGGAGCTCTGGTTGGTTGGTATTGTCGCTCTTTCAATAGGGCCACAAGTCCCTTCAGCACCTTAAGTCTTCTCTCTACCTCCTCCATTGGGGAACCCATGATCACTTCAATGGTTAGCTGTGAGCGTCTGCCTCTGGCAGAGCCTCTCAGGAGACAGGTATATCAAGCTCCGGTAAGCATGCATTTCCTGTCATCCACAACAGTGCCTGCATTTGGTGACTGAACATGGGATGGATCTCCAGGTAGGGCAGTCTCCAGATGGCCTCTCCTCCAGTCTCTGCTCCACACTTTGTCTCAGTACTTGCTCCAGTGAGTATTTTGTTACTCTTCTAAGAAGGACTAAAGTACCCACACTTTGGTCTTCCTTCTTCTTGATCTTCATAAATAAAATATCCAATTTAAAAATAATAATTCCAGGAACTGACCCAATTCAGGGCTTGTTATCCCTCCACCAGATCTCCCAGGAACTTACTCAGCTCCAGGATTCCTCCCTCTCAGCCAAATGTCAGGGCCACTAATGACTCAAGACCCATTGTTTGTGACTCTCCTGAGGAGCCTTGCCTCCTTCTTTGTGAAACTGAAACTTAAGGCCTAACATGGCTGCCTGTTCTAAAATGGAATGGGTTAGGTCCTCTCATAATAACCTGCCCTGGTGCATCAAGTCACACAAGGATTTAGTGCATTCTTTTCCACTGAGGCCAGACATGGCAGTCCAGCTAGGGAAAGAGGATCCAAAGGCAGGAAGCAGATTCAGAGACAGCCCTCACTCCAATTTTTAGGGGACTCACATGAAGACCAAGCTGCACATCTGGTATATATATGTAAGGGGACCTAGGTCCAGCCCATGTATGCTCTTTGGTTGGTGGTTTGGTTTCTGTGAGCCTCCATGGGCCCACATTAGTTGACTCTGTAGATCTTCTTGTGGTGTCCTTGACCTCTGGCTCCCTCAGTCCTTCCCCCAATTCTTCCACAGGACACCCCATGCTCTGCCTATTGTTTGGCTGTGGGTCCCTGAATCTGTTTCTATCAGCTGCTAGATGAAGCCTCTTAGAAGACAGTTATGCTAGGCTCCTGTCTGCAAGCAGAGCAGAGTATCATTAATAGTGTCAGAGATGGGCTCTCTCTCATGGTGTGGATCTCAAGTTGGGCTGGCCATTGGTTGGCTATTCCCTCAATCTCTGCTCCATCTTTATTCCTGTTCATCTTGTAGGCAAGACAAATTTTGGGTCTAAGGTTTATGGGTGATTTGGTGTCCTCCTTACACTGGAAGTCTTGTTTAGCTGTAGGAGGTGGCCACGTCAGGCTCCATATTTCCTGATGCTAGGAGTCTCACCTAGGGTCACCCTTATATACTCCCAGGAGCTTCCCTGCCCCAGATCTTCGGCTCATCGCAGAGATGTTCCCCCACCTCCAACTTCCTTCTCTCTCCCAACCCTCTCTCCCCCTGCTCTCCCCATACCTGATCTCCACCCCTGCTCCCCTCCTTCATAATAGCCAAAAACTGGAAAAAATAAAACCTAGGTGTCTCTCAACCAAAGAATAGATAAAGAAAACATGGCACATTTATACTATGGAATACCACTCAGCTATTAAAAATAAGGACATCATGAATTTTGCAGGCAAATAGAACTAGAAAATATCATATTTAGTGAGGTAACCCAGACCTAGAAAGACATGCATGCTACATACTCACTTATAAGTGGCCATTAGCCATAAAGTACAGGATAACCATGCTATAATCCACAGATCAAAAGAAACTAAGTAACAAGGATGGCCCAGGGGAGGATAAGTGAATCTCAGTCAGAAGGGTGGATGAAGGGAGCAAACTGTGTAGATGAAAAGTGTTCTAAAGCTGAGTAAAGGAAAAGTGTTGGGCACAGCAAAGAAGATAAAATTCAAATGAAAAGTCAACATGAAAAGATTTCATCTCAATGATTAATAATTGATCATCTGTGAAGAAATGAAGTGTGATGTTGAACATTGTCTTGGTTTCCCTGTTGCTGTGATAAAATATTCTGACAGAAACAACTCAAAGGAGAAATGGTTTGTTCTAGTTCAAACCCCATGTGTAGTTCATCACAGTCTAGGGAGTCAAAGTGGCAGGAGATTGAAGCAATGGCCTCCTCATACCAGGGCCAGATTCCTGATTTGTTGCTTTCAGCATAAAACACCCTGAATTCTTCAGATTCATCATCTAAAACTGTGTGTTAGTGGGGTGGGGGGGAACTACCAGACAGATTGGTACATCCCCATACAAAAGGATAAACATTTTCATAACTCCTCACCCATGCTGAGTGGGGCGTTTTGATCATGCAGGTGCTTTGAGCCTCCCATATTCATGTAATAAGCTGTCCTTGTGAAGATCTTATGATTTATGGATCTTCTCTTTATGATTAACATAAAACAACTCACAAAATTAGAGAATTCTGCATTGTCTATGCCTCTTCCCTATTTGATGGTATTTGGCTAAGTGAACGTTTGGAGTTGTCCAGGTTCCCTGATTCTAGCCCTGTGTGACATCGTCAAGAAGCAGAGGGTGATGATTGCATGTTGCTGATCACTCTCCTCCCTCTTGTACAGTCCAGAATCCCACCCAGGGAATGGTGCTGCCCACAGTGGGCGACTCTTCACTCCTCAGTTAATATAATCAAAACAATCTCCCATAGGCGTGCCAGAGGCCCATCTCCCAGGGGATTCTAGATTCTATCAAGTTGACAGTACTGATATCACAAACATATTCAACCTCAGTGAAGAGAAATTCAAATTTCAATGATTAGGGAAACCACGAATGGATCAAACGCTTAAATTTCATTGATAAATGAATGTAATGTTTACAAGACTGATAGCACTTTGTGGGGGACAGGAATGTCATCTTTAACTGATAACAACGAAGAACTCTCAAAGTAAGCATATCCAGAAGAAACCCTTTAATTTTCCCTTCCCAGCAGCCTCTTCTCTACCCACTTCTGACTCCTCCATGCAAGCCTGGCAGATTCTCTTCCTTTTGCCCCTCTTTCTCACACTATCATACATTTCCCATCATTATCTGCATTAAAAATGCAAGTTTAAAACTGGAAAAACGACACATTTTAGGATATATACTGACATCTTCCCCAAGGTTTCCAGAGGATTGCCAAGAATCCAGCTCTGCAGATGAACAGAGGTCTGTGTAGAGCCATGACATAGACAAACATTGTTAGATTGGAGCTGATGTCATCGTGTTCCAAACATGAAGTCGAGTTGATAGTTCATAGTGAGAAAATGACCCGTTTCCCCACAATCCATGGTTACTACACTTACTGCTGTTAGACTTTAAAATGGATGTAAAATACACATAAATACAAATTATTATCTCAGTTTAGAATATTTTATGAAACTGAGTACATTCTATTGTTGTGAAGCCACTGTTGCTGTCCATCTCCAGAATTCTCACTGAAACCTGTATCCATCTAAAAGAACATGTCTTTAATCTGTAGCAACCAACACAATATGGTACTAGCTTGAAAAAAGTCACATAGACCAATTGAACAAAATGGAAAGTCCAATAACCAACACACACACACACACACACACACACACACACACACACACACACACAGCCAATTGATTTCCAACAGAGGCACCAAGAGATTGCAGGGTGTAGGGTGCTCTCATCAGTGAACAGGGTGGCAAACTGGATGTCCATATGCAGACAGAAGCAAAAGCCCTGTCGCTCACGCATGCACAAGTCATCTCAGAATGAGGAAAGCCGTGAGACACTGAGAGCCATGAAGCTCTTATTCTAAAATAAAGTTTACAGAGAATTTTCAGGACATGGGTTTCAGTGAAGATGTTCTGTATTCCAACAACTAAACAATAGTAAAAAAAACAAGCAAACAAAAACCCCAGACAAATTAGATTACATCAAACTAAGGAGCTTCTGCACAGCACTGGAAACAATCAAAGAGAAAAGAGATGGTGTCTTAATTAGAGTTTTACTGCTATGAACAGACACCATGACCAAGGCAACGTTTATAAGGACAACATTTAATTGGGACTGGCTTCAGTTCATTATTATCCAAGGTGAAAGCATGTCAGTGCACAGGCAAGCATACAGTGGGGCAGGAGGAGCTGAGAGTTCAGCATCTTATTCGGAAGGCAAACAGGAGAAGACTGACTTCCAGGCAGCTAGGACAAGGGTCTTAAAGCCCACACCCACAGTGACATACCTACTCCAATAAGGTCACACCTACTTTAAATAGTACCACTCTCTGGACCAAGCATATTCAAGCCACCACAAATGACATTTGTTGGAAAGTGCAACCTCTTTAACAAGTGCTGCTGAGGAGAAAGGATCCAGATGGAGAATACTGATGCTCAATCCCAATCCCTCATTCTTTAAAATCAACCCAGATACAAAAAGGATTCTAATGAGAGTCTGGAAACTAAAAGTGGTAAATCATAGAACACCTCAAGATTGGGGGAAGAGCTGAGACTTTCTGAATGAGATGCAATAGTCCAGAAATAATACCAAGAATAGGCAAGTAGAAATGAATCAAATTAAAGAAAAAAATACCCCCAAAACCAAAAGCCAAAGAAAGGAAGGAAGGAAAGAAGGAAGGAAGGAAAGAAGGAAGGAAGGAGAAAGAAAGGGAGAGAGAAAGGAAGGAAGGAGAGAGAAAGGGAGAGAAAGGGAGAGAGAGAGAGAGAGAGAGAGAGAGAGAGAGAGAGAGAGAGAGAG
>JANHMN010000017.1:11507793-11524234 GCA_030674055.1 Rhabdomys pumilio
AGAGAGAGAGAGAGAGAGAGAGAGAGAGAGAGAGAGAGAGAGAGAGACGAACTGTGCAGAGATAGGGGGATGGATGGCAGCTGTTCATCTGGCAGGAGATTAATTTCCAAAATGTGTAAAGAACTGAAAACAATAAGTACCAGGAAAGCAAATGATGTAGCCACTGTAAAAGAGTGAGCAAGACAGACAAGTCTCAAGCACGGAACTATAAATGGGCAATAAACACATGAAAATGAGCACCATTTTTAGCCATCAGGGAAATATAAACCAAATCAAGAGAGATTCTATTTCGGCCGCTGCACAATCACTGTCATCAAGAACGCAAATCCCAAGAGCTGGCACAGAGGCAGGGCTGAGGGAGGGAGACTTAGACACTGTTGGTGGGAATGCAAATTAGCCCTGACTAATGGAAATCTGTGTGAAGTTTCCTCAAAAACTAAAACTGTAATTTGCATATAATCCAAATATATCACGGCTGGATACAGAACCAAAACAATCAAAGCCAGCTGACTAGAGTCACCTGCAAGCCCATGTTTACCCAACACTATTGACAGCAGCCAAGCCATGCAACCAGCCTATGTACAGACTGGTGGATGGATGGATCAGGAGCAGGTGGGATAATGTCCAAGGGACTTTCATTTATCCGTAGAGAAGGATGAAACTGTACTGTTTTCAGGGGGAATGGATTGAATTAGGGGCCATGAGGTTAAATGAAACAAACCAGTCAGTCTTATACAGTACTGTATTTTTTTCTCACATGTGGTTTTAGGGGAGGCGTGAAAGTAAGAGGGGCCATGGGAAATGGGTCAGTGAAGGTCATGGAGAGAGGGTATGATCAACACATTATATGGTGTATGAAAATGCAACAAAGCCTGCTACTTTGTACGATTGATGTGAGCTAAATATGCTTACTCTCTTACAGTCTCATCACCACAGAACGCCCAAGAGGAGTCGCATTTATGCTACAGCCACTGGGTCTGCCCCAGGACTCTGCTCTGCCTCTGGGAACTGTGAAGATTCCCCACAGTTCTGTACCAAATGCCTGAGAAGAACAGCTTACAAAGAGAGAGGGTTAGTCTGGATCTCCCTTCTCTCTTAGATTTTTTTTAAATATAAAAGCTTAATTTTTTTTATTTTACCTCTTTCTTCATTTTAATATTTAAAGCTACAAAATTACCCATGAGCACTGCTTTAGTTGAATCCCCTAAACAATGGCATGCTGTGTTTTCTATTTCATTGAATTCTTAAAAAAAAAAAAAAAACTTGTATTCTTAAAGTTCCATGCATGTATACAATGTATCCCGATCACATTCACCCACAATTCCCCTCTCCAGCTTCTCCTCCCACCTCACCAGTCTCTGTCTCAGGGTCAAGTTCTTCTTTTAGTTTTATTTATGTATCAAAACCCCGTGAGTCCAATTAGTGCCGCCCTATGCAGTTGGGTGAATCTCCTTCCCTCTGGGAGGTCAAAATACTTTCTAAATTCTCTTGTAATTTTTTGGCAAATGCTTTGATATTGATTTATTAATAATATGTAATTTATATCACACATATCATTGAGAAATCTGTGTTTCATAAAATTTCATCAGTTTTTGATTTCAGCAGTAAACCAGAGTAAATCCATTCGTATGGTTTCAAACTTTTAAACGTATTCTATGGCTTAGCATATGAGGAATCCTGCATAATTTTTCATGTGGGTTTGCAAGGAATATTTACTCTTTTTATTTTGGACTAGGGTTTTATAAAAAGCTATTAGATGGGTGGGGTGATAGTCTTCCTTAAGGGTTCTATGTCAGTGTTACTCTCAGGTCTCTTGCTACAACAGAATATCTGAATGTGGGTACTTTATAAAGACAAGAAATCTATTTAGTGGGCAGTTTGGAGGGGATGAAAATCCATTCAAGAGCCCCCTTTGTCCAGACTTTGTTGAGGATCCCTTTGGCTAGGTCATAACAGAACAGACTGGGATATGGGGTAACTTGCCACATACAGAAGTTGTCAAGGACAGGAAGTGGTTTCACTTTATAGGAAACTGCCCATAGCTGTCTGAGACAGCATACGCCTAAAATTCCAGAACTTGGGAGGCAGAGGCAGGAGGATTGCTGCAAGTTTGAGGATAGTCTGGTTTACCTGTTGAGTTCCTGGCCAACCATGATGATAAAATGAGACTCTTAAAAATAAAAGTAAATTAAAACAAAAATGGAAACCTACTCATAGTGTGTGAGAACTATCCCACACATCCAACAGGAATCCCTCACAAGGGCCACACTCCACTGGCCTGCTCATCTCACACTGAAACAACAGGGACAGAGGGAGTGAAAATCAAGGTGTGAGGAGAGCTGTGGACTCCAGAGGAGCAATTGGCCCTGCTCCATCCCGCCCAGCCCTGCTCTGCCCTGCTGGAGGCACTATGCTTCTGCACTGTCAGTGCTTCCTGCCCCTCCTCTCTCTCTCTGCTTCATCTTGCATGATTAGTATATATCTATAGCACAGAGAAGGGGACTTCATTATGACATTTCTACAGATGTTTGTCATGTAGTTAGCTCCTAGTCCCCTCATCCCTTTCCCTTTCTTGTCTCCCTCCTTCCTATTGGCTCCTATCTCCCCACACAGTCCTGTCTACTGTCATGCTTTCATTGTTAAATCTAAGTTTTGCCTATGAAAGAAACACATTTATAAGTTTTAGTCTGGCTATTTGTTCAACATTTCCAGTTCTATCCAGGTTTTGAAAACAATGTAATTTCCTTCTTCTTTATGGTTCAATAAACCTCCATTATTATGTATTTGGATCCTATTTTTAATTTTATTTGTCTGTTGATGGTTGTCTTAGCCAACTCTAAGCTTAAACATCTCTGTGGTAGGACTTGGATTCCTTCAGATGGCACCAAGAAACAGTTTGTCTGGATCATATGACAGATTTATTTTTTAGCTTTTGGTATCAGGGTTGGGTTTTTTTTTTCACATGTTTGTCAATATTTGTTGTTGCTTGTTTTCTGGATAATGCTCTTCTGACTGGGGTAAGATGGACTCGTAATTCAATTTTTATCTCCCTGATGGCTAAGGATGTTAAGCAAATTTTCACATATTTATTGGCCATTTGTAATTCACCTTTTGAGGGCTGTCTATTTGATTCATTTGCCTGTTTACTGATGGGATCATTTGGGTGTTTTATTTTAAGACCTTTGCATATTCTATTAACCACTGTCACATGCACAGCTGGTGGACTTCCTCATGACCTGAAGCCACCTCTTTATATCTTGGTTGTCCTACATGTGGTCCATGAACCTCAGAATTTCACACAGTCCAAAAGATCGATCCCTGCTCATTCCTTCTGGGCTATTGGAACCCTCTTCAGAAAACCTTTGTCTCTGCTTATACCTCCAAATGTCAGTGTTTCCCCCTAGGATTTTCAGAATTGTTGATCTCACACTGAGGTCTTTGATCCACTTTGGTTTTTATTCCAAGTGAGTCTCAGGATCTAGTTCCCATACATACGGAAATCCAGTTTCCAGAACCACCATGGAACGAACACTCTCTTCTCCGATATCAGGTGGTTGTATCAGTGTGGTGCTCTTGTTGAGTTCTCTACTATATAACCTTGGTGTCTATGTGTGTTTTGTGCCTGTACCATGCTGGTCTTTATAACTATGGCTGAGTAGTGTAATTGGAGTCAGACATTACACCTCCATGATTGCCTTTCCTTCTTCAAATGTCTTTGGCTATTTGGGTATTTTGTGCTCCCATAGAATTTTAATGGTTGTTCTAGTTCTGTGAAACAGAAACGTTCCTTCACATATTTGCCCCAGCAAAAAAAAAACATCCAACACAACTGACTTCCCAAAGAACCCTTAAGTATCCATGTGTCTCAGTCAAGGTTTCTATTCCTGCACAAACATCATGACCAAGAAGCAAGCTGGGGAGGAAAGGGTTTATTCAGCTTACACGTCCACACTGCTGTTCATCACCAAAGGAAGTCAGGACTGGAACTCAAGCAGGTCAGGAAGCAGGAGCTGATGTAGAGGCCATGGAGGGATGTTACTTACTTGCTTGCTTCCCCTGGTTTGCTCATCTTGCTTTCTTACAGAACGCAGGAGTACCAGCCCAGGGATGGCACCACCCACCATGGGCTGGGCCCTTCTACCTTGATCACTAATTGAGAAAATGCCTTACAGCTAGATCTCATGGAGGCATTTGCTCAAGGGAGGCTTCTTTCTCTCTAATAACTCCAGCTTGTGTCACGTTGACACACAAAACCAGCCAATATACCATGTCAGATGTCTTATTTGGTGACAAACATGCACACCAGTTTTATAACAGTTCCCCTCCTCCTCTCCCTCCTCCTCCCTCCTTCTCTTCTCCCCCCTCTTTCTCTTCTCCCTCCTCCTCTTCTCCTTCTTCTTTCTCTTCCTCCTCCTCCTTTTTCTCTGTTTTATATTCCTTTAAGTGTTTTCTGTGATGCTGGTATAATAGTCATGAATTGTCTTTGTTTATACTTTCCTCCAAAGGTCTTTATTTTTCCCCATTGATTTAAAAAGGTAACATTGCTGGCTATATAGCAATCTTGATTGGCAGTTGTCTACTCTCAAGTCTTAAAACATATCACTTCCGTCTCTCCTGGCTTTTGTTGCTTTCTCTGAGAGGACTCATGTTTCTAATTTGCAGTTTTTAATGTTCCTTTTTGCCCTGTAGGCAAATTAAAATAAGGCAATTATTTTAATTTAAAATTTAAAATAAGGCAACATAGGCAGGTTCTCTTCTGGTCATGTGTTTGGGGTTTTAAATGCCTCTTGTACTTGAGTGTCTGTATGTTTCCCTAGACTTGGATGCCTTTCTCCTGTATTTTATTGAATAGATGTTTCTCTGCCTTAGTTTGTGTCTTGTCAATAGATTCTTAGCTTTGGCTGTTTATGTCTCAGAATGGTAAGAGTTTTGGTAGTGCTTGCTTTCTTCTCCTCCTCTTTCTCCTCTTCTTCCTCCTCCTCCTCTTCTTCTTCTTCTCTTAATTGTTTGAATCTAGTATTTCCTTCACTTTGCTTCAACCCTTGGTGTTTCCTTTACTTTTCTCTGGTTTACTGGTGATACCTTCCACTATAGTTTTATTTAGTTAAGTTTTCACTTCCAACATTTATTTGTTTTCAAAATAAAAAATTCATTGTTCAATGTTCCATGCATGTTGCTTATTTTCTGCTCCAAGTCTTAAATTAACTTCTTATTTTATTGATCTACTGATAGGAATTATATCCATCATTTAAAATTAGACTTTTGAATTCTTTGTCTAGCACTTCAGTCGTTTCAGTAGCTTTGGATTCAGTTACAAAGTTGTAAATGTTTTAAGGCATCATGTGTCTAGCCTTTTTTGTGGTTTTTGAACTGTGTTTTGTTCATCTTTTGGGATTTATATCTCCCATTTTATTTGGGGACTTACTAAGCAGCCTTCCCATGAAAAGTCAATACCAAGTACCACTTAGAAAACTAGGAAGGACAATCAAAGAGGGAAAGATAAAAACTTGGTTACAGGATAAAGGAGAATACATAAGTAAAACTGGATAAATTTAGGAAGAGAAGTAAATTCAAAATCTTTTTAAAATACAGTAAAAAAAGTATTAAATGTAAAGTAAAAATAAGAGAGGAAATACAAAGTAGAAAAACTAAAATATTTAAAAGTAAAGTATTAGGAGCTTCTTCCTTAGCCATGGACCACTGCAGGAGGAGAAACGGTTGGTTGCAGCTGGGGTTTCTGGCTTCTCCTGCCATTCAGGCTGAAGCTGAGGCTAGGTGAATGCAGGGTAGGTTGTCTATCAGACAGGTTGAAGTCACTTTACAGATGTCCCTTCCATGCATACCAAGAGTTGTTGCCACTTACACCCAACTCTGCAGCCTACAGGCTGTAAAGTTTCTCGACTGTCCCAGAGACAAGTTCGAGTACCCAGGGTGGTGAATGTCTGTTCTAAGAAGTATCCCCCGGCCTAGCTGGTCTGCTCCTGTGAAGACACCATATCCTGAGACATCCTAGAGGAGCCACTGCACCCAGAGCAGCAGGTAAGAACCCCCTTCCACTACCCTATGCCCCAGAGCTATAACTGGGAGCTTGGGGAGCTCAGGACCCATCAGCCACCCAAACCCCACCCCTCTGGAATACCATTCCCCTTCCATTCCTTTTGGCTGGTCATTTTGGATGGGGCAGAAACTTCGCTGGTCTGCTCCCGTGAAGACACCATATCCTGAGCCATCCTAGAGGAACCACTGCTCTCAGAGCAGCAGGATTTTAGGATCCCAGAGGTGTCCTGAGTCCCAGGAGTTCTTCCACCCAGGAGCTCAGGATCACAGGATCACAGAGACATCTGGACTCTGAGGAGTTCTGACACAAGCAAGATAACTGGAAAGGCAGGCTCCAGTCAGAGACAGTGAGTGTAGGTAGCACTAAAGTTAACCAGATGGCAAAAGGCAAGCACAAGAACATAAGCAATAGAAACCAAATTTGCTTGGCATCATCACAACCCAGTTCTCCCACCATAGCAAGTCTTGGACACCCCATCACACCGGAAAAGCAGGATTCAGAATTTAAATACCTTCTAAAGATGATAATAGAGGCCTTTAAGAAGGACATATATAACTCCCTTAAAGAAGTACAAGAGAACACAGGTAAACTGGTAGAAACCCTTAAAGAGGAAACACAAAAATCCCTTAAAGAATTGCAAGAAAACACAACCAAACAGGTGAAAGAATTAAACAAAATCATCCAGGACATAAAAATGGAATTAGAAACAATAAAGAAATCTCAAAGGGAGACTATACTGCAGATAGAAAACCTAGGAAAAAGATCAGGAGTCATAGACACAAACATCACCAACAGAATACAAGAGATAGAAGAGAGAATCACATGTGCAGAAGATACCATGCAAAATGTTGACACAACTGTCAAAGAAAATGCAAAATGCAAAAAACTCCTAACCCAAAACATCCAGGAAATCCAGGGCACAATGAGAAGACCAAACCTAAGGATAATAGGTACAGATGAGAGTGAAGATTCCCAAATTAAAGAGCCAGTAAATATCTTCAACAAAATTATAGAGGAAAACTTCCCTAACCTAAAGAAAGAGATGTCCATGAACATACAAGAAGCCTACAGAATTCCAAATAGACTAGACCAGAAAAGAAATTCCTCCCATCACATAATAATCAAAACATCAACTGCACAAAACAACAACAAAAAAAAATTACTAAAAGCAGTAAGGGGAAAAGGTAAAGTAACATGCAAAGGCAGACCTATAAAAATTATACCAGACTTCTCACCAGAGACTATAAAAGCCAAAAAGATACTGGACTGATATCATACAGACCCTAAGAGAACACAAATGCCAGCCCAGACTACTATACCCAGCAAAACTTTCAATCACTATAGATGGAGAAACCAAGATATTCCATGACAAAACCAAATTTACACAATATCTTCCCACAAATCCAGCACTTCAAAGGATAACTGATGAAAAACTCCAACACAAGGAGAGAAAGTACAACCTAGAGAAAGCAAGGAAGTAATTTTCCAACAACCCCAAAAGAGGATAGAACAAACAGATAGAAGATGGAACATAATTCCATCTCTAATAACAAAAATAACAGGAAGGAACAATCATTCTTCCTCACTATATCTTAACATCAATGAATTCAATTCTCCAATAAAAAAGATGTAGACTATCAGACTGGATACATAAACAGGACCCAGAATTTTGCTGCATACAGAAAACATATTTCAGTGACAAAGACAGACACTATCTCAGAGTAAAAGGATGGAAAACAATTTTCCAAGCAAATGGTCCCAAGAAACAAGCTGGAGTAGCCATTCTAATATCAAATAAAAATCAACTTTCAACCAAAAGTAATAAAAAAAGATAAGGAAGGACACTTCATACTCATTAAAGGAAAAATCTACCAAGATGAACTCTCAATTCTGAACATCTATGCCCCAAATGCAAGGTCACCCACATATATAAAAGAAACTTTGCTAAAGCTCAAAGCACACATTGCACCTCACACAATAATAGTGGGGGATTTAAACACCCCACCCTCAGTAATGGACAGATCATGGAAACAGAAACTAAACAGAGACACAATGAAATTAACAGAAGTTATGAACCAAATGGATTTAACTGATATCTATAGAACATTTCATCCTAAAACAAAAGAATATACCTTTTTCTCAGAACCTCATGATACCTTCTCTAAAACAGACCATATAATTGGTCACAAAACAGGCCTCAACAGATACAAAAAGATTGAAATAATCCCTTGCATTCTATCAGATCACCGTGGACTAAGGCTGGTCTTTAATAATGACAAAAACAATGAAAAGCCCACATACATGTGGAAACTAAACAATGCTCCACTCAATGATAACTTGGTCAAAGAAGAAATAAAGAAAGAAATTAAAAGCTTTTTAGAATTTAATGAAAATGAGGACACATCATACCAAAACCTGTGAGACTCCATGAAAACAGTGCTAAGAGGAAAACTCATAGCTCTAAGTGCCTACAAAATGAAACTGGAGAGAGCATACACTAACAACTTGACAGCACACCTGAAAGCTTTAGAACAAAAAGAAGCAAATACACCCAAGAGGAGTAGGCATCAGGAAATAATCAAACTCAGGGCTGAAATCAACCAAGTAGAAACAGAAAGAACTATACAAAATATCAACAAAACCAGGAGCTGGTTCTTTGAGAAAATCAACAAGATAGATTAAACCCTTAGCCAGACTAACCAGAGGGCACAGAAACAGTATCCAAATTAATAAAATCAGAACTGAAAAGAGAGACATAACAACAGAAACTGAGGAAATTAAAAAAAATCATCAGATCCTACTACAAAGGTCTATACTCAATAAAACTGGAAAATCTGGATGAAATGAACAATTTTCTAGACAGATACCAGGTACCAAAGTTAAATCAGGAGCAAATAAACCATCTAAACAGTTCCATGACCCCTAAAGATAGCAGCAGTCATTAAAAGTCTCCCCACCAAAAAAAGCCCAGGACCAGATGGTTTTAGTGCAGAATTCTATCAGATCTTCAAGGGAGACCTAATACTAATTCTCTTCAAACTATTCCACAGAATAGAAACAGAAGTAACACTAGTTACTGGGTAGTGTTACCCAGTTCATTCTATGAAGCTACAATCATGCTCATACCTAAACCTCACAAAGACCCAACAAAGAAAGAGAACTTCAGACCAATCTCCCTTATGAATATTGATGCAAAAATACTCAATAAAATTCTCGCAAACTGAATCCAAGAACACATCAAAACAATCATCCATCATGATCAAGTCGGCTTTATCCCAGGAATGCAAGGATGGTTCAATATTCAGAAATCCATCAATGTAATTCACTACATAAATAAACTCAAAAAAAAAAAAACCACATGATCATCTCACTAATCTCACTAGATGTTGAGAAAGCATTTGACAAAATTCAACATCCCTTCATGGTAAAAGTCTTGGAAAAATCAGGAATTCAAGGCCCATACCTAAACATAGTAAAAACAATATACAGCAAAACAGCAACCAACATCAAACTAAATGGAGAGAAACTTGAAGCAATCCTACTAAAATCAGGGACTATATAAGGCTGCCCACTCTCTCCCTACCTATTCAATATAGTACTGGAAGTCCTAGCTAGAGCAATTAGACAACAAAAGGAAGTCAAAGGGATACAAATAGGAAAGGAAGAAGTCAAAATATCACTATTTGCAGATGATATGATAGTATACTTAAGTGACCCCAAAACTTCCACCAAGTACTCCTAAACCTGATAAACAACTTCAGCAAAGTGGCTGGGTATAAAATCAACTCAAACAAATCAGTAACCTTCCTCTACTCAAAAGATAAACAGGCTAAAAAAGAAATTAGGGAAATGACACCCTTTACAATAGTCACAAATAATATAAAATATCTTGGCATGAATCTAACCAAGCAAGTGAAAGATCAGTCAGTATGACAAGAACTTCAAGTCTCTGAAGAAAGAAATCAAAGAAGATCTGAGAAGATGGAAAAATCTCCCATGCTCATGGATTGGCAAGACTTAATATAGTAAAAAAATGGTCATCTTGCCAAAAGCAATCTACAGATTCAATGCAATCCCGATTAAAATCCCCACTCAATTCTCACAGAGTTAGAAAGAGAAATTCTCAAATTCATGTGGAATAACAAAATACCCAGGATAGTGAAAACTATC
Source organism: Rhabdomys pumilio (assembly GCA_030674055.1). NCBI lineage: Eukaryota > Metazoa > Chordata > Mammalia > Rodentia > Muridae > Rhabdomys > Rhabdomys pumilio. The sequence goes on from JANHMN010000017.1 coordinate 11,518,022, forward strand.
CTCAACAATAAAAGAACTTCTGGGAGAATCACCATCCCTGACCTCAAACTGTAGTACAGAGCAATAGTGACAAAAACTGCATGATATTGGTACAGAGACAGGCAGGAAGATCAATGGAATAGAATTGAAAGACCCAGAAATGAACCCACACACCTAATGTTACTTGATCTTTGACAAAGGTGCTAAAGCTGTCCAGTGGAAAAAAGACAGCATTTTCAACAAATAGTGCTGATTCAACTGGAGGTCAGCATGTAGAAGAATTCAAGTTAATCCATTCTTATCCCCTTGTACAAAGCTCAAGTCCAAGTGGATAAAAGACCTTCACATAAAACCAGACACACTGAAACTAATAGAAGAGAAGGTGGGGAAGACCCTGAATACCTAGGCACAGGGGAAAAGTTCCTGAACAGAACACCAATGGCTTATGCTCTAAGATCAAGAATTGACAAATGGGACTTCATAAAATTGCAAAGCTTCTGTAAGGCAAAGGACACTGTCAATAGGACAAAAAGGCAACCAACAGATTGGGAAAAGATCTTTACCAATCCCACATCTGATAGAGGGCTAATATTCAATATATATAAAGAACTCAAGAAATTATACTCCAGACAACCAAATAACCCTATTAAAAATGGTGTATAGAGCTAAACAAAGAATTCTCGACTGAGGAAACTCAAATGGTCAAGAAACACCTAAAGAAATGTTGAGCATCCTTTAGTCATCAGGGAAATGCAAATCAAAACAACCCTGAGACTCCACCTCACACCAGTCAGAATGGCTAAAATCAAAAACTCAGGTGACAGTAGATGCTGGCGAGGATGTAGAGAAAGAGAAACACTCCTTCATTGTTAGTGGGATTGCAAGATGGTGAAACCACTCTGAATATCAGTCTGGAAGTTCCTCACAAAATTGGACATAGCATTACCTGAGGACCCAGCTATACCACTCCTGGGCATATACCCAGAAGACGCTCCAACATATAACAAGGACATATACTCCACTATGTTCATAGCAGCCTTGTTTACAGCCAGAAGCTGTAAAGAACCCAGATGTCCTTTAACAAAGGAATGGATAGAAAAAATGTGGTACATTTACACAATGGAATATTACTACTCAGCTATTTAAAACAATGAATTCAAGAAATTCTTAGGTAAATGGATGAAACTAGAAAATATCATACTGAGTGAGGTAACCCAATCACAAAAGAACATACATGGTATTCACTCACTGATAATTGGATATTAGCCCAGAAGCTTGAAATACCCAAGATTCAACTCACAGACCACATGAAACTCATGAAGAAGGAAGACCAAGAGTGGGTGCTTCAGTCCTTCCTAGAAGGACTAACAAAATACTCAAGGGAGCAAATATGGAGACAAAGTGTGGGACAGAAACGGAAGGAGGGGCCGTCTGGAGACCATTCCACCTGGGTATCTATCCCATGTGCAGTCACCAAAGGTAGACGCTGGTGTGGATGTCAGGAAGTGCATGCTGACAGGAGCCTGATATAGCTGTCTCCTTAGAGGTCTGTCAGAGTCTGACATATTCAGAGGCAGATGCTCACAGCTAACCATTGAACTGATCAAGAGGTTCCCAATGGAGGAGTTAGAAGACTGAAGGAGCTGAAAGGGTTTGTGGCCCCATGAGGAGAGCAACAATACCAACCAACCATAGCTCCCCAGGGTCTAAAACACCAGCCTGGGAGCACATAGGGAGGGACCCATGACTCCAGCTGTATATGTAGGGGAAGATGGCCTTGTCTGGCATAGGTGGGAGAGGAGATCCTTGGTCTCATGAAGGCTGGACACAGTGTGGGGGAATTTGAGGGTGGGGAAGTGGGAGTGGGAGTAGGTGAGGGCACATCCTCACAGAAGCAGGAGGAGGGGTGATGGGATAGGGGGTTCCTGGGCAGGGTGGGGGGAAATGGGGTAAGGGAATAACCTCTGAAATGTAAATAAACTATCCAATAAAAATTTTAAAAAAAAAGAAAAAAGAAAAAAATGAAGTATCCCCCATGTGTGTCGGGGAAGCAAGCAGAACACTGCCACCTGCATTGGAGGAGGAGAATCTAGGGACCTCAACATTCTGCCTACCAGTCTCAGTCTTCTCAGATCCTTCCCAGGAGTGAAGGAAGTGGAAGGAAGAGGGTGTGGACATAGAAAGACCCACCAAACCTGGAATCCATGCTCTTCGTCCTGTTGGCAACAAAGTACCCAAATTAGGAAGACAGCTCCAGAAGCTAAGTGGTGTGCTGACCCAGCATTCAAGGATGTCAGTCACTAACATTAGTCTTAGATGATAGGGTTTGCTCACCGCCCAAGAAGTAAGGAGACCAGCCACTAAGGTGACCTGGGCCAGTCTCCCCACCCAATCCTTTCCCAGCCATCTCTGCAACGTCTCTTTACATATATCCCAGAGGTCAGGGTGTGGATGTAACTGAGAGAATTAATTTGTCCACATCACTCCAACCAAAGTACAGCTAAAATATCTATGGAAAATAACATGGATTATTAAAAGTGCATAATTCACCCAAAAAAGGAAAGGATGAAGGAAACATAGCAAGAAAAGAGATTAAAAACAGAAAGTAATGCAGAAGGCTTCACACTTCTCTTATGTTACATTGTAAGTTTATGTTACTTTGTGTGTACGTTTATGTTATATTGTGTATATGTGGAATATATGCTCTAAGTAGAAGACAAAATTGGCTAATTATTTTTCTGTATTCTCTGATCTTAAAGTTTGCCTTTTCAAGGCAGGTTGCTTTGCAGATGTTGACTTAGTGTCTGTGTGTCTGCTTGTCCAAGGATCCTGGGAGTCTCTCATTTCCTTTGTGGTTTCCTGAGTTGTCAGTAGAAGCAAGCCACTTTCTCCACAGACGAGTATCCATCTCAAAGGCTGGAAATCATTAAATCAGCATTTTCCTTCCCCAGGAAGAGAACCAATGCAAGCCAAGGGAAGTAGAAGTATTTTCCAAACATTCTCGACTACACAATGACTCAATACAACTTGAACAGTCAAAACAAATTTCCCCTTCTGTTTAGTTCCCAAACTCCAGACTCCACACCTAACCTGAGGTAACCTTTGTGGTTAGTATCACTGTTGCATTACTCAGAAAGGTTATCCAACAAGACTGCCTTATCTGAACACCAGGGTCTTCGAAAGCATCCAGGGACCATCTAAGGTTAGCAGAATATTATTGCAAAGAGTTAGCAGGAAAAAAAACAGTGGGACTCAAAGTACCCCAGACATTTGTGGTGTTCTCCACATTTCTGTCAGCATGAGTTAACTGGTCCAGAAAACATCCTCCTGAGCACACGTCTTGATAGTGTTTTGCTGCCCTGCACATCCAGAGTTTCTGTACCTCTTGTTCTGTCAGAGGAAAGCACCTGGAACAAATTAGGACAGATCCTCACCTCACCTCAGGGACTTTTAAGAAGTGTAACCAGAATGACTCCAACCTCTTGCAGAGGTGAAGCGGGAGATTGGGAGCGTGGACCCTGCTGACCGTGGGCGTTTGTTGGGTAGAGGAAAAAACATCTGAGCCAAGGAGCTAATGGACAGATAAAGATGAGGCAGCAAGCACAGATGTCCATGACATGAACACGTGCCACCTACATTTTTGTCCTTCCACTTGTCCTTTTACAAAGCTCCCATGGCTTCATACCTAAGACTTGGGCAGGGCCAGCTCCAGTTACTCTGTGTTGCGTGGGATAGCTTCAGGCTGTGCCTTGACCTGAATTACTCCACTTTATAAAGTGACAGTTTTGACTTGAGTCATTCTGTTTGGAGTACAAGTTACAGGATAGAATGGCAGGTTACTTATACAAATAAAAGCTACCTTTGGTGCATGCCAGCAGACATGGATAGATCAGTTATGTATCTGTGTCAATAAAAGTGACCCCTGTGAACAATCAGATTTCATCAGCAATGCTGGACACAGTCTTTAATCACAGTAGAGGTAACCTCAACTGGGGCTTTAAAAACAGGAGTTTTTTTTTAAGCCCCATCATGTGGCCATCTCTCCTGTTCTTTGACCAGGAAAATTGTTATAGTAAAGAACTCTAGCCACCAGTCTTTGGCTCCAGCTCAAGCATGGCTCCTCCTGCCTATAGCATGAAGCCCTCCCCAAACTCTCGACACTGCCTGTCCCTGGACCTTCTCTTGACAGCTCTCTGTGCTGAGCAGCTCTGTCTGAGCTCTGATCAAGACTACTTACTACATTGTAACCAACACAGAACCTACCCACCCCAGCTTAATGAACCCGGATGTAGTTCTTTTAAAATTGCTTCTTGCTGATTTTGGGTGAAATATTTCTTTGGGGGGCCCAAGGAAATTGGGAGAATGGTTAGTCTTTTAAAAGCTAGCTGTAGCATTTGTTGTCAGTCTCTGTATGCTGAGGAAGTTCAGACTCAAGAAAAGTCTTGACTGGTTCAGTCTGTAAAGCTGGACAAATTGAGGTCATCTGGGATCAGCAGCTTTCCTTGAAGTGGTTTTAGAAATATTTTGAGGAAACAGCATTGAAGTAGTCTGAGATAGGACTAGGTAGCTCAGCATCCCCAAGGGTGAACCTTGTCAAAGGCTGTCTTTTTTGGTTGTTATTTTCCATTAACATATAAACTCTCAAACAGTCAGTTCCAGGTTGCAGCTGCCTTAGCTAGCACTCTGACCCCTGGGACTAAGTAGCTTGCATTTTGACCCTATTCAGAATCCTGCAAGGCTTGAGAAATGACCTGCCTTCCCAGTCACCATCACAGCTTCTGTCTTAAAGGGATAGTGCACCTTTCACTGGGATATCTGAAATCTCAACTTAGTTTATAAGTAAGTTCTCACCCATGTTGGTTCACCAAATACAGTGTGGTTTAATTATTTTGAAGCTAATAACTATGCTAGGAATTAACACAGTGGCAGTTACTTCTTAACCAGCTATTACCCAAACAAAATTGTTTTATTTATCCCCACTTTGTATAATACAGAGATCTTTAGAAGTATAATAAGTTTAATAGCACTGGAGCGGGGCAATCTATTAACCACCTGAGCTATTTTGTCTGTGTTCATGCCTTGAATCCCAATATATTACTTAACATATGTTTCATTTATGCTGCTCCTGCTTCATCAGGTCAGCCCTTATGGCCTCATGGTCACATGCTCATGGTCCATATTACCCCATGGTGGTCTTCTTCTTCTTCTTCTTCTTCTTCTTCTTCTTCTTCTTCTTCTTCTTCTTCTTCTTCTTCTTCTTCTTCTTCCTCTTCCTCTTCCTCTTCCTCTTCCTCTTCTTCTTCTTCTTCTTCTTCTTCTTCTTCTTCCTCTTCTTCTTTTTCTCCTTCTCCTCCTCCTCCTTCTCTTTCTTCTTCTTCTTCCTCTTCCACCTCTGCCTCCTCCTCCTTTTCTTTCGACGCCTTCTTTTTCTTCTTCTTTTCTTCTTCTTCTTCCTCCTCCTCCTCTTCTTCCTTCCTCTTCTCCCTCCTCCTCCTCCTCCACTCTCCCTCATAGTCCCTCCCTGAGACCTCAATCCCGGGAACCTTTACCTGACTTACCTCTTTTCTGCCCAGCTATAGTCTGTCAGCAACTTTTATTAACCAATCAGGGATAATTGGGGGGGCAAGGTTTACACAACAAAGCTGGTATACATGACAATCTGCTCATCTTGGGGCAACCAGATCTTGGGATACAGAATTTAACATCTGAATGCATAGCAAGAGACCAAACCCCAACACATTGGGTTTGTCCTTTTGGTGTGATGTCACCTCCTGACTCTAGGCTGGCTCACAGTCAGCTGCAGCAGCATGCACATTTGTTGCTGGCTTTGTGGATCTGGCAGTGATAGTTCCATGGGTGTCTCTGACTGCCACTGCTACACAAAGTGGGAACAAATAAAATGATGTAGCTGTCTGTGTCAGAGAAACTGTTCTAGCAGACAGCTGTTGCCGGAAGAGTGTGCCAATATATGCGACAACTTGCACATAAGTGTAGATCCTCAGAAACCTCGCTCATCAGAGCTGATGCAGGAGGTAATGGAAATCATGAGATCACGTACTCAGCTGAAAATTCCTCAAGGAAAGTGCCAGGCTAGCAAGTTTCATGGAAGTTGCTATAAAATATAGTAAGAAATAATGTCCATTTTAAGGAAACTCTTTTTTCTGAAAATAAAGGTGAGTCCCTTGTGCCAGTTTGTGGTTGAAGCTGGTAAGACATGGAGGAGCTTACAAGAGC
>JANHMN010000017.1:11529076-11609076 GCA_030674055.1 Rhabdomys pumilio
ATAAGCCTTATGTGTCTGTAACCGCTGCAGCACAAGGCGTGTGTATGGCCAGGTTTAGTAGAAACTGCACAACTGTTTTCCAACTGCCTGTGCCAGTTTCGCTCCTGTTGGTAGTATAGGAGAATCCCAGTGGTCTCAAATTCTGGCCAACATGTACTTGTCCACGTTCATATGTTTCAATTCAGCCTTTCTTCTGGGCTCCAAAGGTATCTCACTCTGACTTAAATCTGCATTTTACAGATGCAAATAGTTTTCTGCTGACACCAATAGAGTCTCTCCCTGTCCATTTGAATATAAATTCTCTCTTTTCCTTCCTCCCTCTATCCCTCACTCCTTTCTTCCTTCTCTCCCTCTTTCCCTCCTTCCCTCCCCCTGGCACCTCTCTCTTCAGACCCTGTCACTGAAGACAGACCAGGTTCATGAGGACCTGTCTCTTCCTACACCGGTACTACAGGGTTTCCAGAATGTGGCTTTCCATGTACCATGAGGTCCAGATCCATTAGCATGTCTTCTAGTCACCTGCTTCTAGTCTAGCTTGCCTTTTTTCTCCTAAGTCTTCCAGAAGGGAAGAATTATACATCTTAGAATATGCTTGTCAACTCAACCGAAGAAAAGCTTGTGGGTTCATATTTGTGGGACTGTGTTGAATCTACAGATTAATCTGGAAACAAATGTTATATTCACAGTTTTGAGATTTTTTTTACTAGAAAATAAGGAGCACCTATCTTCTGGTACCATCTCAGTTTCTTAAATCTAACCAGGTAGCTTTGGTTAACAGTCCTTCTTTCCAGTGCTTGAATTTCTAAAATTTATAACGCAAAAAGTGTCCCTTAAGTTTAAGTTTTAATATCCTGTTAGTTTATTATACCGCATACACAATATAATTTCAAGCTTTCTCTTAAGAGAATGGCAGATTTATAGAAAGTTGCAAAGAAATATGCTAGGTAGTAGTCCCATGTGTCCCTTGCCTGGTCTTTTCACTAGTGTCGCCTTGCATGACTGAGGTGTAGTTCTGTGGCGGGGCACTGACTCTGGCACACCCTGCTGCACTTGTTCAAGTTACATCAGTTCTGCAGATTCATGTGTCATAGGATTTGCACATTTGTGACGATTGTGGACACAGTGTAGTCAGGGGGCAGAGCGTTTCCATCACTGGAAAATGTCTGGTGTGGCTGACGTGCAGCCACATCCTCACACTGTAGCCTCGAGAAACAGGTAACTTGTTCTTCCTGCAGTTTTACTTCAACACACATTACGATACAAATGGAAGCACATCATTTGACTTTTAGGGTGTGCCAGCCACCATGCCCAAGCCTGGATTATTTCAAATGTGAATTTACGAAAGCTGTTTATATAGTCTAGATGCTGGTCTGTTGTCAAATATGTGCTTAGTAAATATTTTCTCCGTCTGTAGTTTGTCTTCCCAACCTCTTAAGAATGCCTCTCCCAAAGCAGGCATTTCTGGGCTTGATAAGTCTAGTTAACCTGTTTCCTTTTTTTTGAATTATGCTTCTGATATCAAGTTAAAAATATTTCCCTACTTCTAGGCCCAATATGTTCCTATTTTTTCTAAAAACTTTGTAGTTTTCCATATGATATTCAAATACAGGATCCATTTTGAGACATTAAACTTGATTGTGTTGCTTTGGTTTTTGTTGTTGTTGTTTCCTTGTGGTAAGGTTATTGAAGGTTCATCTGCTTCCCCACAGCTAGCCAACCACTCTCCCGCTGCCTGCCACGGAACCACGTTTGCACCGTTGTAGAACAGCTGAGAGTGTGTGTGCTGAGTCACTTGTGGAAGCTCTTTTTGCTTCACTGGTTCTTGTTCTATGAACAGCACAGCTCTCCTCTCCACTACGTGTTCTTGATTTGTATCAACACATAGTAAAACTCATTAACGGAAGGGTAATTCGTTCTTCTTTTTAAATTCGTCATGACTATTCCAGCATCTTTACCTTTCTGCAACTTAATAAAGCTTGTCTCTGTCCACTGAAACATCCTTGTGGAGGGTTTAGTTGGATCTCCATTAAACTTAGATTTGACATTGCCTGTTTCTTCTGATCTGAGATAGATAGATAGATAGATAGATAGATAGATAGATAGATAGATATGCCTTTTTCAGATCTTCTTTGATTTTTTATATCTGTGTTTTAAATGTTGCCACCTACAGATATGCTATATTTAAATTCAAGTATTACAAGTTTACTTAGACCAAATATAAATTGAATTCTGCTATTCAGCTTTGACTTATATGCTGTTAGCATACAGAATACTGTATAATTCATTCTCTCTCTCTCTCTCTCTCTCTCTCTCTCTCTCTGTGTGTGTGTGTGTGTGTGTGTGTGTGTGTGTGTTATTTTTGTTTGTTTTTGCCTTTTGAATTGCATAGCCTGGCTGAACTTGCTATTTATTCTAGAAGCTTTTTTTTTCAACTCCTTTGGGTTTTCTGAGTAAAAAATAATATAATCTACAAATAGTTGTATCTCTTTCTTTCCTGTATGTATTCTACTTATATCTTTTGTACTTATTATGTGGTTTAGGGGCTCCATTGTTGAGTAAGTGTGAGGAAAGCACAAAACCCTTGCTTTTTATTCAAAAGGCAAATCCCATTCACCCTGTAGCCTTTATTGGAGCAGATGTGTTCTTTTATTTTAAATGCATATTGAGTTTTGTCAAATGCTTTCCCTGAAACCGGCAATCTGATCACATGTATTTCTTTTGTTTTTTATATTAGTTTATTTTATGATATCAGGTGCCTTTTCATCTTTGGACAATATCCCATTTGCTTGTGGTGTACTACTCATTTAATGTGTTGCTGGCTTCAATTTGCTGATGTTTTCTTATGTAAGTTTATAAAAGGTACTGATCTATGGAGGTCTTAAGTTTTGGACTGTCCTTGACAGTGATGGCAGCATAACACTTGGTGGTAAGTGTTATCTCTTCTGTTTTCTGGCAGAGCCTGTACACATTTAGTATTATATATTTATATATTAAGTAAAATTCTTCAGTAAAACATATGTGCTCAAGAAATTTCTCTTTTTAAGTTAAGTGATTTTTGAATTACAGATCCAATTTCTTCCACATAGAACTACTAAGGTTGGGGCTGGAGAGATGGCTCAGTGGTTAAGAGCACTGACTGCTCTGCCAGAGGTCCTGTGTTCAATTCCCAGCAACCACATGGTGGCTTACAACCATCTGTAATGGAATCCGATGCCCTCTTCTAATGTGTCTGAAGACAGCTGCAGTATACTCATATAAATAATTAGATCTTTTTTAAAAGAACTACTAAGGTTGTTATATAACATGAAGGCTTTTAATGATTCAAAAAGGTTATATACTTTTTACAAGGCTACCTCATGCATGATACTTTGAACACCGCACACACACCTCACTACCCTCTCCTCACTTCTTACATCTCACATCACTCCCTCTGTCCCCCAGTTTTCCTTCTGCTTTTATATCATTGGTACATACATGGCTTTATCTGTCTACGCATTCTAGGACACACCAATAGGAGAAAAGATGAGACATTTGCCTTTCCAACTTAGTTTGCTTAATATGATAACATCAAGCTGTGTTCCCCCACCCCAAACAACACAACTTAAAGATTCTTTATAGCCGAACAAATTTCATTTGTATATCCAACACATATTCTTCATTCCTTTGATGCTGGACACTTATGTTGGCTCCTAACTTAGCTATTGTGAGGAATGTTGCAGTAAACATTGTGGTACAAGTATTTTTGTTGCAAGTTGACTTGAATTTTTTGGGTAAGCACCTGGATGTGGTATAGCTTAGTTATATTGTAGCTCTAGTTCCAGTTTTTGAAAAAAAAAATCTTAATACTGAATTCCATACAGGCTAGCTTAGTTTACATTAACACCAGCAAAATACATACATATATATATACATATACATATACATATACATATACATATACATATACATATACATATACATATATATGAAAACAAGCCATTACATAAGCAACACCACTCCATGGTCTCTACATCAGCTCCTGCTTCCTGACCTGCTTGAGTTCCAGTCCTGACTTCCTTTGGTGATAAACAGCAATGTGGAAGTGTAAGCTGAATAAACCCTTTTCCTCCCCAATTTGCTTCTTGGTCATGATGTTTGTGCAGGAATAAAAAACTCTGACTAAGACAGGAGCCTTCTGCTGTCATTTGAAAAGCTTCCCTCATCCAGCTATTTTATAGAAAAGTCTTGATGGGGATGAGAGATGCCACCCAAGTAGGCTTATTTTCCCTCTGAATTGCTAAAGAGTTCCCCCAACAGCTCCAGGAGAGCCTCAACCCCCATCAAGAAACATACTCTCTGGTCACAAGCATCCAGGGAAAATAAACGTGTGGAAATGCTCCCCAGGTCACTTTGCTGAAGCCTATACTATCTTGATATTAAGGCAAGACAAAAAGAGTCCCTAACTAATAATCATAAACCATTATTCTTAATGAGCATGTAAGGAATTCTTTTTAAAAGGTTAAGAAGAACTCGTTACTATAAGAATGCCATATAATCAAATTGAGGGGTGGGGGGGGGGCTAATCCAGGGATTCAAGGCTCACTCAATAGTTGATATTTTTATTTTTTATTTATTTTATTTTATTTTATTTTTATTATTATTATTATTTTTTTTTTTTTTGGTTTTTCGAGACAGGGTTGATAGTCGATATTTAAAAAAAAAAATCACAGTTAACTCACAACAAAAGCTTGCAGCAAACTCGGGGCAGATGAATTGACTGCGGCTTAAGTAGCACCATGAAGACCTGCAAGCTAATTACATGCACGTTTTTTTTCCAGTAGAAGTTGTCAAACACAGAGACCTTATCTAGGGAGGCAAGGACAGTGTCTTTCCTTAAGGGTGAGCCTGAGACTGACACCTAGTGCACTGGAGGGGAGCTGAGAAATGAGATGGTGATCGAGATGCAAGAGGAATGTGGAGTGGGTTCTCCCTCCCGTTCTCAATACACTGGAAAGGATCCGGGGCTTTCTAGAAATCCAGAAATGTAGGGGAGGTTTTGTGTCAACTACATGGAAGGTGATCCACATCCCAGAACTCCCCATTGTCTTGGGGATCCTCTCCATGTCAGCACTTTCCTGGCTTCTTCACACTGTTCCATCTGAGCCTCAGAGGGTCTTGGAGCTGAAGAGCTTTCCAGGAGATGACTGACTATAAAGTCAGCAGCTGTGGAAGTGAAGCAGGGAGCTTTGCATTGGAGATACCTGGTGGTAACAGGTCTGAGGCCACCTCATCTGTCAGTACTACAAGAGTTCAGAACCCAGTCGTGAGCGGGTGGCACCCCCAGGGTTCAGGCTGGTGAAAAGTCCTAGAAACCTAGGCGGGGGCGAGCGGGGGGGGGGGGGGGGAGAGTGATGTCCGTAGAACCCAGATGTGGGATGGGCTTTCTCCTCAGCGAGCAGGAGGGCAGGGAGCGGATCCTCCCTACAGAACTCAGACTGGGAGTGGGTGACGTCCATAGAACCCAAGGATATGGAGCTTGTAGGTGGCAGGTTCTCACCACAGAATCTGGGTAGCGAGCGGATTCACCCCACAGAGCACCCAGAGACAGGAGTCACACTTTTGTCACACAACTCAAGCATCTGCGAGAACCCGAACTCAAAGCTGGCAGCTTCTGGGCAATTTACAAGGCTCAGGCGGGTCTTCTCACCCTTCGCCACACTCACAGTGTAACTGTCAAGAATCTAGCCCGGCTGCCAGGCCAAACACTCTAATCCCACGCCCAGAGCTTTGATCTAGGCCTAAGCTCCGCCCCTCCTCTCTGGCCTCGCCCCGTCCCATCTCCGGAAAAATTTTTTTAGACAGGCGCCGCGAACAGTCGGTAGTGACGTCATGATAGCGCGCCGTGGACAAGATAGGACCCCGTCGCGTTCATGTCCCTCTGGTCCTTGAGCCGGCGCAGACGGCGAAGCAATGGCCTTGAGGTTGCTGAGACTTGTTCCGGCGTCGGCGCCCGCGCGCGGCCTCGCGGCGGGAGCCCAGCGCGTGGTGAGCGGCGGGTGGCTCTCCTCGCTTGGATCTTAGCCTGTCGGTTCGGAGCTCTGACGCTCCAGCATTGTCAGTCAGACACCTGAGCTCCTGAGGCCTCCACTCACAGTTCCGGGTGCAGCGGCACTCATTTTCCCGCTGCACTTGGGGAAACGAGATGCCGGAGCCCTGGAGCCTGGGCCCGCATGCTCATCCGTTCAGTGATTGGCGAAGCTGCTTTGTCGAACGCCTTGTAGATTCTGGGGTGATGTGATGTGGAGCAGCAACAGAGATTTGGGGTAGATTGGGGGAGGATTAGGACTTCCTAAGGTGCATGCAGAATAGTGAGTGATAGTAGGTGCCTAGGGGACCGTGGCTGGAAACAGGACACGTTTTATGAGGGCGTCATAATGTCTTTGCTTTCTAGTAGCTGGAACTACATAGGTGTTAAATTGTAAAGGGGTTGACAGTCATGCTAAGGGTTTTTATTTTGAACAGGAGTGATATGTGTATAGAGAGGTGTGGATGGATGTGAACCAGAGAGAGATGAGGTGTGTGTGAATGTGACCCTGGATCAGCACTGTCATCCTAAGCCCTATTATGAATTAGCGCTGACAGCCTAAGCCCCATTAGGATCACACCAACTAGAGCACAGAGCATGTTCACAATGTATTTTTGACCTTGGCCCTTAGAGACTACACTCATTTCCCTGTATCTTCATCACATCACCCCCTTCAGTGAGGTGGTTTCACATATTTATATGTCAGAAGTTCAGTCACATTCTGCGTTCCGCCCTAAGTAAGTTTTGCATGCATTGAGTTCATTCCTAATTCTGTGACGTTTTATTGTTTTGCACAACGAACAGTGTTATATCTTGACCTTTACAGTACACACAGAGTAGTTCACAGCCCTAAAAAAAAAATCTATTGTCCTTAATATTTATTTATTTTCTACCTTTTTAACTCCTGACAGCCACTGCGCTTTTGAAGATTTTTGTCATTTTTGTCTTTTCTAGACTCCTGTAATCAGTCACACATATTACCTGTCACAGTGCTTTCTTTCTTTACATATACTTTTACAGTTACATTTAAATTCATTTGTGGGGCTGCACAGCTGTTAAGAGTACTTGTTTCTCTTTTAACACACACACACTAAATCTAAATAATAATAAATCTTAAGCTAGATGTGGCACATACCTTTAATCCCAACATGAGACAGGCAGATCTATGAATTCTAGGACAGCCTAGTATATAGGGAGTTCCAGGCCAGTCAGGGATACATAATAGTGAGACTCTTGTCTCAAAATCAACCTCCAAAAACAGCAAGGGAAAAAAAGATTCACTTGTGTCTTCATGGCTTGTTTAGTCATTCCTTTAATTCCATAGTTTGATTATACTGTCATTTCTCCATTTACCTATTGACGACCATCTTGGTAGTTTCCCCTTCAAAGCAATTATGAAAAGAAAAGCTGATTTAAGTATGCATGCAATTTCTTGTGGGAATGTTTCTTATCATTGGATGATGTGTTTGCTGGGTCGTTAGTGAGGCTGTAGTTTTATGGCATCTGTCTTCCATCGACTGTCTTCCATCTGTGTACCATCCCATTTGCACTCCTTAGCGGTACAGAGCATCCTGCTGTATGCTATCTTGCTGACATGGGTGCTGAAAGTCATTTGCATTTATGAGCACCCAGTGACCACACATAGCGCATCTCCTGGTTCCCGAGGGAGTGTCTTAGGCACTTACATGCCGTCTGCGTGATCTTTGTGAGATCAATTTGCTTATTTTAAAGTTCGCTGCCCTTTCAGTTGTTCACCTTTTAATTCTGTATCCTCCACTGTCCCCAGCTTGGTGATTTTTATTTGGGAGAGTGGATTATTTTAGCTTCAGTTTGATGAATAGACTGGGAGACTGCTGATGAGGACATCCCTTGCCACGTGGATGAGAGGTGTGAGGAGGACCTTTGCATCTGTGCAGCAGGCAAGAGGGAGATGATGCTTCTTCCACAGAGCCTGGGCATTCAGCTTCTGTGGGTGATTATGGAATTGAAGAAAGGCAAAAATAATGCTTATATTGCTCTGTTTGTGAGTTGTGAACGGTTCCCATTGTTGAGGGCATCATACTCAGAGGTAGAGCATGGAAACTCTACTTAGGCTTAAGTTTAGAGTGTTCTCATGCCTAAATGTTTACTCAGTAGTAGGGTAATTAGGTCACAGGCTGAAGGCAAAAGCCTAGATCAGAGAGATACTTTTATTCTGTCAAGTCCTCCTCTCCGCTGCCATTTGTCCATTTCCACCCTTCTGTCCATCCATCTATCCAGTTTTTCTTAACATAGCAAGCATCCTTGATTCCGGCCCTGTTCTGAGACCTAAGGAGGTAAAAGCCAACTCCCAGAGAGCTTGCTCTGAGGAAGAAGGGAGTCAGGTCATTAAACAAGAGGGACCTCTTAGTGTTTTACATAATAACTGCTAATTCTTGCAGTAACCAGAGTGGTGATGTGGTGTTGTGTTTTTCAGGGCCGAATCCATACCAGTGTGCACTGCAAGCTGAGGTATGGGCTTTTGGCTTCCATTCTTGGTGACAAGACAACCAAAAAGCTGCATGAGTACAGCCGAGTGATAACAGTAGATGGCAACATATGCTCTGGGAAGAACAAGCTCGCGAGGGAGATCGCAGAGCAACTAGGTATGCACCCTGCAGAATGGCCTGGGCTCCTCAGGCATGTGGCTGCTTGTCCCACGTAGAATTTGCTTGGCTATTGACTAGGTAGAGTTAGGCCTGAGGTGGGTCTTATACATTTTAAATTGCTTGTTGAGTATATGCTTGTAATCTTACTGCTTTAGAGGCCGCAGCAAAAGGACTGCCATGAGATTGAGACACACTTGGGCTATATAGTGAGTACCAGGCCACCCATGGCTTCAGGGAGACCCTGTCTCGAAAAGACTAAACTGGGGGAGAGGTATTAATCTTTCAAAGATACCATTGAAACATCCGTGGCCCTTACCAGTTGGAACTGGACTTTAGCTGGGACTGCAGCAGAATCCTTTTCTGAGCTGGCCTGCCAGAGGAGCTGTCGCTACATTTGCTCTCACATCGGGTAATGGGAAGCAGGCTGGTCTCTTCCGTTCCTCATGCAGCCATCTGCCTGCTTGCCTTTGGGGATATTGGACTGCCGCAGTGGGGTGAGGGTTGGAAGGGACTGTGCTGGGCTGCATGGTTGTAGAGAATGGGGAAGCATGCTCTTTAGCTGTTGTCCAGCACAGAATGTGTTTCTTGAGCATGTGATGAAGTGTGGGTACAAAGGGGACTTTTCCTTGGGTTTTGACACCCAGCCCTGACAATAACATTCAAATTTTCTTTGGGTTTCTGTCCAACCACACACTTGGAGTAGGAGTGAGTGGTCTGCCCATGCTTCACCCAGGCCTTCTCTCCTTAGGCATGAAGCACTTTCCAGAAGCAGGGATACAGTACTCAAGCAGCACCACAGGTGACGGAAAGCCCCTCGACATAGAATTTAGTGGCAGCTGTAGTTTAGAGAAATTTTATGATGATCCCAAAAGCAACGATGGCAACAGCTACCGCCTGCAGTCCTGGTTGTATGCCAACCGCCTCCTGCAGTACTCAGACGCCCTGGAGCACCTGTTGAGCACAGGTACCGTTGTGTCCTTGGTCAGGGGTGGAGGGCATTCTCCTTGATTCTTTCCTAAGGTTTTCTAAAAGGTACTTATAGGTAAGTTCTGTGTTTTCAGTAAGATCATAAATCCTCAAAGTCCCTGTTGATGCAGGCTCAGAATAGCGTAGCCTTATCCTTGCTGCCCATGCAGGGAGATCTGCAGCTTGTAGGTGGTGTGACACTGTGTTTGGAGGACAGTATACAGGTAACTGGGAGAATGTGAAGTCACACTCAGGAGGATGGACTGCGTGTCCTATGGAGAGATACATGGATGACAGGCAGTGGGTTTTCTGGAGGGACAGTGGTCAGGTTAAAAGTTAAACCTTGAAAAGGTGGCAGAGGTGGGGGTCCTGGGACCCATTGAGTTAAAAGAAAGTGTGTCCTCAGATGTTATACAAGTAAATGTTTGGGCAGCAAAGTGTAGAGTGGGAGACTGGCAGCAGAGACTAGGAAGCAGTTAGGACACGAGAGAAGAGCAGATTACAGAACCAGAGTGTGGGTAAATGAGGTCAGAATACAGCCCTTCCCTGTCCTGAGCGCAGAATGTCTTGAAAACGAACAGTGGGCATCTGCTGATTCTGTAGCCAAAGCTGTGTACTAGGAACTGTCTTCACAGTGGTATATTGTATAGGGTGGAGAAAGGATGTGGTCAGTATTTAAGGCTGTGTCTACCCCTGATAGCAGTGGCTGATGAGTGGATTATGTGGGAGAAGGGGTAGCTGGTGTGTAAGACTGTGTCTACTTTGTATGACTGCCCATGATTGATGGACAGATTGTGTGAGAAAGACTGGGTGGTTTATATTTAAGGCTATGTCTACTTCCTGTAGCAGTGGCTGCCCTGTGGTTGATGGTGGGTTTAGAAACAAGTTCAGCTGCCCCTGGAAGTTGGCACAGTGATTCTGAGCTGTGAGAACAAGGATGTGTTTTAGCAAGACCTCAAGATAACTGATAAAGCTGCTTCACAAGCTTGCATTTGGGATCCATTGCCTGGGACTCTGGGTTCCTGAGCATGCGCAGGTGTCCGCAGACCCCAAGTTATGCTGAAGTTGTCACAGAAGTATCTGGTTTTTATTTTCCAATTGTATTAATGATTATTTCCTTCCATGGATGGAAGCTCAGGTCTTAGTGTTATTGCTAGAAACTTATCTAGCAATAATAAGTCTCCCTCTTGGGTTCTGTACCAGGACCTACCTCAGGGAAACCTAAGCAGTAGCTTGGGAATGATGCTGGCTTTCAGGGCAGTCCATTTTCTCTTAGAAGCATATTCTACCTTATTTTCTAACTACTTGTTTCTTAAAAAGAAACACTTTACATGTTAAGTGCACTGTGATTTGTTTCATTTTATGCTGTGTTCAGTCACTAAATATTCTGTGACTACCTGTTGTGTGTTAGACTTATTCCAGAAGGCAGGAACACTACAGGAAGTAGGCTTGTGTTTTTATAGGAGGATAAAGACTGACTGGAAATGTGCATGACAGGAGTGAGTGGTGGTGAGTGCTCTGGGGAGCTGGTCCTAGGTGAAGTTACAGAACAACCCGTTTTCTCTCTGTGGTGAGTGGTGT
Source organism: Rhabdomys pumilio (assembly GCA_030674055.1). Taxonomy (NCBI): domain Eukaryota; kingdom Metazoa; phylum Chordata; class Mammalia; order Rodentia; family Muridae; genus Rhabdomys; species Rhabdomys pumilio. Next base: position 11,540,315 of record JANHMN010000017.1, read on the forward strand.
TCCAGGGCCCATTCTTCCCGAGGGGAAAGTTGTGCCTGGGCCTCACAGGAGGGATTGCAGGAACTTTTGAAGATCTTGAGTGATCGTATTATAGTGGATGGAGCTGCTGATGCTGGTAATAAAGATAAGAAGTTGCCAGCTGAGAGTTTTAGACTTGAAAGACTTTACTCTGAAGGAGAGAGGAGGCCATTGGGAGGTTTGAGCACAACTTCATCAGGCTGAATTTGGAAGTGTCCTGCTGCTGAGAAGGAAGGATCAAGATACAGTTGTGAGATGGTGTCTTCTCTGAGCCTCCAGTTCACCTTCTCACTGGGTGCAACGGGAACACACACTTTTGACTTCTTCAGCACGACCACCTCAAAGATGGGAGTGTCCCCAGGGAGCTGTACGTCTCTCAGATCATGCTAAAAGAAGTAGAAGACAGTGAACCTAGAGAAAGAAGTGATCTGAGATTGTTACCTAACTGCTCGTGTAGAAAGCAGATTTGATTGGAGTTAAGCTGTTCTCTCTGGCAACAAAGCAGAGCACTGAGCCAGGGTGTTCCTTGGGCCGTGACTGCTCTGAGGCAGAAATCTGAAGCTGCTGATGAAGGAGAACAAAAAGTTTTCTTTACGATGGAGGTGGTCTCAAGAGGAAAAGGAGTGCTGCTTTGACCCTGTAGTGCAGTGTCATACCAAATGCTGGCATTCCACCTCTTGTGACAGGCCCATGAACTTTTCCCATTTCCAGACACATGAGATAACTAAAAGTTATGAAATTATCCTGAACTTGAAACATTTTTATACTTAGTTCTTTATATTCAGAAAAACGACAAAAAATAGATGTTCGAAAGGCCCTGGTGGCTATGAGGAGTAGGACATGGAGTAGAGGAGGTAGCCAGGATGGGAGAGGTCCCAGTGGTTCTCCAGGATCTGATGGAGACCCACATTCCTCTCTGTCTCAGGCAATGGAGAAGACAGTGATACCTCAGACCAAATGAACAATGTGGTTTAAAGGGCTTTCTATTTGTAGATAGCATGGTCTTTGAATGTATGTGGTAAGAACTGGAATTGTAAGTGACTGCATTTTTGTTATTCTTGGCTTTCCATTTCTAAAATGAAATTTCTAGTTAGAAGTACTTTTTATCTATTTGGCTCATAGTTTTTGTTTACCTGTTTTGACAGGACAAGGTGTGGTCTTGGAGCGCTCCATCTACAGTGACTTTGTCTTCCTGGAGGCAATGTACAACCAGGGCTTCATCCGAAAGCAGTGTAAGTTGTTTAATATACCCCTGGTGTGCTTGTGCCTCTGCTGATGGGTATGCCTCTGCAGAGGGCGAGGGAGGTTATTTTGAATGAAAAAGTGCAATGGCATGATAAATTCCCCAGGGAAGAAGGGAGCTCACCAGGTTCATCCTAAATAGCTATCTTTTGTCACTTCACTTACTATATAAGGAAAGTGGCATCTTTGGTGCTCGGGATACTCAGGCATCCCACAGCTCCCATAGCCATTCCCTAGGAGACCCCCAACCCTCAGTTCAGTCCTAACAGCCTCACTAGTTTTCCTTGGCCTGTGTAACTAATTATGCTCAACTCTCCAGTTTCTAGCATATGGGTTTATGGACTTGAGTTGTTTTATTATTTTCCCCTCTGCCCTACACAGTTGCCAATATCATTGCTTCCCTTTAATTGGTGTCCCTATATTAGGAACATTGGCATTGGTTGGCAGATAACAAAGGAGAGAAAATAAAAGGTTGTTGGTTAAAGTAGGCTAGCCTGGGAAACTTAGAGAGATCGGTGTATCTGTCAAGAGTTTGCGCATGCTGTGCTTGGTCTGGATCGGTTTCAGTGTCAGGTTCTTGCTTGTGTGCTTGATGGCTGCAGCAGTGGCACTGAAATCTGGAAGTCAGCGTGAGTGTACTTGATCAGGGAAACTGAGGCAAGCAAAGGAATGATTGCAGTCCAAGGCTCTGGCTGGCTTCCTGGTGGGTGGCTAGAGGTCATGCACCCATGTGTGGGAAACAGAAAGAGTGGGCAGAAACATGCCTATATGTGCCAAGCAGCACTTGAGGTTGGTCAACAGGTATTTCTGAGCCACTGTGAGCACAGTTCTGGCTGGATGCGCAGACACACCAAGAAAGGCCTTTGCTGTCCTAGGGGAGAGGCATTAAGGCAGCAGAAGTGAGGAGTGACAAAACAGCATCCCTGACACCTCTCAGCTGACCCAGAGTACTGTGAGGAGTACCCTGTGGTCTGGCTAATGTGGCAGGAGTAGGAGTCATTGCCAGGAGCAGCTCCTGTGGTAAATGGCCTTCAGGAATCATACACCAAGCGCAGGACAGCTGAATCATCAGCATTAGGCGAGTGCTGTTATGGAAAGAGGGCTGGGGCTGGCTAGTGGAGGTGTTGGAATGTCAGGGCATGGACAAGCAAAGACTGGCACCTTATTAGGGTGGGAAGCTTGGTTACCTTCTGGAAGTACCGAGGGACCACTGAGCATTTAGGTGTGAGAAGGAAGATTTAATAGTTAGGTGGTCACAGGAATGTCTGGAGAGAACGTGTATGGGAAAGTTCAAGGGAAGGAGACTGGTTGGGAGGAAATGGGAAGGGACTAGGTAGCCTAGGTTGCAGGACACTGATAGCAGGAACTATCTACTCCCGAGGCTACAGCTGACAAGACAGGGACAGTGGTCACTCTTGCAGAAGCACAGCAGGAGTGTAATGGAAGACCACTTTCTAGAATGAAGAGGAATCAGGCTGCACAGGGGGCTTCTGTTTGCTAATCTTGGATGTGTGATTCTCTGAGATGAGCTCAGGATACACCTATAGACAGATTCATGCTGCTAAGGTCTGGGTAATGGATGCCAGCAGGTGTAGTTTGCTGTCAGCACTGACAGTGGGCCTGTTTTGATTTGATAATGTCCATGAGTGATAACAGAGAGGCAGCCAGGTCCTGGGTACAATATCTGGGGAGGCAGAAACCCCAAAGGGTAAAGCTGCATGGCTATGTGTGCACATGGATAGCTGAAGGGAGGAAGGGGTTGGCCATGCCACATGTGCTGTAGCAAGTGACTGTCGGATTTCACTTGTGTAGGGTTAGTGACTGGAGTCAGTCATGTTAGTACCAGGATAGGGAAAAGCGCAGTAGTTAATGTCAGTGCCATCCAGGGAGGGGAAAATGACCTAAGGAAAGGAATGTTGACATAACAAGTAGGCAAATGGAGATGGAACAGAGGAAGCCACCAGAGGGCAAGGGCTGGTCTATTGCACGTCTAGCAAGCAGTGCAAGGCATAGCTTTCTACTTGTGTAGGTGTGGTCAGGGCAGTTGGGTTCAGGTGCCTTGGTCATGGGCTTGCCTCCTCCATCACAGTTTTCCTGCTCCCGCTTGGTTCTCCTTGGTCTTGGTCACAGACCAGTCAAAAATAACCTTCAACACAGTGACCTTGAGGGTCTCTGGTCTTCACTCAGAAGTGAAGTGAAGTGTCTTTCCATGGGCCTGAGTGCAAGCACCCACTTGTCACTTCTGGATGGGTTACCATGGAAACAGTGCTTTCTCAACACTGCGTAGAGGTGTCCAAGTGAGGATATCCCACTGTAAACCTAGTGCATTTTCTCTATGGGGGCTAGTGTGCATAGGGTGTGTGTGATGACCTGGGTGGTTGTTCTTTCTAATAATGAGAGTGATCAGGACTGTGGTGTCTGTGTGTTGGGTGCCGAGGTGAAATGACTGTGGCAGTTACAGTGCTCTGCTTCATTTCTGTTTGAATCTGATTCAGTAGATGCTTCTTACATGTAGTCCATCAATATCTCAGACATTCTGAACCCAGGTAAGTGTAGCCTACGTTTTTCAGCTGAGACTTTGTGAAATACTTAGAACTTCCTATAGAGCAGACTCTTATCTATGTATTGTAAAGAAATAGATACACAGTGGGTATATCATGCATCCCAGCCCAAGAAACATGAAGAGAACACTGTTGTGCCTCCAGCTTGCCCAGGAACTAAGATAGACACACTAAGGATCTGTCCTGTGGTGTTGGTTAGCTTAAGTCATGATTTAGATCCTCATGCCAGAAGAAGCCTATAGCCATCTGGAGTGTGATGATGATGGGCTGTCTTATAGGTGTGGACCACTATAATGAAGTTAAGCGGCTCACTCTCCCAGAGTACCTGCCACCACACGCAGTCATCTATATTGATGTGCCTGTGCCAGAGATACAGAGCAGGATCCAGAAGAAAGGAGATGTAAGTCATTACCCATAAGAGCCAGGTGTTAGCATGTTCTTGTGATCACCATGTGACAGGTGTCAGTTCCCAATGACCTTTATAGGTCAGCATACATGTGCAGAAGATCCCAACCAAGAGCATACATCTGTCTGTGAGTCATTCTTGTGGGGAGACAGAGAGAGCACCTCGTCTACCCTGCCTGGACCTTTCTCTTCTCTAAGACTCATGTCCTCTTGTCCTAAAATGAAAGTGGCTTGGCTATCCTTTGCATGTCCTGATTCTATAGAGAGCCATGTGCTCCATATCCAGCTGCCCTTTTGGTTGTCACTCTGAGAGATTAAAGGATCCCCAGCAGGTCATGGGGCAGACGTGGCCTTTGCATGCTGTGGTAGAGATATAGATTGCTGCAGTGAGCGTAAAGTGGCCATCCTCAGTGCTGTGTCCTCACGGGCTCAGGGGCACCTTTCCTAATGCAGGCTTCAAGTGTCTTTTAAAACATTCATTTATTACTATTATTGTATATAATACTATGTATTGTAAATTGTCAAGAGGTGCATGTATCATAGCACACATATGGAAGTGTGAGGCCACTTTGTGATATTCTCTCCTTCCCCTTTTACATGGGTTCCAGAGATTGATCCCAGGCATCTAGGCTGTGTGGTGAACACCACTGAGCCATCTTGTTTACCCTCCAGGTGAACCAGCTCTTCCCTGCCCCTGACAAGGACAAGGAAACCATTTTGTTTGTGCCTGTCCCACAGGCTGCATAAGAGCTCACTCTAAGTTGGATGACTAAATCAGGACTTGCCGTGGAATTACAGAGGGAACTGCAAATATTTAATCTCCCTAGTAAAATAACTTTCAGCAAAATTGTTGAGAAAACCCAAGTCATATTCCATAGCTATAGGAAGCAATTTTGTTATGTTAGATAACATATTTGAAATGTTTCAAATAATTGTGAGTCCAAATTTGAGCTGTCACCTATGTGTTTTCTAAGTCTTAGTCTCACCAACACAAAAACAGTTGCTTTATAAGACAGAAGCTTCTGTGGAGAGCTGTGTGCTTACTGTTCTGTCAGTGCAGTCTGCTCTTCCAGGCCATGTGTGACCTTTGGGACAATCACGGGAATCCAAACCTCACTCGTCAGAGTTGCTGATAACTCCATGTGTTATCCAGTATCTGTGGGTGGAGTGTGCACTAAGTGGTTTTGTGGTGGGTGTTTGTTTCTGGGGATCTTTTAGGATTCCCTTGCGTGTGATCTTGCTTCACTTTGGCTGTGGCTGGTGATGGAGTCATTCTGTCACCCCAACAGTGCTTTTGTGGCTCCTTACCGTTCATACAAAATGCCTGCATCTGTCAGACAGCAGTGCCTGCGGTGCCTGCATGGTGCCCACTCTGCTGCAGTAAATTCTCTAGGGAAGTCAGTCTGCAGGGAAATCAGTCCCCTGCACCTCCATAGGCAGAGTGCAGTTGACGAGCACATTTTCCTGTCTGTTGTAGGTGCCAGGGCCGCAGGCACTCAGGAAATGAATGGCTCTTGACTTTTCTGAGCAGCTTTAGTGAGATGTGACTTGTACTTGATCACTTCACCCAGCTGAAGTTTACAGCTGAGCTTTAGCAAATTTATCAGATTACGGCAGCTCCCATCACAGTCCAGTTTTAGAGTATTTTATTTTATAAGTCAAATCAGTAGGCCTAGTCGTTTTCTTCTTCCTCTCCTCTCCCCTCCCACGGTGTTTCTCAAGTACCTCTGTTCTAGGTTACAGGGTGCTAGGACTGTGTGCTCACTGGAAAGGGGCTCCTCACTGCAGCAGCTCAGGTTCTAGGAGAGGAGTGCATAGTGAGCAAGGAAACAGACAGCCACAGACAATGTCCCAGGGTGAAAGAACAAATCTTAGCTTAGGGTAAACTAACAGGTTTTAAATTCTGACTTGTCATTCTTAGCTGAATTTTAAAGTGTTTCAGAATTGTCTTCAGATGACAAGGGAAGTGAGAGAGTGAAGAGATGAGTGGGGTTGGTGAGGAAGGATGCACTGAGGTGGAGAGAAGGGCCGCAGTAGGGAGGCGGGGCATCCGGAAAGGGCGGGGTTGGAGTGTGTCCCTCAATGTCTTCATTTGGTGAGGAGCAGCAGGATGACTGGGGGATGGGGAGGGGTCGTTCTCACTGCCAGTCTCTTGAAGCCCTTGCAGTTGCTAGCTCTTTAGAAGAAAGTGCCTCCAGTTGTAGTCATGTTTACATACGTACAATTAAAAAAAAAAAAAAAGGATCTGAACGCCTCCTGGAATGTGTTCTCTACGTTTGTTTAGCCCCATGAAATGAAGATCACCTCTGCCTATCTCCAGGACATCGAGAATGCCTACAAGAAAACCTTCCTCCCCCAAATGAGGTGAGCCCAGCACAGTGCTCACATGTAAGACTCAAACTGCCTTGCAGAGGCTGGAGCCACACAGCCCAGAGTGCTTTCTCGCCACTCACGGCCTCAGGCTGTAGAGCCAACAGGAGCTGGCTGTTTCAATTCAGGTTTTGTTAATTTGTTTCGGTAGGGTTTTTGTTTTTTTGTTTTTGTTTTTAATTTTTCCCTTCCTGTTCTATCCTTAAAATTGTTGATGCTAAAAGTAAGTCTGTGCTCAGGTCCATGGCAAATCTTAGCACTAGCGGTCCTGTGCATTCTTCTTCAGGTAGTGGGTAGATATCTAGACAAATCCCTTAGCATGCCCGAGGAGGAAGTCCGTGAGTACAAAGCGCCATAGGTCCTTTGAGTGGGCATCCTTCAGTGAAGTTAGGGTCAGCACCACCAGATGGATCTTCTTCCATCTCTGTTGTGTTGGAGTGTGAGAGAACTGTGCTTTCCTCACTCCACATGGCTCTCTGGTCCTTGGCCTATTGTGTGTAACAGTTAGATTGTTTGAGACTGAAAAATCTTCAGGGTGTTGTTTAAATCTCAAAGTCCTTACAACTACAAATAAAAACAAAATGAAGTGAGTGACCTTTGCCTGCCACAGCCACACTCTGGTTGTGTGAGTTCCAGGACACCCAGATCACAGATGGGGGACGGTTGTGTTAGAGCAAGGGGTTCTGGTGGCTGCTGGGCATTTGGGCAGACCTGCTCCCTGGAAATGCTGACCCTGTGCCTCTCGATCTGTGTTACAGTGAGATGTGTGAGGTGTTGGTGTACAGTTCCTGGGAAGCTGAAGATTCAACCAAGGTAGGGTGACGCCAGCCAGCGGCAGATGCTCTTCAGCTTGGTGCACAGGGTTCCCCAAAGCACAGTAGGAGCCTTTTGATTCCTGCTAGTTGCTGAGCATTGGCATATCGTAATCAAATGGCAAAATCCACCCAAAGTGTCGTGCTCATCAACCTCCCCAAGCTATGAAACTTCTGACTTTTCCAAAAATAGCTTCGTGTGTGTGATCTTAAAATTATAGACAGCAAAGATGCAAAATGCCTTGGGATTTGTATCAGAAAACATGACAGAACCTTGCATTAGTTCAGAGGAAAAGTTAGTTATTTAAAGAGAACTGTTTTCCTTAAGTCTGCATTTTGTGAAATTCCAGTTAATAACTCTGCATTTTATGAAATTCCAGTTGGTCTTGATAGAGTTTTCAGGAAACTTAATAAGTAACAACCAAGAAAATTCTGAAAAGGAGTAATTCAGGACATCTGCTCTCCCAAGTACAAAGGCGTGTGCACCGTAAGGAAAAGATTGTGTCGTTAGTACAAGAGTAACAGATCATCCTGTCGGTGTGAGTTTGCTTTGGTTCACCAGGCTGCAGAAACAGCATCGGAAGACTGTCTTAGTTTGGCAGAGTTCCTTCAGGATAATAATCAAAAAGTAAATTATTATCCTTCAGGATAAAAATCAAAAAGTAAAATAAGAGGGTGGAGGTCATTTCTTAAATGTAAATGCTTAAGGTAAATAAGTATCCATTGGTGAAAAAACAAAAACAAGTTCGAGGCCAACCTGAACTACATAGTAGAGTCAAGACCAGCCTGGGCTGCTTAATGAGACCCTGTTAACAACAAAAACTAATACTCCCTCCCCTCCCCAGCCTGGAGTCCTGCCTTATGTTTCATTGTATATTCACTGTATCTCAAACTTCAGTTACCAGCAAACAGGCCTGGCCTAGTGGCCTTCCCAAATTTTGGGAAGCAGAGGCAGGAAGATTATTGCAAGAGTGAGGCAGCCTGATCTGTATAGTGAGTTCCAGGCTAGCCAGGGCTGCACAGCAAGACCCAGTCTTAGACATGAGGGTCAGCAAAGGGTTAGTAAATAAGAAGCATGCAAATTCAAGACTTACGTGCCAGCTCAGGCTCCTCGGACCTGCAGAAGGATCTTGCAGAGCTGATGGCTGTGAGCCACCTGCTTGCTCAGTTCCTCTGTACAGAGGGCAGGAGGAAGGGGACCCGGTGAGCTCTTCTACCAGGGAACAGCATTCTACTCCCAGGAGGCTGTGTTCTAGTGTGGCCCTGTTGCTTCCTCCTGTAAGCATTCTTTTGAGTTCCTGGTTTGTCTACTTGGACTGAAAGGCTAGTTTCACTACCTTCCTGGACCAACACCAAGTTGTTGACATTCAGTTTATTTTTGTGCCTTTTGATTGGTGTTTAGACATATGTTTAGATGGTATATCTTAGAATAATGAGCCTCCAATGTTTAAGTGAGGTCCGAGCTGGTATGTGCTGGAAGAACAGTGAATGTGAGAAGATTGTCTCTCTGAAGGGCAGGACTAGAGGCCTGGGCTCCAGGAGTGTGTCGGTGTGCAGGTTCCTCTGCTTCTCTGTGTGGCTGTCTTCCCTTCCAGAAGGAACTTGTTTAGGAAGATAAGTACTCTGTCCTTAATGTTGGCTGTCCTCTCACCTCACCTTTCTTCCTGTCTTCAGGGCAGCTTCTATTCCCTTGCTAATTTGGAATGTTGAAGAGGCAGGGTCATGCTGAGCCCACTCAAGGCCCGCCATTTTGTTCTTGATTTGTATGATCTGCCAAGACTTTGTAAACTTGCACTGTTGCCTCATTCACAATTCTGTTCTCTGTTTCTATTGTTTTAGGTGGTAGAGGACATTGAATACCTTAACTACAACAAAGGGCCTTGGCTTAAACAGGATGATCAGACCTTTCACAACCTGCGGATGCTGTGAGTCACTGGGGAAGCTTTAGGGGCGGGAACAAACTACTCCTTGGTGTACATACAGGGGTCTGCTGCATGCTGTAGAAGTAGGCAGCTTTAAATAATTAATGCTTCAATTCAGTTGTCAACTGCTGCAGCCACAACTGAGGTGTTTGCCCTTTTTCCTTCTAAGCAACTCTTGAGTTCTCTGGTGGACTCAGTACATAATGGTTTGTCGTTATTAATTCTGTCATTATTTTGCTTCTACTCTGTGCCAGGTTTGGTTTTAGTTTAAAAGACTTTAGGATCAAGTAAAATTTCTATTCTCAGCAGTGACACATTTTAGTGGGAGATGCAAGCAAACTAGGGCATGGAACTATTGAGTTATAAAGGCCACTCCCAAGTCTGACTCCTGGTAAGCTTCAGACACAGAGAGCTGAGTGCTGCTTCCTCAGGCCTTTTCATGCAAAGGCCTGTCTATACACCTTGCTCGTTCAGCCTCCGTCACTTACTTTTTCCTTCCGGTTAAGACTGCTGGGAGCATCTTCCTGCCACATTCACAGCAAAGAACAAACCACTACAACAAAAATAGTCTCAGGGAGCTTCCCAGCTAACTTAACACCACAGAGAACCTTGAGTTTCTGAGGCACAAGAGGCTTCCCAGTGTTTCTGTTTATCGCTGTGTCTGTCAGCAAGCTTGCAGCCCTCTGTTGGACTATGGTGTGCATCCTGAGCAGATACACCTACACAGGGCCCACAGGCAGAGTTGGGTGCCTTGTATTTCAATAGAGGCCATGCTGGGTCTTTAAAGAGACTTCCAGAGATTCACTTGTACCAGAAGGTTACTTTCACCGAGAGTAAGATTTGTTACTGGGTCAGACTGTACAAATAAATACATTTCACAACTTCTGAGGTTTTTTTTTTTTTTTTTCTTCTTTTTTTGCAGGATTATTCTGTAGAAACTGTTGGTAGTGAATATTTCATATGTACAGAAATACAGTTAGGGCTGAGACATAACCTAGTTAACTAGTAAGGGACCTAGATTAAGATTCCAGGCACCCCCATAAAAATCTAGGTTTAGTTATGCGTGTTTGTGTGGAGGCAGAGGGACCCCTGGGGCTTGCTAACCAGCCAGTCCAGCCAAATTCATTCAGTAAGAGACCCTGTCTCAAACATTAAGATTGAAAGAGAATGAAGAAAACTCAGAATTACCCTCTGGCTTCTGTACACTTTGGAGATACAGACATGCACATGTGCATTTGCACACACACACAGGAACATGAATTTGTGCACATGGATACACAATGATTCAGTAAACTTAAATAAAAATTAAAGGAAACCTGCCATTTTGTTCCAGAGAAAAGAATTGCCTTTGCATGCAGTTTCTAAATTTCAATTATGTTCCTCCTGGTTACTTTGTGCTGTGAGTCTCCTTCTCCCGCTGGTGACTTTCAAAGAGCCAGGTGTTGGCTGTTCACTGATAGCTTTGTTCTCAATGATGGTTTTCCGTCTTCCTCCTGCTTCATTAGATCTCAGCTGCTGTCTTCAGCATCCCAGGGTGGACAGCTGAGTTAGACCCTCTGTCCTTTCAAAGCCCAGGTTCATTCAGTCTTTCTTAGTGCTGCTTTTTCTGCAGCCTGTACATCAGATAAAATCACTAAGGTAGAATATTTTCAGAATTCTGTTGAGACTTTTCCTTGTCTCACGTATGATTTAGGAGTCAGTTGTCTAGTGTTGTATCAGGGCTTTCCACCTACCATCCTCCCCCTCATCCCCACACCTGCTGTGATCTGCAAACACTCTGTTTCTCTTCTTTCACCTCCATTCAGGTGTCTTCTGGCTGGCATGCCTTTTGCCTTGGCACATGGTCCATTGAGCAGATAGTATGGGTTCTGCTGTGGGACAGGGAGTGCTGAGCCTGCCTGCTGATAGAGCCGAGGCGTGTGGTGACTGGATCATCTGTGCCCTCTGTAAGAGCTGTCAGTTGTGAAAGGGTTAAAGCTCAGCAATGCCTGTTCTCCCATGTCTACATTGAGTCCTGTTTATTTTTGCCTTGTGTCTCGATTGTTATTAAATACATGCTCTAATTAGATAATGCTCATCTGCATGCCTGCTGTTTTCCTTCGTTCTGAAATGTCCTCTGTCTGAAATGCTATAGTAAAGATACTCTTGCTCTCAGTAGAGGCGTGGCATCTTTTTGTTCATTCTTTTACCTTTATTATCTCAGTTTTAAGTTGTTTTCCCACACAGCAGGTAGTTAGGACTTGTTTTTCATGTTGTCTGACAGTTAATCTTCTGTACTTGGGCCTTTTACATTAGAATGAGCAGTACTGTTGGAATCCATTTCTCCGTGGTGTGTGCTTTTTACTTACTACATTGTTTTCTTTCCCCATCTCTGAGTCTAACTGATCATTTACTATATTCTACTTCGTATCAGCATTTCATACTTTAGAAAAAACCTACATTCTCAGTTGTTCTGTTTTCCTGTCATTCCTAACTCATCTGTGTCCAGTGCCATTCCACAGGAGGGCAGGTGGCTGACAGCAGGGTGTATCCTCTGTTCCTTCCAGTGTTGCTGGCATGGTTCCACTCTGCTGCAAGATATGATCTCTTAGTATATTGTAACATCATCTAAGAAATGTGCACTTAGCCTACTTAGCCACAACATCAGCCAAGTGTTTGCTGTGGTTGTTTAAATATTGTGACTGTGCTGAGTATGTGGAGACTTTTCCTTCTCAGTATTCGTCAAGCACTGTGGTGTGACAGCTGTGTCCACTATGAGAATTACTGAAAATGTGTGACTGGAAACACGGAGGCTGTGTGACATTACTGTGCTTTTTATGTCCTTAGAGTTTGCTATCCATAGGGTCTCTGGAATCATCCCTGTGGATACTATGGGATACCTATAACTGCTTGAAATGGAGTCATACATTCAGTTCCCTTGAAGAGGTAGGAATGTGTGTGTGTGTGTGTGTGTGTGTGTGTGTGTGGTTTGTTAGATTGGTTTATAAGATGCTGTTGTGATAATCCAGCAATAACTATTTCACACTGGAGGGGCTGAGACTCTGGCAGGTGTCATGTCTGTTCAGTCCATGAGGCTAGATTTTTCTCTAATCCCTGTCTGGTGCTGAAGGTCTGAAGGATTCCTAGAGTCTTAAGTATACATTAGAATACCGAAGAAGTGCTAATATTGGTGCATGAATAGTGCAACAGCAGGATAGACAGACTTGCTAGCAAGAATGAGGACAAGCAGGCTGGAAGCAGTTACCTCCTTCTGTAGCCCTGACCATCCAGCCAAAATACTGTCCACAGCCCATAAATCAATATACAAACACACACATCTAGCTATTCCTCCTTCCAAGTAAAATGTACAACCATGTATGCTGCCCATAGGTATGCTCACTGTAAAGATTTCCCTCCCCTTCAGGATTCTCCAGAAGGTAGTATGTACTTTGAATCAGCATTCAGTATATGGTGCTGCTTCTCCTATAGCCAGTCTAGGTATCAGAGTGTGGAAATAAGAATGATTCCATTTACTGTCACCCCTAGTATTCCAGTAAGAAAATTTTTGCTTCCTGATTCTATGGCTTTATACCCTGCTGTCCTAGAAGTTTGGGTCCTAGAAAGTGGGCTCTTGCTGTGAAGAACTTGATCATATTTTATATATTTGTTTTGTTTTAAGGAATGTGGAAGGCTTTGGTGTTTTGGACTAGTAAAGTAATTGAATTTTGTAAGCAGAACTTAATGGACTCTTCTAATAGGAACTTGAAAGTCAGTAGCACTGAGGGTCATACTCATGTATGGAGTTTACCAACAACTAGGTTGTGATATCTTGGCAAAGAATCTGGCTGTCTTCTACCTTTGTCCTGAGAACTTGCCTGAAGTTAATTAAGTAATAGACTAATCTCTTTGGCAGAGGAAATTTCAAGAGAGTATAGCATTAAGTCTGTGGTTTGGTTATTATTGATAATCCATATATAATTCTACACTGAAAAAGAGCAAATGGAACAGAAAGAAATAACAACATACATAATTGGAAGGAAAAGAGCACTAGGAAGTTTAATGTTTACAGCCAAGACATCTCTTTCAAGAGAGGCCTTAATCGTTTAAATAGATTAGTTAAAGGAGAGGCCACCTGTTTCTCATTGAAGGAATAAGATGTCCAGGACACAAGACCTTGTCCTGCTAAGCTTCCACTTGATGAAGAAGCTTGAGTGGTTTTTCTAGAAAGTGTCAACATACCAATATGGTCAAAGGCAAAGAGGGGTCATCCCAAGCTGGTATCTGAACTGGGCAGTGTGAGGGGCTATCCCAAGCTAGCTGCTGAGCTTGGCAGTGTTATCTAAATGGTATTGGATCTAGAGGCAAGAAATACATAAGAATTGAGGAGTCAGGAATTCTGTGGTTTCAGAGAGCTGTGAGCCCAGGCAGCGTGTAGCAGGGGAGTCCTGCATGAAGGCCGGCCCCAAGAGGACAGGAAGCCAAAAAGATTGTTGCATGAAGCTGAGAGAGTAAAGGCTGGTTTGCAGTGGAGACCCCAGATGTTGGAGGTGCCGTGAGATGTCTGTCAGAAAGAACTCCAGGAAGTGGAGCTCCTGCAGTGCTCTGAGCCTGTGCCCGTCTTGCCCTGCTCTGTCGTGTGCTTGGGGTTGAGTCTGAGGCTGAAATGCTAAGTTAGGCCCCTCTGTCTATGCTAACCTTCACTTCTCCCCAAAGTCTACTCTGTAGGCTGATGCACTCCATTGTGGTTTCTCTCTTAACCCTCTTGTCTCTGCCGTGGTGGTTAGACGTCCTCAGTTTGGATCTCTGCTTCTGGTCAGCTGCTAACTGTTTTCCAGTACACCTCCAGAGGCTGGTCTGGCTTGCTTGCTCGTTTTTAAGTTAAGAGAGTTCCCTTTATGAAGAGTGTCCCAAGCACGGACATTCCTGTTCCTGCATTGATCGGCTCGGGAACTGCAGCCTCTGTCCTGCTCCAACACCTGGGGATCTGAATCCCAGTGTTGAACTTCATTTCCTCACAGCCGGTGCAGCCACCGCTGCCTTGTTACCACCATGACACCTCCTCTTAACGCTGAGGGTCTGTCACACGATGTCTTGTCATCTTTGCTTTTTAGGATCAGTTCTACTGGGCACAGTGTATGAGCTAGCATTAGGGAAAGAGGACTGTCTAAGACCCAAACAGACTCGCTGAGACGGCTTTTGACCTCCCACAGATAATACCATATCATTTTCTAGATGTGATCTGAAACACGTGTTGATCTGACCTGTGCTTAAAAATCATAATTTTGGTAATTACTTAGTTATATGGTTATCGGGGTATAGAACTGTGTGTCCTGTAATTTTCCCAGAGTTTGTGAGTTACAACATCCAGTTAATTGCTTTTATTTCATTTACTGTGGCTTTGTCCTTTCCCTGTGTTGTGTCCCTCCTCAGTTTCGTAAGTTTTCAATGGTAATTGTGTTGATCTTAATTTCTTGAGTGAAAATTATGATCTGTTTTCTGAGACAATTACTGTAAACATGCCACTTGCCAGTTATACTCATTTGGTCCAGAACTTGACCAAATTATTGCTTTAGAACATTTCTGTTTAATTTCAGTTACATTTGTCAGTGCACGCACCCCACTACCCAACCACCCAGCCCCACCTGCTGCCCATGAGGCTCATTGCAGCTGCTAGAAGTTTCCAGACTGAGATCTAGTTCTGTGGCGATGGATGCAAGTTCTCCACTTGGTTTCAGGCAGAAGGACAGTTCAGGAGGAAGTAAAACAGCCTGTGGAAGGTGGAGAAAAGCAGGCTCTATGAGAGAAACATTCAGTCATAAAACCTTAGTTGCTGTTGTACTCTTTTCTGTTGTCCTGCCTCAGTGCTTCTGGTTAAAGCTGTCTGTCCATGGGTCTAACCAGCGGGGAGACTTCATCACATCATAGTTGGACACGGGTGCGTCAGGAACGTTCTTCTCAGCTGGGCTTTTCCATCTGCAGTGTCTAACTAAGTCTGTATTGTGTAAGCAGAGCTCCTTATTGGCTTAGTGTTCTGAGTCATAAAAGGCTTCCCAGTACCTTTAGTTTTTCATTATCTCTGATCAAGGATGTTATCTCTAGCTTATCTGACAAGTATTTACTGGAGGAGTGCTGTGTCTCTTCTCATCCTCTGAGCTTGGCCAAGAGTTGTTTCTCCAGGTTTAAGGAAGGTGCAGAATGGAGTACTTTTGAAGCCTCCTTGTTCTTTTTCTGGGAAGTGTGTAAACTGTAAGTTTGGATAGGTGGCGCTGTTGTTCTATGTTTCACATACTTCCAGGGCTCTTCCCTTGATATTTGTTAACATGTACCACATACTTCATTTTTAGTTGAAATATTTTGTTACCACTTCAACAGAATTAAACACTAGCAGGTACAGAATAATCCTGTGTGTTACAGTAGAGAGCTGTGTGTGCATACATTGCTGGCATAGTCATGAGGAGTGTGAGAAGGTTGTCGGCTTGTCCCTGGGGAAAGGGAGGTCTTGGATTTCATCTACTAGCTAGTCAGAGCAAGCTTACAGAGACAGCTACTGTGCCCTCTATAGTCTTTACTGTTTGCATGCTTGAACTATTTTTAAATGTTTTCATTTCTTTTGGCAGAAAAAACAACTGGGTAGGATATGAAAGCTAAGAAACGCAATCTTAATCTTCTACTGTGTCTAGTATGGCCACTTACCTAAACAAGTGCAAACCCACTGGGGAGAACAGGCAGGTAGGGCTGCCTGAACAGCTGTGCTTGGGGGATTTGAATCACTGGATCATTGTGGGAGTGGTTCGTTTGTGCTAGGACAGTAGGCTGTGATTTTCCTGCCACCCACAAAGTTGAGCCTGACACAGTCCTCATTTCCCTGTGGTTTCTTGTGGAAGTGTGTCCCGTGGACCTGTGCACCACGCATTCCTCTTGGGTCCCTGTGGTTTCTTGTGGAAGCGTGACCCGTGGACCCATGCACCACGCATTTCTCTTGGGTTGTTCTAGTTCTGTGGGGACCTGGCTGTCTGCAGGTTTACATAGCAAGCCTAGACACTTCCTAGGTCCAACCACAGGATCCAGATACAGTGACAGAATCTACACTTGGAAATGTAGGCAAGAAGCAGCTTCTGTTGCCTTTACAACTTAGGTGCACCTAAGTATCTGTAGAAAATAAGTACTTTGGTTTTTGAGCCTGTAAGAATAAGAAAAACTTTTAGTGCCTTTTTCCCCCTCAGACATTTGTCTCATCAGGTAGCCCAGGCTGGACTCAAACTTGTGGCAGTTCCTTTTCCTTAGCTTCCCAAGTATTAGGGTTTCTAGCATTCATGGATTTCAAGCCTGCATGACTATGGCCAGATTTAATTTAAAAAAAAAGAAAAGAAAATGAAGGATTTGTCTCTTTAAGCATAGTGGTTATGTTGAGCCCAACTTTGAAGAGAATGAGCTGTAACAATTGTATAAACATTCTTGAATCGGCAGAATGAAGTGGTAAAGCAAGGGGAGAAGACAGTAGTTGGTATTATTAGTACCAGAAGTGAAGCTGACCCGAGTTCCATGTGGTTCTGTCACTCTGCTTTCTACAAGTATTAGTACCTGTGGAAAGGCACTACAGTGCCGCCCCACTGGCATTGATGTTACATCTGTCTCATGAAGACATAGTGTGCATACTTGGGAACCTACCATCTGCAGGTAGATTTCTCTCTGCTATTGTGTGAAGCACACATTGGCTCCATTTTTCCTTTTCTCAAACCCTTCATCCAGAGCTCACTATCTGAAGGCATTAGGGCTTCATGGAACTCTCTCAGTTCTGGAGCTGTGTCAGCAGAATGGCTACATGGCCCCAGAGATCTTCAAAAGAAGTGATGCTTTGAACATGCCTGCTTGTGAACAGCGTTTATCTTAGTTAATGGTATTTTATTAATTTTGGTTTGACTTTTTTTGTTTGTTTATTTTAAGATTTATTTATTTTTATGTGCATTGGTATTTTCCCTGCATTTATGTCTGTGTGAAGGTGACAGATCCCCTGGAACTGGAGTTATAGACAGTTGTGAATTGCTGTGCAGTTGCTGGGAATTGAACTCAGATCCTCTGGAAGAACAGCCAGTGCTCTTAACTGCTCAGCCATCTCTGCAGTCCTATAGATATGTGAAGAGTTAAGAATATTTGCCTAATAGTATTCATGTTGATGGCTTGTTGAAATCCGTGTTTGTCTTACTTTTCAGGATTCAGGATAAGATAGAAGTGCTAAATTACACAACCATCCCGGTCTACCTCCCAGAGATCACTATTGGAGCTCATCAGGGCAGCCGGATCTACAACAGCTTCAGAGAGGTGAGCCCTGCCAGGAGGGCAAAGTCAGGGACACATGTGGCCACTAAGCCACCTCCGTGAAGAATGAATCTGCTGTCCCCCTCATTTCTAGTGATAAAGCAGTGAGTCCTCAGGCACACAACGGATCCAGTGTCTTGATGGACACATATCCTCCATTCTTTAGCTGATAGCTCCATTTCTTCACAGTTACATCTCATGTCACCTTACTCCTCACAGTGTATCTCTAAGGCTTACGTTTGTGAGGCCTTACATTTCTACGGAATGTCCTCCAACCCAAGTGATACATTGTGGCAAGGGTGACAGAGCTCATGCAGACATGGAAATAGCAGCTACTTCTCCTCATACCTTTCTCTAGTTTACACATCTTCTTCACAAGCCCTTTGTTCCTCCATTGCTGTTATTTCCAGCTGGGTAGGCAGGATCAGGAGCCTAACGAGACCAGTAGCTTGCACCAAGCAGCATCATGGAGTGGGAAGTGTCCTCTGTCCGTGGTCTGCTGTATCATGTTGGTTATTGGAAAGTGTGAAATCATTGCCTGGAAGTGAACCCGTGGGTCTGCCTCCGGAGAAAGCTGCCTGAAGTGTCAGTTGAGCAGCAGAGGCTTCAGACCACTGGAGCTTCGATTAAGGGTTCAGTGTGGCCAGTTGTTCCCCCTACCTCCTCCCTTACTTGAAGGACTCAACATTTTCTTTTAAACAAGTTCTTTGGACCTTTTTGAAAATAATTGTATTCACCATATACATTTGGGAGCACAGCCATAAGGTATCTCCTTACCATGGTCTGTGTCTGGACTGACATCTTACCTGAGTGATACAACTGCTCCTTATGGCCTTCAGGCCCACATACACTTTGCCTCCCTCTGCCATAAGTAGCCTCATTCAGGTCCAGCTTTCTCTCTGTCAGCTTCAGGAGGAGGGTCTACAGCATTGCTGGACCTGCCTTCCTCTGTCAGCCTTGGCCTCATTGGTGGTGCAAGTGTGTGGTTGGCAAGGTGGTTAGTACTTCCCCTCTTGTGCCTTTGACATTACTGTCTGGACCCTATCCACAGAGCTCGTCTTCAAGTTTCTTCTCATGAGTCTTGTTCCAGCACCTTAGACTGTCTTCAGCTAGTATTTGCCCAGGATTTATTTTCTGTTCCCTTTCACGTGTCAGCCTCTTTCTGGTTACCTGAAGGTATTAAAACTAACAAACCAAAAAAAAAAAAAAAAAAAGCCGGGTGGTGGTGGCGCATGCCTTTAATCCCAGCACTTGGGAGGCAGAGGCAGGTGTATTTCTGAGTTCGAGGCCAGCCTGGTCTACAGAGTGAGTTCCAGGACAGCCAGGGCTACACAGAGAAACCCTGTCTCGAAAAAACAAAAAAACAAAAAACAAAAAAAAACCTCTAATTATTCTGAGTATTTGTAATATTTATCCAGTTACATTGGAAGAAGTACTTACATGGGTTGTCTCATAGTGTTTTCTGACTTGTCCTATTTGTTTTACCTTTTGGGGATTACATTTTTTTCTATTTTTTATGTATGTCCCTCTGTCTGCCAACTGGTCATCATTCTGTTACTAGTTGACCACTATCGTGATTAACCTGGTAATTAAAATGGTCATCTTTGATGTATTTGAGTCTAATACTGGTAGTTTTCCTGTTGCAGGCAGTGTAAAGCCACAGCCTGCGTTGAGCCCTGTTTGCCCAGCTCCTCCTGTGGGCTGTTGTGATAATGTGTCAATTCTCCATGCACTTCAAGTCCCTCAAGTCATTATGGGAACTGTGGAGACAGTGTTGACACAAGACAGGGAAAGTGCCCTGACACTTACCCTGCTATGGCTCACTCTTTTTGTGGCCCCACTTCTGCTTAGGGTCATTCCTAGGAAGAACACTCTGCTGCCACACATTAAAGTGATCTTTATTTGATCTTCATTTGTTTATTTTATTTTTAAATTTGTTTGGGGGAAATACTTCAAACTTTTTAAAATGATAAGAGGGCAGGAGAGATGGTTCAGCAATTAGGAGCATGTCCTACAGTTTTGGAGGACCTGAGCTTGGTTCCCAGCCTCCACAGGTGGCTCACAACTATTTGTAGGTTACAAGGGATTCTATGCCTTCCTTGTGTCTCCACTGGGACCAAGCATACACATAGTACACAAACATACATGCAGGCAAAACACTCATAGATATAAAAATTAATAAATTTTTAAAATGACAGGAATAAGCCAGGTCTGAGTGTCTCTAGTCCCAGCATTTGGGAGATAGACACAGGAGAATCAGGAATGTAAAGTAATGTTTAGTTACACAGTGAGTTCAAAGCTGACCTGAAAAAAAAATAGAAAAAGTAACCTCTCCTGCTGCAGCTGAGATCACTGCCATGGCCTTCTATCAATCAGCCTATATGGTCAAGCTCTTTGAGCACCCTTGTTCTTCCTCATTCTGTAGTCTACTCCTTACCTCCAGGGTGCAGGCTCGTGCATAGAAAAACAGCTCCTGGGAACACCAGACCTGCTGGATCACACCTCAGCATGAGCTGTGGAATTAGGTCCTTTTGAGCCTTCCAGTCCACCATAATGACCATTAAGATCTGGACACTCCACTTGAAGGTGGGATTCTTATAGAAAAGATGTGAATGAATCATCTGTGTGTTTATCTGTATGTTGAGACTCACGAGCCCAGAGCAGTTTCAGGTTCCCACCTCCTCTACAGGGCTGCAGGTGACTGTTCGGTCCTTAGTCCTTCTCACATTCTCCCTGCCGGCATCTACAGAACCAAGCCTGTGAGCAGCCCTGTGCCCTCTGTTGGCCCACAATCATTTCCATGGTGTGCTTCAAAACCTACCAGTGTCTCACCCCACTTTTAGGGAGTCAGAAATCCTAGTCAGCCTTGCAGGAAGCTTTAGGTCAAACTTGGAAGGAAGGGAGACTGTCTTTGTTTTTTGAGGAATAAGTTGCACAGAGCAGAGAATACTGAATTTCCAGCTTATTTTTCTTTCAGCCAATCCAAATTTCAGCATCTTAGGCTTCTGACTGTTCTAAAGAGCAGCTTGCTTTTTCTGATGAATATCTCTTGTATCTTGTGGGTCTGATTTTTGTCTGCTTTCTGCTGTGATCTTGAGCTGTCCCAAGGCTGTGTGCACCTGGGGCCAGGCTATGTGCCTTTGTTGTCACTTGGCTTGGGGTCCAGGAAATCCTTTGTCCCTTTAGCTGGTCTCCACAGTCAGTGCCAGTTGTTGGCTCTCCTCAGGCTCCTAACGGTGGTAGCCTGTCTCACTGTGTGCTGCTCACCGTGGTGACCTCTCATGACTGTTTGTCAGTGTGCATGCGTCAGCCTGCACGTGTCCTGCTGCTGTCTCCCGAGCTCCTGACCGACCTATCGGTGCCCCAGCTCTTCTGACCTGTTTGCTCATGGAGTTTTCATTTTAATCTTGCTCTTTGTTGTTGATGTTTCTAAGTTTACAGTTTAATCTCAACTTTGCAGAATAATTTTGCCATACATTTTTGAGCCTTAATCTGTGATAGAGCAATCTGATAATTGTGTCTTTTGGGTCTGCTTGGACTGCCTGGCTCCCTTCTGTTGTTTGGTCATCTCTCTGCCCCCCTGGCAAGTGCTCCCTGTGTTTTGTCTCACATTTCTCACTGTGGCTGATATTTGTCACACATTTCTCACTGTGGCTGATATTTGTCACTTTTGATAGTGTTTTATTAAGAATAACTATTAAATAATAATAAAATAAGTATTTTATCAAGGAGATCTTCTGGTTAGTATTAAAGTAAAGGAAGACCACCAGAATCCATTCTAGTATCAAGCTGATGGGCTGGCTGTGTATAGGTTCCATGAGGTCTGATGTATTTTCAGCCTTCCTGCTTTCCTGTAGATTTCATCCCTACTGTGTGCATTGCTTCCAGAAGCTCTGTTTGGTGCCTTGCTGCTGCTGCTCATGAGACTTGAGGAGACCCCAGAATGCTGTAAGCCCACTTGGTCCGTGCACTAACACCATAAAACACAGCCGCTGCCTGCCTTGATTCCTGTGAGTGGAGGGCGTTCTGTGCCATCTGTCTCTACTTATATGGGAAAGCAGGGTTTGTCTGAGCCAGCTAGTGAGCCACACATAGGGAGCTGGTCTTACAGTGAGCTTGACACCATCACCATTACTGTGTTTTTAAGGCTTTCTGTGTTCTAATCTTCTGAATGGTGTCTTGTCAACTTGACCCAAACTTTGAGAAGAAAGAATTGCAATTGAAAAATGACCCTACCAGATTGCCTCTGGGGCATTTTCTTGATTAACAGTTAATGTGGAGGGGCCCAGCCCACTGTGAGTGGCACTACCCCTAGGTGAGTGGTCCTGGATGGTGGAAGAGAGCAGGCTGAGCAAGCCATGGGGAGCAAGCCAGTGAGCAAGATTCCTCCCTTTCCTGTGCCTCTGTTCCTGCCCTGACTTCCCCCAGTGATGGACTGCAAACTGTAAGATGAAATAAACTCCTCCTCGCTCCTCAAGTTGCTTTCAGTTATAGTGTTGTATCAGATCAATAGAGACCTAATACTGAATATCAAAGAGAGTCCATGGCATTGGACATGGGGAGTTATTTAAATGTTAGAAATGTTAAAGATTTTAAACAAATAATTGGAGGAGTCTTTTTTTCTTTTTAATTTCTGAGTGTTTTTTAAAAAAACAAGTTTGGTTTTTCAAGAACAGTTTCATATGTGTAGGATGGCTGTGAGCTGGTAGAGGTTTCCCTCACCCACGTTGGTTTCCATGTCACCAACTTTCCGTCCATACTAGGCATGGACACTGGGTGCTAACTAAAGCTGTCACTCTCCTCAGTGTGTCACTGCTGTGCCAGGACCCCATCTAGACTTCATAGCAAAGACTGTCTCTGCAGGCTCCTCTCACAGTGCAGTCTCTGGTGGGCATTGGTGAGGTGGTAAGGGTCGGAGTGAGGGATCAGAACTGCCATTTAGGACCCCAGCCTTGATTACCTGGAGCCTTTCCTCTGCAGAGTTGCTCTGTGTCTGTCTTTCAGAAGTACTGTGTATTTTTCAGGCTTCCTCTTTGTTGACTAAGAACTGTGTGACCATTTAGAGGAATATTAGTTTTGTTTGTTTGTCTTTTAAGGAAACTAAGATGTTTTTATTTTAAAAAGATGGCTTGAAATGGAGCATGGCAATAAGTACAAAATGACTTTCTTCTCAGGGACAGAATTTTCTTTGCTATTAAAGAGAGCAAAAATTATCACAAAATTTCCCACTGGAAATTGCTTTGTGGGTGATTCAGAGATGAATGCATGAGGCCCCTCAATCCGTTTCCCACCAGCTATTGCCAGCTGTGGCTTTCACAAAGGCACTTCCTGGGAAGCAGAACTGTTTTCCAGCCACTGTGCTCAAACCGCAGACAACTCTGACTTAGTGGTCTGCTTATACTGCATTGGCAAACACTACTGTCATTGCTGTTTGGGAGCCAACACTGCTTCACGGCACTCCTGGGAAGTGCAGGAATGCCCGCAGCCAGGTAGTGGGTTCACCCGAGCTTCAGAACAAGGATGCCAAGACCCCATGTCATGAGGAACAAGGAGGCTAGTGATAAGATGGTGGTACAGGAGCTGTGCACCTTGGGACTCTGGGAGGGTCAAGGAGGGAAGCTCAGGATACT
Source organism: Rhabdomys pumilio (assembly GCA_030674055.1). Taxonomy (NCBI): domain Eukaryota; kingdom Metazoa; phylum Chordata; class Mammalia; order Rodentia; family Muridae; genus Rhabdomys; species Rhabdomys pumilio. The sequence continues at coordinate 11,563,570 of JANHMN010000017.1, forward strand.
TCTTTAATGACTGCATGGAGTCTCCAGTGACCCCTGAGAAAGTGTTTTTAAAGATGAGTTTATGTGAGTGGGTAGGCAAAGGTGAGTGCCAGTGGGAGTGGGAAGAGGAGTCACAGGAGACTTAGGAAGAGGACAAAACGGGGACTAGGGGAGGGGTCAGCAGCTGGCCGGGCCACACTGCACAGAAGCATAGCTGTTCCACTTGGGCCATGGGGCTTAGACTGTCACTGTCATTTCAGAGGACTTTCTAGTAGTTACTTTTTTTGCAGCTGCAATTAATTACTTGACAAAACCAATATCGGAAGAACAGCTTATTTCCTGGGAGTTTCAGGGGCCAGTCCATGCAGGCAAGGGAGATGAGGTAGGCAGTCAAGCTGAGGAAGGAGTGAAAACAGATATCACCCTAAAGACTTGCCCACAGTGGTCACTGCTTCCTGCTTCCCCAGCTTCCACTTTTCACCACCTCCAAAGCACCTTGTCATCTTAAATGTCCATCCAGGGATCTGTCCACTCACAGTTAGAGCCTCGTGCTCTCATTGTCTCTGAAAACACGGGCACCCAGAGGTTATTCCCAATTCAAATTTCATTCTCACACATCCACTCTCTGGCCTGGCATCCAAATGCTCCAAACATTCACTGTTCTCAGGCCTCTGTCTGCACACGTGCTTACCAGTGCTGCTTTCATTGCTTAATTCTGCATGCACCACAGGTCTGGTGATAGAGAACTGGAGGCCATCTCCGCTCTCATGGCCTCTGCATTTGTCCCTAGCACAGTCTTTGGCATCCGTTAGCAGCTGCCTTCAGAGGGGCCTTGTCAGGTGGTGGGTCTCACTGGAGGAGCATGGGTTCAGAACTATCACCATTGGGCATGCGCCTGAAGTCACTAACTTCTGGAATCTGACAGTTCAGCACGGCTAGGTAAGGTCCCATGAGTCCCTCCACTATCCATGGTTGACTGTTGACACGCCTGCTCTTGTAAAGCACAGTGCAGGCAACCATAGCTGCTGTGAGAGCATGGTTTCAGTCATGCCCTGAAGATTTTGCAGCCCTTTTCCTTTCTTCCCACTTTTACATTCTTTGAGTTCCCTCTTCCACAGTGCTTTCTAATTAAGCCTTAGAGGACGTGTATAAATATCCTTAGCTATCGCTTATTCTTAGCACCTTGAGCAGACATGAGTCTCTGCATTCATTGTTCGTCACTCACAGAGAAGCGTCTCTGAGTCAATAGTGGCATTTATCTATGAGCATAAGCCTTAAGTATTTAGAAGGGAGTTTAGTGTCCTGTCAGACAATAGTAGTATAGTGTCCTAGCCATAAGTTTGGGAGCAAAGGGGTGTGTGTGTGTGTGTGTGTGTGTGTGTGTGTGTGTGTGAGTGTGTGTGTGTGTGTGTGTGTGTGTGTGTGTGTGTGTGTATTATCTCCTATGGAGCAAGCCTCAAATCTATTCAAAGAGTTGTACGTTACCTATAATAGTACTGCCACTATTGTACTTGTAAGCACATCTTGTCTCACAAGTCGTGTTTCTAGTTGTAGAGTTCACAGCTGGTAAGAACTGATGCCTTCTCTCACCCTTTAGTCTGTATAGCACCTTCTCACTGTGAAAGCTATCCAGTAGGGAAAAAGCAACTGGCCAAGTTCCAACTTGATCTCTCTGTATTTTGCAGTCAAGATGCACGATGCCTTAACATTTAGTTCTGGTGGGTAACCAAGAAGAATGCTGGAAATCTAGACTGGGGCCTCTGTGACCAGTAGCTTGTAAGGAAAGATTTTACATTTGGCACTAGGATTTTTGTTTAGGCAGCCTATGGAATGGAAGAAAATATCTGGCACTGTACATCTGACAGGACTAACATTTAGATTGTGCAAAGAACTTTAAAAAAGAAGAAAAGGAAAGAAACTTCAAGAAAACAGTTCGATTTTAGAATGGGCTTTGGAACTGAATAGAGAGTTCTCAAAATAAGAAATATTAATGACTAATAAATACTTTAGAAAGTATTCAACATAATTAAGCCATCAGAGAAATGCAAACTGAAACCACTTTGAAATTCTGTTTCACCCCAACCAGAATGGCTATTATCCAGATATCAAATATTAGCAGATGCTGTCGAGGTTATGGGGAAAGAACTCTTATTCACTGTTGGTGGGAGTGTGGACTGATACATCACTATGGAAATCAGCGTGGAGGTTCCACAAAAAGCAACATGTAGACCAGCCATATGACCCAGCTCTACCATCCTGGGTATAGACCCAAAGGGCATTACATTCTACTACAAAGACACTGGCCCCTCATTGTTCATTGCTGCTCTTGTCACAGTGGCCAGGAAGTGGAATCAGCCTTCTGAATGTCATGCCAGCAGTTGAATGGCTTTAAAAAAATGTGATGTATACAAAATGGAATTGTACTCAGATGTGGGGGAAAAATGAAATTTGCAGGTAAATGGATAGCACTAGAAAACAGAGGTGACCCAGGGCTAAGAAAGCAACCACCACATGTTCTCTCTCATAGATGGATCCAGCTTAGACTCTTTAGAGCTGTGTGCCTAACTTGGAGCATACGTAGAAGCCAGGAACTAGAAAGGAGCCATCGGTGACCCCTTAAGGAGGGTGTCTCGTAGAGCATAGGTGATATGAACGTAGAAGAGGCTGATGCTGGACATGGATTGGCTCCAGCCAGAATAAGCAAGACAGGGTATGGGATGAGAGAGTTAACAAAGACAGTGGGTTTATGAAAACAATCAAGACCTCCTATTTTGTAAGCCAGATAGAAAAACGAGTCTAACCAGGGAGAGGGGAGAGGTCTCCTCCATGGCTGTGATGTCCCCAGAAGCAGTGTTGAAGCAATGGTTTGGAAGGAAAGATATAGTAAACTACATTTAAAGATCTACTTCTGTCTTCTCTCTGAGCTGTCGTGTTAGCTGTACTCCATGCTTTTGTTTGGACCCGCCTAACTGAACAGTTTTTACACATAGGTCTGATGGTGACGAATTCCAGTGGCTAGCTTTCTAAAAAGGGGGGGGATTTACTTCAATTCAATCTGAGAGGTATTTTCAATTGATACGAGATTCTAGCTAGATCATTCTTACAACACATGGCAGGTTCTCTGTGCCTCGTACCTGCGTTGTTTGTAGTGAGAAGTCTAGTCATTCTTGGTCTTGGTGCCCCTGTTGCCTTCCGTCTCTGGCTACTTTCAGGATTTCTGCAGCCTTTTACTGCTTGCTTTCAGGAGGTTCATTGTGATGTGCCTCTGTGGTTTCTCTCTGAATCCTGCGGAGGTTTGCTGAATTTCTCGGTGTAGTAGCTATATTTTTCAAAGCATTTGGAAAAAGTTTAGCCATTACTTTTGAGGATTTGGGGGATTCTATTTGTACATGCACTAGATGGAGGTTTTCATGGGTCCTTGAAACTGTTTTGGCCTTTTTCTTTCTACTTTATTTGGAGTCGGTTTATTTTATTTATTCTTAGGTGTTCATGCTCTTCTCTACGCTGTTAAGAAATGTGCTGGTGTTCCATTGTGTTCATTTGGCTCTTCAAGGAAACAGAAAACAGAGAAGTGTTGAAGCAACAACAAGGAAGTACTGGGAGAAAGAGAGACTGGAGGGGCAGGGGATGCCGGAGGCATGCCTGACAGGCAGCAGAGAGGACAGATCCAAGACGTGTGATCCAGTTAAAGAGGGTGCCTCTGGGAAGAGCCTGTGGCCACAAAGCAGACTGGCACTACTCTGCACCCAGCATTGACAGTGAGGGTGTGGCTGCCATGGGCAGCACAGTGGATCCCAAGGACTAGTCGGTCATAGCCCCACGTGGCACATGTGCATGACGCCTACACCCATCCAATAGAACTGTACTTCAGGAAGCTTAGTTTTACACTTGGAACTCCTGCCTGGTCCTTTGTTTTCCAGTTCTCCTTTATTTCTGTCATCTGTCATTTTGTTCCCAGAATATATCAAGCACTTTCCTAACAGATGCTTTAATATCTTTGTTCACTAATTCATCGTCTTCGTCATTTCAGAGTCAGCCTGATTTTCCCTCTGGTTTAGGGCCATACTTTCCACTTGCACGTGTCTGGAAATGTATCCCTGGCTGCAATACATTGTGAGTTGCATGGTCTGGAACGCTAGGTTGTGTTCCGTTCTGAGACAAGTGTTACAAGTTTTCTGGCTGCAGTGCAGTTACATGCACATCAGCATTAAGCCTGCTAGCACTGAGTTCAAGCTCTCCAGTGCCTCTGGCATGACCTGCTTGGGGGTTCAGTATGGCCTGAGATCCCTGTGCTTGTGTGTGAGGAGGGGCTGGTGGGAACCCACCTGACCCACAGCCTTTTGTCAGTAGCCACGGATTCATTCTGCTCACAGCTCCTGGAGGCTCTTTGTCCAGCCTAACATGGACATTTTCTTCAGTGAAAGACCAGTGGCCCTGTAACAAATTCTAGAGCTCTTTCTCTGCCTAGACCTTAAGTCTCCACCTTCTACACTTGGTGTAGATATTCAGAGTCAGATAGGGTGTGGGTCTCAGCTTTCCAGTTGGGAAGCTACTTAATGACTTAATGATTGTTACTTAATGTTAATGACGGTGAGTCTGGCCAGTCTCAAGTTCTCAGACCCCAATACTGGAGTCCAGGACCTGGAGGCTGCTGTGTAACAAATTGACCCAAGTCTAGTATATGGTCAGGACAGGGAGTGGGGGTCCATGCTGAAGACTGAATTCTACACTCAAGCTGGCTGTGACTGTAGAGGGGGCACCTTTTACGACTCTCAGAACCCCATTCCTTCATGTTGCTTGAATCCAGACCTTAGTAGCTTCACTTGGTATACACAAGATGACAGTTGCCACTGCCTTTCAAGCTCCCAATAGGACCTTGGTGAAGCCACCACAGCCAACTTGCACACAGTGGGTAGGGGTGCCTTGTTTGCAGTGACAGTCAGTGGACCAGGGCTGAAGTGAAGCCAGCTTGCTGATCCTGGTGAGGGTCCTAGAAGACCAAGATCATGGTTCGATTTTTAAGGAGAGACGGTGCTGAGTCTACGTCCTTGCTAAGCCTCTGCACAGTAATCCAGACCAGCTCTTCCACGCTGTCAAGTTAAACCCATGGAGGGCTTTCCACACCTGCTCTTCAGGCTGATTTGCTTCAGCAAGCAGTTCTGTCTCTGGGAGTTTATCCTAAGCACACAGCAAGGGGAAACACTGTAAGGTGGAATGGGGGCTGGAATCCGCAGGGCCCAGCAGCACAGGTCCACCCTCAGACTGGGCTCTCTACATGAGTTGTCTAGGGACTTGGGCGCAGGACCCACTCCAGAGTTGGGAGGCTGAGATCTCTCTTGTGCTTGTGTTTGAGGAGGGGCTGGTTCTTGCTCTGTAGATGGAATAGCTAGCTGTATACTCCAGGCAAGTGACTTACTCCATATGAAAGCAGAAGTACCTGTGCATCCTGTAGCATTGAAGAGGGACAGCAGAATGTCCAGATGTTCTGTCTGCAGTTGCTGGGCCCCTCCCCAGAGACAGCTGGATCTTGGGCTTCCTTTGCAACCTCCCAAAGAACTAATTGTTGGTTTAGATTCAGCATGGCCTCCGGCCTACAGACAAGCACGCAGTTAGATACTGGGAATTTAGGGGGCTTTTATGTATGTTCAAGTACTGTGCTTTCTCCCAGAAACCTGAGGACAGAGCACCCCTCACTGGATTGTATAGGCCAATGAAATGCCCCAAAGATTTCCAGAGAGTAGCTTTGTGAAGCAGTTAGTAGCCATTGGTGAGGCTCGGCAGACTGGTGGTCTTCAGTTTTTACTTGCTCTAGTTTAAAATTCAGGACAGTAGTGGTTGAAAGTCCCAGGACATGCTGGCCAACTGGCCACTGGTATAATCCAGACCTCAGTAGCTGCACTTGGTATACACAAGATGACAGTTGCCACTGCCTTTCAAGCTCCCAACTGGACCTTGGTGAAGCCACCACAGCCAACTTGCACACAGTGGGTAGGAGTGCCTTGTTGGCAGTGACAGTCAGTGTAGCTACAATCCTCTAAAGGGTGTAGGTGCTCTGTTCATCAGACATAATTGTGGGGATTTGTTCAACAAATGAGAAGTGACCTCCTCAGCTAGAAAGCAGTTGGAGAAGCTCTGTGTTTCGGTGACTGTTCTGCCTGGGCTTCTCCCACACACTATACCCGTGTGTCTTGCCTGAGGCCATTCTAGACACACCACCTTCTCTGCAGGCAAGCTTCTTGCTGCTGCCTCTGCCCTCGTGCAGTGTACTGATAGACTGCTTGTGGCTGTGTAGCACATCCTCCTGCTATGCTAGACGGGCCTCACTTTGACTGGAGTTCTTTCTGAGCTCTGTGGCTCTGCGTACCTGGGCTCTTGTCTGTGCCATCCAGCTAGGGAAGGACAAAGCTGCTGGCAGAGTGCTGGCTAGCACTCCATCCTCTCAGCCCAGTGACAGCTCCAGAGGCTCTCCCATGGCTTCCTTGCTTCCAAAGTAGTTTCTTGCTGATGTTTCTTCAGGCCTGGGCATTTCCAAGGCCTGCACTTCCCAGGTATGGTAAGGTCACACTCCCTTCATGTACTCCTTCCAAACCAAGGCCCTAGGGACCATGTCCTCTTTTTTTGTTTTTTCTAAAAAGGGAAAAAAATAAACTCAGTAGAGAACAGGAAACCACAGTACACATCTCTGAATGCATGGTTACCCACACAACAGACTGCCGAAGCTCACGAAGATGATCTGAAGGAGTTACAATAATGAGTTCCGAAAAAAAATCTCCTCCCAGAAGGTTCAAATGGATACATTTCAAAATAAACCATCGACTGAAAAACTTTTGAGGATTTTTCTTCGGTTCTTAAATTAATATTAGCTAAGATACCAAAAGAAGAAGTTAGCTCCTCAAATATTTTGAGTATTGGTGATCTTGTGGGAGCCATCAGTTAATAAGTATAAAAAATTCATGAGTAAGTCACTAATTTTTTTCTTTGTATTGATTCTTGGTGAGTTTCGCATCATGCACCCCAGTCGCACTCGTGTCCTCTTATGTGCCCAGCCTTCACCCTTGCAGCCTCCCTGTTGCGGTTAATATTAACAACATTGGCACCCAGTCTGGCTTGTCGTCATGTGCCTGCCATGTTCCCGACTAGGCAAGGCCTGAGGCCATGAGCAGCAGCATACTTCCGCCACTGCTCGGCTCAGGTCAAAGTACCAGCCCTGGCATCCATGAGATGCCAGCGTGGGATATGGCTCTGCTAATCTCCCATGCTGTCTCCACAATGCTTGGCTGAACCCAGACCGTCCAGCCATCCATGCAGTACCTGGTAGAGATGAGACTAAAGCTTTATTGTCCAAAGGCTTTATATATTTAGAAATGCTCAATTAACAATTTGCCCAACAGTTAGAGTTGTTTCCCAATATCTAACCTTATGATATAAATCGTTACCCAGGACCATCCTGGACCCGTGCGTGGTTCTCCATGGCTCCTACATCTCTCCTCCCTCTCTTAGTTCCTCCTCTTCCTTCTCTTCCTCTCCTCACTCTGCCTACCTCTCATATAGCCTAATCACCAGGCTTATACAAAGGTAGTAGGAAGATATCCCGCTACACCTCCCTTCAAAATAAAACACAAACACAACAACAACAAAAACCATAGGAAAGGTCTTATTGTGGAAGCTGTAGTGTGTCACGGTTGGTCCCACAGTATGTCCTTCTGTCCACACATCTTCACTTGTAAATGTACATTGCACTGAGCCGGTGGTCTCAGGAGAGCTGGTCCTCCCTCACCTGCCGTGAGGTAATATGGGGGTGGGGGTTATGCCTGTCTCACTTTCGCCCCTGCCCATCTGTAGCAGTGGGGAGAGCTGACCCTGGGGTCATCAAAGTGGGACAGCTAGCCTGCTCTCCCTCACTGGCTGTATCACTGGGGGGATGGAGGAGTTAAACCGTAGCTCCCTTGGACAATACAGTGGAGCTGGCCTGATGGCGAAGGCACTGGTGAGCCAGTCTCTCACAGGCTGCAGCACTCAGGAGAGTCAAGCCTTGACGGGGCAGTGCAGTAGAGCTGGCTCTGCTGGTCAGCTGGCCCCAAGGGCATGCGTGAGAGCAGGAGAGCTCACTTGGTGCTGCGGATAAAGGAGAGTTGATGGGCTGACCAGCTCAGCTGCTACCCAAGCCCAAATTCGGGCTCTGAGTTCGCCCACCCCAAAATCTATATCATCAGCGATTGGTTGGGGTATGTGAAAGGCCAGTCCTGGTGATCCAGAGCTGCAGGATCTCCATGACACAGGGCAATAGCAGGACAACCAGAAGGAGTCCTGATGAGTCAATCTTGATGGTGTCACAGAGGCCAGAGAGCTCCAACTGTAGCCTCTTAGTAATGTGTTCATCACTGGTTCCCAAAGCTAACCTAATGTCTCATTCACACTAGTCAAGCAGGCAGTCAGGGCTTAAGAACAAGGCATTTTCTGGGCCCAGCCTCCTCTGCCAATTATCACCGAGTGCCACTGGTTTCTTGTCCCTCCTGCTCATCATACAAAATAAAAACATCAGCTAGGGGGTCTGTCTCCATCTGAATCTCTGTCCTGAACAGGACTTCTGTGCGCAAGGCTGCTTCATTACAATGGATCCCTGTTCTCGGGTATCCCTGGTACTGGATGGGCAGTAACTGACCAACTCTGAGGGTTGGGAAAGTGGTCTTTACTCTAAACAGTGTTTTAATGCCTTCTCCCCAACAGCTGCCAGGCCGCAAGTACGCCCCTGGGTACAATGCCGAAGTGGGTGACAAGTGGATCTGGCTGAAGTGAATGGTCCCCTCTGCCTAGCTGTGTCACAGCCATGAAGATGTCTGCTCTGCCCAACTCTGTGAACTCCAGAGCTTTACAAGACAACAGGAAAAAAGCAAATGATCAAGAAATTGCCAGAAAAAAAAAGTGATCTAACAAAAAGAGTCTGGCCCGTGCCTAGTCAAAGTTGAAAGAATCAGCTTCCACTGAAAAGGTTCTGGAACCTTCTAGTGTTGTTTTGGAATCATCTGGGGAAAAAACAAAACAAAGTTGGTCTGCTGAAAGCCCAGCTCCTACTGGAAGCCCCACCGTGTCCCATGCTGTTTCCTGAGTCCTTCCAACTTGAAGAAATAAAGCAGGCTCTGTAGCTCCTCCTCCTGTGTCTGCATGGCACACCTGTACCTGGTGGCGAGCATGCTCAGCCCTCCCCTCCAGCCCTCCCCTGCAGTTTGGGTCTCACACATGGTTGAAGCATTTGTTTTTCTGAAGCATTTGTTACTTTTCTGAAGCATTTGTTCTTTTAACAGCACATTAGAGCAAAAGGGGAAAGAAGAATGACCACAGACTAGCAGAACTGTGTCTTAGAGCAGGCCCTCCGTGCTCTTATCTCTGAAGAGCAAGCTGAGCATAGAATATGGGTACAGATGCTGTTATCCAAAATGAGGGTGCCAGTCCCAAGTGAAAAGAGCAGTGGCGTCTTATTGTTCACCTGTATGGAAGCTGGGGAGTAGTCCTTATGAGCTGTGTCAGTCTGTACTGCTGTTCCGGAGTTCCTTTAAGTTGTCTATCTTAAGCTGTGAGTTTGTACTGAGACCCCTGCTGGGGCTGCTCCGAGCACATGTAACTTACATTTAACTTAATTAAAATGCAATGAAATTTAGCACTCAGTTCCCTAGTAGCACTGGGCTCCATTCAGGCACGCACAGAACATGGTTGGGGATCAGGTCAATATTAGACAGTACAGAAGAGGGCACTTTGATCTTCCAGAAAAGCTGGCCTTACTGCGGTTGCCACCTACCTGCCTGCTGCCCCCCCCCCTTCTGAAGGGGGCCAGCCCTGGAATTTGGTGGTTTAAGTAGCTTGTGAGCCCCTTGAGAGGGTTAAAAAGAAAGTGTCTTTGTCTTGGCTCTACCTACTGTCCCTGGCTGGATGGCACTGCTGCCCCCGAAAACCCACATAGCAGGCATAGTTGTCAGCAGTAGATGCTCGGCCATGGTGGCTAGCAGGTCAGCACAGACTTCATCCCTCAGAGTCCATGCGCTTGTTTCTTTCCCTGGTAGCTCTACTCCCTGGGTGTAGTGTGACACCTGTGATTTGTGTTGCTACAGGAATCCATCTGCCCATTTCTTGTGTTCACTCTGTGTGTTAGGCAGAGGAAGATGGGTATTCTTATCCAATCTCCAGGGTGAAGCCCTGAGAGAAAACTGGTAGATATTCTGGTCTGGTTTCAACACAGTACCTCATCAGTTTCACCAAACCACCTACCGCCCTTTAAAACATGGATCAGAGCTGAACTATAACCATGCATTTTGAATAGCTCGCATTGGCAGCCTCAGCACTCGGATCAGGAACGGCACTGTCTCAACACTGTTTCTGTGTGGTTTTTGTTGACAGAGGACGTCCTCATGGACTTAAGGCTCTCGTGGTTTCCTCTGTCTTCAGCAGAGCTAGGCTCAGCTGGCAGCCTGGCAGCAGCTGGCATACTCCCCAGGTATCTGACTACTGCCAAATGCAACCCACCACACAGCCATAGTTCTACAGCAAATAGCCGCTCACCAGGCAAAGCAGTCCAGGGAGGGCAGCATGTGACTGGGTGGTCACTTGCAGGATGAAGGATACCAGGGGGTCCAGGGACCTGCAGTCAGACTATACTTTGATGTAAGTGTGTGGCTGTGCAATGCAACAGGAATGAACAATGTTCTCTTGCCCTCTTCTAAAGCCTGCTGGCTCCTAATTGCTTGGAAACATCCTGTGTTCTGTTTATGAAAATGGACTTCTGGATTGGCTGTGAGCAGTATGTGCTGGCGCCAAGGAGACAGGCCTGCCCTGGAGCTGGTCAGCAAGGTTAGGGCTGTAACTTGGGCTTTGAAAGGAGACAGTTCAGAGCTGGGTCACACTGGGCTTTACATCTAAATATAAAGCCAGCCCCTGAGGACAGTGCTTCTACTGGGACCTCAGCCCTCAGGTCCTTTCTTCCTATTGGGTTTCTTTAGAGGGAGGCTCATCTGAAAGAAGGCAAACCCAGGATTAGGATAAAACCAGAGTTTGTGGGAAAGTACCCTTTTCACCTTTTCAGGAGGCCCAAGCTATGAGTTTTAGTGTGTCCTGTTCTCTCTGGAATTCTCACCAGACACACTAGGACCAGAGATCTCCAGTGTCGGCTTACTGCAAGGGATCTTCAAGCATGATAGCATTGCACCCATAAGTGGTTGGCTTTTACGACATTTTTTAGTATTCTGACAGGATGTCAGTCAAACAAGTCTTTTACACCTCCAATTTCCTAGAAAGGGTGGTGCCACGAGCAGTAGGATCTTCTTCATGCTGTGTAGATTAGAAGTGGAGGGCCCCTGTGTTCCTACCAAACTCGGTAGCCTCGTGGCAGAGTGAGTGGAGGGGCCCAGAGCCAGGGCATTCCAGGGGTGGGAGCACAGCAGTGGGATGTGAATGGGGCCTCAGTCAGCAGGTCAGTGGCAAGAAATGAAATGTGCTACCTGGGAGCCAGACTGAGACAAAGACACACACACTGGCTTCCCTCCTCACAGTCCCAGGAGCCACAGCCCAGCAGATGGTAAGATTCAAATGTGGGGATCTTCCATCTCAGACATCACTACCATTCCCCACACCCTTCAATCCTCTCCGCAGCCTGCAGCAGGGAAATGCAAGATCAGCTTTGAATTGAAGCTGTCTGTGATTGTGGACCACCCCTTACCTGCAGGAGGCACAGGGAGTCCACTTAGTAGTTGGCATTCCCTGCATGAAGCCACACAGATCTGCCTGGCTCCATCCTTCAGTCTGACCTTTAGAGGTTCAGGTTGCTCTAAGCACAACGGAGCAGTGGAGAGGTGAGAGGTGAGACAGAGCTGGACAAAGCTCATTGTGGGTAAGAGCTGGCCAGTGGAATAAAGAGCACTGTCTGGAAGGACCCTCTTGGTTGGAAACTGATCCAGGGGTGGTTATACAGGAAATGGGTGGTCACAGCTGGTAGGGTCCCCACAGGTGCAGAGGTATGGCCAGATGTGTGCCCCTGCCCTTAATCACCTCATCGTAGAAGCCCTCTGTCAAAACAGTTAATTTTGACAGGGGTCTTTGTGTTGTCAACCTTTTAATGCACTGGCTGGTTCACCTCCAACTTTCTCAGTGACTGGGCTGGAGAGAATGAATGGCTGCCCCCAGCCCCTGTTACTGGTGAAACCCGGGTAATGAAAAAAGGACACTTCCTTCCTTGTGAGAGACAAGAGTTAGAGGCCACACTGGGGTGGGAGAGAAGCCTTACTGATCAGCATCACAACCAACCTTCAGGCCGAGCTCACTCTTATCACAAGACAGGAGTAATTTATGGAGGAGCCGAGAGAAGGAAGCTCCAGCATTCTTAGATACCCATCTGCGCACAGCAGCTTGCAGGTCCTGTGTCATTTCTGTAGAGACATCCAAATGTGAATATGCTTCCTGCCCTGTGCTCTGTACACTGCCTTGGGAGGGACCAGGAGTCACTTCTGATATCCTTGCTTCCTTAGCACTCATACATCTTATATCTGAGCTCCTAAGAGTGTCAGTGGGAGGTAAAAAGGTACCCCATTAGCTAGTACCCTATTAGCCATGGTACCTGAGCACAGGGCTCCCACCTAGGACCATTCTCCAGTCTGTTTTTGTTGGTGGTAGTGGTAAGTTTTTTGTTGTTTGTTTCTTTGTTCGTTTGTTTGTTTTTCAAGACAAGGTTTCCCTGTGTGGCCCTGGTTATCCTAGAACTCATTCTATAGACCAGACTGGTCTCAAATGCAGAGATCCACCTGCCTTTGCCTCCTAGACCATCGCCAGCTCAGATTCATTTTTTTAAAGGCCACATGAGTCATATTGCCACTCTAGGAGGTGAACATAGCTGCAGCTAAGGATGAACGGCCCATGCCCAAACAATACCCTCTGGTTACAGCTCAGTGGGAAGTGTCTCTCTGTAGCATAGATGTCCTGCTGGAGTTCAGCCCTTGAATCCATCTCTTCAGGGGATCTTGCTGTTGTCAATGGACTCTTGCTCTCACAGAGCACATCCGGAGTCCTGAGACCTGTAGACTGTGCAGTCTTGAGGGCGGACCCTGAGGAGGTCTGGATGTCCCGGTTGCTCAACCTGGAGGTGGGCTCTGAACAAAGAGAATCTCAAGGTCCATACAATAAATTGGTCCAATGCCCTGGATCTTATGTGGCAGACATCTCTGCCCTCAGGATTCCTCATGCAGCTATCAGCTGCCTGGTGTCAAGTCTCTGCATTGTGGCCAGCAAGGTGACCCTGGTGACCCCTGATGTCAATGCTTAGTGCTCCCTAAGACTTAAGAGCCACCCCCTTTCGCTAGTCTCCTTGGCCTAAAGTGAGTCTTTTGGCAGGGCTGGTTGGGAACCAACAGCTGTTGAAGAGAAGAGACCATCTGGGAGAAGGGCGAGCTGCCTCGGGGAGCCCTGGACAATAGTAGGGGAAATTACAGGAAACAGGAAGAAATGGCAGATCCGGGCCCGAGTTCCAAGCTGCCAAGCTTTTTGAATATACATATAACAGGTATAATTACTTCTCTTCCTTTAAACACTTCCAGATCATCTTTTCCCTTTTTAAACTGGCCAGCATCCCACCCTCTTGTCAGCAGTACTCAGGCCTCCTCTCTGGCCTTAGAGGCTCCCAGAAGCATCCAGACAGAACCAGTGGGAAGCCAGGAGAACAGAGCCTTTGGGTTGCCTCTAGCATGTGCCAGGCTGGCAGAGCTACTGTCCTTCCCAGCTACCTCTAGGTAGGTAATAAGACCTGACACTTGACTCCAGGCCACCACAGTTACTATGGTGTTTCAGGTTCAAGGCATCTGAAAAGTGTGGTTTTCTAGGTATCTGTGTCTTAGTGAGAGGGACCAGAATGCCAATCGTCTCCTCTAGTCCAGCTTTGACCTGGGAAGCCTTACGAATTGGGCAGTATCACAAGTCTGGTGATCTGGTGACCTGGGCCAGGCAAGAGGGCCTCTTGACTCCCACCTGCCCCTGATAATCCATTCAGACTCCAGGTCTAAGTCTCTTCACGTACATGACCAGACAGAGAGGCATGGAATAAAATGACCCACCTGAGGTTCTAAAGTCATGGTCTCAGGCTTCTCTGCCTCCTGACTACAGATGCAATGTGAATGTCAGCCCCAAGCTGTTGCCACCACACCTTCCCAGCCGGACGGACTGTACTTGAACTAGAGCCAGAGAAACCCCTTTCTCTTTGGCTTACTTTTTGTTTTAATCACAAAACCAAGAAAAACAACTAATATAGCAAGTCTGGGTATTTCCTATTTTACTCGGTGATGATGGACTCCCTTTCAGGGAGGCCAAAGGAAGAGAGGTCCTGGGAGATGGGACATGGGCAAGGAAGATACTGAGTGCACTAAGCTGCATGGGTGTCTGGGCTATGGTATTTGACCTCCCCACTCCCACTGCAGCTCTCACTTGTGAAGTCTTGGTGCTAGAATTAGTTTGAAGCCAGAGGAGGCCTCAAGTTTTAGGATGCCTCCCAACAGCAGGGGTCTTGGGATGGGCTGTGCACAGTGGAAGAGAGGGAAAGGAAGAGGCCTAGAACCTCAGATGCCTTGGACCCCATCCCTCTTCTCTACTCTGGAACCACCTGGGTGTCACTTCCTGTTACCAAGATGGAAGGGGACCAGGAGGACTTCAGCAATACAGCCAGTAGTGTCCTAGGTCCATGGTTGCATTCCAGACTCCTAGCCTGTCTGTTGCCTCAAGTTTGCCCCACAGATGTAAGATCTCATTAAGGGTTTCTACTAGATTGTTCAAGGGCCTTTTTAATTGGACAAAAGGGGGAAATGTAGTGGGCTAGCCTAATGCTGCTTATATTCTAATGCTAATTTGGGTCCCCTAAAAATGCCCCAAAGACAAGAAAGTCTACACATAAGACACTGAGGGACCCTGCCCCAGTTAATTCTAATTGGTAAATAAAGATGCCAGCAGCCAATAGCTGGGGAGAAGAGACATAGGCGGGGTTTAGGTGCCCCTCCCACTCCCACCCCCACCCCTGCTTGAGACCACAAGGAAGAGGACAGAGGAGAGAGAAAGGAACCACCATGGAAGAGGAAGAGCATACAGGAGGGAGGAGAGGCACAGTAGGATAGCTGGGCCAGGAAAAGCATGGACATGTGTGATGACCAAATTGGACTTAAGAGTAGCACAGACAGAACATAGAAATGACTAAGCAGTAACTCGGAGTTATCAGTGGGAACGTGGGGTCTAACAACAAGGAGGGTAGGCAGTTGCCCAGCTATTGTGCTGCTTAAGGTATATTTAAAAATATAAAGGTTATATATGTCTTTCATCTGGGACAAAATTGGTCAAAAATGGAAGAAAAAAAAAACTGCCAGGATTTTAAAAAATATTTTTACACTAGACCTTGCTAGAGCCATTGATGTAGGCCACATACCTTCTTGCCCTCTTGTCCTGCACAGAACCTGGGAGAACAGAGAACAGCTCTCTGTGACCTAACAGGACTTTAGAGCCCAGGGTACCCTGCAGAGATGTCATTAGGGCTCAAGGCCATAGCTGACATGCATTTGACTGAGGGTGCATCCAGGAGGCCACTGGCATGCCATCTTTGAATCCAGCTCTGGACTCTGATTGGCTACCACCCTCATGAGCCGATGACATGAGCTTCTAGACTTGAGGAAGTGTCCTGTGAGGCGG
This sequence comes from Rhabdomys pumilio, assembly GCA_030674055.1. Taxonomy (NCBI): domain Eukaryota; kingdom Metazoa; phylum Chordata; class Mammalia; order Rodentia; family Muridae; genus Rhabdomys; species Rhabdomys pumilio. The sequence goes on from JANHMN010000017.1 coordinate 11,579,245, forward strand.
GGCTGGCTGGGTAGGCTGGGCCGGCTATTTGGGCTCTGCTGGGGGATGGGTCTGTGCACTGTGTATTCAGATGCTGATTTCTATGCCCAGACATCTGGTCCCAGTCAAGCATCTCCGGTCTCACTGTTATGTAAAAATTGTTTTCCATCACCTCTGATTGGTTAATAAAGAGCTGATTCATCTGATAACTGGGCAGAGGGAAGAGGGAAGGCAGAATATCCTCTGATCCCAGTGATGTGGGTCCCAGGTGAGGGAGGAGAGGAAGAGAAGGTGTGGAGAGACCAGGTGGAGTCACCCTGAGGATGCATGTGGAGTAGAACAAGTCCAAGCAAGACTCAGACTACAGGTCAAGGACCATGTGGTTGGGAACTGGCCCAGCTAGCCTTGTAGGGTTAGAATAAATGAATATCTGCCCGGTTAGGGCTGCCAGCTTATATAAATCTATTAGGTCTCAGTGTTGTTCATTCAGGAGCTAAAATGGGCTAGAGACACTCAATTATTTAGGAGCAAGGAGAAAGAACCTCCCCACCCCCAAATTACTTTTCCAGGGCTCTCTAAAGGTGTTTCCTCCTGTGTGCTCAGCTCCACAGCCAGGGCTGTAACATCTGACCCTGGCACGGGACACAGAGCCTACTTGGCTCCCCCAGCCCCAGCCTGTCCTCCTTAGGCTCCTCCTTCTTGCTTACTGTGAGGTCTGAGTCTCCATTCACAGCCTTGCTCCTGGGTCTGATATCCTCCCAGTCCATCTGCTGAGCTGCCCTCTGGAACCTGTGAAGCTGGCCAGGTGATGCTGAGAACTGCCCCTGGTCTCTCCAACTGGTCTGTCCACATCTTCTCTTCCCTCACCTGGGCCCCCTATGACTGGGATCGGATATTCTGCCTGCCCTCTGCCCTCTGCCCAGTTATCAGATGAGTCAGTTCTCTCACTGCAGACTGACCACTCTCCATCCCTGCTTGGGTTTGGATGTTCAGCCCACACGCCCCTGATTCAGCACTGTGAAGCATCTTCAAAGGTCACCACTGATAAACTATGTCTCCACCAGTGAAATGAGTCAATTCAAGCCAGATTAGAATGTATTAAAGGTGGGTTCATTAGGAAATTACTCATTTATTGGTGAGTTCACTGGCCCCGTGGACAGAGATCAGGGAAGTCAGCATGAGGAGAGGGGTGGAGGTGGGGGAAGAGAAAGAGAAGGGAGGAGAAGAGACCAAAATGTCTGGATTATACAGGTAAGAGCCTCTGGGAAGGAAAGTTCAGGGTTGGTGGCAGGCTATGCCAAGCAGGGACTGAAGGATGGGGAGAACCTGGAGGCCAGGTCTGCTTTTTTTTTTGGTTTTCCGAGACGGTTTCTCTGTGTAGCCCTGGCTGTCCTGGAACTCACTCTGTAGACCAGGCTGGCCTCAAACTCAGAAATCTGCCTGCCTCTGCCTCCCAAGTGCTGGGATTAAAGGCCTGTGCCACCACCGCCTGGCTCAGGTCTGCTTTGATATGTAAAATATGCACCTCAGTCCCCTGTCCTGTGGTCCAAAACCAAACAACTCGGATAAGGCTTTTGGAACCATGTCTGCTGTAAGTTCTTTGTCCAATGTCTGCATCCAACACAGATGGTTTTCAGAATCACATAGTGGGCATTTAACAATACCCACAGTCAGTTTCACCATTTGGTTTTGTGAATTTAAGGCCATGGTTGGCTGAATCCAATCTACTCTCATATTGAAACTTGTCTCTTGTTTGTTTATTGTCTAGGTCTGTTTATTTTTTTCTTTCATTTTAAGAAGAAATATGATATAGAACGCTTTGTTGTTAGTTTTGTATGCTCCATGGAAGGTAATCAACTTATCACCAGACATGTTGGGGACACAATTTTTAATAAAAGTTAGATTTCTTTTGAATTTGTCTTGGTAGAAACTCACATAATTAGCTATATAGTCAAGCAGTATTGTCAAACAACTGCTTTTTGTTGACTACCCTGTAATTTGTTGTAAACAAACAAACAAACAAAAAGTCAGCATTGAAAACAAAATTCCTGAGATCTTAGCAACATGGGAAGTCCAAACACCAGAACTGTCTGAAGAGGATGCCTGAGATGGAGGAAGCACTCAGGCCTGAGGCCTGAGCAATAGCAGAGAGGCTTGAGAACCAAAATCTGCCCAACTCCACCTACATTTTGAGGATCATCAAGGAGGCATTCCTGGACCACATTAACATCTCCAAGAAAGCCAAAGTGTCACCTCCTGCCCGCTGGTGTCTTCCTTCTGTATGCCACATCCTGTGTGGATAACTTCAGGATGAAAAGTAAGTGCAAGTTTCAATGCCAGTGATGTGCTGTCAGCCTGTCAGCTGTGGAAGAGATGGGGTTCCAGCAGTTCATTACACCATTGAGAGACACTCTAGAAGCATACAGGCGGCAGCAGAGGGGCAAGAAGGAAGCTTCTGAGCAAAAGAAGGACAAAGACAAAAAAAATATATCAGATGTAGAAGAGAAGAACAAGAACAGGGTGAGGAAGGACAGAATGACGAGGAGGGACAGAATGAAGAGGAGGCAACTGTAGAGAGAGATACACCGTGGAAGGGACTGCCCTGAGATCCTGAGCCGGGCTTATGTTATGCCTCTCCCTGCAAGGCACCGCTGTCTTCAGCACAGACGCTTGAGATCAAACTAAAACCTGGACAAAAAGATCCAAACCAGCTCTTCCCAGACTCAGAAACCTGCTGTCTTAGTTAGGGTTTTACTGCTGTGAACAGACACCATGACCAATGCAAGTCTTATAAAGAACAACAGATAACTGGAGCGGCTTACACGTTCAGAGGTTCAGTCCATTATCAGAGGCAGGAACATGGCAGTGTCCAAGGTAGGCATGGTGCAGGCAGAGCTAAGAGTTCTATATCTTCATCTGAAGGCTGCTAAAAACTACTGGTTTCCAGGTACCTAGGATGGGGATTAAAGCCCACACCCTCAATGACACACTTACTCCCATAAGGCCACACTTCCTAATAGTGCCACTCCCTGGGCCGAGCATATACAAACCATCATGCCTGCTTTGCTTCATCAACCTGGAGTTTATGACTTTTTACTATAAGGGATTCTGAATGGCTGTATAGTTTGGTATATCGGTTGTTTACGTAAGTATATGGCTAGTTTTTTTTTTATCCCATTTCCCTGCCCCTTCAAAAAAGTAATAACTTCCATGATGCCTGCTGTGTTCCAAGTCACAGAGACACTAAAGGCTGGGGGGGTGGGGGGTTGGGGAATGGGGCTTTGATCATGGTCACCTGTTTGACTGAATAGTAACTGGCAAATTGTTGGATTGTGCAGTAACTGACAATGGGTATTAATGGTCAGAATGGTTGCTCTTATAGAAAACTAGTAAAGAGCCCTAAGTGAAGGAAATCGGTTCACTTGATGGTAGCGGTACTTGCTTGGTTTCTTGCTTTCTAGACTTCATTAGCTTATAGTCCTTTACTGAGTGTAGATGCCCAGTCTTCTGGGGTAGCTGTGACATACAGGCTTAAATTTCTCAGTGCTCAGTCTTCTGGGGTGGCTGTGACATACAGGCTTAAATTCTCAGTGCTCAGTCTTCTGGGGTAGCTGTGACATACAGGCTTAAATTCTCAGTGCTCAGTCTTCTGGGGTGGCTGTGACATACAGGCTTAAATTTCTCAGTGCTCAGTCTTCTGGGGTGGCTGTGACATACGGGCTTAAATTCTCAGTGCCTGTTAGAATCGGTCAAAGAATGGTGACAATTCTTAAAAGCAGGTGGTTTAATCTTAGAGGTAGCTCAGCACCTGCCAAGGTAGGATTTAGTGCCACCTCCTGGGAGGCATAAAATCCCAGGTTTTCTCTCCTCTAGTCCATCTCCCAGACTTGTGGCTGTGGCTTTTCATTCCCTGATCTCATGACAAGTTCCAGAGGCTTCATCTTCTCCAGGCTCTCCATCTCTCCTGCCTCTGCCTCCCAGCCCTGCTTTCTCCTCCTTTTACGTAATTTCATCTTCCAGTCTAGGAGGGGCTTTGATACCTACACAGAATCCCACAGTGCAAGTTTCTCAGATTCCTTAGTCCTAATCTCCTGTCCTTTAAAAAGAATTTCAAAACACCCCTGAACCTTAAGGTAAGGGTGATGGCGCTCAAGAATCTAGCACCTGGCCGCAGGAGCTTTGAGAGTGTCTGCAGCCTTCCCTTGTCCCCACCCACTGCTCCAGGCACTGTCTCTGTCTTAGTTAAGCACCAGAGGCTGACAGGTGATGTCCGTTGGATAATGTTAAATAGTTGAGGGAATACACTAAAGAGTTTGTTGAAAGTGACGGGAGACTGTTGAAAATGTTAATGCTTTATACAAATAAAAAACATTCTTGTTTTTTTTTTAAAGAAGAAAACAGTATCCCTTATCATTTAAAAGAAAAACTATTTAAAGAATAGTCCTCTCTTGACATTAGCTAAGAGCCTGAGACATAATTACAGAATATTTTTTACCAAAATATTTTCTTTTGCAGGGATCGGCAATCCTATAAAATTCCGTCCATATATATATGTTAATTTGTGGATGGGTGACTAACCGTTCACCCATATTCAAAAGTCCCTGAAGCTGGATGCAGCTCAGTGGTAGAGTTCTTGCCAAGCATGCATGAGGCCCTGGCATCTGTCCCTAGTGTTGAAAAGAAAAGGAAAGATGTTTTCCAATCTTGTTTCAACTCCACCTTGCTGGAGACATTGTCTGCTGCATCCCCAACTTCAGTGAGGTAAGCCAGTCCCCTTGTTCTAAAATGTGCTAAAGCAAACAGCTTGTCACTTGGCTGCTGGCACACGAGTCTCACCCTTCAGTGGTGAGGCCTTTCCCCACATCACCTGGAACCAGAAGCTCTCCGGCTCAGGAAGATTTCCCTTATAGCCATAAACAAAAGTTCATGTTCAGAGATGACTGAGTGCTGTGCCCACAGCTGGCTGTTTGCATCAGGGACCATCAAGTTTGCATGCCATCGAGTCTCCTTTTTCTTCTTCCCTCTGACCCTGCAAATGACTTGCTGGAGAGCCAGAGACATAGTCTGCAGCATTCAAACCTTGGGTGAGGTGAGCCATTCTCTGTGAGTGTTCCAATCGGTTCCTCTATTCCTGAACCTTGTTATGTCCAGGAATGAATAGAAAAGAATAGTTCAAGCAGGCTGTGGTGGCTGTTGGCATACACCTGTAAGTAAAGCATTTGGGAGACTGAAGGAGGAGCTCAGAGACCTTGAGTCCAGCCTGGAATACAGAGTAAGACCCTGCCACCAAAGAATAAGTAGATAGATACAAGATAGATGGTTAAACAGCCAGTGAATAGAGGGATGGATAGTTGATTGGAAAGACATATGGAAGCCTTATTATTTATTTATTTATTTATTTATTTATTTATTTAAAACCATTGGTTTTGCTGAGGATTCTGGCAATGGATGTGGGATGAGAAGTCCTGGACTGGGTGAGAATAAGAATCCTCCTAGAGGACACAGCACCTAGATGAAGGTTCACAGGAAGTGATCTACCTCACCCAAGTTGGGAAAGCTATAGACAATGTCCCAGGCTCACCAGAAAGCCAAGGGTCAGATGGAGAGGGAGAGAAAGACTCGATGGCATGTGGATTTGATGACTCCTGATACAAACAGGTGGCCATGAGCACAGCACTCGCAGTCAGATCTGGATGTGAGCTTTACATTTCTGAGTGGGAAGGGTCGGATCTGCAGTGACAGGCCTGATGTATACAGAAGCCAGGAGTCTAGTCTCAGGCTGTGGTGCAGGGATTCACCACCGGAGGGAGAGCAGAGATGAGCAGATGCAAGTAGACAGTGGGCAGGTCAGAGACCCTTCTCAGGCCAGTCCGAGCAGTGTGAGTTTGTCCTGAGAGTAGCAGGCTGCTCTCAGGGACTTTTATAGGGAGAAACTAGGCCGTGGAAGGGCAGCAGGTGTCCAGCGTCAGGGACCTTCACAGCATCCTGATCCCCTCTGCAGTTGTATACTCTGTCACATGTCCCATCCACTCAAGTGCTCCATGACAGCCAAGCCAGTTCCTTCTAGAGCACAGGCAGGCTCTCACATACTCACCAGGAACACAGTAGGACAGCTACAGGTTCTCAAAGGCTTCACACTGATTTACCAGCTTGCCATTTTTTGCTTGCATCTTTTTACTTTAATCCTGGAATTTAATTTTTTTTGTGAAGGTCAGCAGAGTGGGCACAGGAGCAAATACGGGCTGCTCACTGAGCCTGCCCACCATCCCGGCCTCATATACAGGTAGCTGTTCTAGTGAGGCCAGCTGCAGAACCTGAGTATCCGCTGTGTGGTGCTGGAGCCCAGTAGAAAGCTGAGAACCACCAGCACAAGGTGGCATTGTCCAGGACAGCCATCAGCAGTCAAAGTCAGTCCTGGCTTGGTGGCTCCACGTGGAAGTCGGTGACTGCTGAGGATACAGATTAGTGTTCTCTGATACACCTGGGGAGCTTTCAATCATATTTCTTCAAACGTTTTTCTCTTGCTCCCCCTCCTCCCATTATCCAGATGTGCAGGACAGCATTGTCTAAATGTCCCGGAGCTCTTTCACCTTGTCCCATATCCTTTGTACTTTCTTCTTTGGACTCCAACGTGTTTGTTTATAGGTCTAATTCTGCCACCTCACCCCTTCCTCCCTGACAGCTGGGCTTCTGTTGAAGTTTTCATTGCAGTCTTTCCGCTTGTTTGCTAGGCTCTCTCTCTCTCTCTCTCTCTCTCTCTGTGTGTGTGTGTGTGTGTGTGTGGTGGAGAGGGATATACCTATATCCCTTGTGGAGGTCAGAGGACAACCTCAGATGTTTCTCGGGCACCATCCACCAAATTTAGAGTCAGAGCCTCTCAGCGGCCTTGAACGTCAGCACATAAGCTGGGCTAGCTGGCATGATCTCCAGGGACCCGCCTGTTTTGACTTCCTCCTTTACCATTATTGGGATTATAAATGTGGGCCGCCGTGTCTAGTTTTACCTGCGGGTTGTTAGGATCAAACTCTGTTCCTTACACTCGCATGCCAAATGTTTTACTCCCTGCAGCTTAATTTTTTTTTTTTAAAAATCTTTTTATTGATGCTGTCTACACACCTGCATTTTCTAATTTAATCAAGGATTTTGTTATCTGAGCATCTTCATAACTCATAATGACTATTTTGAAGTCTCTTTGTTAAACAACAATTGTTTGCCCTCATAGGCAGTTTCTATTGTTTGCATTTTTTGTTTAAGATTTATTTTATTTTTAATTATGAGAGCTGGAAGGGTATCTCAGTGGTTAAGGACATATGCTGTTCTTGCAAAGGACCCGGGCTAAGTATCCACATTGGGCGGGTGACAACTGCCTGGCACTCCAGCTCCAGGCTTCATCAGACACCTGCACACAACTGGTACACATATGTATACTCAAATACACACATACATGCACAAAGTAAGTAAATACATATCTATTGTTGATTGAGTGTGTGGGTGTGTGTGCTCATGAGTGTGTGGGTGTGTGTGCTCATAAGTGTGTGGGTGTGTGTGCTCATGAGTGTGTGTCACTGTGACAGGCATGGAGCAGAAAGGGGTATGCCGTTGTTGGTTTTATGAGAGGAGCAAAGATGGGACTCCTCGGTCAGTGGGGACTCTACAGTAACAACACTCAACATCTGGAAATCGAAGAAGGCATGCGTGCATAGGATGCATTCCACAGAGCGCTGTCCTGCATGCTGGATTCTCACTTTCTCTATTCTAGACACCATGCATTGCTGGTACGACAGCAATGAAAGTGAAAGGAAAAAAAATCAAATTTGTTTTAGAAGGCAGAATTCTGATTGTAAATTCTGTGGGTTTTGGTGAATTTATTAGCAATAAAGATACTGTGGCTACATTGCCTGTAAGTAGGGGAAACTCAGGTGCCAAACACCCAGTTATTTAAATTAAACACGCTGCTCATAGCATTATCGCAAGTTACAGCAAGCTGTTTCTGCATGAGTCAGAGAATAATCACTTAATGGCAATAAAACGAATCAAGTCATATCAGCAAAGGGAGAGGCCTCTTGCCATAGATGTAGAATTCAGAAGGGAGTTCACAGTGTGTGCATTAGGTGGAGGTGACTCCTGCCTGGGGTCAGGCTGTGTGGGTGACACTAAGTGGGGTTCAGGGTCTCTGTTCCTCCATGAAGATTTGAGACTTAGGACATCCTAAATAGGAAGACACATAAGCCATGGCTGCCTCCCTTTCTAGAACAGGGAAACAGACAGAATCTTCTACCTAGAGTCTGTTCCACAGCCCATGGGACCCTCTGGTGCCTCACATAAGGATGAGGAAAGGATGACCTGGAGTGCCTCTATGGGAGAGGTGGCTTATGGTGACCTGGGCCATGGATACCATGGGCATCAGGAAGACAGAGGTTGTGGCCTGGCTGTGGTACAGTCACTCCATTGCTTCTGGAGACCAATGGGGACTCTGGGTTCTTGACTTTAAGCTAGAAATGGCTGTCCATCTATTCTAGACTCTAACCCCCCTATCTACCTGGGTGCCCCTGATGTTTGAAGTCTGTCTGTCCTGGCCCCCGTTGTTTGAATCTGTCCATCCTGGTGGTTCTCTAGTAAATTTCCAAATCCTCCTCTGTGGGCATCTCCACAAGGCCTGGCCTCTCTCTCAGAACCCCTGCAGGTCTCAAAGCCAACGTCTCCCACCCTTCTATCAGGGGCTGCTCTTCTATCACACCCAGGACAGAAGGGACTTTGGCCCGTGTCTGGCAGGTGTTTAGCTCTATGCCTGTGGTGTGGAGGCTCCTCTGTTCTGTAATGCACAGGGATGGGGGGGGGGGAGCATCCTTAGCCTTTACGGGGCACAGGATCTGCATCAAGGGTTGGGTAGGCATCCTTTCTTCTTGGTGCAGACTGGAGACATGATATGTGACCTTTCTGCTTTCTGACTTTTAGCAGGGCTTTCACAGTTTGTGGTTCCTCCTGTGACCATTAAGGGCCATTGTATCCATTTTCAGCAGGTGATTCTCTACCCTCCCACACCACACCTACCCCTGCGTACACATTGCCCACACCAACCCATTACTCTCAGAGCCCTGCTCTGTGTTTTTCTGATGAATTTGTCCAGTAGAATTAGGAGCTTCACCCCCAGTGCCCCTCACCCCTCACCCCCCACTCCTGTCCTCCCTGGGATTCCAGCCCCTCTCTTCCCCACCCCCCAACTCCTGCCCTCCCTGGGATTCCAGGTCTGGGGAAGGCCTTGGATGCTTTCTGTTTCTCAGAGCACACACTCCTGCTCGCGGTTCCCCTGAGGACAGGAATTTTCCCTCAGAGCTCTGGCAGTGTGCTTGGGGCTGTTCCTTGTCCCTCAGATGAGCCCCGAGGGAGCTTGTGCCAGCTGCTTGATTTGTCCTCTATGTAGCAGCAGCCTGGATCTTTCAGGAAATATCAGCCATCAGCACAATTTGTTTTAAATGCTGAGAATTGTCTTCTTTAGTTCCTTTGCAGAAAGTGTTCACATTATGCCCAGAGGTGGATCATTCTAGGCCCTCGCTGGTCTCTTGTTTTTGCATTTCTGAAGCTGATTTTCCCCTAAGGAAACTAGTATTATGGAAATTTGTTTCACATTAAGCTGAGCTTCTAAAGACTGCAGGTACTTTGGGGCCAACTTTGCCTCCTCAGGATGAACCAAGATGACCTCACCTTAGGGACACAAAAGCCCACAGTAGGTGTTGACTCACCTTAGGGACACAAAAGCCCACAGTAGGTGTTTACAGTCCTGTTCCACACAGTAACCAATCTTGAGGCTGCCAGAGATCTCGAATTCCTAATACCATACCCCAGGACCAGTGTGACTCAGAACATCACATACTGCCATTGGCTTTACCAAGGTCCTGAAGTCTATGCAGAGTCTCAGGACCCTGCTGACCACCACAGAGACACTTCACCAGGAGCCAAACCAGTGCCAGGCACCAGGCAGTCCTCTGAGCAGGAAGGAGGGTGGGGCAGGGATGAAGCTGACATCTTGGGATGTCTGCAAGGCCCCTAGATAAACACTCCTACTGTGAGCTACAGGCTTAGCATGTGGTGCAGTAGTCCCTGGAAGTCCAGGAGAACCTCCTCATTCATCTTCTCCCAATTGGAGACTCTGGCCCTCCTGCTTCTGGGACTCCCAAGATCTTCTGTGGTGAAGCCCAGAGAGAGTTTGGAGGAAGCTGCCCAGTCATTTATCTTCTGGTTTAGCTGGAACTTTCTCAGAGGCCTGAACACACTCGTTGGCATTCATCTTTGGAAAAGTTGACTTCTGGCCAGTTTTCCACCACTGTGGCACATAAAGAGGCGATGTTAAAAGGAGGAGAAGTTTGCCTTGGCTCACACTTTCAGAGTCTTCAGGCCATGGTGGTTGAGAGGGCATGATGGAGTGATCCGTTTACACCATGTGCTCAGACAGCAGAGAAGGAAAGACCTGTACTATGGGACTTCCTCTTCTCTCCCCGTTTAACCTATCCAGGCCTTGTGCCTGTGGGATGGTGCCATTCGCATTGAGAGCAGGTCTCCTTGGGACTCTCTAGAAACCCCAGGGATGTGCGTTCCTACAGTAGCAAACACAGCCAGTCTTTGCTGCTGACGTCCAAGGCCCACATGCTAGAGTCCACCTGCGCCCTGACCTCAGGTCGGGAGCCTTCTCACTGTGGCGGCACAGAGTGCTCACCATTGACTTTGTGTCCGCTGCTTCTAGAGCCTCACAAATCACCTGAAGTGTATAGCAGGGGCTCTCTCCTTGATTGGGCGTGAAGGAGATTCCTAGTCTGCATGGTTGGTTTCTACTCTTTTTCTATTTCTGTTACATTACTGTTGAGTTTTGGTTTAAATATTTATCTAATTCCTGATGATTATTTGAGGATGCATGCTGTTATCCTAAAGATTCTGGAGGTCATCTACTTTAGTGACAGGCCATGCCTCAGATCCTCCTCCCCACAGTCGGAGCTATACCGGGAACACTGGTGTCTTGTGCTATATTTTCATTCAGATCAAAATGCTAAGTTTCCTTGTGGCTTTTTTTTTTTATTTATTTATTTCACCTGACAATTGGCTAAAAAACTTTATTTAGCTTCTAAATATTTGGGAGTTGTCCAGTATTTCGCAGCTGATAGAAGTGTGGCTTGTGTCCTCGCAGGAAGGGGTCCTGTAAACTTGAAGTTCACAGTGCTTCATGTGTTTAGCCATCTTTTTGCCCTTATTTATTCTCCTTATGGCTGTGATATTAATTATGGGGAGAGACGTGTTAGCTCTGACTGAGCTATGAGTTCATATGCTTTCCCTTTTTTGCTTTATCTTTGTGTGTTCTGAAGCCCTGTTCTAAGACTATCTATAAAAAGACTCGTCTCTTGGCTTAGTGCTTACAAAATTAGGGCTTTGACATATTCTTCATAAATTAAAAAAAGAGTAAGAAATGCTTATAGGTGTTTTGGCTGCACAGATATCTCTGCACCACGTGCATGCAATATCCCTGAAGGCCAGAAGATAGTGTGGGATCCCCTGGAACTGGAGTTAACAGAAAACTGCACGCCATCATGTGGGTGCTGGGAACCAAACCCAGGTCCTCTACAAGAGCATTCACTGTTCTTAACCACTGAGCCATCTCTCCAAACTCACATTCCCATTTCCAATGGCAATCTCGCTCCCCACAGATCTTCCTTCAGTAATAGTAACTTCATCCCTTCAGCTCAGCTTTTGGAAATATTATTTACTTGATGTAACTTTCCTGTCCTTTTCTTTTACCAGAATATATTTGGGCATCTTAAGATTCGATTTGATCATTTCTGCTTTTCGTTTCAAGTTTAGATTTTTTTTTTTATCTTTACTGTGATGTGTTCAATTTTGTTCTGTTTATCTTGCCGGCACCCCCCCTCTCTCTCTCGTTTCTCTCTCTCCCTCCCCTCCTTCTGTCTCTCTTAGTATTGGAGATAAAGTCCAAGGTCACACAGTCACACACATGCTAGGTAAAAATGCTCTACTCGAGAGCTATAGCATAGGTCTCAGGACATCTCATCTACTGAGTGGATTTCATCATTCTCTCTCTCTCTCTCTCTCTCTCTCTCTCTCTCTCTCTCTCTCTCTCCTTGTCTCCCTCCCTTCATCCTTCCCCCTTTCCCCGCTCTAGATCTCACACATGAATTTTAATACATTGCTTTTCATTTTCATGCAGTTCAAGGTATCTATTTTTAATTTCTCCTGAAACTCCATTTGGCCTGTGGACTATTTTGGAGTGTGCTATTTAGTTTCCAATTGTCTGGGAGAATCCCAATGGTGTTTATTATCTTTGGGTTGGTTTCCTCTAGTCAGAGAACATACCTTGTGGTTGATCCTTTAGCTTTGGTGAGGTTTTCTTATGGTCCAGGACTCAGTGTGTCTTCCTGAATGAGCCCTGGGCTCTTGAGCCAGAGGTTGTGTCCTACAGGCTGTGATGGTGCTATGGCTCATGCTATGTGCTTTCCCACGGCTTAGCTGACTTTCTGCTTGGTTTTTCAAAATGAGAGTTGAAAGGCAGGGTTTTAAGTCACTGCTCTGAGTATTTGTGGGTTCCCCTTTTCATTTCTGACAGTTTTCACTTGATGTCTCACAGCCCTATTTGGGGAATGCACACATTTGTGATGGCCCTGTCCTCATGATTGGGTGCCCTCTTGTTCTGCCATGTCCTTCTATCTCTGGCCATTTTTCCCCTTTAGTGCACTTTAATATTTGTGCAGCTGCTTCTGACTACATGTGACTGACATTTGCAACTTTGTCAACCCCAAGGTCACGCACATGCTAGGTAAATGCTCTACTGTTGAGTTACAGCATCAGCCTCAAGACATCTCATCTAATGCGCAGATTTCATGTCATCAAGTGCTCTTTCTTTCCCTCCCTCCCTCCCTCCCCTTCCTCCTCCCTCCTCTCTCTCTCTCTCTCTCTCTCTCTCTCTCTCTCTCTCTCTCTCTTTCTCTCTCTCTCTCTCTCTCTGAAAGAATTTATTTGGGGCTTGTGGTTACAGAGGGTTAGCGTCCATAACGATCATGATTGGAAGCATGGCAGCAGGCAGATAGACATGGTGCTGGAGCTGAGAGCTCACATCCTGATCTACAAGTTGGCATAAGAAACACTAACTAGAAACAGGGACAGATTTTGAAACCTCAAGTCCATCCACAGTGACACACCTCTGCCAACAGGGCTATGCCTCCTAGTCCTTCCCAAACAGTTCTGCCAACTGGGGACCAAGCATTCAAATATATAAACCAGCGGAGGCCATTCTCATTCAAACCAGCACACCATGTAAAGAGCACTTACGTAGCTCAAGCTCTGTTCTAGTTGACTGGTCTTTTCCTGTCTTCCGTTGGTATATTTAGAGCCATTGGCTGTGCTAAAGGAGAGTCATAGGTATGTGGACACAATGTTTCGTGCGTTCTTTATTGCTGCTTGTTGAACTTTTCTTTCTCCAGTGTCTGTTGGCCCCTGGACATATCTAGGAGTCCATCTTGATTGCTGTGCAGTATTGCATGTGTCTTGCTCCAGCAATTTTAGGATTTGCTTCAGATGTAACATGGCACACACAGCACTAGTCATGGACTGTGTATCTCTATTTCAGGTGAAGTGTGCGTGTCATCCTCCTTGTGTGTCCTGTTAGCCCTTCGTGTTCCCAATGCAGCTGGCGATTCATTGCATCTTCGGTCAGGATGCTCTATTTTATCTGCAGGAATGCCCTGGTTTTGCCTTTGTTTTGAATTTACGTCAAACAGATTTACATTTGCTTGTGGAAGCATTGTCACGACAGTTTCCTTGGAACCTCGGTGAGATTCTGACTTCTTTGCCACTTCACTGTTGTCATGTTCTGGTTTTCACTCAGTTTCAAATCCTCCTGGGTCTTGGAATGACAAGTGACTGTCAATGAAACCCATATGCGTTTCCATTGCATTATTGGACTCTGGCTCTTACTCAGATCCTGTATTGATTAACTCCTTAAACAGGAGACTGATTGCTGCATTACTTTTGGTGTGGACAGAAATCCATGTTCCCTCCTTTTCCTCCATTAATAACCTTGGTGATGGTCCTTGTCACTGCTGAATGTGATAGGACATCTGCATCCTCACAAGTTTCCAATGACACTGCTTGGCACTTGAAACTTATTCTTGGGACTCTGCAGTGATTTGGGAGAAAGGAATGGCCTTTGGCATGAAAGACAGCACAATGAAGTTGTGAGTCCAGATACACTGTCAAGAAAGCCACAGGAACCGAGAAGATAATTGACATTTAAAAGTGGCTGTGGACTGACCATGAGTGACAGTCAGCAGATATCTCAGAAGATATCTATAGTAACCTGAACTCAGCTCATGGTAGGCCTACACAGGGAGCCCAAGGTCCTGCATAGTGGGCTCATGTGGCATCTTGAAGGGTAGTGCTTTCCTCAAGAGGAGAGCTGGCATAATAGCTTCTATCTTGCCGACCCACAGGCATCTAGGCTCTGAGATTTGCTGAGTGTGAGGGTGATGTGATATTCTGTAGAATCCAGGAGATCTTGCCATTGATTTTAATGACATGCTTACACCCAGTGTACAAGATCATGGAATTAGAGGGCAGGGCTTGCAGTAAAAAAATCAGAGGTGCCTAGGCAGCTGGAACTGAAGGTGACCACAGTAAGTCTTGAGTGTGACACTACCAGTCAAGAAGACCACTGCCCACATGATATTGTGCAAGTTTTCTGTGACTACCATGGCCAATAGAGTAATGATCCAGGAGAGGCAAGAAGGTAGTTGGATTCAACAGGTATCTAGTATTGGTTCAAACTTTGGGAATTTGACCCCAGTAGTTTATTTTAGGCATATTTAAGCACAGCACAATTGGATGAAAACTTCCCTGGTGATAATTAACTTAATCCTGGGTACATTATAAAGCACACATACATCTCCTTGAGGAACACAGTAAACTAGATAAAGACTGGACTTGACTGTATTGAAACTCTTTGTAAAGTACGTGTGACACCTTCCATAAAGATGGCTTCTAGAAATTGAATGAGAAAAACAATAACTTACAATAAGGATCCGGGAGGATCCGTTGTGGTCCCCGGTCCCATGGATGGCATAAAGGCCACCAGGCTATTAAGCACATCTGCTCCCAGTGTAACCGTACTTTTTGGATACTTAATTGAGTTCTTATATCTACCACCCTTCTCCACCCCAATCCCTTCCAATCCCCAACACTAAGTAGAAGAGAAAGAATGTTAGAGGGGAAAGGCGGTATAGACCTCTTTAGACTACTTCCTGGTGATGAGGGACATTGAGTTCCTTGGGGGAAGTCCAGTCTTCATTGTCAGAATATCTCTAATCAGCAACCAGCAATTCAACAACAGCAAAAGCAGCAGCAGGAACCAGCAGCAGCTGCCTCAGATGCCCTTGGGGCTCTCTTATTTATACCCTCTCAAAAGTCCCCAGATTTCCAAATGTAAACTATCTGCAGGTGGCAAAATCACACCCCTCCTAGAGCACGAGACAAATCATAGTGACTGTGGACAATCTGAAGAAGTCCCATATCCCATACCTAGGATTAAAACAAAAACATTCACATGACATAACTGGGTTTTTAAAGAAACAAAAATTCTCACTACATCCCAGCCTTTTGGTGAGTAGCAGGCTATGCATTCCTTCCTTTGAAGGAACAATCCTGGTGTTTCACATTCCAGGTTTTCCTAGTGCTTATCTGTGAGCACAAGAACCTCGTGCCTCCTACCATGTTTAACACTGTGTGATGGCTATTCCTGGTTGTCAACCTGACTACATCTGGAATGAACTACAATCCAGAAATGGAGCACACACCAGTGATCCAGATCTTGAGGCAGGAAGACACAGACTTCTGACCCGAATCTTGACATGGAGATTTTGAGACATAGTAGCCATGAAAAGTTTAGGCCCAGGCAAGGTGGTCCACACCTTTAATCCCAGGAGACTAAAGCAAGCAGATCTCTGAGTTCAAGGTTAGACTGGGACAAAGCAGTGGTTCAAATCCAGCTGGTAGGAGAGACACTGTGGTCTTCTCACTTCATGGCTGGCATGCATTGTGTGAAGGAGAGTCAGCTCTCTTCAGGGATGTCGACCCCAAGAGGCTACCGATGCTCTAGTAAGCATTCCTATGCCATGCACACATAAGCAGCACAAATTGGAGTTAGCAGGTGTTTTAAAGCAAGAGCATGTGAAGTTGGGAGGGAAGAGTGGAGAGGGGAACAGTTGAGGAATTGTAGAGAAGGAAAGGGGTGGATTTGACCAAAACATGTATGAAATTCTCAAATGACAAACGGAGATGCTGACATGGACCCATGGAGGAGACACGAACTGTAGAGCAACATGGACCAGACCTAGAAGTCAAGGGCCAAAGGAAAGGGTTGTCTTGCTTCTTATGTAGTGGACAGCCCTGTCCACCAGTCTGAAGAGCAAGTGGTAGGATGGTCAGAGGACATGACCTCTAGAAGCCATGCTCACAGTGAGTGCGCAGCCACCCCACTGTCTCCAGACTCCTGTTCCCACCCAGGTTTAACTATAGGACAACACTCCACAAATGCTAATGTAAGGTACTCTTCATGTTAAGTAAATGGGGTGGGGCTTTGTTCCTGCCATGTGAAGGGAGGCAGAAGTCTGTTAGTAACCACTCATCGATGATTCCATAAATGATGAAGAATTACAGAAGCTGACGAAGCTAGGAGTTAATGAAAGCTGTGTGCTTTCCTAAACAGGCCATAGGAAAGGGCAAGAGATGGCCTAAGAAAGGAAGGAGGAGGGTGTCACGGTGGATGAAGCAAGAAACCCCTTTTCTGTGGCCCTTGGCTTCTAGGTCTAGTAGTGTGACTCTACAGTTCCTGTCTCTTCCCTGGGTCCATGTCAGCATCTCTGTTTGTCTGTTTGAAAATTTCATATATTTTTTGATCGAATCCACCCCATTCCCTTCCCCACTGAGAGTGATGCTTTGTGGGATTCTGACTCTGCCAGACCCAGACTAATTTTCGACCCGTGTCCTTGGGCAGCAAGATCCCTGCCCAACTTTATGACTGGTTCCCTGTGGCTTTGCCCAGGCCCTGCACTCCCTCTGGATTGGATCATGCTCACATGGCTTCAGAAATCTGTAGGCTGTGAGTCTTTCTTCTCCCTATCCCTGTCCAGTTGCTCTGGGAAGTGACCGTTAAGCCCACATAAGTGACCGTTATTCCCATGCTGCTGGCCACAGCTCTGTAATTGAATTTTGGCCACATGAGGTTCCCCTATACCTACTCATAAAGAATCCAATGTGCTCCCCACTCTATACTGACGGAAGTGGTAGAGTGTGCACAAGGGCATGCATTAAGCTGTGATGGAAGGGCCTGGGTGTCCACGTCACCCTTTCTGTGGAGCTATTGCTCACCAAGGGTGAGCAGTCTGTTGCCATCACATAAGTCTGTGGCCTTCATGGGTGCACCTGTCACTGTAGGCTCCCCTACTATCATCTAGTGGGTGTGTCCTGCGTGTGACTTGAGAATCTGCTGGCTGCTCAGGTGCAGCCCCATCTCCCATCACCCCAGGAAACTCATCTTCTGAGGAACCAGTGCTGAGGTGTCCTCATGGCTGAGTGACTCCTGCCTGTCAGCTCACAGCCCTGCATTCAGCTAAAGCAGTGGAGGAGACTCAGGCCTGGAGTCTCTTCCTTCTGTGTTTGCCGTACTGCAGCCGGGTGTATCTTCCTTCAGTTGTGACAAGCTGCAATGCCGGGTGGAGATCACAATTATGTTTCAAGTCAGCAAGAGAGCAGAGCAGTCAACCATGCAATTGTGCAGCTTGTGCCTCGGTAGCTCAGAGTCTTTAGGCTCTGATTGACCCTGCACTGCCAGCTCCTTCAGGACCCTTGTCCCAGAGCTATGCTTGTCCCTGCACCTTCTTTGACTTGGGGAAGCAGAATTTCTATGTGAAAATGTGAGTCTGCAGTCCAACCAGGTCCACCCCCCTGTCACACCCCAAATCACCCTCCCTTCACTTCACATGACATCTGCCCAAAATTATGGCCAGTGATTTGGAAGACATCTTTTACTTATTGTTGAGTGAATGTGGCCTTTGTCTTCGGTGATGGCAATTCCGGTCCAGGAAGTTCTGCCTGAAATGTCTTGTGCTTGGATTCTGCAAGCCAGCGCACACATCCTGGAGAATGGGGTCATCCATGAAGGCTTCTTCCCACCTGTTCTGCTGTCCTAGGGTGAGGAAGAGACCTGCACAGGCTGAGGACATGGTACTGGGGGGAGGCAGGCCCTGCCCGTGTAGCTGAGCTTTACTGGGGTTTTCTGTTTTGAGCAGAGTCAGGGACTGAACATTCTCACTGTTGCTGGCTTGGTCTAGGACCCTATCTTACATCACAGTCTCCTGTGATGGCAAAATTTTTATCAAGCCAGAGACAGAGCTAGGGTGAGGGAAGCAAGTACAGCAGGGATGGCCTCACCTTGGACTCAGGGACTTCCCATACTGACCCAGATCTTCCAGCCGTACGTTCATCCACCCTACCAGCTTCTTGTCTCTGTCCTCTGCAACTGAAACACTCTTGCCACGGGGCCTGCCTGGCTCGGCTCCACCCGGGAGCTCTCCTTCTATGTCAGAGCCATTGGTGTGGCCTCTTCTCCATTCCCTATACTGTCAGAATTCAACCCAAATACTCCGTTACCAGAGAGCCTTCCCTGGGAAGCACAGCTAAGATGGCTTTACTCATGTCTCCTTCCTGTTTCCAGTTTTACTTTTCTTCCCAGCCTGTGTCATAACTTGACAGGTCAAGTATTTGTTTCATTTATTTATTGGTGCCTGCAACAAATGACATGGCCTTGTCCGCTTGTGTGTTCTCTTGCCCAGGAGAGACTGCCCAGCGTGCAATAGGCCCTCAATAAGGAATTGTTGCTTTCAGTTTGTCATAGATAATCCACTCATTCCTGACCTCTGACGGGTGCCATACGATCCCAAAATACCCACTCAGTAAGCAGTATGTCTGAATAGCCACCAAGGCTCATGTGTAGTCAAAGCCACCTGTAACCTCGTGGTTTTTCACCCATCCATTTTGTTCCCAGAAATGACAAATCTGAGACTTAGCTTGTCATGAATAAATGCTTAGGCCAAAGGCTTTGCGTGTTCCCTGACTATCTCATAACTTAATTACCCAGCTATTCTATTCTAAGTCATGCCATGTGGCTGGTTGTTTGGTCCTCAGTTTCATGTGACCATCTTCTTCTGTGTTTGGGGCAAATCTTCTGTGCATGACTATGCCTCTCAGAATCCTTCCCACCCCCTCTTTCTCTTCCCCCTGGAAGTCCCACCTTCTCATCCTGCCTCAGCTCATTGGCCACAGGCTTTTTTATTGACAGGTGAAGCTTCCATACATTACACAAGAGATTATCTCTACACTCATGTGTTAAAGGCTCATGAAAGGTGACTGGGAGGGCTCTGATTCCATCAATGAATCAACCCAGTGATGAGCTGATAGCCAAATGGACTACCAGGATGTAGGGCCCTAGTTGGAGGAAGGAGGTCACTGGGAATGTGGCTTCAAAGGGTATATTTGCTCCAGTGGTCTCTCTGCTTCCTGAACATCATGAGTCAAATAGCTGTGTTCTTTCACATGTTCCTCCCATGATGCTCTGCTTCACCATGGCCCAGAAACAATAGAGCCAAATGACCATAAGCTGAAACCTCAAAACCCATGAGCTCAAATAATACACCTTTCTTCCTTTTAATTGTTTTTTTTTTCTCAATTATTTTTGTATAGCAATGGATAGCTGACTACCACAATGTTGGACAGGTCACATGAGTCAGACATGACCCTGAGACAAGGTCATTGCTACAAAATCACCCATCCTCCTACGTTCCCATTTCTTCTTTCTTAAAAAAAATTCAATTGTAGCTGGATATGGTGACACACACCTGTAATCCCAGCACTTGGAAGGTAGAGGAAAGTCAGAAGTTCAAAGCAGCCATGTAGTGAGTAGAGGCCAGTCTGAAACATCATGAGACTTGAGGGGGAAAAAATGAGACAGAGCAAAATGGAAATATTCATGTACTGGCTGGTTTTGTGTGTCAACTTGACAGAAGTTGGAGTTATCACAGAGAAAGGAGCCTCCCTTGAGGAAATGCCTCCATGAGATCCAGCATTTTCTCTATTAGTGATCAAGGATGGGAGTGCCCATTGTGGGTGGTGTCATCACTGGGCTGGTAGTCTTGGGCTCTATAAGAAAACAAGCTGAGCAAACCAGGGGAAGCAATCCAGTAAGCAACATCCCTCCATGGCCTCTGTATCAGCTCCTGCCTCCAAGTTCCCACCCTGTGTAAGTCCCTGTCCTGACTTCCTTTGGTGATGAACAGCAACGTGGAAGTGTAAGCTGAATAAACCCTTTCCTCCCCAGCTTGCTTCTTGGTCATGATGCTTTGTTCAGGAATACAAACCCTGACTAAGACATCTCATATGATGCCAAAGTCATTTACAACAAGGCAGAACTCTGGCTGAAGCAGATCTAAGGTGCTGCAGCCCCCGTGGAGCCTCAGACTTATCCCACTGTGTCCAAAGTACCCTGTTCCTT
Organism: Rhabdomys pumilio; assembly: GCA_030674055.1. NCBI lineage: Eukaryota > Metazoa > Chordata > Mammalia > Rodentia > Muridae > Rhabdomys > Rhabdomys pumilio. Next base: position 11,599,820 of record JANHMN010000017.1, read on the forward strand.
GTCAGGATCCTCTGTCAGCCCCAGCCATGGGCCCATCACTAGTGGCCATTTTGCTAGTTCTACACCTTGTGTCCCAGAACTTCCTCGGTTCCTAGCCTCTGACTCTCAAAGTCTCTGTCTCATGTGTGGTGGCATCTCCTTCTACTGCCGAGGGACATGAGCTGCATTGTGCTGGCTAGTTCTGTGTCAACTTGACACAAGCTAGGCTCATCTGAGAGGAGAGAGCCTTCTTTGAGGAGGCACCGCCATGAGATCAGGCTACAGGTTCTCAATTCAGCAGTGTTCAGTGCTGGGGTCTTGTTAGTGACTGGACCATAAGAGCTTTCCTCAGTGAACTAAACTGTAGATAGAGTTGCAATCAGATGGTATTACTGGAAGGAGCTAGGAATGTAAAGAGGTAGAGTCCAGCTGAAGAAAGCAGGTTGCCAGGGTTGTATTTTGAAGAATGTATCTTGCCCCATACCACTTCCTGTCTAGACCCTTCCTGTCTGACTCCTTCCTTCCTTTTTGGCCTCTTCCTGTCTGATCCCTGTCCAGTCTGGCCCCTTCCTGGCTGATCCCTTCCTGTCTGGCCCCTCTGCTGGCTGGTCTGTTTCCTGGCCTCACAAGGTGAGTCTTCCATTGTGATGAACTGCCTTAACAGAGTCGGCTGTGTGGGAGACAAGCCCCCCAGATTATGTGACAAGACAAACCCTTCCTCTTTTAGTGTTTCTCTCGGACACCTTGTCATATCCATGAAAAGCTAACACACCCACCTGTGTAAGCGAAGCTTTATCACGGCCACGCCCACCTCCTGCCACTGTCTGCGGCTGGCTGTCCACCGTAGCAGATCGAGGTGAGGAGACTGGCCTGAACAGGCTGTGAGGCAACCTCAGCCTGAAGTTTTTACCATCTGCTTTTGTGAGAAAAGTCTATGCATCATGTAGTGGATAACTGGGAAGGAGGACTTCCTTAAGAATCTAGGCACCGCCAAGCAGCTGTGGAAGTGGGCTGCATGCCCCAAGCTCTTTACTGTGGTCTCCTCCGTTTGTTTTTGGAAGGAAACGTCATGGGCAGCCTGGTCAGGAGGCACCCAGGCTAGTGTGGGCATGCTCTCCTGATTTAGTGTCGGTTCACACTGGCAGGGAAGTACTCTCAGTCGATACCAATAGAACTCCGACCTCTGGGTATGACAGGGCCTCTGTGGTCTTAGAATCAGCCTTGATGGTTACTCACACGATCCGAGGGTGTCATCAGACCCCACCAGAGATTCCAGCCATTCACTCACTTCTGGCTCTCATTCCAGGCTGCATGTAATCCTGCCCTGGTACCACTTGGCTTTGAGGTCCTACCATAAGACATGGAAGGTTGACTGGGGTGGGGAGTCTAGTGAGGAGGGACTCATGAGTCATTGCCCGTGCTGGGGGAGGGGAGGAGCTGCCTCCAGAATCCTATTAACTCAATGGCTCACCAAGCTAGACTTGGATAGAATTATTTCTTTAGTCTATCCATGCTATCTCTAACTAGGGTGAATAGAAAGAGACTCTGAAGGGAAAGTCACACAGCGACAGGTTAGGGTTCAATTCAAAACCGGGACTGTTGGTCTCCAGGATCCTTCTGTGTCACTCTGTCAAGGAGGAAGGCCAGTTGCCGCTGGCACACACTGAAGCCCTTGCATCCTTGGATTAGCCTTGGCTCACACCTTAAGCTGCACTTTGTGGTCAAGCTGAGCCTATTGTGATATACACTTTGCACTGAACCCTAGTGCGTTTGCCTCTGTGTGGAGATCCCTGCCACACCCAGCTCTGCAGCTGTGTTTCAAATAAGTTTATTTTTAAAAAATTTATTATAACTGAAAGTGGAAAATAATACACCTTTGGAATGGCATTAGGAAACCTTCCTGTAATGAATCTGTGTGGAGGTTTGTGTCTGTGCTGTTTGGTTGTCATGGTGACAGTCTGCATTAGCTAATAAGTTTGTTTTGAGAATTTTAACACCGGTTTGCCAATTTTTCTCTTTCTGCTGTAACTATGGCTTACGCCATGACACCTGGTGCTCCTGTGCTGTGTCCTCAGGCTCCTGAGCTGGCCAAGCCAGAGCCTCTTCGGTGAATACTACCTGAGGGAGGCGCTCAGTACACGTGGAGCTGAGCTGAGAGCAGGGCTGCTGCTCTTCCGCGGGAAGGATGGGATGGCTCCAGGGAGTCAGAGTCAGAGATAGAAAAACCTAATTGGGCCCCCATTTGTCCTGTCAGCTGCTCAGAGAGAGCCAGGCAGGTGGAGACAGCAGAGAAACGTCAGGGCGGGTAGTAGAGCAGCCTGGCTTCCCAGACCAGCAGACACCAGGGAGGCCTGACAAAAAGTCTTCACTTGCCATTTAGCTTCAGAACCTCCAACAGGGACCCTGCCAGCTCAGCAGACAGGGCACCAAGGAGAGGGAACGAGGCGCTTGTTGAGCCTCCATGACTCTATGCTCTGGGTCTCTGTTTCCGCTGCTTGAGTTGTCAGGGGGGAATGTGACAACACAGCCAGCCCAGAAACAGAAGCACAGGCTCCAGACAACCGAGCTGCACTGGGGCTATGGTAGAGAGAGTAAAAAAGGGTTCTGAGAGCCAAGAGGGAAGGCCTGGGAGGAGGGCCTTTTAGGTGAGGGGTAAAGTAGCTGTAGACAACTAAGAGCTGAACAGCCCTGGGAGGTGTCTGGAGAGCAGGCAGGATTCTTCAGCTGAGGGTGCAGTCGCTCTGACCAGTGCAGATGATAATCCTGGAGTGGGCGTCAGATAGTCCAGTCCGCACATGCCCAAGGGTGAGGGGGACAAACCCCTTGATAATTGGTGCAATGACCAAGTGCTGCTCATTCTGAGTTCAGACCAAAGTTCTCAAAGGCAGAGCAGAACATTCGTTTTGTCCTCACAGGTTGCTGAACTCTGAACAGCTTATTCAATCTTGACACGCCTCAGTTTCCCTGACTGTGAAGTGGGGTTTTCAGAGAATGTTAGGACCTCCAAGTTTGACCAGCAAAGGAGGAATCCTGGTGGTGCATCTGCTGGTGGGGATGGATCTGGGGAGTCTGTGAGGAGACTTCTGCGTGTGTTGACTTATAGATCTGCAAGCCCCACTGTGCTCATGGCATGTGTCATTTTGAGCAGGTGTGTGTATGTAAAAGGTAATAAAACACAGCAGTAAACTGGTATGAGCCCTTGCAGCGTATGCTTATGGGTGATTGCTTGGTATGTCTGTAGTGAGGGGTGTCCATGTGGTTGGACTGGCATATGGTCTGGCTTTCAGTGGATTCCCTGACTGTGCCAGAGCCTGGAGCACCAGTCACTCTGATACTTACTTTTCTATTAACATAGTGGAAACCAAAGGAGGAAAGACAGAGTTTGGTAACTACATGGAGTCCTCCAGATGTTTCTTCAGCCCCTACACACTGCAAACACATCTCCTATCTGGCTCTTCCTAAAGCACAATGGTTAGGAACAGTCGCCCCAAGCAGAGGAGGAAGATGCCCCCACACCAGGACATTCAGAGGAGCTCCTGTGATTGTAGAAACAGGAACACACAGGTTAGGGGCCCCAGAGACTGGTGGGAGGATAGGGCAGAGGGCTGCATAGGCTCCTCACATCAATCCTGTGCTTGGAAAGGCTGCACCCACCAAGTAATAGCCAACGCAGGTGTGGCAGAGGAGGGAGAGAGGATGTTATTGGAAGAGCCATGCCCACCAAGGGGACAGCCTCAGAGTTCAGCCAGCTCTGGTCATCAGCAACTTAACTATCTCTTGTCACAAACAGCTGGTGGCTACGCAGTGGGCCATGCTGTTCCCTAGCAATTTACCCAGTGGGGAAAGAGGTTTGCAGGGAATTCGAGTATTGCTACAGGGCTTGGAGATAGGGACTAGAGGCTTCTTCTAGGACTCTGCTAGTGGGTCCCCTACCAAGGCTGGGCACATTTCTATGAGGGATAGGTCCAGAAGTCAAAGCTAGACCTTTTAAGTGGAAAGATTGAAATTATGGAGCTCATGACAGCACTGTGGTTGCTATATATGGAAATTCCTGCGTCAGGAGACAGGCTCACTTCTGATCAGAGAAAGCATCGCTGGCAGCAGACATCACTTTCCTCATGTCAGAACTTCTTTGATTCTACTTCAAAATGCCCGAAGATCCCAGTTCCACTGAGCGCTAAACCCTGGCCAGACTTTTTTTGATGTTTGTGCTCAGTCCTGCCGTCATTTCCCCTGGTGTGTCTTCTGTATCCACACAGAAGAGCTGAGTGGAGCACAGGGGAACTCTGGGTGGAACCTTTCAATCTGGGTTCTACTAGAGAGAGAGGTGGGTCTCAGGAAACAGAGGGAGGTATAGTGTCATGGTTGCCTGCCTCAGGCATGACCAATACGTGCAGACATTCAGTCCACAGTCCTCCTGAGTCAGGAGCATGTGTACTCTCCTTAGATACTCCTGTCCTCATTGCCAGAAAGAAGGCTAGAGAAGCCAGCTTATGTCTTTGTCCTATGTAATATCAAGCTAGGGGGTCTGGTTGATATAGAGATGATATTTGTCAGTAGTATATGAAAAAATTCACCAGTGGCAGACTTTGGGATTGTTGTCACCTTTAGGCACTTACATCAAACTCTCGGGGACTGGGGGGTGGGTTGGAATACATAGTGGTCCTATTGGCATGAGCAGTTCTAAACACTTCTACACCCATTAGGAGAGGAAAGAGGGCAGGCTTGGAGGAAGGGGCAGCAAGGGGCAGAACTGGGATTGTAAAGATACAAATGGAACATGACCCTAGGCCTCAGGGACATATGCTTCTCAACTCAAGATGCTTTGCACAGACAGTGGCAGCTACTGGCCAAAACCCGAGCCTCTGTTTCCCCCATGAGATCTATGACCATGCAGGATCACAGATGTCAGAACGCAGGCCTTCAGGTCCCACCTCAGCACTTCTAGCTCAGAATTCTTATTAAACAAGGTTTCCGAGCATGTGCAACTCCAGCTAGCTCTGCTCTAAACACCAAAGAAGAGCCAGGGGTGATTTTCAAGAGAGCTCCTTACCCATACCTCAGCACCTTCACAGGATCGCATCGCATACGTTAGGGTTCTGTTAAAATCTTAAGTTTTGACCACTACTTGTGCTCGGAACATGCTTGCTGTCTTCACTTATATTCGGTTATATATTCTCTTATATTCACTTATTCGCTTATATAGCTATGGATTGTGGCTGATGCCAGGTGATTTGAGGGTAAAGACCTGAGATGCAATCTGTTTGCTGATCTATAGGAAGCAGTTGGGCCTTTCCTGGCCCTCCCACCCAGGCCCAAGTTGGATCACTTCCATGGAAGGTCAAGACATTTGGACATAGCACAGGCTTTGGGGATTAGCTCATCTCCAGTGACAGTATCTCCATCCATCCCCTATACTCCCATTGGATAGCTTTTGTATAGCCCCACAAGTTTATGGACAAGGACTGGCCTTGAGAGACCAAAGAAGTGGGGGAAGGCCTCTAATTGTATTACACAGCATAGGGTTCCACTGAGCTGGATAGACAGCAGGGATTGTGAAAAGGAAATCCTAATTCCATGTGACATAAGTCACTGCAGAGAAAAGGGAAGTGCCTATTCAGTCATACTGGCTCACTCAAGCACCATCACACTCACCATTTTTATAGTGGCTGTGTCAGTTAGGGTTTTACTTTTATGAACAGGCACCGTGACCAAGGCAACTCTTATAAGGACAACATTTAATTGGGGCTGACTTACAGGTTCAGAGGCTCAGTCCATTATTAGTCATCTAGGCAGGCATGGCGAGGGAGGAGCTGGGAGTTCTACGTCTTTGACTGGCTCCCATGTGGTTAGGAGGAGGGTCTCATTGCCCACCCCCACAGTGACACACTTCCTCCAACAAGGCCACACCTCCAAATAGTGCCACTCCCCGGGACAAGCATATTCAAACGGCCACAATGGGTTTTGCCACGACAGTGAACCAACAGCATTCACACTTGTAGGTGAGAAACTCACACTCAGAAGCTAAGCCATCCTCCTAGATGTTCATGACTGTGTCCATCCAGTCATCCATCCACCCACCCACACATACACACAGCCATCTACCTAACCACCCAGATGTCCATCCACTCACCCAGGCATCCCAGCAAAGTCATCAATGTGGGATAAAGCACCCATGGCACCATCAGGTTCCTTCTGATGCCCACCTCCTTTCAGCTGAGTGTAAACCATGACACATAGTGACAGGTTTTAAAGGCACAAGGATAGATTCCCCAGGCCATGGACAAACATTCCTCAGGACTCCAGGTTAGACTTGCAGGTGACAGAGAGGAAATGGCTGGAGCCCCACCATTCAGTTACTCTCACAGCTTTGCACTTACCAGTCAGTCCCCAGGGCTAGCCAAAGGAGTACACTCAAACCACCAAGGCAGGAGGGAGGCAGCCTCTGCTTTTGGAGAATCTACATAGCCCATGAACACAGTCTAGGCTTGGGCAGGGACAGCCACAGTCTTGGGAGGGCCGCAAGGGAGGAGCTACTGAGTAGGGCAGTGCAAGAAGATCAGGTTTGAGCTGCCAGCATTGTAGAATGGGCTTCGGGAGGATGCTTCTGAGGTGGTTGTGAGGTTAGAGGGAAGGTATGAGGATTGCATCCCAAGCCAGACATTTCTGCCTTTACTCATTTTTCTGTGGACCAGAGACATGGTGCCACTGTACGAATCAGACTCATCTCCTACAGCAGAGAAATGAAACCCACAGATCTCAGAAGGAAACTTCTACGGGTGAGCATGTCTAGTGGTTGCACATGTGGAATCAAGTTATTGAAAATCTTGCCTCTGAGACCCGTGGCAACATGCAGGGAGGACTGACAGATACACAGACAGATGACGGATGGACAGAGAGACAACTTGGCTTTTCAGATAGAGAGGCTGACTTTACTTGAGACAGTGTGATGCTTGGAGAACCATGCAATCAGCCCTGTCATTACCAGGAAATAGATTCACACTGATTAAATAGGAAAGACCCAAATTAGGAACTTTCTAGAATAGTATGTGATATGTAAAAAAATTTGGGAAGAGGCTCTTTAAAAAAAAAAATCGTGGCCACAGTTCTAGAATTGTCAATGGAAAACCATTGCTAAGTGTAACTACACTTAGTTAGTTTATGTGCTGCTTTGGTTCCAGAAAATCATGGTCAGCCAAGGTGAAAGCAAACTGACGGCTGACAAGGCTGTTCACGGGTGCATCGGAGGAGAGCTATCCTGACAGACACAGCAAGAGTGCATAAATCACCCAGTCAGTATATGAACTAACAAGGGCATTTTTTGAAACTGAGGTTTTGAATCACAGATATCACAAAGGTTGCAAAGATCTGCCTGGTGGCACTCAGTAGAGAGACCCCTAGTGAACTTCCAGGTGAGCCAAGCACAGCAGAACACAACTGTGACCCTCCCAGTGTAAGGGAGGGATGAGGCAAGAGGGTCGGGGGTTCAAGGCCAGTCTGGGCTATATACCCAGGTTCTATCTAAAAAAAAAAAAAGCAAAAAGGAAGAATGAACAGAAGAAAATATTATTTATAAAACTAAAGAAATGGGGGGAGACACCCGGTGAGATCCACATGCTCGTTGAAGACTGGGTCTGTCAGCTGTGATCTGTAAGTTTCAAAGATCACACGGTGACTGAGACAACTGTGGACATGACTCAGAGCTATTGCTTCTACATTGCTTTATTGACCAAATGGATAACTTCAGGACACTGTGTATATGTGGACTCTTGGGGTCCATTTGACAGGATGTTTATGGGACCCAAAGCCTTGAAAGTACCTCCCTATGTGTGTTTTAGAAGGAGGTAGCCACGTGTCTTTTGACTCCTGTCTTCATTGACCTTGGCTTGATGGGAGGCGCTAGGCTCAACCAGTTCTGTTCTGAATAGGAGGATGTGGAACCAACATGGCTGCTGTGCTGTCCAGGTGAAAGGCGCGGTGGTCTTTTGTGTTCCTGTCTGTTGTCTGGGCTATGAGACTTGTTTCCTACTTTAGGGCCTGTATCACTCCCCCCCCCAAAAAAAGGACAATTTTGCCAGATAAGCACAGAGTTGTGTGGAGAAGTCCTGCCATCCCACACTGGCTGAGTTTGAAGAAGTCCAGAGCAAGTCTCAAACCAGGGCAGAATCTGTAAACAGTGCCTGGCCGGGCTGTGATCGCTGTTCCTGGGATAACTAACCTTTTTTTTTTTTTTTCATGCTCATGGCCAGGACTGGCAGGTTTAAAGATCAGTGCATAATCTTCAGAGGAGCTTGAGGACAGGAAGAATGTCCCCCTGGCTTTTCTCAGAAAGATGAGCTGTTTCTTCAGGACGTCTGAACTCTGACCTGGGGCCTGAGCTGGAGACAGCCTGGTCTGGAGATGCACCATGGCCTGCACCCCCCTTCCCACAACTTCGCTGGACTCCAGCCACTGTGAGGCTGAGAGATCTGCCTTGCTCTTCATTGCAGCCTTCCTCTTTACCCATCCTCCTCTGCTCTTGGTCACGCAAAGATCAAAGATGGTCTGATCTGATGGGGAAAGAGCTGCCCCGAGGCACAAATCCCTTCCTAGGATTAGCCAGAACATAAACGGAGCCCAGGGCTCAGAAACAAGGCTCCAACCTTCAAGAACTTGGCTGGAGGCTTGCACTGGGTAAGTAGTGGTCTGTCTACCCTGATTGTCCTGTGATGCCTGAGTTACTTTGATGTCACAAAAAATGATAAAAGTCAGACCTGCAGCGTAACGTCTTGCAAGTCATGTGTTGGGCGCCTGGTGTCCTTCAAAGCTCTGTCACAACCCACTCTTCTCATCGCTCTCTGAGGGACGGAAGTCTGGCCATAGCTGTCCTTTCCTGTTGAGCAGTTTGGGATCATGGTATCCCTGGAACCACTAGAGACCAAAGACGAGAACTGGCTCAGTGACCCCCCCTCCCCCAGAAGTCAACCAGAGAGACAAAATAGAGAGGAATCTTGTCCTACCCTGCAGTCACTGTCTGGGGGTGGGTTGGGGGGGGGGGAACAGCAAGGGCTTAGAGATAGGTCCCCTGGGCTAAGGCCACAAGGGAGCTGAGCATCAATGTGTTTCCTGTTAGCAAGCCGCAGTGCCCTCATTAAGCAAAAGAGCAGGGTGGTAATAAAACAATGGGCTGCAGAGCCAGCGCTCTGGATGCTGTGCTGAAGAAGAGGCTTAATAGGCAGAAAGACTTCAGCGAGGCAGATCGTCAAGCCAACAGGAGGCCCCGCAGGCATGTGCCAATG
>JANHMN010000017.1:11623101-11639220 GCA_030674055.1 Rhabdomys pumilio
TATTTTTATGGGTAATAGAATTAGAGGAGCTCCTGTCCCATTTTAAGCCTGCAGTTAACTAGGCCCTGGGGCTCGGCTGTTGCTGCAGGGGGGACTCTGATGAACAGGGCTCTGTGTGTGCCCCTCCAGATGTGAGTTCTCTGGGATAACAGTTGAAGATGCTGTGGTACAGAAGAGCTCAGAACAGTGTCTGCCTTGCTGCTCCAGTTTCAGTTTGAAATGTCCCCACTGAGTTCCTGGGGCTCACATGTTCCCAGCTGGAGGAGCTGTTGGGGAGGCTGTGGAATGTTTAGGAGGTGCGGCCTGGCTGGAGGAAGTGAGTCACTCAGGCTTGGGACTTAGGGATTCCTACCAGCCCCGCTTCTGACCCAGTGTCTTTCCATCTCTGCTCTCTATTCCACTTGGATATGAGTAAGCTCCTCCCACCACAGCCATGGGTACTCACACAGAGACTCCTTTCTGTACCCTGAGGGTCTGCATGTACACCGATATTCTGAGACAAAGTAAATTTCTTCCTCTATTCAGTTCTTCCAGGTGTTTTATCACAGTGATAAACCCCACATTGGTTAATGTGGGAAAACTGGCCCTGGGTTGTAGGGCCATTTAGGCAACAGTCATGACCACGTTCTTAGGCCTTATATTCTTAGGCCTTCTGGACTGGTTTGCAAGAACAATATGGAAGCGTTGGAGCAGGCTCTCCTGGGAACTTGGCTAGAGGTCATTCATGTCATTCTGGCAAAGAATCTGTGTTCTGTTCACGGTCTACAAATTTGAGGACATCAAATGAGGTGATTTGTTTGAGGAAAGAAAATTCAAAACAGTAAAACATCCCAGCAGTGTCATAGTTATTGCTCAGTGCATTTAGTGACGTTGGTAGTGAAAATTCAGAAGAGAAAGTAGGGCAGAAATATGTTTTTAAAATGTGTTATTTGGCAAAGAAAGTAAAGAGTTTAAAGTTTTTGGACAAGGCAGTGAAGACAAAGAAAACATCTACAATTGTTAAAGAGATGGCACAAGTAAGAGAAACCTGGACTTTGTACTGGGAGGACAGGTGAGGGGCTCGAGGGCAGGCCCTTCCTATCGAAAGAGCTTTAGGGTATTAAAATGAAAACCTATTAGAAAGAAGAATAGAAAAGGTAGAACATTCAGGGTACCCTGTAGGAAAATGGCTTCTTGGGAAGAGTTTTTCCAGGCTCTGCCAAGAAAACACACAGAAGCCACTGTAGCCATGGACTAAGGTGGGCTTCTCAAACTCCCATCAGAACCTGGCATCATGTATGTGGTGCTTTCTTCATAGGTACCATGCAAGACAGATGGAGGAAGCTTGTCTCAAGGCTCCAGAAAGCTACTGAAGTCAGGCAATGTATAGCAACAGTATCCAGAACTCCCCAACGAACCGCGTGTGACCCTGGGATATTAGACATGCCTTAAACATGGTTTGTTTATCTGGGGAAGCTGAAAAGACACATGTGTCACAGACAACAGAGAAGGAGGGCCTTAGGCAAGCCCAGGAGAGCGCAGACAATGTCCTCATGAGCCCCAGGTGCCAGGCGTGCAGCTTCAGGGGTTGGTATTTTCTCTACTGAGTTCCTGTCTTGCTCCAGCCTGTCCTTCCCTTGTCAAGCCCGCTCTTCTCTTTAGAAATGGAAACATTTACTTCGTGCCGCTAGGCATGTGAGGTGTGTAACACACATTGTGATTTCCCAGAGGCTCACTGCTAAGGGATTGCTTTGAGTCTCAGGAAAGACATGTGGGCTTTTAAACAGTGGTAGAGCTGTTAAAGGCTCTGGCGACTTTGGGGACTCACCAGAATGCATTGTGCATAATTAGACGGCCACAAGCCTGTGGGGGCTTGGAGCAGAGTGTAACAGTTTGACCGTGAAGTGTTCCTGGTGGGCTTGTTTGTATCATTAGGTCCCCATATGGTAGAACTGCTTGGGGACACTATGGAAACCTCAAGAGTGGCAGCGTCACTGCAGGAAGGACATCCCTGGGGGGTGGGTTTCTGGAGTTATAGAGCTCTGTCCTTCTTGGTTCTCTTCCTCCTTCTCCTTGGTCTACCCAGATGTAAGAGAGGTTCTACCTCCACAACCATGGGCCAGACCCACAGACACGCCTTTCCAGCCACAACAAGTAGATTCTTCTCAACTGTGAGGGGAATGGAACCTTCTTCTCACCTCCTCACCCTGCTGGCAGTGGTAAAGGAAGGAAAGAAAGCAGTCAGGGACCACTTCTCAGGTCACACAAGGTCCCTGGATGTTCCCTCTCATGCAAACTCCCTCATTAAGGGCAAGCATCTGTTTATGAACTTGGAAGTACTGATTACCTGAGCGCGTGCCCACTGGGCAGGAAACTGAGAAAGTGTTTTGTTGTTGTTGTTTGTTTGTTTGTTTGTTTTCCCCCATCTGTGAGGGAATCAGACTCTTGGCACCTGCAAAGTAAGGGCCACTGTGTCTCACATTATACTGCCTCCCACTGCCCTCTGGACCTCAGACTGTCCTCTGCCCCACCCAGTCCTCTGTACCCCAGATTTCCCTCTGCCTCACACGGTCCTCTTTCCCACACTGCCTGTATTTAGGGCTCAGACAGTATAGTCTTCCTAGCTCTTCTAAAATTACATATTTGTGAGCTAAGTGGGTGTCCTCATTATTTTTAGCACTGACAAACTGGAGAGCTTGCTATGCAGCGTTAGGGAACCAGGAAGATACCATGTCACCTGTTACCCCAGTCAAGGTCAAGGACAGGTAGGAAATCCAAAGAAAGCCAAGAGGCCACCTGAGCATCAAACTAGTGACTTTAAACCACTAAACCTGCAAAGGCAGATTTGGTATAGAGCCATTGCCTGGTGGCTTTGCATTCTGGCTGTGGCCATATGAAAAGCCACATCTGGTGATCTGTGCTCAGACCAGGGCAACTGAGCCAAACACTTGTTCAAGTGGATTGAAAAGTCAAGCCCCTGCTGAGGAAGGCGCTGGCTGAGCTCCCAGGTCCCCTGTCAGTCCTGTGGACTTGTATCATATGGCCCCAGTGTAGCATGTGCCTTTCCTTCAGGAAGGCCTTGTGTCTAGATCAGCAACAGTGACTCGAGAGCACAAGAAGGTGACGGAGGGGGACTTGGAGATGGCTTGGTTGGTAAAGTGTTTGCAATACAAGCATGGAAGCTCTGAGCTTGGATCCCTGGCACCTATGTGTAGTGCGACAGTAATCCCAGTGCTGGGGAAATCACTGGGGCCAGATAGTTTAGATAAACGGCTTATATCTAGGTCCAATGAAAGAATATATCCTCAAGACTATAGAAGGAGCCAGGTGGTGGTGGCGGCGGCAGCGGCGGCGCACGCCTTTAATCCCAGCACTTGGGAGGCAGAGGCAGGCAGATTTCTGAGTTCGAGGCCAGCCTAGTCTACAGAGTGAGTTCCAGGACAGCCAGGGCTACACAGAGAAACCCTGTCTCGAAAAACCAAAAAAAAAAAAAAAATGTAGAAGGATGATTGACATTGACCTCTGACCTCCATAGGCACCAGCCTCAACACAAATACACAAACATGCATATATCCAAGAAAATAATCTCTTTTTAAAGGTGATGGAGGTCATGAAGCACAAGTTTGTGGGGCTCCAAAAGCAGACTTTGCTCCCCAAAGGAGGTCATCACTGCACATTGCCCAAGGCAGCTCCTTCCTGCTCAGAGAGACCTTCATCCCATAAACATGAAACACGAGGCTGTACTGGGCCCTCATACCTTCCTGTATATCGCACCCCCATTGTCAATTAGAGAAGCTGCAAACTGTGTACACACACACACACACACACACACACACACACACAGCCTCAGACTTCCAGACCTCCACACACACATGAGCATAGGTGCATGCTCTGAGGATCATGCACCTTTAGGAACCAAATTAGGAAAAAAGAAAATTTGCAAATCCAACTTTGGAACAAGGAGAGTCTCAACCAATCACCATGCTTTGAAGACTCATAAGTACCACAAGCATCAGAGACCAGACAACTACCACCAGTCATTGGCAACTGTCTATCTGTCACGTCTCTCTGCTGTTCTGTCTACAGTTTTCGTGGTTTCTTCATATAATTACATACCATTCTTCCTATAAAGAAAACAGAGTGATAATTCCATCTCCAGCACGACCAAATCAACTTTTTAAAAAACTGTTAAGTACTTAGGAAAGTGCGTCATAACTTGGCAAATTGCTACTGGTACTGCCAATACAATGTCAGAGCTGTCGCCATGGTCAGGAAAAGCCCTACCCTATCTTTTTCAGGAGTGAGCTTGACGTGTCTCCGGGCTTCATGTGTCTGCGGGGGTGGAAGTGGGTGGGTTCTCAGGTTGAGGTTCTCCGACCCGCTTCCCTCTGCTGTGCTATAGAGACTTCTCATGGGTAATGCTGGGCGATTTCTCAGGGACTCTTGTTAGGTGGGACCAAGCCTCTTGGAGATGTGAGTGCATGTAGGCATGCGTGTGGGTGTGCGCACACACACACATGTGCTCATGCAATTGTGTGGGTGCGCACACACACATGGGCTCACACAACTGTGTGAGTGTGCACACACACATGTGTTCATGCATTTGTGTGGCTATGCGCACACACACACACACACACATACTCACACATGTGCTCATGCAATTGTGTGGGTGTGCACACACACATGGGCTCACATGAACTGTGTTCATGCATTTGTGTGGCTATGCACACATACACACACACACACACACACACACACACACACACACACACACACACGAGCTCATGTAGTTGTATGGGTGCCCATCCCATTCTGGGTTGCTTCTTCTATTGCTCTCCACTCTATGTTTTGAACCTAGGTCGCTCACCTAACTTAGATTACTACAGATTTGGCCAAGCTGTATGGCTGTTATGCTCCAAGGGAACACTGTCTCTGTGCCCTCTCCCATGCTCCCCAGGGCTAGGATTACAGACGCACACCACCATGCCTGGCTTTTACACACGTGCTGAGGATCTGAGTTCAGGTCCTCAGGCTTGCATAGAAACCACTTTACACACCAAATCACATCCCCATTCCTGAGGTCCCTCAAATTCTTTCCCTCAAATTCGCCTCTAAATCTGTGATGGTTAATCTTTCATTACTAACTTGAAATGATTTAGCATCATCATGGAAACATACCTGTGGGTGTGTCCCTGAAAAGTCAGCAAGCAAGTCCCACTCTGGATGTGGGTGGCATCACCTCTTGGGTCCCACAGTGAATCAAAAAGGAGAAACCAGACTTAGCATTGGCGTTTATCTCTCTGCTCCCTGACAACTGTGATGTGACTGGCTGCCTCAAGCGCCTGCCGCTGTCCTTCTCTTGCCCTGAGATTGTGCCCTCAATGAACTGAAATAACCCCTCGTTCAGCTGCTTTTGTCAGTGGTACCAGCTGTGGGTGACCTCTGGCAGTGATGCCAGCCCCTGAGTGTATGCTGGTGTGTACTGGAAAAGACAGCATAGGTCCCTGAAAACCGTAGACCTCAGAATCCTTACCTGGCACTTTGAAACTAAAGAGATGGCCTGTGATAAGCCATCACAGGGGGTAGGAGTAGGGGTGGGGGTGGGGGTGGGAGTGGGAGTGAGGGATGGCAGTATTGTTCTTTGATTCAGGCTCAGACCTCTTCTCACAGCAAGCATGCCCACTGTGTCACTCAGTGTTGCACAGCTGGGAGTCCAGGCAGTGGCACTTCCAGGCACAGGTCTTGAGGAAGCGTAAGCTGTTGAAGCCACTGCAGGGGCTGCTTGGCAGTTGCTGATAGCTAGCAGCATGAAGGTCTGGACCAGCAATCCTGCTTCCAGGTAGTTTGCTTTGTTTTGTTTGTTTGTTTGCTTGCTTGCTTGTTTTTCTAGAGACATAGAGTGTACACTCACCAAATACCTGGGACATCCATGGTAACAGCTCTAGCTGTGATCTCCATACCCTGGGAACATCCAGAGCCTTTGTACCTGAAAGGCTGAACTCAGCACATCACACTGTGTCTCAGCCACAGAGGAGACCCAACAGAAGCAGGTCTGTGGTAGAAATCTTCACTCCCACTCTGGGGTGGGGGTAAGGACTTAAAGGAGTGTCTATTCACCTAAAAAGATGGGGTACCAACGGCAGAGAAAGGATTCCAGTCCAGTCCAGTTTGTCACACCAGTGAGTTTACTGGTGTTACTTACAGGAGCATGGCTGACTCTTGGAGACCTGTATCACTGAAAATCTCATCCCAACATAGGTGACAACTCATGAAAGCTGTGTCACTAGAACACCCTGGGCAGCTTATTGTCGGTTACACTCCTGAAGCATTTCCCCTACCCTGGCGATTGTTTACCTCTTACCTAACTTATGGGAGGAGCGGGACATCCTGGAGATTTTCTGAAGGCTCAGGAGCCTCCCCTCTCTGACAAGGTTAATAGGCAGTATCTCCTGAGGGTTTCCGGTGAGTGACCACAGAGGTTCTTACTCAAGACAATGGTGGTCATGTGTGCCTCCAGGGTGCTGTCCTGCTGGGTTCCGGTGCTATCCACCGGGGATAGCAGCTGTGGATGGAGCGCTGCACAGCATCTCCAGGGCTTGGGAGGAAGTGAATAATGACATGGAGTCAGCCAACGGTGTCGGAGACCACAAGACATTCACAGCCGTGACTGGGTGAACATACACTCTTGTGTCCGTTAATAGTTATGGCTCAGCACAGAGAAAATGAGTATGACCACGGGATTACAGCAAGTGGGGGTATCTCATCTCAATCCTCCTTCAGAACTCCCAAGAAATTAAGGGATGCACAAACTTCTCAGTGGCTTACTTAGAAGCATCCACTGGTGGGAAGAGGGTTAGGGGGAGATGGACATGAGCCTATGGTCAAAGGGCAGGGACAATTCCAAGGGACCACAAGGAACAGGTGTGCAGAGTCCCAGAACCTGGGAGGAGAGAGGGGTCCTGATGTCTGGTAAGTGCAAATACTTCTTGAAGCTCTCTGGTAAGGAGTGACAACAACCCCCTCCCCGCCCAGTATCCAGCTTCCTAGTTTCCTGGGTGGTGTGCAGTGGTTAGGGCAGGGTACTGAGGCTAGGGGGCTGGGGTCTGAGAGGTAAAAACTTGCTGTAGGTGGGCCCTGTAAAACACTGGCAAAACCCTGATCGTTTAAAGGCAAGGAGGAATGACCAGGGTCCCCAGGGTGTAGCTGGCTTTTTGCTCCGGACTCCTGGTTTGCCTTCCCACAAGATGCTCTACCTGTGCTCCCCAGGAGGGTGTGCCTATAACCCCAGGAACATCCAGCATGGGATGGTCAGGTGCCCCCTAATGAAGGAGAACCCACCCTAGCTGGACAAAAACCCCTCAGCCTGAGTGTAGTCACAATTAGAGGAAACCAGAGAGGGATTACATCCACTCCAGACTGTGGAGACCGCATCAGTTCCAGAATGATGGTTGCAGCGTGGGTGGGCTGGGCTGGGGCACCAAGCTCCCCTGCAGAGGATCGATGGATGGAGAGGCATTTTTGAGCAGCTCTCTTTATGGCAGCTACCCCACTGTGTGAGGCGTTTCTAATTTTAGAACACAGGTTGTCATGGCAACAGGATGTGTTTTCCGTTAAATATAGCAGCTGTTTCAGTTTTATTTGCCCTATGGACAGGAGTGTGGTTTTGCCTGGAGAGTTCTTAGGATATTCTGGGAGAGTGGGGGATGAAACAGTTGGGCTTCTACGAAGACCCAAGGAGACATGCCCAGTTCCCCGTGACTCCAGAGCCTGAAGCCGAGCCTGTGGACTGGGCAGGCCAGGTAGACACTCTCAACCACCACATGCTCAGGTGCTAGGCTGCATTTGAAAAGCACCATACTGCGGACATCCCTGCTCCAGCCATGGCTCAGAGCCCAGGCTTCAGGAGCTGCAGGTGTGGCATGGTCCAGGGCCCTTGGCTCTAGAGTATATCACTGAGTTCTGTGGCTATTGTTTTGGCCTTGGATATGTAGGAAAGTGTCGGGTCCCATCTCCTGGCTCTTGGCCACACCCCATACCCGATGGCTTGTGCTATGCTGGACCACTTCATATGCCTCCCAGCATCTTCATGGTAGGGAAAATGGCAATGTCAGTGACTATGTGCACAGGACAGACTTACCCTGTCTGTCTTCCTCTGGAAAAGATACCCTGATCACACTCAGACCATCCTGGTAGAAGCCACATTGCCCTAACAACAGGATGGGCCTGGCCTGGCTCAGACATGGTCACCATAGAATCTCCAGAAAGCGAGTGACTCTAGCTTGTAGCATTGATGAGGTTACAGGATCAAGTTCTTTCCTTTGACCTGTGGTAACTATGGACACACAGCAGGTCCCAGGGGGGACACAACATCACCTTGTGTGTTTAGTCAACCTAGGCCAAACTGTTTGATACGGTGCTGTCAAATGAGCTGTTATATTAATGCATCCCCATAAACTTGCTGCTCACTTGGGCATGGATGACCCCACAGACCTGCATTTCCTTGACAGCACCCCTTCCCTAGTGGAGGTGGGGGTGGGAACAAGCAGCAGTTCACTGCTCTTAAAAACAGTCTGCCTGTTTGTCATTGCAGATGCTAATCATGTGGGGGTGGGGCTCCTGTTCCAAGTGAGGGGGGGTCATGACCCTGTGGGGATCACTAGGTTCCTGTGGGGGAGCACCAGGTCCTTGTGGGGAGGACCAGATTCCTATGAGGAACACCACCAAGATTCTTATGGGGAGCACCAGGTCCCTATGGGGAGCATCAGGTCCCTGTGGGGGGAGCACCAGGTTTCTATGAGGAGCACCAGGTTCCTATAGGGAGCACCAGGTTCCTATAGGGGGCTTTTGCAAATCTTGCATTGTTTTTGTCCATCATCTTTCTTTCTTTTCTTTTTCTTTTTTCTTTAAAGAGACAGCCACAAATCAGCTTTCTAAAGGGGGAAAGTCCGGTAAAAATTGGACAAAGCTATTACAGGAAATTACACTGAAGAAAACACTGAGCAATGGTATACATTTTACCTAAGTTAAAAGCAAGGGCCCATCAAGCTATGAGAGAGCCATGGCTGAGCCTAGTAAATCTGCTCCCCACTGATCCAGCACCCGTGGACCGAGTTGTGACCCCACATCCTGGTCTCTAGAACCTGTGAGGCTGACCTATACAGATGTGCTTCAGATGAAGGGGTCCCTGGGATTCCTTGGCGGGGGAGGGGGCGCGATGTTCAGTAACACAGTGACATTCAAGAAAGGGAAGAGGAAGCATTGCCTAGGCTGAATCATGCCCCCTAAAATACACTGACATCCCATCTTTGGGAACAGGGTGGTTTCAGGAAATGAAGTGAGAATGAGGTCATCAGGTGGGCCCTGATCCAGTAGGAAAGACTTTTAAAGCAGGGAAGTTAAATGCAGACACAGCCATGTGATTCCGTGGAGCTGTGGAGGTGCCATAGCTGGGGGTGGGACTGGGGGGAAACGAAGGCAGAAGCTGTGGAGGTGCCATAGCAGGGAGTGGGGGCTGGGGGGGGGGCGGGAATCCCAAGCACTGCCAGTGACCAACATCTGAGGAAGATCAGGTCTTTCTAATGGCATCAGATAGACACAGCCCTGTCCACACCTTTGTTGGGGGCCCTCAGTCTCTGTAACAGAGAGGATATTTATAATGATGCCATTATGGTAGCCACAGAAAACTCACACAGAGATTTATAGAAGAGGCTGAGAGGAAGGGGAGATGGAGGCGTATATGAATGTCACATGACCATAGAGACAAACAGAGCTAGGGATGATATGGCTATAAGTTAAGGAAGTCTAGAGCCACCAGAGACCAAGAGTAAAGAACAGATCCTCTATTGGTCCCTTGAAGGTAGTGTGGCCCTGATGGCATCTGGATCTTGATTGGTGACCTGGTCCTGGGTGAGGCTCAGGCACACAGGTACATGGTGCCTGCTCCTAGGATGTAAAGAAGGGCAACACATCCCTGCTGGCAGGAACATGGTCACCTCACAGAAAGGTGATGTGTCACTGTGGACCATGGACGTTTGGAGATGCTTTGGAAAGTGAAAGGGCCCATCTAAGGCCAAGGCTTCTACACAAAGGCATGGGTCTGATTTGAAGCCTCAGCTTGAGAATGGTAGTTATCCCTCTACATAACTTTGGGAGAATGGGCCTGATCTGCCTGGCTACACAGAGATAATCCTCAAGCACTTTGTCCTTCTTTGTTAAATATCAAAGTCCTTGATATAATTGTTATAAATTTAGTGACTTAAAAAACATATACACATAGGCAGTCAGTAGAACTGTCCTTGAGATCATGAAAGCAGGAGGGCTAGTCCTGTCCTATCACTGGGTGTAGCACTTGGGAGAGTGGGCCCGTGCACCTTGCCTGGACAACACAGTGGAGCTGGCCCTGATGACAAAGGCATGGTGAGCCAGCCTTGAAGGTGTGAGGGCAGGAGAGCTGGCCCAGCCCCTCATAGGCTGCAGCACTTGGGAGAGTGGGCCCTGTGCCTTAACTTGGCAGCACAGTGGAACTGGTTCTGGAGGTGTGGATACAGATGAGCCAGCCCGAGGGCATGAGGATAGGAGAGCTGACCCTGTCTCCTGCCAATGGCACCATTGGGTGGCCTAGATAGAGAAGTGCTGGAGAGCTTGCCTGGTGGTGCAGATAAGGGAGAGTTCGTAGGCTGACCAGCTCAGCTACCACCCAGGCCTGGGTCCAGAGTTCTGAATTGGCCCACCCCACAATCTGTATCATCTGCAGATGGTTGGGACATGTGAAAGGGCTATCCATGCTGTTCCAAAGCTGAAGGACCTCCATGACACAGGGCAACAGCAGGATAACCTGGAGTATTCCTGATGAGGATGCTATATTGGTGGTGTCACGGAAGCCAGAGGTCTTGAACCAAACCAATGGCTCATTGCAGTGAACATTTGGAAGTAAAGATATGTGGACAGTGGGATATACTGTGGGACACACTGTGACACACTGCAGTGTCCCTGATGAGATGTTTTCTATGTTTGTTGTTTTTGTTGTGTTTTATTTTGGGTGGGAGGCTGTAAGGTCAAAGGGTAGATATGAGGGGACGGTAAGGTGAGTGAGACTAGGGTTCATGGTGTGAATGAAACTCACAGAGAATCAATTTAGTTTTTAAAAATTAAAAACCATTCACTTACTTGTGACCCCTGGTCAGAAACATAGTAAAGGACCCATTGAGCTAAAATTGAGGTACTGACAGAGCTGTGCTTCTGCAACAAGTCCTAAGGGGACAATGCTCTCTCTTCCTTCTCTAGCTTCTAGATGCCACTCACACTCCTTACTTTGTGTCCCTTCTATTTTTAAAGCCACCAATATCACATCTTTAAGAAGGGAGTGTAGTAATAAACACTTGAGCATGCCCATCATACACTTTTCTATTCACTCATCTATCCATCTGTCCATCCGTTCATTCACCCACCCATCCATTCTTCTTCCTATCTACCCATCATGCACTAGTTCATTTATTCATTCACTTAAGCACTCATTCATCCACTCATTCATGCATCACCCCATTCCTTCACCCATCTAAGAACTTCTCATCCAAACACCCATCCATCCACCCTCCCACCCACCATCTATTCATCCATCCATCCATCTCTCCATTCACTCACTCATCCACCCCTTCATTCATCCACCTGTGAATCCATCCCTCTGACATCTACTTATTAAGCACTCATCATCCATCTATCCACCTTCTCATCCATCCATTCATCCACTTGTGCATCTATCTATCATCCAACCATCCATCTATCCAGCTACCAACCTACCTGTCTATCTATCCACTGGCTTATGACATTCAGCATCCATCCTCTCATCTACGTATCCATCACTCTATCTGTCCTTTGGCCTGTACTCATCTAAGCACTACCCATCCATCTATCAATTCACTCACACATCCATCCATCCCAAACCTATGCACCCTTCCATACACCCACTCTTCTAAGCATTCATGTGTTCATTCATCTAGCCTCCCACTCATCTACATCACTACAGTTCATTCAAAGCACTAACCATCCATCCATTTGCCCATCCACACATTCACCTATCTATGCATACTTCTATCCATCCACTCATCCAAGCATTCATCTCTCCATTCAAGCATCCACCCATCTGTCCATCCATCTATCCATCTGTCCATCAACCAATCATTTGCCAAGTCTTGGTCTTAATACAATGACATTGACTGGCAGGAGCCCCCATTCTACTGTGAAGACAGATATACCTGTGTTGTGTACCACATGCACTAACTGAGGTGCAGAATTCTATGGGATGAGGAAAGTCCTTTTGTCTGAGGAATAGTAGCAGTAATATGAGGAGGCTTCTTTCTGTGGGGAACTGAGACCTAAGAGGAGACCCGCGGATACTCATGGAGAGAAGGACATGTGTCAATAAAAAGTTGAGCCAGGGGAGATCAAAGAGATGCAAGAACCAGGGTTGGAAGGTGATTGTTTCTGACCCAAGGGGCATGCCCTAACCCCATAAAGCCAATACTCCTTTGTCTGGTGTGATAGTTTGTATATATATGCTTGACCCAGGGAGTGGCACTATTAGGAGGTGTGGCCCTATTGGAGTAGGTGTGTCACTGTGGGCGTGGGCTTAAGACACTCATCCTATCTGCCTAGAAGTCAGTATTCTGCTAGCAACCTTCAGATGAAGATGTAGAACTCTCAGCTCCTCCTGCACCATGCCTGCCTGAATGCTGCCATGTTCCCGCCTTAATGATAATAGACTGAACCTCTGAACCTGTAAGCCAGCCCCAATTAAATGTTGTCCTTATAAGAGTTGCCTTGGTCATGGTGTCTGTTCACAGCAGTGAAACCCAAACTAAGACAACTGGCTTGGGCTGACTTCTAGAGGTACAGCCTCCTCTCAGTACTACAGCAAATGATAACATGGCTCAAACAAAGCATTCAGACTTGGAACTCTAGCTCATGCTTTCTCTGACACTAACATGTCTCATCTACGAAGTGGGGTTAGCCACTCTTATTTTGCCAGGAACCTATAAGGTGACAAATGTCAAATGTTGGGCCCACTGCTCGGCACCTACATCGTTTGGCTCATTTTTAGCAAGGATTGACTATGCATGAGTGTGGGCGCACAGTGAGTTATGCCTGTATCGACGTAGTGGCAGGAGACAGAGAAGGGACAATAGAGGACATCGTGGATATTGATGAGTAATATCCGGTGAGACTGGGCATCTGGGGAAGGTACCCTGAGGCTGAGAAAGAGTTGGTGGGCTGATGGTCCAGGGAGGAGCTGTTCTTCAGAGCACAGGGTAGCACTGTGGTGGTCCCTGACAAGCACTGGATTTCTGTTTGCCCCCATTGCCTACTTGGCCTGGAACAAGTCTCTGTTATCAGCCACAGATCCCTTGAGGCATCTTAAGAGAGGAAAAGGAATAATGCATGCTGTATTGAGTGAGGATGAGATCACCATGATGGATGGCTACTCCAACATAGGCTCAGTGGGCTCTGTGAGCTGCAAGACAGGGCAGATCGCTCCCCTGGGCCCTTCCCACAAAGCTCTGCATCAGCCATGACACATGCAAGGTGATGGACCCCTGGAGTAGACGTTAGGTCTGCAAAGCACAGCCCATACTGACACTGCAGATACAGGACAGATGGAAAGGTGAAGAGTCAGGGATGGCCTGGAGAACTTGTGTTCCTCCCAGCTGGAACAGGTATCACATGAAGAATGCTGCGTTTGACAAAGCATGCACTGGCATCCTAAAGCCTTCAAACCATCTTCAGTTGTTTCCATAAGGCCAGACATAGGAACATAGATGACTGCATTCTCCCTGGAGTAAGTACCAGGGACAATGATCCAGAGAAAGAAGACTTTCCAGAACTCTCAAAGGGTGCTTGGCTGGCACATTTGCTCTTGCCTGTGTCAGGCTATGATTTGTCATCATCGTGTGCACGCCCAGGAAACATTCCTAAGAACTGAGACAAAGGCATCGGAAACTTCCAGAAAGGAGGGGACGAAGTAGTATAGCCTTTCTCTTCGTGGGTGTCATTGTCAGAACAGTGAGCCACCAAATTGAAACTTTACGAATAATTCTGGGTCCTCTCCTGAGCCACCAGGTGTCTGATGTGTACCGGGAGCCAACTCCATGGGTTTCTCCCCATGAATTGGTAGGTAGCTGGTCCTAACCTGACTTCTAGATCCGATCACCTGTGCTGTGTCGGGAAATCTGGCTGGCACCTGCTCTTTTATATGAGTTTCTCTGTGGAGTACAGATTCATCACGTCTCAGCAAAACAGACAGGTGCTGTACCCACCCAGGCAAGCTTGAGAATGTGCCAGCATAGAGGACTTGCTGAGTCTCCTGGTTAAGAGATGCTGTGCTGCCCCGGGTTCTAGCCAAAACACTGGCCAGCTGCTCCTAAGCCTGGTCTCAGCCAGCTTGACCTGAGTCTGAATAAAAAGGGATAAAGACGTACCCAGGACAGCTAGTGTCTGTCTGCCTTTGTCTCTATCTCCTGCTCTATGGTTTGAGTGCAGAATTTAATCAGTTATAACTTGGAGGTGACGTTTGCTATTCTCCCCTCAGTAGTCTGGTTGGGATTGGTCTTTATTGCTTTTGTTTGTCCCAGAGAAGGTTTCTCCACCTTTAGAAACACTTTATCCCTGATCTGCTCAGAACAAGGGGTCTCCTGCCAGCATTACTCCAGGAAGCTGGAGGCTGGGGGTCTAGTACGGTGAACCCCATGCAGGCCAGTAGGTAGAGACTCTTCCTGTAGCCACACAAACCTCTTCCAGCTGGGGACAAAATCGGCCTTCATAAGAACAGACTTGCTCCTACTCACCCATGATCTCCTCCTTCCATGAGGAGCCAGTGGCTCTTGCAAGTGCAGATATTTCCCAGCTGGTGAGGGCTTCTTTACGGCGTAGAGTTTACCCTTGTTTGTATGAACTCATTACTAAGTTATTCTACTACTAAGTCATCTGTGATGGAATTGATAGTAAACAAATTTACCAGTCATCCAAGTTCCCCATCACTATGAAACAGAGTGAACACAGCAAAACGAAACAAGGGGCCGGTGAGAGGTGTGGGAAGAGGTGCTTGGTTGGGCTCTGTGTGGTTGTCCATCCACTGGGCCTTATCGCCTCCATCAGCATCACGTTGAGAAGAGGATACTGGATGCATATCTGCAGGTGGTATCATCCTCAGGGTCAGATGTCATGGTTGGGTGTCACTCATTCACTGTCAGTAACCTGAGTATGACTGAGTGGGGCTCGTCCCACTCAGAGACCTGGCTCCCCCACTCTTCATATCCTCTCTTCCGGTTGTCTGGCTGGCGCGGAGGCATTGCTTTCTCCTCCTTGATTCCCCAGCCCTGCTCTCTTCTCTCTGCATTGCTTAGCCCTTGCATTATCAGTCTCCTGCCGAGACTCCACTTGGGAGTATGGCATCGCTCTCGCCTCAAAGACCCACTTTACAGCTTCATGGCTACAACACAGAGGCTCCTTTCCTGGTAGTCAGAGAGGCAAATTGTGGTATGTTTGAAAGCAAGGGTAACTCTGAGTATCTGTCTAGACCTAGCCAGCTTCATCATCCGCTTTTAGTTTTTGCCTTAGCTGACATTAAAAATCACAACTACTTTTAGGGGCGGAGGAGATGGCTAAGTCAGCAAAGTGCTGACGTCATAAACATGAAGCCCTGAGTTCAGTCTCCAGCACCTCTGTAAAAGCTGGACACTGTGGTTCAGACCTGTACTGGGGTGGAGGAACCTGTAATCCCAGCACTGGGGCTGTGGAAGACAGGAAGGTCTCCAGTATTCACTGCCTAGTCTGTCTAACTGAATACAAGAACTCCTGTCTCAGGTGGAGACTGTCTCAGAAACAAGACGGACAGCGATGGAGGAAGACAACTGGCATGGGCCTTTGCACACTTCCCACTTGCTCACCATCCCCCCTCCCATGCAATCACATTCACACAGATGTACACCACCACCACCCTTCCCCACAGGTCACCTTGACTTGAAGGGTTGGGGAGATGACTCTGGCAGTAAAGTCCTGGCTGCAGAGGCTTGAGGAGGGTGTTACAAATGTGGGTATCAAACGAGCAATTACACATGGCTACTCCCTTGCAGAGAGCACACTCTCCAG
>JANHMN010000017.1:11641286-11716181 GCA_030674055.1 Rhabdomys pumilio
TGTGTGAGTGTGTGTCTGTGTGTGTGAGTGTGTGTGACTGTGTGTCTGTGTGTGTGTGTGAGTGTGTGTGTGTCTGTCTGTGTCTCTCCCTCTGGGTGTGTATGCATGTGAGTATGTGTCTATGTGTGTGTAGTAATGTAAGTGTGCAGCTAGTGTGGTGATATACGTGTAAGTAAGAATGTGCACTTGTACATATATTTACATGCATGACAGTATCAGTGTATGCCTGTATTTTTGCTGGGCTTGGCATGGCTCCTGAATAGCCTCAGGTGTAGGACCTGGGACTCCAGCCTCCCCTATGCTTCTGGTCCCTCCGTCAAGTGAGGCAGTTGAGCCTCCCATCAGGAGAGAACAGAGAAGAATATACAGAGCTGGTTCCCTACATGACCCAGGCGACCCTCAGAGGGCTGAGAGTATGGCCACCAGGGAAATAACATGGTCAGGTGAGCCCCCCAGGAGTCACAATACACTTAGCAGTTGCTGGTTCCCAGCTCTCCCAGCTGCAGGCAGGGCCTTTTGGTGGCATGGGGCAACATAACCTTGGCCATTGTGAATATACAGAACCTGAGTGGACATTGAGTGGGGCCCAGCAGGGCTGAAGACAGATCCCGAGCACAGGGAAACAGAGGTTCTTTCCTCATGCAGAAAGGCCCCACCCCATGCACCACCCACCTCACACTTCCTGTTCATTCCTGAATGCTCTCAAGGGTTGGGAAAGGGAATTAGGGTAGGGCACAGGCTTCCTCTCCTAGTCCACAGCCCACAGATGGGTGGAGGAAGTTCGGGGAGAGTATGATGCCAGAGTAGTCCCTGAGAGGCCATGGTAAGGGCATCCACCAATGTGTAACAGTGTTGATAGTGAGCTGCCCCTGGTCTGCAAAAAGTCGCGCCAGACTGGGAGAGGGGTACAAGCATTGACCTAGAGAGAAGGTTGCTGAGAAACCCTTACCTGGAAAGCCAAGTCTCCATTTCCTGCCATTTTGCTAGACGTAGCTGGAGTGTAGTTGGGGTCCTTGCGTGATGTTCACATCCAGATTTTGGAACACGAAGATGGACCGTTCGCTGGAATCAAACTATAGCACCTTTTAGGAACTATGGAGGCTTCGAAGAGCAGCTTGCGCCTGTTGAACATAATCATGGCGAGTGAGGGAGGCAGCCAGTGGGCACCACTTGCAGTTCCCAGATCAGACCACAAGGCGGCGCACCAAATCCAACGTGGCTAAGGAGAGAGTGCCATCAATTCTAAGAGTGGAAACGTGAGAACTTCCACACTCACGCCATTTCCACCATGAGTATCAGAGAGCTGCAGGAACAGCTTCAAGACTTCAACGATCTCCCATGATCCTTGTGGAATACAAAAAAAAAAAATGTTGCTTGGATGTACCTCATCAAAGAGACATACTACAGATGGTCATAGAGGGCACATTTAGAGCCCCAAGGCTCCCACAGATTCCCAAGCTGAGACCACTCTATTGTGGCTGCCTGGTAGGAACTCATGCAGCAAGCCAGTGCTAGGAGACTACAGCATGCTGACTACCATGGCTCTCTGACTTCACTGAAGTCACCCAGCAGCCCATGTGCTCACTGTAGTGACCACAGACCTTGGTGTCTTCCTACACCGCCCTGTTTTGTAGGGAGAACTTGCAGGGCTTTGAGGATTTGCTTCAGTTCCTGCTTACATTTAGGCTGATCTGGGAAATGGAACCATCCATCCCCGGCTTGTGATTCGACATTCTCTGCAGTGTCCCTGTGGGCATGTTTTATTTATTGGAAGAGGTAGCTGCCTAGGAGTAATTCTCCGGCAGAAGGGGCAGATTTGCCAGCTGCAGGTTTGGCTTGCTCGGGGTCTCCTAGGGCTGCAAACCGCTGGCATGTAACAGCCACTCTCTGAACGCCTGACACATCTCAAAGCTGGTGGGGGACACCAGACTCGGGCAGATAATAGAAACAGTCCAAATCAAGGACAGACAGCAGCCCTGACCAGTTGAAGGCAGATGACCACACCTAAGCCCAGGCAGGTAACCTCACCCAGAGGAAGCCCCCACCAGACAGTGCAGTCGGGAAACAGTCATGTGACTGGGAACTGTAGGATGGACCGTAGCTCACCCTCCAGCATCCTACCCTAGCTGCTTCCACCGTGTACCTTCCTACCCTTCATAGTCTCACTATTCAGTTTCAGTCTATCGGACCATTTGATGGCCCCACAAAGGCACCTCTGCAAGAAGGCTGTCTACCCTCTCGAGATCCCCTGATTTCATCCCTTAGCCATGTCCAGGCTGCCTGGTTTTAGACATCAGGAGTCTTGGCCAAGTGGTGACAGTCCCTTGGAGGTATTCTGCTTTCTTATCCGCACTCATGCTACAACAGGTGGAGACAGGAAAGATGTCAAGGGCCCCAGAGTTCAGAGCACATCACTTCACGGACCTCCTGACACCTCTCCTCTTGTCTTCACCTGTCCTACCTCTCTTGGCAATGGGTGATAGGCCTGGGGTGCCCACGCATTTGGCAGGAGGGACGGCAGATGTGCCAAGAGCCAGAAAACAGAGTGGTGCAGCTGGAGAAGTTCCCTGGATGGTTAGGAAAGATTCCCTAGATGCTGGCTGCCCCAGCATTCCGCGTCTGTCTCTGCCCCACAGTACACCCACAAGGGAAAGAGTTAGGACCTCTGACAGGGCACAGACTTCAGAACACTCCTCCAGGTGAGTGGGAAGACATCAATAGGGTGAACCTCTCAAGGGTTCCTGGACCCTACAGGCAAACACCTGCAGGTGCCCACCTGGATCCTCGGAGGACACTCTGTTTAAGCCCAGTTCTTGGATCCTCGGGGCTACAGCCTCAACTCCCTAAGGTTTACCTCAGGCTCAGAAGAATGGCAGGAGTGATGCAAGAGGAACCAGGCTATATGCCGGAGTGTGATTCCATCCCCCACCACAGTCCTGCAGCCTTTCTAGACTCCTATCAGAAGCAACTGGTGGGAAGAGAGGTAAATACAAGACCTAGACCCAGTGTGGTGAAAAGAAGCAACCAAGAGTGGAGAGAATCTAAACCAGCAGCCAAGTGCCAAGGCGGGTGGGGTTCAGCAGCCATGATAAGAAGGATGAGTTGTGGGTTACTTGCATGACTGCAGGTGGTACCCCACAAGAGTTCCTTAATGAGAATTGCATGCTGGTGCATGTGAACACACACACACACACACACACACACACACACACACACACGAGCATGCGCGTGTGTATTCGAAAGGGTTGGCAGCCAGGCCAACAGGCTGGAAGGAAGCCCCAGGGTGCCCCCACCAAGAGACACTGAAAGAGGTTGGAGGCCTTGCACCAGAGACCTGAGGTAAGAGGCTTGGAACAGCCATGGTTCTGCCTGGCAATGGAAGATGGAGGACAGTTAATATTCCTTCTCTCCCAGGATGTTTAGGGTGTAATCAGGGGCCATCCTGTGTCCTTGTCCCTTTCAGCTCTCTGACATCTTGATGCACCCTGAGAGCAATTTCTACAGCTATAGAAAGAGACAGAAAATATCCTAAAAGACTCTATGACCAGATAGGGGTCCTGCCTCTGTGGGTGCGGAGTTCTGGAAGGACACATCACGCTGAGCTACAGAACTCACACTGGGACCCTGGGCTGTGGTAGGACTGTCCTCAAAGAGCTACCATGAAGGAGAGGGTCTGTCTCCACATCTCTACATTTCTACGTGGAGGTTCAGAGGCCTGGTGTACACCTGTGGCTCCAGCGGCTCCCATTACTGAGCCTGGGTTATTCCCTGACCCTGTGGAAGTGTCACAGAGACTCAGATGTGGACAGGTAGTAGGTAGGGGTGGCTTCCTATGCAGCAGGTCAGCATGCAGCTCCTTAAGAGTCAGGTGACTCTTCGAGCTCCAGATCAGGCAGGGTTTCAGACTGCTGAAAAAGATCTGGTTGGTTGGTTTGTCCCCAAACAAGTGGAGTTGGGCTCACTTAGACTCATATCTAGACTCCAGCTTTAAAAGACAAGAAGAGCAGCATGGTCCTCCTCAGTCCACATTTGGCTCCACAGACCTGCCCACCCGGCCTTCCAGCGAGGGTGACCTCACAGGTGCAGCTGGTGGGCATGCTTTTGTTCATTTCTCCTAAGCTCACTCAGGGAGCATTCAGCACAGTGGGCTGAGACAGGCTTCATCTTTCCCCGGCCCGTGCTCACTTTGTCCTCAGGACCTCCATGAAGTGGTCACTCAGTCTCAGCTTACGTGGATAGGACTGTCTTCCCTGCTCTCAGCCTTCCTGCTCTTCTCTGGTCTGTGGAGCTTCACTGAGGTCATCTGTGTGCCCCGCCCAGGCAGGTCAGGTCCAGGGGCACATTGATCCAGATGGACTACACATCTTCACCTTCCCAGGTTCCGGGACACATTCATTTCTTCACGTTATCAAATCTCTAGTCAGTTCCCAAACTTGTTCACGTGATAATCCCTGAACACGCCTCAGGAGTATATCTTTAGCTACTTGTGTCTTAACATCTTGGGAAGGTACCTGAGTGGTGGAAAGAACCCGGCACGGTCCTGGCCCTGGCATTTATGGCTGTGACTCATCTGGCAGAGCCTTTCCTAACTCATTGTTCACCCATGTGAAAAACAGGATACGTCACCCAGAAACCCCAGGAGTAACTCAAGTCCTGACCTCTCAGGTTCCTGACCCTTGGGGTCGCACACTCTAGGTAGCTCAGGTGAGCATTCATCTGAGACCTGGATCATGTGGAGGTCCAAGAGCTCCACAGAGCCGGCAAGAGAAACCCAGTAGAACGTGTGTGAGCACAGGACTCTACAGACAAGACCAGCACTGTTAGCACTCAGGGCTGGGGCACAGGAACACGGCTATGTGTGTGTCTCCTTCCCCTAGAGAGAACACAGTGCAAAAAATGGGACCCTGGGCCCTGAATGTGATCATGAATGTTGGGGTACTCTCGAATAGTTGGATTGTGTCTCCATCAGAGGGCAGCCTATGGCATCTAGAAAAAAAAAATCGGCTTGGAATCCATCTCTTGGCCGTTCAGGCAGTCAGCTTTGATTGAAAACACATCTTCAGATTCACAGAGAATACCACTGAAGAAGCCTGGGATGGCCCGGGGCAAGACAGAGCAGCTCCCTGCTGCATTCCCAAGTTCTCCTGGTAAGGACATTATTAAATTCAGCTGAAGGTCAAATAAGATCCACAAATCAAAAACAACATTAGCAAGTAAAAACAGGGCTGTGAGATTCAATCAGGACATGTTTGCCTGGGAAGAGGCATCTGCTGAGCCTCACCTGACTGAGGGGCTGCCTGTCCAGCTTACGGACTGGTAAAGGGGACATTTGCAAGCAAGAGCGATAATGGCGAGGGCCAGCTTCTAGCTCATGACTCAGGCTTCAAAGAAAATTAGCAGGCACACCACAGTGTACCAGAACCCGCCCCCCCAAGTCATGCTTTAAGACCTTTGACAGGCAAGGTGCTTTCTGCTTTTGTGACCACATGACCAAGAGGATTGCTCCTCACAGGGCCCTATTAAAAAGTTCCAACTCTGTAAGACCACATGACAGTAAGGCCAAGGAGCATCGGCGTTCCCCAGGCCTCCAGTACAGATCCCCATGGGAAATGATTTAAGGCAGATTCATACTGTCTCTTGTGTGATACCCAGTCTCTCTTGGCCTTGGTTTTATGGTCATCTTACTTCCAAGATAAATGTTCTTCTGAAGGACTTTCCCCACTTTCCAAGTGTTCCCTCAACTGTACACACACACACACACACACACACACACACACACACACACACACAAATGCATCTCAGGGCAGCATCCAGACTCAGCCACCAATCCCAGTGCCAGCTTTGCCATGCAGCTCCTCATGAAAAGCTGGTTTAGTCTGCAGGCACCACCATTATCCTCAGCAACACTGCAAGAGGAATGGATTCAAGGAGACGCTTCTCTGCCCTCCACAACTTCCAGGCTTCTTGCTGACACTGAAGGTTTGTAAAAGGTCAGCATGGCTGGGCCTTGGCCCTCAGTCCAAGGACCAGAAGCATTGGTCTGCTGGCTTCAAGGCTCTTGTTCCTACGGAAGGAACCCAGGGGAAGCATCTCAGGGAGCCGATTGCTTGGGGTGACACCCTGTGAATGAGAGGGGGAAACACAAAGGCTGGAGCAGGTGAATGCTGGATAGACTGAGCAAGTTCACAGTGGCCCTGGATCCCTCTGTGACTGAGCCACCTGCTCCTCTGACTGTGGCTGGATGGGCACAGGGGTCCTCTATCCCCTTCACAAACCATTTCGGTATAGGCGCCCCTGAGCCGCAGAGAAACAGCTGTGAGCAAAGCATTCCAAGCCACTGCCTGAGGGCAGATTTTCTTCCAGGAAGAGAGGCAGATGGCAGAGGAAGAGAATGGTAGTGTTGGATAATAAAGAGAGCTATAGAGATACTAACACAAAGAATGGAGCCTGGTGAGACTTGGTAGGAACTTAGTGTTTGACCAGCCCTCAGGGACAAGGCGTAGGCAGGTGGAAGAGTGGGATAGGGGGTCTGGAGAGGCCCAGCAATGGAGGGGGTACCGAGGCTCCTGTGAATGGCTGGCCTAGAAGTACCTAGCCTGTGTACAGCCCCACCCTGAGGGTGACACCCAGCTTGAGAGCTCTGTATTGGTAAGACAGCTCTGCCCAGAGTTCTTGGCTTGCGATGTTCATCAGTGTTTGGCTTATTTGAACTTTTTTCTGTTTGTTGTGCTGTGACATGCAGGGTTCTTCCTGTCTATGCAGCATAACACATCTATTATTTTGTAGTTCTGTCCTCAATAGTTTTGTGTTAGGCGGACCAGATAGATCAGATACTGTAGTCGCCTCTGGTTAGTCTCTGTCCCTTTGTCAAGGGACCTCTGCAGTCCCCTAGGTGGTGCCAGGGTGGGGTATGAGTGACAATTTGTAAGCTAGGTCAACTAGTTGACCAATGGCACTACCAGGATTCATTCCAACAGAAGAACCCAGCCAGAAGAACGGCAATCCCAACCCCATAGTAACTGATGGAAGAGCTTGAACGTCCCACAATAATGAGAGTTTGGTCACATGCTCTCATTAAAATTTATTTTGAGACTCAGACTATGAGGGCATGTTCATGGCATATTAGCACATAGTAACTAGCATATTTGTACAACCCCAGACATATACATACAAGTGCACATATACCCAATGTGGTCCAAATATGCAGAGGGCATCACTACTTTGCTGTACCCTGCTTTCATTTCTATTGCTGTGTAAAGTTCTCTGACTTTTTATTTTTAGGGGACAAAATGGTTTATCTGAACTCACAATTCCAGGTTATAGTCCATTATAACAGGGAAGTCAAAACTGCGGGAACATTAAACAGCTGGTCACATCACATCAATAGTTGGGAGCAGAGAGGAGTGAATACATGTTTAGTGCTCAGCTCACCTTCCCGACTCTTAGAGAATCAGGACCCAATCCTAGGGAATGGTGCCACCCACAGTGGACTTGGTGTTTCTCATATCAATTAACATAATCAAGACAACCCCCTATAGACATACTCTCAGGTCAACCTGATCTAGGCAGTCTCTCAGTGGGACTCTCTTCCCAGGTGATTTTCATGTCAATTTGACAATTAAAACTAACCATCACAGTTGCTTTTTGTTTCTTCAGAATATTTTTTTTTGACTCCTACATCCCATTCCTCTGGGCTGACAGAAATGTGAGCTTGGCCATTTAACCTTAATTATTCCTGAGTCTTGTCTCCAATAACCCTCTCACCTAGATTTCTGGTATCAAGTGTTCTGTGAGGTTTCTGTCATGTGTAACATAATTTTCCTCTGGAGGAATATTCTGGAAATCGTGACTAATTTTTTTTTTTTAAATTAAGTACAACTTCTCAAAGAGGAAAAGGTGGGAATGGATGTTCAGTAATTAGCAGAAGTTAATTAGTAGTGTATATACTGTAAGTCCAGGTATGTGAGCTTCTTAAATTTTACCACGCTGTGATTTTCTCTTTAAAACATAATGAAACTATCAACAAAGTGTGTTTTATTCCAGTCTGTGAAAATAATAAGCTGTCAACTTTTAAGAGAAAAAAAAAACACAGCAATTTGGGTCACATTTAATTTTCTTCAAAAATCGCAGCTATAACACTATTTCAAGAAGAACACAGTATGTCATGAATCCTATGGAAGTGACTAATGAGCTCCCAGAATTGATATCAGAGCAAGCCACAGAATACAAGATGATCAACACAGAAAAAAAATCAATTCTATTTCTATATGTGATCGAAGAACCAATTGAAGCCAGACATACCTCAGCATCCCTGTTTACAATATAACCCAAAGAATACACTCTTGGGACTCTATCAAAAAAGCACAAGACTTAACTTTCACTATGTACAAAACTACATCCAGAATAATACAAAACACTGCTGAAAGAAACTGAAGAGGTGTTCATGAATGGAAGGACATCCCAAGGTCATGGACCAGAAAACTTGCTGGAAGAGCAGCTGTTTGGC
This sequence comes from Rhabdomys pumilio, assembly GCA_030674055.1. Classification (NCBI taxonomy): domain Eukaryota; kingdom Metazoa; phylum Chordata; class Mammalia; order Rodentia; family Muridae; genus Rhabdomys; species Rhabdomys pumilio. The sequence continues at coordinate 11,649,793 of JANHMN010000017.1, forward strand.
TAGATTATAATCCTTGTTCTTCTATTCACTGGAGCAGATGTTTCTGGGAAAGCAGTTTGCTGCTGATGGTTACGGCTCACAGTTTGTTGACTTAGGGTAGGGAGATAGCCCCACACCATTTTGGCCAGCCTATTAGAGAGGCATGAACGCAAAGATGGAGCACCTTTAAAGGAGAGCTCTGTCTGTGGACTACAACCTCCGTGCTCCCCCACGTGCTCCCCGATGTCAACCCAATGGGTCATGTACTCCCTAGCCAGCCACAAATGGAGAGTTCAGAAGTCATCAACTGAGTCCCATTAAGGGTCCTGTGATAGCTCAATACAGAACAGGTCAGTTTTAAACAATGTATGGAGATAACTGGACAGTCACATTAGAAAGAAACTAGACCCCTGTTAAAATAAGCCAAAACTCAAAATGTAGATACTAAGACTTTCAGAAATAAAAATAAACATAAATTTACATAACTTTGAACTAGACCGTGGTTCCCTAGGGCACCAAGATCACAAATAATAAACAAAAATTGGATTTAAACTAGAAATTTTTTTGAGAAGTGATGTCAAAATGTAAGGCCCATGCAAGCTGTGGAAGTCCTGGAGCACTGAGCCACACCCCTGGCCCTCTTTTTAGTTTTTACCTTGAGACAGGATCTCATGAGAGAGCTAAGATTGGCTTTGACATCTCTTTGTAGTCTATCCTGGCCTTGAACTTGTAATTTCTCCCACCTCAACTTCCCAAGTGACTAAGAGGACACATGTGTCATCTAGTCTGGCTGGAAAATGGTTGTTGAGAAAATAAAAGGCAACTCATAAATGAGGAGAAAGGGTTTACATTTAGAATATAGAATAAGATTCACACTGCTTAGTAACAAAAAACAATAACTAGAAAGTGGGCAGGGTGCCGGGCGGTGGTGACGCATGCCTTTAATCCCAGCACTTGGGAGGCAGAGGCAGGTGGATTTCTGAGTTCGAGGCCAGCCTGGTCTACAGAGTGAGTTCCAGGACAGCCAGGGCTAAACACAGAGAAACCTTGTCTCGAAAAAACCAAAAAAAAAAAAAAAAAAGAAAAAGAAAAAAGAAAAAAAAAGAAAGAAAGAAAGAAAGAAAGAAAGAAGGAAAGAAAGAAAGAAAGGAAAGTGGGCAGGGGTAGTAGGTCTAATGTACATTTCCTCACAGAATATAGATACAAGCACCAAAATGGTGGTCAGCAAAGTGAGCCACCAGAGAAATTCAAGTCAAACCACAGCAGGGCACTATGTCTATGTGGAAGAATGGCTGTAAGGAACATGAAGGAGAAAGTATTGGCAGGGATGTTGGGATGCTGAAACCCATGCACATGACTGTTGGACCTGCAGAGTGGTGTGGGAAGCCTGGCAAGCAGCCCTGACCTTCTCAGAATGATAACCATGCAATGGATGACATGATAACTGTATTCCTAGATGCACAAAAGAGAAATGATGACATGTCCAGATGCCGAGATGGTTCAGTGGTTAGGAGCACTTGCTGCTCTTGCACAAGGCACAGGTTTGGTTCCAAATACCTGTGTGACAGCTCTAACTCCAAGTGCAGGGGACTGATGTGCTGTTCTGGCCTCTGTGGACACCAGGCATTCACACTGTGCATGTACATACCTTCAGGCACTCACACATGCACACAAAATATAAAGTAAATAAATAAATCTTTTATGAGAACATGTTGGCACACAAAGGTTCATAGCAATGTCACTGACTGCAACCAGGGTGAGAAAACCACCCAAATGCCCAATCAACTCATGCACGGTTAAAGGAAATGCAGTGTGGATAGAAAAAGAAGAGAAGGATTAGTGAGTTCTTGCATTAGTCAGCCTTCCAATGCTGTGATAAAATACTTGAGGCAACTGACTTGCAAAGAGGAAAGGTTTATTTTGGATCAAGGTTCTGAAGGTTCTGGGACTGAGGCGCTCCATTGTTTGGGCCTCTGATGATGGTGGCACAAACAGCAGGTTTCTTAAGGTTTTTATTGCTGTAAAGAGACACCATAACCACAGCACAGCAACTATTATAAAGAAAAACATTTAATAAGGGCTGGCCTAAAGTTTCAGAAGCTTAGTCCATTATCATCATGACTGGAAGCCTGGCGGAATGCAGGCAGACATGGTGCTGGTGGAGGAGCTGATAGTTCAGATTAGCAGGCAGCAGGAGGAGAACTGGCTTGAACTTCTGAGACCTCAGACCCCACCCCTAAGTGACACATTTCTTCTAACAAAGTCACTCCTACTCCAACAAGGCCACATTTCCTAATAGTGCCACTCCCTATGGACCTATGGCAGCCATTTTTATTTAAAATACCACAGAGGGGGCAGCAGTCCTTCATGTAGATCTGCTTAAAGGCCTAAGGACCTCTGCAATGTGCCCCCAAAGTTTCCACAGTACCTGTCAATATCCCAGGAAGCAAATATTCAGTGCATGGTGTTTTGTAAGTCCCTCATCCAAATCACAGGGATGCTTGTATGCTTGAACCTTGAAAACAGTATGCCACGTGGAAGGTCCAGTCACAGATGACCACACACTTTAGAGACAGCAAGTGGCTGCGGCTGCTTAAAGTGGGTCAGGGAAGTGGAGGTGAAATTGAGTCACTCACTACTCATGGACACAGAGTTTCTTTTCAGGGTTTAAAAGTGTCCTAAAATTGGTTCTGCTGAAGGTGCAGCTGAGATCCCATGCTGAGGCAGGAGGGGCAGAAGAGATAATCTAATTCCAGGAAGAGTGAGGCCAGAGACATGACTCAGCAGGTGAAGACACAGTCTGCCAAGTGTGGCAACCTGAGTCTAGTTTCTAGGGCCCACGTGGTGGAAGAAGAGAAGTGACTCTCAGAAGCTGTCCTCTGACTTCCATGTGTGCACCACGGCAAGCACTGCGATCCTCCTACTTAGTAAGTAAATCCACCAGAGCGAGGAGGGGGAACATTTTCCCCTCTATGCTGAGAGTAGAGAAAACCCAGCTGTCTCCTCCCAGGAGGGACCCCTAGGATGCCAAATCTGCATCTTTTGACCTTCCTTTTGTAGTTTGTCTGCATATTGTAAGGCTGTTACAGGCATGGTGGAGAGAAAAGAACTGGGCTCTTACCCTCCCCGGTTTGGCTAAATTGTAAATAAATCCATATTTCTTTACCCATTCCTGTTTTCTAATTTCTTTTGAAACTAAGGTAATGAGTTTCAGACCTAGTGACCTGGGAGCAGCTGACTAACTACACACACACACACAAACACACACACACACACACACACACACACACACACACACACACACACACACACACACACGAAGCAAAGCATGTACTTTAAAGGGCCGAAGTGAGTCTCAATAAATTCTCCCTCGATAGAGCAATATGGTGGAGTGGTTCTGTTAACAAGAAATACCTCTAAGGCTCCACTAGGGTCTCCAAAGAAAATATACAATGAACATGAAGAGTACGACTCTTCTCACAAAGACCTCCCTGTGAGTTCAGAGGCTGAGAGGGTGGATTGGCCATTGGCTTCCTGTCAGGGTCAAGTATGTCACAAAAGAGAGGAAAAGAGCAAGGACAGTCCCAGGAAATGGACAGGGTAGGTCGTCTACAGCAGCGGTTCTCAACCTGTGGTGGGTCGTGATTCCTTTGGGGTCAGACAGTCCTCTTACAGGGATCCTCACCCAAGACCACTGGAAAACACCGATTTTTACATTACGATTTATAATAGTAGCAAAATTACAGTCACGAAGTAGCAACGAAAAGAATCTCGCGGTTGGGTTCACCACAACACGAGGAACTGTGTTTATTAATGGGTTACAGCAGTAGGAAAGTTGAGAACCACTGATCTGTTAACAGTGTTCAGAACACCCTCTTTCTGGCCATCCCTGAACTCCCCTCTTTGGGTCCTTATCCATCCTTGAGCTTAGGTCAGGGTCAAGCCAGACAGCATAACATTCCTGAATTCCATCCTGCCTGCTTGGGACCTGCTGTGGACAGCTCTTGAAACAGATCAGAAGGTAAGATGGTGTCTGGAGGAGTGTGGGCAGCTATACCTTCTCCTCTGACCCCACAGTGCCTCTCACTTTACAGCAATATTGAATCCCTCAAGTCATCTGTGATGCCACGAGGGACGAGTCAGATAGGATGGAGATTAAACCTCTGGCTTCAGCCTCCCAGCCTCTTCCCCTGGAGTCCCCCTGGCGAGAGCATACATGAGCCCATAAATGACCCCTTGAGATTCACCTCCATAAGACATTTGAAGTTGAACCTGGTGTCTCAAAGGTGACAGACACCAGAGACAGAAGAGCTGTTGGACAGGAGATGGTCACAGGTGGGCGGGAGAGAAGACAAGCCTGTATCAGGAAGAGAGACAAAACACAGTGGGAAAGATGATCACATGACTGGCAAGCTTTGGGTGGAACCCAGGCTGGCCCAGGGGATAGTGACAGTGAACGCATGCAGGCTATGGTGGTCAGAAGGGGACCCTGAGTGAGGGGGATTGCTAGAGGGGTGCACTTGACACTGTCAGGGCCCAGGCAGGAGGGAGTGACACTGGAAAGTTCAGAGCAGTGCTAAGGTAGATGGCAATGCTAAGAGCCAGTCCCTCTGCAGTCCTCCTGTATTCTTCACAGCCACAGAATCCGTTTCCCACCCCTATGTAGTTATAATGGCCAGTGGCTTTGCCTGGGGACATATGTCCAGACAAATAAGTGAAGGTGAGGAATGAGCTTTGCAATTTGTATGAATCATGGCAGTGAGGGCTGCTTGTTCCTCGGCTGTCCTCCCTGACAGGACACATGTGAGGCTGTTAGTGGTCGCTTTCCTCACTGTTATAACAAGACACTTGACAGAAGCAACCCGGGGAAGGAGAGGGTAATTTAGGCTTACAGTCTGAGGGAAACAGTCCACCGTGGTGGGGACGGCAGGGTTAGCAGGAGTGAGGTGGCCGGTCATGTTGTGTCTGTGGTCAGGAAGGAGAGAGATGAAGGCTGGTGATTTCTCTGTCTCCTTTGCCTTGTTTTATTCAGTCCAGGACCCAGTCCACGGGATGATGCCATCCGTACTAAGTGTACTTGTCCTCATTCAGTTAAAACTGTCTGGAAAAAGCCCCACAGACATACCCAGAAGCATGTCTTCTAGGTGACTCGAAAGCAATCAAGAAGACATGACAATTAGCCTTTATCATGATCAGGCATGGCAGTCATGAGACCGGCAACATCTTTGTCTCATCGTGTCAATAGCCCTGACTGAGAAAAGCCAGCACCCTGAAGCCTGCCCTGGTCTCTGCTCAGCCTGACACAGTGTTTCCCACAGCTGACAACGGGATAAATTGGCCTAATTAACAACAGGAGAAGAGGTTTGCACATCCTCTGTGGAGTTCTGTGTGTGATGTGTTGACTGAAGTGTGTGCCCTTAGCCCAAAGTAGCATTCCTCAAGAGCGGTGGCTCTCAGCCTTTCTGATGCTGTGACGCTTGTGTTGTGGTGACCCCTAATCATACATATTATTATTTCATTGCTACTTCATAAGTGTAATTTTGCTACTGTGATGGTTTGTAATGTAAATATCTGATCTCCATCGCGGCAAAGGGTCAAGACCCACAGGTTGAGAAATGCTGCTCAAGAGCCTGGTACTTATTCTGTATTCCCTGGGGACCAGATCCTGCCCAGTGTGTCCTCACACTGGTGATGAGAAGCTGAGAAGTGGGGCTGCCTTTCTTTGCCATCACATTGCAACCCTGAGGAAGGGGCACCCTCACTCTCACAAGTTGACTGTTTGTGTCTCATAGGCTGTGTGGGCCGGTGACACTTGCCTCACAGGCAGAGTGAAGGCTTCTAGGCCACATCTTGCCTGAAACTTGAATTCTGTCCTATCAAACCTGTGGAATTGTGCTTCTCCTCACTGTGGGGAGGGGCCCAGCTCCAGGCAGAGAGAAGAGCCATCACTTGACAGCAAGAGCAAGATGAGGCAGTAGAAGCAGCTTCAAATACCCAGAAGGTAGGGAGGGCCACTTCTAAAGCACCACATGGCCCATGGGGGCCCAGCGACCTGTGTTCCAGCTGCAGTCTGATACATAACTCACACTTGAGTAACCATCAGTCCTGACCCAGCATGGTGACAATCAGCCTTCCATTAGAGTTAACTGGGGTGGTGGGGAGTCCCATATCCTATCCAGTGGCAGAGGCATCCTTCACTCATAGTATGAGGCACAAAGAAGGACAGGAGCCTGGAGGGCATCTGTGTACAGTTAGGCATTCCCAGCAGATCTGATTGCTTCCTGGCTTGCTCAGAGACTCACAGGCACGACAGTCCGCACATAGTACCTTCTGGGCTAGGGACATCACTATGGTATATGGACACTAGCTGCCTCTGGGTTCTGGTCCCCAGCAGCCATGCAGGCACTAGCCCTGGGCCTCACTGGGAAGGAAAAGTTTCTTTATTACTCTCCAACATTTAGGTTGTCTGGATCTTCCTCCCCTAGCTACTTCCTCAGCTGCTTCTAGCAAACAATCTAGTCTCCAGCTCCATCCTCTGCTTCAGGGATCCTAGACTATCTCTGGTCTCTGCCCACAGCCTAGGCTCTAAAGCTTGCACCACGAAGCACCGTGACTTCTGCAGCCTTAACTCCCAGCTACATGCCCTACTCCACCCCAAATCCTCAACCCCAGCTCCAGGCTGAACCAGGTGGCTTGAGGTGGTCAGGAATGGGTGGAGCCCTCCTGAGAGCCTCCAGCCCACAGTGGAGCAGGAACGTGAGGAAGCCTGCTGCAGGCTCAAGGTTGGCTGTAGAGGTGAATGGCTCCTCTCACAGGTATCTGCAATTGCCTTAGTGCCCCAGGAACAAGGAGGACAGAGCAAAGGGGCTTGCAACCCAGACATCCAAGGACCTGGAAAAAAAGGTAAACCTCTGAGTCTACCAGTTTCTTTGCAAGTGGAGGTAGGTTGGCCTTCAGAGTTCTGAGGCAGTGTCACCAAGAGAGTCATGTTGGAGTGCTGTAGCCCTTGGAAATGGGGAGTGGTATATGACCCCCAATATCTCAGGCTATCTTTAGAAATGGGAGCTGGAGAGCAGAAGAAGGCTACATGGGAAGTGGAGGTACCGAGCAGCCCAGGTATGGCTGGAACACACTGGCCAGGGTGAGAGTTATCTGAGCCTCCAGCTCAGTGTGCAGTGGGTACATTAGCTTCTCTGGACCAGGTCTCCAGAGGTGTGCTTCAAGGGAGGCAGAGAAATGGGAGAAACAACAATGCTCTCCCACAGCCCTCACCAAACTTGGCAGCTATATGAGCCGGTGCTGGCATGTTGGGTAGGCAGAAGGATTACAGTGGAGCTCAATTTACTGAGTGAGGTCAGCGACTCCAGCTGTCACCCCACGCCTTTGGAATCGGAGCCGCCATGAAGATGTTCTGGCAGGAAAGAGACCTATCTTGTCTCCCAACACCCAGGCTGGGCCCTCACACCGGCAGGTTGGTGACAGATTTAGCATGTGCCCTGGCACCCTCTCTCCCTCCTCTGCATTCTCTCCCCAACCTTGGTCTGCAGCCGGTACATCATGGGACCAGCCCCTTGTTCTTGCCAATTGGCTGTTGTGAATGGCAGTGACCCAGCACCAAGAAGACATTCCTGATATATTCACTATGGAGCTTTCTGGCTGGGCAGAGGTAAGAGAGATAAGAGGCTTACATTCAATGAGCTAGAGGTGGGAGATTGAAAGAGCGTTAGATAAGAAGACAGCCTCAGAAGCTTCTGTGTGGGCCATGGAGAGAGGGCAAAAGAACCAAAAGCCAAAGGCTATATTGCCCAAGAGTTGGCATCAGTGATAGGGTGGGTATCTTATGACAACACTCCAAAGGGCCAGCTGTTTCTTGCAGGAAGCGGATGGCAGCTAGGGTTCTCAGGAAAACATCTTGATGATGTCCAAAGTGTAAATGAGAGACATAATCAGACACGGGCCCAGCCACTGTGCTTGAGGGGAGGAAACCAAGTGGGGTTAGAAAAATCTGGGCTGAGGATATTGAGACAAGGGCAGGAGAGGACAGGGCCACCGTGAGGACAGGGTACACACTTGAGGGGAACACATTGCACTGAAGGAGAAAACAGTGGTGAACAGATAGTTCCACTCATGAGGAGCCCTGGTAGAGAGCAGGGTTGGACAGTGCCACCAAGGCCAAGTGTGGGTGACATCTGGGAGGCAGGGAACCTTTTCCCCAAGCCCTGGCCATTAAGCTACTTCTCCAGTGCCATTCAGCAACCATGGCTCCTGTCCCTGAGGTCAGTTCCCAAGGTGAGTTCTTTTTTATTCTGTTTAGCAAAAAAGGAGCTTGCTGGTCAACCACACTCACACTATGTCCCCGAGTGAGGGCCCTGGTCTCTGATATAAAACCCACTATGTAGCCCAGAGTAGCCCAAAGCCCCAACCCTTTGGTGAGCTTGGGACCTTCCGATTGTTTTCCTGGTCACTGTCTCTTAGTCATACAGAGGCCTTCAGTGTCTTTATTTCTAGTTTTTACCCTGCATCCAATCAGATTTTAAATTCAACCCAGACTTCAGTAAGGGCCCTCTTAGATGACAGCAGTTCCTGGCTGTATGGTGGAGTAGCTGGTTTGATGTCTTGGTGACACCTTCAGAGTGTGTCTTCTCTTGGTGCCTAGAAATATTACCACAGTGCTGGTTGATACTACATGTGTGGGGTAAGACTTGAAAGGGCCTTAGTGTGTCATCTACACCTGCCCTTCTCCATACCTGTCACCCTGAGTAGCAAACATATTTTCAGAGACCAGGAAACTCACTGCAGATTCAAGGATACAGAGACAAGGGGACATTTCTAAAGGCAAGATGGGGAGGCTCTCAGAAGTTGTTTTGAAGCAGCCATCCCTTCCCCCGAGACTCATAACAGGAGTGTTCAAGGATCAATAACAAGGTGGCACCTGTCCAAACTCGGGCAGGCCACGGCTGGGTGGACGCCCTTGCAAAAGTATTTTCTGAGTAAGGTTGCTCTGGCCTGTGCAAGGCTGCGGTCTGGCAGGGTGTTCCGAGCCATTCCTAGATCAAGCACAAACGTGAGCTCACCTCCTTTAAGCACTCTTGGCTTTGTTTACTATTTGCTTTTTGTGTGTTCTAACCTGGGTAACCCCACTGATTCTATCAGTATCTTTAATACTGCAGGTTCTGAGTGGATTTCAGCTTTGTCAACACATGGATACAGGGGGATGACAGCTGGAGGGTAAGGAGCCTTAGCCTGGCATGGTCACATCTGAGCAGGCTGTCCTTTGGGTATGTCCTTTACATGTTTGTCTGCGTTCTGCCCTGAGGGGAATGGGAGGAGGTTTTCTCTGAGATGGAGACTACAGGGCATCTCTCTGGAAGAAGAGAGAGAGAATCCTGTTGGGAGAGCAAGATGTCAAGGCACAGAACTGGAAAGAAATTGGCAGGACACTGGGCCAATGAATCATCACTTACCTGACCCATGTTCTCAGGCCTGCTCTGCAGTAATCCGCAGATGATAGCCATGGGCCCAGAGGCAACCTGAGGAGAGGAGCCTGCTTAGAGGCCTTCCCAGTCAGTAGGCTGTTCCAGCCCAGGACAAGTGAGGTCCTTGGTCTACTCCCTTTACACTCATACTCGTCTGAGCCTCTTTTCCGTCTCTCTTCTGCCCAGAGGACCTCCATAGTGGGACCCCATGTTCTGTGGCTTGTGAGGAACGGGTGCGGCAGCACAGCCAGCTAAAATGGAGCCTGAGCCAAATCTTATGAATGGCACCTGTCAAATCTTATGAATGACACTGCTTCTTGGCAGTTTGCGCGCCTTTCCCTAACTGAGCCACAACCGCAGAACTACTGCGCAGACTCGCTGCCACGAGAATCGGGCTGTTTGAGGTGCACCAATGAGGCATGCCCACGAGGCAGGTGCTGATTGGGACAGGCAGGGGTATAAAAAGACGGCCTTTAAGGAGCTGGGGAGAGAGGGCTTCCAGAGAAGAAATTGTAAAGGATCCTGAATAAACTGCGTTGAGAAGAACTCCGACTTGCTTTGTTCCTATCTGCTGGTCAGATAGAGAATTGACAGTGGCTAAACTAGCTTTTGACCTAACATTCTCTCCTTGCTAGCTCCTCAGTCTGGATCATGGCTGGCTTTTCTTTCTGACTGCCTTGGCCGTCCAGTTTATGTTTTCCTGAATGACTGCTTCCTCTCACAGCCCCCCGAGATGCCAGGTCACAGAAGCCTTAGTTCTCTTTCCCAGCAGGCCTGTTGTAAGGTGATTTCATCCTGTCTGGGATAACTGTACATACTTTCTGTCTCTCTCCATCTCCTGGGCCTTGCTACTGGTTGGTTATATGGGCCAATAGGCAATCAGACACAGATTCTAGTCCTGGATCTGTGTCTGAGACTAGGCAGTTCCTGTGATCGCCCTGACCCAACTTCCTCAAAGCCTCTTGTGTTGGCTGCTGTTGCCATGAGGGCTACATGAGTCAACCTGCATAGAGCCCGGAGCAAATACTCCGGTGCCGGTGCCCTTGCTGGAGGCCTCCATGGGGAAGTGAGCAGTAGAGACAGCCGCTCCACCGTGGAACACATAATACTCCTCTTTTAAAATTTCTAAAAGCCAATTGACTGTTTATTGCCACAAAATTAAAATGCTGAAATATAAGTAGAAATGAACACAATTATTGTGGGAATGAAAAATGTAAATGGCCTAAGCAAATAAGAGGGGAAAGCTCTCCTCGCTAAGCCTACAGGGCATGCAAAGACACAGACAGGTGAGGACACAAAGACAGACTTCATAAACTCTAATCATACGACAGCTGGAGTGGGTGTCAGAGCAGGAAGGCTTCAGGGCAGGGAGTCACCCGGAGTGCAGAGGGACACCTCACAGTGATAGAAGGGGTTAGTTCAGGAGAGCGTGCAAACAGACATACACACATGAAGGGAGACCTGGGAGACGCTGAGTGCTCTACATCTCAGGATGTAGAGGTGAGAGGATTTCTGTGAGTCTGAGGCCAGTCCATGAAACTTGTCTCAACCAACAGAACAAAACAAAACAAAACAAAACAAAACAAAACAAAACAAAACAAAACAGAACAAAATAAACAAAACCCAAGACAAAAGAGCTGAACCTTTGAACAAGCAAACGCACAAGCTCCAGGGGTGGTGGGGGAGGATTTTGTAGCAGATGGAAAGATCCAGGAGGATGCCTGAAGCCTGAGCAGTTCTGCTCAACAGCCTGACCTCAAAGTTCACCAAGCTGTACCAGAGAGCAGCAGATCCACTCACTCCAGGGAAGTGTGCTCCAAACACCTGGGAACCAGCAGGGTGTCATCTCAGGCCACAGGAAAGAACTCAGCAAATGACACTGGGAGATTCGCTACCCACCTGGGCAATTCTGTCTTTAAAAAGTAGATCTGTGCTTGATGTCGCTCAGGGAGAAACTCCACATGCATTTATATCCAGGCCAGTATGGCAGAGCAGCTGGCTATGTGCTCGAAGGCAAGCCGCTGGTTTGCCTTCTATCTGCGGAAGATCAAAGTCCAGAAAGGCAAATACGCCATCCTTCATAGCTCGTGTAATAAAGGTGTTTGCTCTTCTATATGTTAGAAAGAAAGAAAGAAAGAAAGAAAGAAAGAAAGAAAGAAAGAAAGATTTGCCAAGGCAACTTATTTATAAGAGAAAAATCTGCCCTGACATACAAACTAAAAAATACAACCCATGCCATTGAGACAAATTATAAATTATAAAACATATTCTCTCTATCCATGACAGTGACAAACATAAGTTTCATTATCTCTCTCTACACATGTGGAGATGAGCTTCACATGCTGCTGGTGGGCAGACGTCATGACCAGTTTGAATAGCAAATTGCTAACATCCAGTGAATTTGAAGCATGCACCCAGCACTATGGCAATGCATCTGAGAGAGGCTTCGAACAACATCACCTGTACCGGAGCATTTATTCCTACAACCACTACATTTTGTTTAGGGACAGATACTTGGGGTGAGAATGAGCATCAGGTTCAGATTATCAGTGTCTTAGAGGGGCAGGAGTGGGCACAAGGACACCTTTAGCCAGAGACTCAACACTGCCATACCTTAAGCTGATTGCTAGGTTCATTGGTACATATTACCAGTTTCATATTGTTATGGTTGAATCTAGAATGTTCCCCACAGGTTCATGTTTTGAAGATTTGGTCCCCAGGTAATGGCACTACTTTGAAATCTGTGGAGCCTTTAGGAGCTGGGGTCTGGCTAGCAGAGTCTAAAAGACTACAAATGCTTTTTGAAAGGTGAGACCTATGCCTGGTTCCAGACTTCCTGGTCTCCCACCATAGAAACCTCTGGTAAATGTGTAAGCCAAAATAAATTCTTTAAGTTGACTTTGCTAACGGTTTTTTCCATAGCAGCGAGCAATACGCATTCATCTACAACAAATTTGATTCCAGTTTCCAGTTCAGTTTGTGATGTAACCAGTCCCTCTGTCATGGGTTCATAGCAGCTTTGTCGAAGACTCACTTATCCTTAATTTGTAGATTTATTTAATGCCAGACTTTTTTGTTTGTGGTTTCTTTTTTTTTAATTTCTTTTTTTTTTTATTTATTTACATTTCGGATGACATCACCTTTCCCCATCTCCCCTGTCAGACTATTAAACGTGAGTTCAGAAACTACAAAGGCCCAAGAGGCAATGATCTTGAAAATGGACTCAGGGACATCACGCCAAACATACTAGAGAGCCTACATAAAGGTAGGGTGTTTAGCACAGCAGCCAGCCAGAAGGAGGGGAGAGCTACAGCGTGGGAGAGAGGATCTGGAACCTAATTAGAGGGTAAAAGAGATAGGAACTCTGCGATTTATCTCCAACAGAACCCTAACACTCCAACTAAATAGTGGACAAAGGAACTAAATAGAGCTTTCTTCAAAGAAGACTCCAGAATGAAGGACAGGTAAAATTAAAAAATGCTCCAAGTCCTGACGGAGGAAATAAGCACACATCAAACTCACAATGTGATGTCACTTCCTGCCTGCCAAGACGGCCGTTATTAGTTTTAAAAGACAAACGTTGAGACTGTGAAGCCTAACCCTGTTGACCCAGATGTCAATCGCGCAGCTTTGGAAGGTGACACAGAGAACCTTTAAGCACAGAGAATAAAGAGATTGTGTGAGCCAGACATTTTGCTTCAAGGTATGAGTCCAAAAGACTTTAGACATGCTTTCCAAGAGGCACAAGCCCTCCATGTTCACCAAAGCAAGAGTCACAATAATCAAGGGGTGGGGATAACTTTATTGTTCAGCAAGAGACCAAGGGACAATCGGATAAAGGAAGTGTACTTACCTTCAGCAAAGAAACAGTTACAGGGAGAGGGCAAAGGGACACGGGACACTCTTGCTGGGTCAGTGTAGGTAAGTTCCAGAGGGGGTCAGACTCTGGAAGGTCACACCTACAGTCAGCATGTGGATTGTGTGTGTAAGACTCTGCTAAGAACGAGATGGCTCAGCAGGTAAGAGTGCTTGCTGTATGGGTAGAGTATCTCAAGTCCTCAGCAGCCATGTGAAAAGCTGGGGACATGGCCACATGTGCCTGGAGCATAGGGCTTGCTGCTGCCAACCTAGCTGAAAAAATGTGACATCCAGATTTAGTTACAGACCCTAAAATCTATAAAGAATAGATTTTATAAAATCTTTATAAATACCTTTATAAAGGATAAAGCAGGAACCCCACAAATACACATATGTATACATCACACACACACACACACTCACACACACACACACACATTCACAGACACACACACCATACACACACCACACACAGACATGCTCACAGTCTGCTGAAGAATTGGTCTCATATTTGTTTTTAACCACAAGAAAAACAAAAAGGAAAGAAGAAGAGAAGAAAACGCAAAATTTGCTGGGTTGTCAAGGAATAATACCCACCATTTTACAGGGAAAATTACTAAAAAATTTTCCCCTAACAGATCTGTCTTGTTTTCTTCATATCTCAGCCAAAACAACATATTCAACCGGTGGCTGTAGAAATGACAGAGAAGCCTGCTGCCGTCCATGCAGTCAGCGGAGGAAGCCTGCAAACCACTGCCACGCTACCATTTTTACTGCATTCTTAAGTGGAAAGCAGAGCTGCTTCCCATCAGTGTGACTCGTGTAAACGCACGACAGGTTTATTCTTGTTATTTTAGTGAGTGGATATTTCAGATGCTCAATCGTAGTTTCTGGCATGATAAATGCTGATGGCTAGAACCACTTGAAAGAGAAGGCTTTGTGGTACTCAATCATTTTAAGAGCAGGCTGGAGCCTGAGAGCAGAGAAACTGCGCAATCTTTGGGGATGAAGGCCCCTCCCCCACCACGTGGCTTACAATCACCGTGGACAATTCCCATGCAAGGGCCCCAAGATCAGCGAGAGGACATACCTACTGCATCACAGGCTCCTGAGTTGTAGTGCATACTCTCTAATGATGTAGAATGACATAGTTTGTATGGAAAAATACAGGTGTATTAAATAACCACGGTTTTATTTCTGGTTGAAAAAAAATAGCAACTTCTGATTCCCTGGCGCTAGAGTTAGAGGCAGTTGGGAACCACCTGATGTGGGTGCCGGGAATCAAACTCTAGTCCTCTGGAAGAGTGGGACACACTGTTAACTGTAAAGTGATCTCTCCAACTCCTAAAACAAATTATAACAAAATACATAGGTGAGAAATTCCAGACATGTATAAAATACCTTGCTGAATACCGGGTGGAATAAAAGGGTGTTCAGTACTTGCCTTAGTCCATGCCACAGAGAGGAGTGGAGGGAGTCAGGACCTCAAGACTTCTAGATGCTTGGGAACACACAGGTCTGGGACCCTGGTGACTGTCCCCCACTAGTCATCTCCTACACAGAAGCCTTATGTGGTGAACTCCCTGAGACCAGTATCACTAGGCTGTGGCCTTGAACCTTAGTCCATAGGGCTGCTCCCAGGGACCCATGGGTTACTTTTACCTCAGCTAGTGTTGATGGGCTCTTTCTTTATTCTGCTGCCTTGTGCTCTAACTGGAGAGGGTTAAATGTCTTCAAAGTCACCCCCGTCATCAATTCGGGTACTTTTGGACACTCATTGTCCTACACCACTACCTCATATGACATGAATCAAGACTCAGAAATTCAACTGCTGGAAAAATCCAAACACCTGACATGAACAAGAAAGCTTTGATGATATGCACCAGGAAGGAAGTAACAAGTGGCCCCCAGTGAATGAGAAGGGAGGTCCCTATGGGGGTGAACAGACCAGCCTGCAGATGATGAGGCCTGCAGTCAGGTGACCAGAGGCTTCTGAGGTAAAGAGACATTCCTCACACTCCTGCAAATCCAGGACAGTGATCTGAGAACAGAAGCCATTCTGCTCACTCCCAATGGCTTACAAGCAGCTGCCTTGAGGAAGCTCCTCAGGCCTACCTGAGTTCTCTTCAGGGATGACATTCCCCCAGGTCTAGAAGACAGATGACTACACACTTGTCAGGTGGACAGATTTCAAATGTCCTTGGCACCAGACATGGTAGGAACTGAGCACTCTTGGGGGGCAACCACATATCTATGTGGACAGGGATGGCCCAGGTGTTACCACACTTGGCCTGCCCTCACCTGATGACCCTGTACTGGGTCTCTGAGCACTTAGCCACATACGTAGATGCCTGTCAATCCGCCCTCAAACAGGGTGACAGTGCTAAAAAGCCTCACGTAACGGCAAGAGGGAAAGATGTTAGAATTTTGTGCCTGATGCCCATACTTTCCTTGCCCACAGTGCCACCAGCTAGGACTCAGCCAGTTGTCATCCAGCAGATGAGGCACTGAGCTGTGGTCTGTACACACCGTGGAGAGTACTCAGTGACGGAGAAGGAACCAACTGTTGATACAAAACTTGGATGGTCTCAAAGGAGTTCTGATGGCTAAACAAAGCCCATCCGAAAGGTCAATGAGTGTTTATAATTCTTGAGCCAAATAGCAATAGACACGAAACAGATCAGGATGCCAAAAGGAGAAAGGGGGTGTGTACTCCAGCCACAAAGGTAGCAGAAGGGGCCCACAGATGAGCTGTCCCGTCATTTCTGTTATGGATCCTGCATGGTAAAGCTGTAGAACCCATATCGTGGGGTGTGATATGGAGCACGGCGGTGAGGTATGGAGATGAGTGTGTTGGCTCTCACATTACACAACATGCCCGTGCAATGAAGTCCACCCAGATTCCAAGGTCACAGCTCCTCCTAGCATCAAGATCCAGGTCTACAGCTGCCAGGCTGCAGGGGAGGGTCTGTGTTACATAAATAATACTGAGGAGAGCAGGACACAGCCTCCAGCCCACCAGAGGAGATGATGTTCTACCAAGTGGACACTTGATATCTCAGTGCCCGGGGAGTGGGCCAGAAACCCCTCCACAAGCTGTGTTATTTTATATGATGTCAGTAAGAATCAAAACAGCTCATGGGTGAAAGCTTGGCACAGGTCTGGAGCTGGGCTTTTTGTTTGCTGCTTGACAAACCCATAATGCACTTCAGGAAGTTTCCTTAACTTCCATGCCCATGACACAGTAGGCTCAGGAGGAGGCTGAGGGAGATATGACTGGTGGATTTTCACTGGGCTGATGAACTTCCATCTTTGCAAGCTTAGGGAGCGATGGGCTTAGCCCTCCCATTCAGTACCAAAACTGAACTTGATGTTGAGGTGATTCTGGTTGTTTTGGGTCAAGGCTAAGTTGTATGGATAACTACGGTGGTGGTGGTGATGGTGGTGGTGGTGGTGATGGTGGTGGTGGTGGTGATGGTGGTGGTGGTGGTGGTGGTGGTGGTGGTGATGGTGGTGGTGGTGGTGGTGGTTATGGTGATGGTGGTGGTGGTGGTGGTGATGGTGGTGGTGGTGGTGATGGTGGTGGTGGTGGTGGTGGTTATGGTGATGGTGGTGGTGGTGGTGGTGGTGGTGGTGATGGTGGTGGTGGTGGTGGTGGTGGTGATGGTGGTGGTGGTGGTGGTGGTGGTGGTGGTGGTGGTGGTGGTGGTGATGGTGGTGGTTGAGGACCTCCAAACAACTGTTCATGGAAAGCAGTGACCACTCAAGCTACGGGAACACATATTGAGCCTATCCTCATTCCCCCTGGACCCTTCTCCCTCAGCTCACATGTTTGATTTGAAATAAAGTCTCACTATGTAACCTAGGCTTGTCTCGAACTCATTGTCCTCCTGCTGTAGCCTCCTGAGTCCTGGGATACAGGCATGCCCTACTTTGCTGGGATTTCTCACATGGTCTTGACCAGAGCTGAGCTTTAAGTCTCTAAGTTGTCTTCGTTACTGTTCTATTGCTATGTGGAGAAATCATGACCAAGGCAACTTAGAAGAAGTCTTTAACTGGGGGCTTGCTTGTGGTTTCAGAGGGTTTGTCCATGATCATTGTGGCCAGGAGTGTGATGGTATTCAGGCAGCCATGGAGTTGTAGTACTGATGGAGAGCTCACATCTGACTCACAAGTTTCAGTCATAGATAGATGGATAGATAGATAGATAGATAGATAGATAGATAGATAGATAGATAGATAGATAAACAGGCAGACAAACTAAGCAGGCAACCCTGCCATGGGTTTTTTTTTTTTTCAAATCTCAAATCCATGACGTATCTCCAACAAGACCACACCTACTACAATGAAGCCACCTCCCCCAATCCTTCCCAAAGAGTTCCACTAACTGGAATAAGCCATTCAACTATATGAAGGCCATTCTCATTCAAACCTCTGCATAAGTGAAGCTCTGAGTCCTAGTCCCAGAGTCTAGGAGATGGTCCAACAAAGCAAAGAGAACAAGAGCTCTCTGGGCCCGCACAAGGCAACTTAGAAAAGGAAGCCTTTAATTGGGGGCTTGCTTGCAGTTTCAGAGGATTAGTTCATGATCATCTTAGCTGCGTGCATGGTCATGCTTAGGTGCGATGGTCGGCAGGCAGCCATGGTGCTGTAGTGGTAGTGGTAAACTCCACTGGTTCCAGTGACT
This sequence comes from Rhabdomys pumilio, assembly GCA_030674055.1. Classification (NCBI taxonomy): domain Eukaryota; kingdom Metazoa; phylum Chordata; class Mammalia; order Rodentia; family Muridae; genus Rhabdomys; species Rhabdomys pumilio. The sequence continues at coordinate 11,667,793 of JANHMN010000017.1, forward strand.
CGTTAGTAGGAAAAGGTTCATTGGCCCCTGTGAACACCATTTGTAGACTGACACTGGCCTCTTCCCTGTGATAGATAACTTCTTTGCTGCCCGTGTCCTCGACAGAAATTGCTATATGGGAGCCTGGTCATGGGAGCAGGTACTGTATTTCCATTTGAACCTTGCTCTAAAGACTGAGAATTGAGACTTCTGGATGACCCTGCCAGTGTGGAGGCAGCTACCATGCAGGCATCTATGAGAAGATGCCCCTGGATCACAGACCTGTTCACTGAGTAACCCTCACTATCCAGCCTTCCCATAATGCTCAGGATATCTCTCTTAGCCCGGACTTCATTTGGCCTATACTGTCCTGGCCATGTTCCAGGAGGACATCCCTTGTCCCAGATGGACATTCAGCCAGGGCTTCCTAGGCACTGAGAATGCATGGAGGTTGGGAGTGACACAGAAAGAAGCCACATTGGAAAGGTAGCATGATGTAGCCAGGTTGTTATTGACATGCTTTGGAGATGTATATATATCACTATGGTCGGTTTCCTCCTTGTGACAATCTCCTCTCAGTGAGGGTGGGACAGAGTGGTGTCCCTCTCTCTTCTTCCCCTTAAGGTTTGTCCCTTGCTTATTTAGGGGGCTTTGGCAATTCTGATCTGAACTAAGGGGTGAAATATTTGGGGGAATGGCAGAACTGGGTTTCTCTCTATGCAGAATATCATCTTCTCCATATTTCCTTCCTAGAGACATAGTGGACACTGGGGCTGTGCTGACCATCAGTGGCTAGGATTAGGGGGAGCCAGTATTACCAGAAACAGGCCTGTGCTGAGAGATTGCAGAGGTATCCTGCAGGAGGGTTGGTGGGCCAGGGACCTTGACTGCCCTCCCACAGTTGCCCAGCCTGTCCTGAGCTGCTGCCAGGACACACTGCAAGGCACATGGGGACAGCTCTCGACCTAGCATGCTGCAGCACGGTTTGGATGGTCCCTGAGCTGCAGTGGGAAGCCTATGCTAAATGCTCAGTGCGATTTGATGGCCACAGGGCCCCCATGATCCTCCTGGCAGCCACTCTTGAGCCTAGTCCTCTCAACAAATGAGATGTGCTCAGCCAGAGGAAGCCAGGTCATCCTTTCCTACCGAGTTCTTCACATCCCAAGGCAACCTTCTGTGTGGTTCTACCTCCCCATCATCTGCCAAGCACTTGCCAGCCCAGGCAGTGTGTCCTGGAAAGCCCTGGATGTTCCATCTGTGGCAGGAGCATGCCCGTTACTCAAGTGGCTCTGGCAGTACTCTTTCGTGGGGCCCCTCACACCACACTTCCCTGCCTTGAAGCTGCTGCCCAGCCAGCCCTGGACAAGTCATTTCAGGTCACCACTCTGGGGGAGCGGAGGAGTATTCATGCCCTGCTGACCTGTTATCTGTCACTCAGATCTCATCCGTGGGCCTCTAGGAGCTCCATGGAGACTCCCCACCCCGCCCCTAGCCCTTAACTGCCAGCAGACGCCAGGCCCATGATCTGGTTCAGATCCCAAGTCATGCATCCCCTGTGAGCAAAGAGAATCAGCACACACCCCTGAGGGCTCCACTGGCTGGCAATCGCTCCAGCAGTACTGATCACATTAAATGCCTGAGAACATCAGATCTAGACTTTATGACTGGGGAGACAGAGGACAAGCTGCAGCCAGCTAATATCAACAAAGGACAGCAGACCTCCATGGGGCCCTTACCGCCTCAACTGGTTCCCATCTCCCAGGAGGAAAAGCTATGGGTAGAGAGTTCCAGCCACTCACTTTGTAGTACTAATTGGCCAGTGGCAGAGCTCAGGGACTCCACCCCTCCCCCAGCCCACCCTTCTTCCTTCTCATCCACCCTCCTTTTTCCAAACATTATCCTTAAAGCAATATTGATTTTTTTTTTTTTTTTTTTTTTGCTATAGGAAAAGAAAAAGCCCTACTTATAAAACATGATTGCTGACACTAGAATTCCTCCTGGGAAAACACCAGGCTGTCAGTATTTTTCACTATTTCACACATGCACTTATGTGTATATGAAGGTACCTGTCCTGTGGAGGTCCGAGGACAGTCTCAGGTGTTGGTCCTGGTCTTCCACTTTGACACAGGAACTCTTATACACCACTGAGTACTCCAGGCTTGCTAGCCCAAGACCTCCTGCTGATCTTTCTGTCTCTTCCCCCTCCCCATTGTCACAGGAGCACTGGAATGGCGGGCACATGCTACTGAATCCTGTGACACAGGTTCCAGACAGCTGTACACAGGTCCTTAAACTCATGCTGTGAGCGATTTTCCACTGAGCCACCTCCCTGCCTTGTGCTGTCATCTTTATCAACTGAAAAGGACATAGTGAGACTTCTGCATTTCCATGCACAGACACCCCAGAAGGTAGCCTGTGGCTATAATGCTTCTTCCTAATCATCTTTTGCCTTCTTCAGCCCCACAGAGTCTTTCCAAACTGAACTCACAGTGACCCTTCATGGACTTTCTTCCCTCAGAGGCTATCTCATGACCCCTGGGGTAGTGACATCATTATAAAGCAACCCGGGTTTGCCTCTGTCGGAAACCCCAAGTGACTGGGCTAGGCCAGCTTAGAGGTCAGTTTGGTTGCTTGACACTGCTGAACGCACAGGCTCAGTTCAGCTACTCAGAAGGGTTGGACACTTCAAAATCTGCCTTGGAGAAGGGATGGGAGTCTTAGGCTTCTTATCCTACCTTCTTGTCCTCTGCCTCTGGCCTGGACCCAGTCACATGCTCAGGACACCCTTCTGACCTTCACATGTGTCTTGTGGGGTCACATGGGCCCCTCAGATAATTTTCTTCATTTGAATTAAGTTTCTCTCTTTCACTCTGTCTCTATCTCTCTTTGTATTCATCTCTCTATCTCTGTCTTTCTCTGTATTCGCCTCTCTATCTCTCTTTCTTTGTCTCTATATCTCTTTCTGCATCTCTATCTCTTTCTTCCTCTCTCTCCCTCCCTTCCTCTCCCTACTCTCTGTTCCTGTCTCTGTCTCCGTCTTTCTCTCTCTTTCATTCCAGCTAGGATGCATCCGTAGGAAACCTGTGTTCTGTCTGTAGTTAGGAAAACATGCTACCCTTTACCCTTTAAAGGTCACTGTCTTTCTATCACCAGTGCTCCTAGATGCTGGTAACATGAGGCCTGAGGACAGCGTCAGTATGCATCCAGCCAGGGGGTGAGAAGAGCTGAGAATGAAGACTCACGAGCAGACACAGCCTTGGCACACTTAGCGGAAGCACCGTGCTTATGCTGTATTTCTGGGCTATTTGATGCCCTTAGGAACACTGTATAGGGAAGATGTATATGACCATCTACCTCTACCATGTGATGCTGTGATGAGGGCTGACAAGAGAGAACTCTGTTCCCTTGACTGGTCCAGGCTGCTTACCCCCGTCTCGTACCACTGTTCACCGATTGAGGTCAGGGGTGCTGGCCCTCTGAGAAACAGCTCTCCCCAGCCTGACACTCTGTGATTTTACCTCTACAACAGTTAGGGCTATGTTAGGAGAGGGACCCACGTCAGAACCTCTGCCTCCTCAGACAAAGAACCCCTCAGCCACCTTCCTCCCAGTGGAATGCCAACTTCAGCCACTCAAGAAAGCAGACCGGGCTCCATTTCCCATAATTCCATTCAAGCTGTGCGCAAGCTCCGAGTGCTCATTTTCCTGCCTGATAACACGTGACAAATGCTCTTCTCTTAGCTTTATAATCTCAGGGGTTATCTGGGAGGCGGCGCAGGACTCCTTGCTCTGGGTGTGGTGTGCCCGAACAGCTCGGCATTCCCCTGCTGGCCGGCGTCGTCCAGTTTACTTTATGAGTTGCATAATTCTGCAGTAAACCTCCTCGTGCATAGGCCTTTGTTCATTTTGGGAATTTTCTTTTAAAGTGATTTCCCAGAAATATCACCACAAGGTCAAACGGAACAAACAATTTCATGATTCCTATTATGTTCTGCCAAACATCTTTCCAGATAGCTGGGCTCATTTTGTGGTGTCTGGGTGTGTGGTGAGGGCAGGTAGGAGGTTGGCTCCCTCCTTCATGCAGAACTGGATAGGAGGGTGGTCCCTGACTGAGGTGTCTGGTTCTCTCCTGGGATGAGGATGAAGGGCTGTTGAGCACCCTGGAGGTGGTGCTGACTCAAGATGCAGGAGCCAAGGGAGAACTTAACACTTAGTCAAACCTACTCAGCCTCTGGCAGAGATACATGCGGGAGATGCGGGCGGAGCTTGAGTCCTGAGGGACCCAGCTTTTATCAAAACACCCTACAGTGAACCACTGGTTAGCTCTGCAGTCTCACCTGTAGTTTCTAAGGTCAGCGTGGCGCTGTATGGATGTCATCAAAGTGTCTCTTCAGCCTGAGCATCTATGCAACAAAAGAAAGCAATGTTCATAATTCTCAGGCTAGCTCAGATATCTAAACTCACAGTGACGCTCAAATGGGGAAATAAGTTTTGGGGAAGGCAATGCTCTGACTCACAACAGAGATAGGGCTGATAATTGAGAAGACACAGCTGAGCGGTGGTGGCTTTTAATCCAGCACTCGAGAGGCAGGAGGTTCTCTGAGTTTGAGGCCAACCTGGTCTACAGAGTGAATTCTGGAACAGCCAGAGCTGCATAGAGAAACCCTGTCTGATGATGATGATGATGATGATGATGATGATGATGATGATGATGATGATGAAAACGACGACGACGACGACGACGATGATATGAGAAGACTCAAGCTTGGAATCACCACAGTACGGCTGTTGAGGTGATCATCAGGGGGCCTTGAGATGACAGCTGAGTATTGAAGGAGCTTCTCATTCTGACTACACAGGTGCATATTGGGAACAGGGTTTGACCGGGTGGGAATAGTAAATGAGCCACTAACAACCAGATGGGGGATTCTTACAACGGAGTATATGCAATAGCTGCCCCGTGGATGTCAGAGTTGTCCTGCTCCATCTGTCCTGTGGAGTAGATCCACATCCATTGTGGATGCAGCCCTGCAAATAACCACTGGTGTTATGCACATAACCCGGAGCACCGTGCAAAAGCCTCTGTCACTGGACCCAGCCCTTTACTTCTTGCAGATGGGCCCTGTAGCCTTCTCTGTAGCCACATTCAGGGCTGACAAAGCTGTGGCCTACAACAGAGCAGTAACATAACAATGCAGAGGCCATCCTGGCCCAGTGTGGGCTGTGCCGTGAAAGAAAATACTGAGACACCTAGGAAATGTGAGTGTCACCTGTGAGTGCAATGTTGCAAAGTTCACACAGATGTTCGAACGAAAGGCAGGGCATCTGGAATTTACTCCCAAACAGCTTAGATATGTAAGGTACATGTTATATACATTTATTGACTATAATTTTTATCACTATCATCTACCTGTTTCTTATCTATCAATATTATCTATAATCCATAACACCTCTGCCTATCACCTATTATCTATCATTTATTTATCATCATCCATCTACCTATCATCCATCTATCTATCATCTATCTATTTATCATCTATTATCAATCTACTTGTCATCTACCATCTATCTACCTATCATCCATCTATTTATCATCTATCTGCCCACCTATTTATCTACCATCTATTATCAATCTATCATCTAGCTATCTAGCAAGATATCATTTATCAATTTTTCTATCTATAATCTATCTACCTATATATTTATCATCAATCTATCTACTATCTATCTATCTGTCTGTCTGTCTGTCTGTCTGATCATCCTCCTGTCATTTATCATGACAAATCCAATAAGAGAAGATATCTACCAGTATTTGGTAGTAGTCTTGCAGAGGAAACAGATCCTTTGAGAGGTAGAGTTTAAGAGGAGGCCACTGTGGCAGTGTCCTGGGGAAGGCCTAGGAACCCCGGTCAGTTTCTACAAGAGAAGGCTGTTAGAAAATAACAAGATGGCTCCCCTCCACTCTCTGGCTCCCTGTCTGGCCATACGACCTCTCTCACAGATTCCCACTTGTGATGATGTCTAACATGTTTTGACCCAGACAAGGGGCCTCATCAGTGGCCAATAAAAAATAAAAATAAAACGATGAAGTCCCAGGCTCAGATTTTCAACTTTCAAAACTGTTAGCTAGTTGAACCTCTCTTCTTTATAAGTAACTGGCCCCAAGTATTTTGTTATAGCTATGGAGCATTGACTTTTATAAGCTGGAGAGTAGCATTCTGCTTGTCAGTGATAGTGCTTTCAGAAAGTTAGTCCTATGACAATTCCACATTGAGGACAGACTTTAAACTCAGAACTTTATATCCAGCTAAGCTAACATTTACAGGCAAGGGAGAAGGGAAGCCATGTTCAGATGTTTAGCCTCAGAAACTTGGTCACCCAAAATATTCTTTCATAGAAAAAAATCATTGCTTAAATAATTCATTAAAGTAAAGATTAAAACAAAACTGTGTACAATAATTTTGGGTCTAATTCTGAGTGATTTCTACATGCTGTGAGAAAGAGATTTGGATTGGAAAGAGAGGACCAGGAGACTTGTGGGAGATGAGGCAAGTAAGTCCACTTGAGCAGCAGAGCAGTGGGGATGAAGCTCTGTGGCCACTCAGGGCAGGAGAGTTCACGCATGCCTGGAGGAGGACTGAGGTGAGTGCAGCAGAGACAGATGAGGCCCAGCATCTTAGTAGATCCCAGTGGCATAGTTGGGAAATACTAGAAGCTAAAACGTGGGCAAGAAAAAATGGTACTACCGCCCTGGGAGAAGATGTGTGTGAAGACAAGGACTCAGGGTGAATCACCTTAGAGGGATGGGAGAGAGAAGAAACAGGCCCTGCATCCAAAGAGAACCAGCCCCATTGTCTCCTCAGAAGCCTTGATCTGAAAAGTGACAGCTGTCGTGCAAATACCGGGATACTGAATATATCCTTAAGTGTGCTCGGAGCTGTTTGTCCAGGTCTGGCTTTCCACTAACCCGCAAAGTCTGCAGTAAGTTTATTTTTCACCAGCATGAGAATCCTTGTGTAAACTATCAGCTCTGCTGTGCCTGAAGTAGTTGCTGTATGTATTATGTGCATTTTTAAAGTTGGTTCTGCTTTGACTGGTGTACATTCGATAAATAAAACTAATCCCATTCTTTGTGACAAACTGAGTTAATTTGTTACGTAAATAATTGAATAAGTATTTCATGTGAAATTACCCACTGCTCCCATTCTGTGGCAGCCTCATCCTGTCTGGGGGGCCCCAGAAAAGGAGCAAAATCTAAGCTGCACGGTTATTAGGTGTTCATCTAGGGTCTCCAGAAGGAGTCAGGCCAGAGGGAAGAAAAGGGACCCTCATCAGAAGGACACTAAGGGAGTGTGCAGTCAGTACAAAGTCAGGGAGCAGCCTCTGGAGTGTCTCCCACAGGACCAGTAAGAATCGCTCATTCTTTAGACCAGAAGTTCCCACCTGAGGAGCCAATGTGTCTCCACAGCAACAGGAGCTTGCAACAAGCTGGGTATGGAACACAGACTTCATCAGGCCTGGTGGAAGGGAAGATTCTCGCCTGTGGGAGCACAGAGCCTGGGACACTCAGATCTCAAGGTCTCTGTCTACTCACAGCTTGGAGGGCCAAGCAGCTGAGAACTAGAAAGATGGGGACCTAACTTCTGATGGCCAAGGCCATGGAAGAGCAGAAGAGAGTAACCATGGGAAAGCCAAGGGCAGAGAGGTAGCAGGCATCCTGGAGATTCTTCTTCGTGATAGGAAAAGGCTCTTACAGGGCCCCAGGGCAGCCTGTGTCAAGTGGTCCCTTCCTATAAGGATGGAGGCCTTGACCAGCCTCTTCTCTCAGCTGCCTTTATGTTCTGCTTTGGGTAAGAAGGGCAGAATGCCCTTGATAATAAACTAGGACTTCCTGCCCCAAAGCACCAAGCAGAATCCTGCTCGAGGCTTCCCTTCCTGTTGTTGCCAATACATAGGAAGTGCTACTCTGCCCTGAGTTCACTCCTCAGCACCTTGCTGGCTTGTAAAGGAAAAGTGAAAGTTGGATCCTTCTACCTCTGGCTACTCTATGTCCCCCTAGATATGGGGTCTGTCCAGCCTAGGTGCAGGTGGGATTCATTGGAAAGGATTGTCGGGGACAAAGCAGCCTGGGGCAGAGATCCTTATAGGCTACCACCAATGTGAGTAATACACGTTCTCCCATGAGTTTCTGGGAACTGGCTCTGGAGTGCAGGTAAGGGCCACAGGTTAAAGATGCTATTTGCAAGCTGGAGCATTGTTGTTCTGTGTCCCTAGGGCTCTATGGGTCTCTTTATCTACAAGAATGATACTGGTTACTTTTCATGCCATCTGACATTTATGACCTGGTTTAACCCACAGGCCAGTGAAGATCTGAGGCATCCTCAGCCATGAGCATGGTCTCTTCCCTGAGCAAAGGCCAAGGTCCCTACAAAGAACCTTTGACTTGGCAAGACAGAAACCTAGGGCCGTACAGGCGGCAGTGGGAAGCTCTACTCTGCCTGCTGTGGGAGGCTTCAGCAAAACATGAAGGCCTTCCTGGGCTTCTTGATATGCACAATGGTACTAGTATGTGGACATTGGTATACATGTGCTCGTCACATGTACATACTGAGGGTGTGGGAGCACACATGCCTATAGAACATGTGTGCATCTCTGGGTGTGCCTGTCCACATGGGTGGAGGGGGGAGGAGAGTTGTGTTCACGTGAGTGTGCCACATGCTTATATGAGTCTAGAGAGTCTAGCTGAGGGTTGGAAGACATTGTCCCATCTTGCCTTCACCCATAGGCAGTGAGGAAATCCCCTAAGTTCATGGCCTAACGTACCCCATCTGCCCTCTAGCAGGTACCGCAGGCAGGGTGTGTTAGGAAACTTGTGGCTCTCATTCCCTAGGGCGTGTCTACCTTGGGTGGGTTGACTAGAGAGCAATTTAACCTGACTGTACACCTGAGTGCTATAAAACGCCCAGGCATTTGAAGCCCTCAAGCACTATGCTCACTGCGCTCACTGCGGCTCAGAGCCGTGGATGACAGAGGCCATGCAAGGAGCAGCCAAGGAGTTGATACAGCCAATCAGGTTGGCTGCCATTGGTGCCCGTGAGTTCTTCCTACTCGCTGGGGACCTGCCACCCACAGAGGCTTCCTGTGTTCATGACAGTCAGGGAGAAAGGAGAGAGGCTGTGGGGAGGGAAGATCATGGTTGACCCTAGAAGCGCTCTCATCTGCCACTTGGGAAAACCTTTCTCCAAAGTACATGAAAGACAGACACTGGAGGTCTGGAGGAACCAAGGAAGTAAGCCACTGTCTACATGTAGGGTCAGCAGTGACCCTAGTATTGGGGTGAGCTAGGAGGAAAGTCTTTGGTTCTTAACAACCTTGGACCAAGAAATTCTGTTTATTTGTTTGCTTTTCTATAGAACAAAAGGCCTTGAGCAGATACCCAGGGTGCCATTTTAGAAATGTACAACTATTTTTACTATACCCAAATGGAAATAGAAAATCTCTTTTGAACAGTTAGTGCTCCTTTTTCAGGTACCTTTTGACGATGGAGACATGTCCATGGAGGAGGAGGAATAGGAAGGACCGCCATGGTAGGGGGTGTTGGGCTGTTGGGCTAACAATCGGAGGGCTGAGTTGACCTTTCCGCTGCATCTCTATAGCAACACAGTAGAAGACATTGACATTGACCTGCTGAGACCAGAGCTGGCTTGTGGTCTTGAGCACCAAGAGTGGAGCAAGTGTCTGCTTGTCTGACAATAGATGATAGAGACCCTTGCAAAAACCAGAGTGGATATATTTCCAAAAGTTAGCAAATGAGAAGCTCTCGACATCCAGGCCGCCAACATCCAGGCTGCCTTCCACCCCCCAGGTTTCCTTCAGATCTTTCTTTGGCTCCTGCTATAGCTCATCTGAGTGAAATGGTGAAAGCCAGCAGCCAGCCAGCGTGGGAACCAAAGATAGGCACCCTCCACCGCTTTCATGTTGGGGTCACGTACTGGAAAAACAATCTTTTCAGGAGGTGGAAGAGAAGTTGGCTAGCTGGGGGCCTGGAGCAAAGTATGTCATTTAGACACACATTCCAAGGAGCCCTCCTGGCCTCCTTCACAACGCCTGCAGGGGGATGGTGGCAAAGGTGGGTCAGCTCTTGGTGGGGCCCTTGCCCTCTCAGCAGGGAAGTATGCAGTGGAGTTACAGGAAGCCCCACTTTTGGGGTGCAGACTGGAAGGACTGAATGTGTGGGAGCAGGAGAGGCTCACCCTGGGAAAAAGATTGCTTCACCCACCCAGATCCCCTCATTAGACACGTCTGAGCAGAGGCTGCTGAGCGGCAGATGAAGCTGTGATATGGTTGTCGACTGACGAGCTGCCAGGAGCTGGGGCCAAGATGGAGCAGCACTGCTGACTGGGGAAAGCTTTGTTGGAGAGCAGTTCGCTGGCCTCCCTTTAAGGAAGGACATTTTCCCCCCAAAGTGAGTCCAAGAGAGGAGATGTCAGAAGGTGGGGGAGGGGGAAGAGACAACAACTGGGGGAGAAGTTTCTGGTAACTGTATCAAGTGGGAATGGGCTTCAGGATGTGCTTCCTGCCTCTGGAGTCAAGCCTGCTTAGCAAGGCCAGCCTGTCTTGTTCTCACTTGGAAATGGTCCTTGTAACTCACCTTGTAGCTTACCTAGAAACTCCTTTGGTGAGCCAAACATTCACAGACAGAGCTAGAAGGCCTCATCATGGTCATCCCCAGGAGGTAAGATATAGCTGTCACGAGTTGGCAGAGACACCTCTGGGACTTGACAGGCATCTTTTTTTTTTTATATATATATATATATATATATATATATATATATATATATATATTTAAGACTTTATGTTATGTGAGTACACGGTCACTGTCTTCAGACACACCAGAGGAGGGAATTAGATCCCACTACAGAGGGTTATGAGCCACCATTTAGTTGCTGGGAATTGAACTCAGGACCTCTGGAAGAACAATCAGTGCTCTTAACCGCTGAGCCATCTCTCCAGCCCTTGACACATGAACAGCTCTTGCCATTTCCACACACCTGGTTCACACAGATATGGGAGCATGAGAAGGAGCCCACCATGAAAGTGAAGAGCAGAACTCAGGGCCAGAAAGATGAACACAACACAGAGAGCCACTGTCCCCACCCCACCCCTGAGAGCTAGACAGTGACAGGTGGGGACTGTTGGGTGTGCCCCTCAAGGATGGGTCCAGGTATTAAGGCTGGAGGAATCACATGAGCAAGGTAGTCGTCCCGATGTTCCTCCTGACAGAGTTCGGGAGGAGTGACTGCCTTTAGAGACTGCAGTCCACAGCCGAGGACAGCACACAGGACACCCAGCTTTAGCTACAGTGTGGGGACGGCTCACCATCCACTTTGAAACTCCTGGTTCTTGACTCACCCTAAGGTCCCAGATCTGAGGTGCTGTCATCAGAAGTGTCGTAGATGGAAAGAGAAGCTCATTTCTACCTCAGAACCATGTGCTAGAAACTCCAAAGCTAGGCTCTGAGAGCCTAGGGAGTCCTGGGTGCCTCCAGAGGGGTGAGGGTACCAGAAATCACAGGCAGCTTCCAGCAGTTTCCAGGCTACTCAGCCAAAGGCCTAGGATGAAGAATCAGGGCCCTGTTCCCAGTGAGGCCTCTTCTCAGGATGCTGCTGCAGGGAACCCCATGGCCTCAGCCTCTCCATGTAATTCTGTGAGAGGAGGAAGAGGAAGGGTGGATGGAGCTCACAAAAGGATCAGCTGCATGTTCCAGAAAGCACCTAGCTCAATGGTGGCTGTCTTAGTTAGGGTTTTATTGCTGTGAACAGACACTACGACCAAGGCAAGTCTTATAAAAGACAACATTTAACTAATGTTGGCTTACAGGTTCAGAGGTTCAGTCCAGTATCATCAAGACAGGAACATAGCATCACCCAGGCAGACATAGTACAGGAGGAGCTGAGAGTTCTACATCTTCATCTGAAGACTGCTAGGAGAATACTGGGGTGAGGGTCTTAAGCCCATGCCCACAGTGATATACCTACTCCAACAAGGCCACACCTTCTAATCCTATCACTCCCTGGACCTAGCATATACAACCACCACAGTGACCCAGAAGGACAGAGCCTTCAGTGTTTCCAGTCAGACCACAGCACTCACTGAACCAAAGCAGGTCATACCAAGCAGCTCAGCCACCTCCCATCAACCCATATGCCCTGAGCAGAGCTGACTGTCACTCAGTTGCACTGGTGCCTCACCATGTCTATGCCCAGACCTCACTGCTCCAGCAGCTGCCAGCCTCTGGTGAGCAGGCTGGGACCCTGTTCCATGGGCAGAGGATTCTCTTGGCAAAATATTTAGCTTGAGGGTCTATCCACCTCCCTAACCAAACCCTCTTATAACTGCACTGCAGACAGAGTCCTCCTTTACACACACACACACACACACACACACACACACACACACACACACACACAGAGAGAGAGAGAGAGACAGAGAGAGAGAGAGAGAGAGAGAGAGAGACAGAGACAGAGAGACAGAGACAGAGACAGAGACAGAGAGAGACAGAGACAGAGACAGACAGAGGGAGAAAACAAGAGAGACACAGAGAGACAGACATAGGGAGAAAGAGAGAGGGAGAGACAGACAGATAGACAGACAGAGTCCCTACAGGCAGACATTTTGCCTACTCTTGATCCACAGACGCAGTGTCTCCCCAGGGACTCAGGTTAAATGCTATCATGACTTCCATTATCTTGGAGGTCTTGAACAAACTCTATTCTCTGTTGAGCTAGACTTCTATTCCCTGCAGGAGAAGGCATTAAGAAGCACATGGCTTTTCCTCACAGTATCCAAGCCCAGAGCCATACAGACTAAGCACTTCTGACAAGGCAGATATGTCACCTCTGACAGGAGTGGCCAGGAGGCTCTGAGTGGAGCATCAGAAAGATCAGATTCTTTGTCCTCAAGCCATTTTCAAGCAGTGACTATCAGAAATCATGAAGAAGAGTGGTGGGCAGGGGCAGGGATAGATGGCTGGGGACTATCCTCAAGTCTAAGTCAAGTGCCCTGGAATGGACTGGTCTGTGTAATTGATATCTCAGATACGTCTCTGCCCCCACAGAAATCACAGCTAGTTAGCTGGGGGAGGTCTGTGGCTAGAAATCAGGTGGTACCCAATGACCTGGCTTCCAGAGGAGGTGGCCACAGAGTGGGGGTGATTTGATAGGAGCCCAGAATGCTACAGATACCAGAGGTGAAGGAGTGTGCATGCTGTTCAGAGGAGAGCAGGTCACAGCCACCTTCCTGGAGAGGTGGACACCACAAAGAGACAGCCAGGGCTGGTAAGAAACAGTGAAATTGAAGTTTTCCCTGGACCCTGCTGCTTAAGCCCCTGTGGTCACATGAATATCAGTAAATGACGACACTTGACTATGTTCTGAATAGGATGCTATTTTAATAAAGCATAAAATACAGTGGTTACTCGTGCACAACCCTGGCCAAAAATTATATGTACTTGGCTTTAATTGGAATGGCCAGGCAAGTTTGGCTAGTTGTCTTCTGTTCCACGTTTGTTCCAGGCCCTGGTGTCAGGGAGAAGAAAAAGGAGAAGAAGAAAGAGCAGAGAGAACATGGGAAGGAGAGCAGGAGGAACAAGAGGAGGAGGAAGAAGATGAGGAGGAGGGAAGTGTAAAATAACAAAAGGAAGAAGAGGAGAATGAGGATGGGGAGGAAGATGAGGAGGGAGACAATGATGAGGAGAACTTGGAGATGATGGGGTAACAGTAAGGTGGCCATGATTATGCCTGGGACCAGAAAGCTCAGTGACAACCATAAGGCAAGAGACAGAGGCGTGGGGCACAGACACGTGCCGGCTGCTTGTATCCAAGGTGGAGATGCTGGGGGCCATCTGTCAACTGACATTCCCCCAGCCCTCATCTGATTTTTACCTTCCTACCTTACTGCTGCACTTGATGCAGACACCCAAGAAGGGAAGGGAAAACGTGGTCTAAGAGAGATTGTTAAACCCCGAGACAAAAAAAAAAATCAAAGAAAAACACTAAATATATAGAAATAAAAAATGCAATAGACTTTGTGGGGTGGCTTAGCAGTCGACATGGTGAGCGGCTCCTGCAGAGGAGCAGGGTTTGATTCCTAGCACCTACTTGGTGACTCACAACTCAGTACAACTCCAGTTCCAGGGTCCTTATGTGGTGCACAGACAAACATCAGGGAAATACTACAAACCAGCATTAGAAGTGGGAGGGAGAAGAGGAGATGATGCTGAAAGTCAAGGACAGGACAGAACAAAAGAGCAAAAATATTTACAGGATTATAGAGAAAATAAAAGATCTTGAAGACAGACAAAAGACCTAACAGTTCATATAAGGAGCTCACAAAGGAGTGAACAGAACTTTTAGAACCAGGAGACTAAGACAGGAAGAGAGACCAGACGAAGATTGGAAAAGAAGACAGGACACACCTACTTACAGGATGCTACACCCGAAAAGGCATCTCGAGATAAATGTATTCCAGAAAAAAAATGATTTTCAAGGCCATTCAGGAAGGAAAGAAAATGGTGGTTGAATTGTCTGGTTAGATGCTATGTCCACAGAGCACAGATGTGTTGATGTGTCAAAAGCTGAACAGACATTCTGTCTCTCGAGGGTTTGGAGAATGGCAGTCCTGAGCTCAGTCTGAGAGGTAACGTCACAGAACCCAGTCTAACACAAACAAAGGAGAATTGCAGCATTAAAAGACAAATGGTAGTGGTTTCAGGGTGTGGCTCATGTGCAGAGCCTGCTTAGTGCCTGATACCCGGGGTTCAATCCTTAGGACCACAAAAAAAATGTATAAGAAATAAATAAGCAATGGATAGATTTAATATGTAGGTCAAACCCAACTTAAATACCAAACCACAGCCAAACTTTCTGTGAACTCTATTTATAGGGTATAATTAATGTTATTCCTTTTTTCATAGGGGGAAATTGTATAGCAAAAACTGGAGAGGAAGAAAGAAACATACTTAAATTATTCCATAGATGCGAAAACAGACCAGCCAAGTCCTGGAAACTTTAATGATTAGTGTGACTGAAATAATCAAGACATTCAAAGCATAGTGTGATCAATTCAGAAGTTGAAAAGGAAGATGAATTGGAGGAAAAGATGACTAAGTTTATTCTTTGGGGCAGAGAGGGACCAGGTACAAGCTAGAATTTTAATGAGGAAGCTGAGGTGTCTTAGTCAGAGTTTCTATTCCTGCACAAACATCATGACCAAGAAGTAAGTTGGGGAGGAAAGGGTTTATTCAGCTTACACTTCCACATTGCTATTCATCACCAAAGGAAGTCAGGATTGGAACTCACACAGGGCAGGAAGAAGGAGCTGATGTAGAGGCCATGGAAGGATGTTACTTACTGGCTTGCTTCCCCTGGCTTGCTCAGCTTGCTTTCTTACAGAACCCAAGACTACCAGCCCATGGATGACACTACCCACAATGGACCCTCCCAACCTTGATCACTAATTAAGAAAATGCCTTACAGTTGGATCTCATGAAGGCATTTCTTCAAGAGAGGCTCCTTTCTCTGTGGTAACTCCAGCTTGTGTCAAGTTGACACACAAAACCAGCCAGTACAATAGGCATTGCTGTGGACAAAGAAGTTTTGACTAACTCACAGAGACAGATCAGAGAGCACAAACAAAACAAAGCAGTGCTAATAAGCAAGATAAGGCAACAGAACTGGAAGCTGTATGAGGTGTTACGTCTGGATTTCTCTGAGATAAATGCCCAAGAGTGCATATGCTGGTTCTACGGTCATGTTTGGTATAAGAGGAAATACTAACATGTCTTCCCAGGTGCCTGTGCCATTTTACAGTCCCACAAATAGTGTGTGATCCAGCCCACCCACCTCTGTGACAGCATTTGGTTTGCTGACCCTTTTACTCTTGTTTCTCTGTGCATTTCACGCATTCAGTGGCATTGAACATCTTATTGCATGAGCTTATTTGCACTCTCAGTGTCGTTTCTTGGCCTGGTTTCTAGATGGAGTTTTCAAATACTGCTGAGCTTTACAGTCTCTTTAACCTGTCAAGAGCCTCCACTGTAGTCTCTCTTCAGGTGTGGTAAGAATAGAATGTACTTCCATTCAGACCCATTGCCATGTCTTTGCAGAACGGAAGTTTATAACTTTGATAGTTCCCAACTTGTCAAATTTCCCCCTTGCTTTTGATGTCAAACCTGAGGTTTTTGTTTGTTTTTATTTGTTTGTTTTTACTCTCATCAATCTAAACATTTTCTTCTATTTCCCCATGAGAAGTTTTGTACATCTCAACTTCATATCTGAACCATCATCCACTGTGCGTTGGTTCTGTGTAAGTTCGGGCTGAGGTCAGTTTTCCTGCCCACCCAGTACTGTATGTAATCATCTGTGAGGTTTTTAATCACAAATTCAACGTCTTAAATGATTTTTCGGAGAAATTCAGTTTCTATTTCATCTTGATTGAAGTTTGAGTGTGTGTGTGAAAAATTGTTTTCTTTCTTCTATATTGCCAATTTGTGTCTGTAGGGTTTGTGGTGGTGTCTCCTTCCCCTCCTATCTGGTAGTCGATGTTAATTGTCAGCCTGACAGAATCTAGAGTCACCAAAGAAATAAACCCTTGAGCACACTTGTGAGGGGGTTACCTATATTAGGACAGACCCACCTGAGAAGTATGTAACATGATTCCTGGATTTGGGTCTTGGACTGAATAAAAAGAAGAAAGCAAGCTGAGTGCCAGGATTCACTGCTCTGTTTCCTCAGTGGACAAGCATTGTGACCAGCCACCTGAAGCTCTGCTTCATGCCTTCCCTGCCAAGATGGGCTGTGTCATCAGACTGTGAGCCTCAAGATCCCTTCATCTGCTTTTGCAGAGTATTTTATCTGTCAACAACAAGGAAAGCAACTGAGGTGCCTGTGATGGCTAACTTGTGCCTTTTCTCTTTATATTTGAATTGGTCTTGCTGGAAATTGATCATTTGTTTACAGTTTTGGAGAACCTGATATTAATATTCTCAATAGCATCCTTTTACAACTTCATTGATTTAGGCTTTGTGTGTGAGAGGTCACGTGAGGTCATGCACATGCAACTAAGCTGGAGCAGGGTGGGAGCTGTCCTCCCTCTGTCTCTGTCCGTCTTAATCCCTTGAGACTGGGTCTCACACAGAACCTGGAGCTATGCTGGTGGCCAGCAAACTCCAGCCATCCTCCCTGTGTCTGTCCTCTGGCGAGCTGACATTACAGGTGCATGCAGCTGTGCGGTTCTTCACAGGCCGTTCTGCCCTGCACACCGTATGGACACTTGCTGACAGCATTCACTGCTGACTTTTCCACATTCTCCATCTAATGCTGACAGGGGAGCTTTGGTGGTTCCAGCCACGATTGTGGGCTTTCTACTTTTCCATTGTCTAGCAGTTTTCCTTCGTGTTCCTCAGGCACGCAATGGGGGTTTTATGCCTTCACAGCACAGCAATCCTTCCGTCACCTGACTTTGGTATTCTGTGATGTGAAACCTGGCCTTTGCTCAGTATTCGAAGACTGACTCTGCGTTTCCTAAACAATGACTGTCAGTGTGCCTACATCTTCCTCAGCTCTCTTCTCTACACGTTCACTTTAGGCCAGGAGCTGCTTCTCTTGGGATCTGTTTCTCACCAAACATAGGCCTTTTCTAGTCACCATGTTTGGAATGTTTCTTCCAGCCTTCTGGCGTGCCTGGGAGGCAGCAGCGAAGATACTGGTACACGGGTGTCTTTGAGGGCATTCTGTTTCTCTCTATTGTTCAGATAGGTTGATGCAGACCTGCTCTGAGCTCCCGCATGCTGGTGCCTGCCTCTGCTCTGCCTGTAGCTCATGCAGGGAAGAAGGTCTTACTGTGACTCCTGTGGCTGTTCGCTTATAACTCCTACGGCTCTGGTGAGTTTCTGTAAGTTTTGTTTGTTGAAGCACTTCTTTGAGTTCTGTCTTCAAATCTCTCTGGAATAATCCACATAGTCAGTGTCAGATGCCTGTACAGTGTGTACAGACATTGCGGTTGTGGCTGCCATGGTTGTTGATTGACAGGAGGTTTCCCCCTGTCGATTTCTGTTCTGAACAAACAGAATATCTGGCCAGGGGACTCAGGTGCTCTCTAGCATTTAGAGGCAGGCAGTGTCCCCTCTAGGATGGGTGAGGGCAGACATGACCCCCTGATGGTTGCGTAGCCTCTGGCCGGGATGCATGCAAGGACCGTGGTGTGTGCAGCTTCTATCGGTACCGACCAGCAGAAGTGCAGCTCTGACCTTCCCACATGTCTGTGAGCAAGAAGTCAGGTGGAGGCTCGACCCTGGGTAAAGCATTCCCACCGCTCATTGCCTCTAAGCAGGGGTTTAGAACAGCTCCCAGAGGAGATGGGCAGAGACCATCCACATTGCTTTGCTGTTGTAAGGCAGAGAAAAAGGCTCAGCTCCACCTAGATTCTGGAATGCCCATGGTAAAGTGGGGATAAAGCCCAGCAGAATGACTAGGCCTCATGATTCCCTTATTCCCACTGAGCAAGTCTAGGCCTCCTAAATCACATAGACACATATCCCAACCCACACTACCGTGTTCAGTGGTAAGACCTGACAGGGTGGAGGCCTAGCTGACCACTGGAGCCCTGTAATGCCACCTGAGGCAAAGTAAGGTCTGGAGCTCTGGCTGGGGCAAAAGATGGAATCCCCACTCCAATGACTCCTCCCATCCCACACACCTTACACACAGGCAAACATGCCAGACACCCCCACATACCACACAGCATACCATATACACCACATTACACACCTACACAGTCCACAACACTGGCCTGTCTGAGGAAAGATTAGAATTTCCAAGCCCCGGTGAGGTGAAGAGGTAGAAGTTGGTCACATGGTCAGGCTATGCAGGGATGAACAGTGGCAGGAGTTGGGGAGTAAAAAAGGGAGCACTGACCGGGGAGACTACTAAGAAATGTGGGCAGAGGACAGCTTAAAATTTGGAGTGGGATGGCCATGCTCTGGAGGAAAGGCCGAGTCATCTGTCATGCTCTGAAAAAGGCCAAGTGAGTAGCTTCATACTGTAGTCCAGTCATCTAAGGAGGCCTTTGAGCAGAAGAAAAAAGTCTACTAAAGAGTTACTATAGTAACCAGCCGATTCTAACAGGCAAGTTAGGATTCTTGTGGATTTGCTTGAGTTAAATGGGACAGGAGTGAGCTGGGTTTTTCCTCTCACTGGAACCTTGGTGGAGGGGACAGACCTCAGGGTACTCCCATACAGGGCCACTTGGAGGCAAATATTCCTGTGTCGTCCCCTCCACAGGCAGTGAGTCCGTGTGAAGATCTGGCGTGCAGGATAGCCACTTTATTTACCCACTAAGCTGTCTGGGAGTGTGATTCCCCCGTGCAATCTGATGACTTTCCTAGCCCATGACAGCTATATTAATTCAGTTCTTAATGCCATGGCCAAACACCTGACAAGAAGGAGGGTTTATTTGGTTCAAGGTTAGATCCATCACAGTGGGGAATCTGTGGTGTGTGAGTGGGGCTAGTTGCAGCACCCAACAGGTGAGGCCACTCATTCTCATTGCCACTGTCAGGAATGTATAGGAGGGACAGGAAGCTGGTCCAGGCTATAAACTCAAGGCCCACCCCATCTTCAGAGAAATACTTCCTCTTCCTAGGCCCCAAGTCCCCTGCCTTCAGGGCAGGGCTCAGAGCCCAGTATCTTCCAGAAGTGCCCAAATGTCACATTACAGCTTAGGAATGTTTTTCTAGCCAGTGTTATATCAACCACAGAGTTCAGGTGTCACCTCCTGCAGGAAGTCTGTCAGAACTCCCAGACTGTGGCTCACCCAGAAGAACAGCAGGATTAGCCAGGGGAGGGCAGAGAATTCGGGGAGGGGGTGTTTCAGAGAGATCTCAGCTTGAGAAGCAAGCTTTGCAGGGCTTGGGCAGCTCCATTTCCCTAGAGAGCCATCCTTTCGCTCCTGGCATGTGCCTGGTCATAGCCGTGAGTAGTTCAAGATGCGTTGACAAGACTGAGCCAGGGCAGGGGTCAGCACAGCTCTCGGTCACCCATGAGCGCCATTACTACCCTCTAGAACACTTCACCCTGGCAAGAGAGTCCTTTTTGAGCCCTCAGTTGGTTCTCACTAGCAGAAGAAAACAGATCCTTTTCATTGCACTAGGGTCTTTGGAAGGGTCAGATTCATAATGTTGACGAGATGACTGAGGGGAAGACAGGAAGAACCTGGGGTGTGGCATTGCTATCAGCTGAGGGCCAGATCCAGACCAGCTGAAGCTGTGGCCTATTACCAGTGCCCTGTGCCCAGTGCCCATGGGATGGGGGTGGAGCTTCCCTGTAGGTTTGCTTGTCTAACAGACACCTCTGACCATGAATTTCTCCAGAAGCTAGGCTGAGAATGGCAAGTGCTTTCTAGGAACTCATCCTGCAGCCATGACACTCAGTGACTGACCATGTAGGGGTATGGAGACCCCATTTATAACTGAAAACCAGGACAGGCACAGCCCATACTTCAGGTTCCCATAGGTGGATGTGGAAATTGGCCTCTGGATTAGGAGACACTCCCTGCTCTGACCCTGTTTTGTCGCCAGGTCTTCACCAGAGATTGCTACTTACCCCAGAGCGTTCTTTCTTAGTATGTCCCCTCTATATAAGGTGACATGCCTCAGTCTGTACCTATAAATGCAGCCTCAGCTTCTGAACCCAGAGTCAGAGGGAGCTGAAAGTGACCTTTAGGGACACTCCCAAACCACAGCTCAGAGTGTTGGGAGATAATCTCCTTCCCCCAGACAGATAAATAATGCCAGGGTTTAGTACCCCAGCCTCACCCAGCATAGGAGTTCCTCACCCAGCATTTTGGGTTCCTCTGGGGCTGAGCACACTCTAGCAACAAGTCCAGAGTGTAGGTACAGGGCCTGGCTTCGCATACTAGGATACCCTACACCTGAAAGTGCAGAAGCAGACTGCCAGCTCCTCAGAGAGACCTTGTACCCGTGGATATTCTACAGTGGATGCACTTGGGTGGAATCCCAGGACTGTATCCCAGCCCCCAGCAGGTCCTTCACACTCCTGGACCATCTTAACACAGCCTGCTCCTAGCTGATGCATCTCTTTCCCAACCCCCAAGGGATGTCGGTGGCAAGAAGAGAGAGACTGAGGAAAGCTGAAATGGATCTCATATCAAAACATCAAATTTAAAACCTTCAGGTGGCCGAGGAGCCATGACTCGGGAAGTGTAGCAATATGGAATCTGAAAGAGAGAAAATGAGCTTTCTCTAGAGCGTACCCAGCTGAGGGCCCTGTTGTACCATGGAGGTTACAGAGCAGAAATTGCACGGGCCACAGGATACACAGATTCCAGGCTCTGTGGGAAATAACAATGAAGTATTCGAGTCCCAAGGAAGCCAAGTTCCACATGGGTGCAGTGGCATAGTCAGGATCCCGCTGTACAGTAGTTAGACACACAGCTGGACTCTGCGCTCCTTCTGTGTGCTAAGTACAGTTTGTGTGTAGTACACAGTAGAGGGTCTGCTGAGGGTCCCTAGTATAGTGACTAGGACACCAAGGAAGGACTCAGACACTTTCTTCACTCTCCTTGTACCCAATGCTGTATGTCCCCATGCTCACTCACATGTCACAGGCAGCCCATGTGACCCACCAAAATTCCTGCTTCTAGTTTAGGTCTTGTTAAGTGGTTTGGCCAACTCCCCAGGCAGATAAACAATGGTTTACTACCCAAGCCTCACCCAGCATGGGAGCCCTTTCAGGTTCCTCAGAGCTGAGCACACTCTAGCAACAAGCCCCTCCCTGCCAGCCACTGGCAATTTCTCTCTAAGGCTCAACACTGTTTAGACAGCGGCTCTGAACCACGACATTTGCAGGCAAATGCTTAGCTGTGTGTTTCTTTGTTTAATCTTCTTTGCTTCTGACTCTGCTGCTTTTGTCTTCTTGGTGTACCTTGTAATCATTCTGATTACAGCTCTGCACCAAGTTTCCATGTGAGCTCTCTACCGACATTTACAGGCAAAAATGCAAATGCCTCATCAGGCTGAAAGGGGGCTCCAGTGACTTTTCTGGGCATTTCTAATTGGGGGGGGTATATATTAGGGACCCTAGAGCTAATAACTTGCTCACTCCAACCAGAGAGTACCTGCTGTACAGGAAGAGGGCCCGTGAAGGCACAAGGTCAGGAGAAGATTCTTGGTCTCAATGCCTGTGCCTCTAAGCATCTGGTCACCCAAGGAAACTGCTCATTTTGTCCCCAACAACTTAGAGTGGCAGTTCTCATGGGCTTGAGTATCTCTCCAGTTGCAGTAAAACCACTCAAACAAAACCAGAGGCAAGCCATTCAGTAGACACTGGACAGGATGGAAGTTACTAGCCCCCATAAGGAACTCTGACCACTCTCTCAATGTCTCACAAAGACTCTCTCTCTCTCTCTCTCTCTCTCTCTCTCTCTCTCTCTCTTTGTGTGTGTGTGTGTGTGTGTGTGTGTATGTGTGTGTGTGTGTGTGTTGTTTCTAGACACAAAGGCAGGAAGGATGTAGACAGATAGCCTAAGCAAGGCAAGCTTCAGGAAGAGTAAGGGCTACAGGTCCCATGACTGTAGCTTCTTTGACTGTGACCACCTCAGAGGCTTCAGGCCTTCCCTAGCCTCGAGGGTACATGCTTGCTGATGTTTCGTGACCAGCTTTGCTGCTGTGGTTCACGATTTTCACTGCTCTTGGGCAGGTGCAGTGTCAGGAAGGCGCAGGGTCAGCGGCAGACATCTCTTTGTTGCAAGCCTATTAACTTGAAACAGCACATGTGTTATGTCGGTTACTGTGGGGCAGAAGTCACAGCTTAGCTCTAGGCAGCAATTAAGACCTATTGTCTCACGACTGGGGGGGATGGACTTGCTTCCCTACAGGATGAGCAGACAAGCATGTCAATCAGCACGAACGGATGAGCTGGATCGTGCTTACTGCCACTTCACCAAAAGACAAAGGGCCAGCAAGGCCACATAATGGTGTCCTGCACATCTCAAAGACCATAGCTATAACTCGGCCTGGAGATCACACGCCATGTCATGGAAGAGTGAACTCAGAACAGGGATGAGTGAGCTTCAGACCCAAGACAAAGTCTCAGGAACAAGAGGACGTGGCAAACATACTTGGGATGACAGATGGTTCCTAAAGATCCAATTCCCACTCTGAGGAGGTACAGAGAGGAGGAATCTGAGGCTTTGGGTAGCAGGGGATGGGGAGGGGGCCTGGGTCCTCTGCTGCTGCAGAGGGGGGAAGAGTCTATGAGTTAAACTTAGTACACATCACTGCAGAAACTGCCTCAGTTTCCCTTTGCCACAAAACACAGTTCCCTACACCCAGCAGCTTAAAACAGCAATTACATGGTCTGGATTGACTAATCTGAGTTAGGGTCCTTCACAACTCCACCAATCTATAGCTTAGGGCTGCCAATATTCAAAGACTAGAGTGGACAGGAGAAGTCACTTCATGATCTCAGTCCCCTAATTGTCAAGTGGACTCCCCAGAAGTCCAAGCAGGTGAGAGGGCACCTGACATGAAATTCACCTTGCCACCTATAGTCCAATGGTGGTAGTTATACCCCAGCACTGGGGTTGCCAGACTAAGCCTTTGTTAGAGAGGACTCCACAGGTTATACCTGCCAAGTGGTGAGACCTCAGGAACCACACTAAAGGCTGATCGTCACAGACCATGACCTGTGAAATCTGTCAGGGGAAACCAAATCAATGTTCACAAGATAGCAAACAGTTTATTAGCATCCGTTACTCAAGGCTCAGGTGTCACTCACACAACCCTCTCAGGAACCCAGGATGTCGACTTAAACTCCACATTCACCATAGCAAGGAGACAGGCCTATGGGTATCCGGGAGGAGCCGCTGGTTGATACATAAGAGAACTAACCCAATATCCTTGGTCATGAGGGTGAAAGCCATGGAGGGCCACATTGTCTTTCTCTCAAGCTGCAGGCTGCAACGGAAGGCCAGGCAAGGCCTCTCACAGCCCTGGGGCATGAATCTAAGCAGCAGGGTCTGAGCTCCAGCCTATCCATCCAACTGGCTCTGGAGGTAAGCCAGAGACACCTGTCTGTCTGTGACCAGGCCCAGCTGCATTTGTATATTAAAGGGACAGAGAGTCTGACTAGAGAGAAGAGAGGGCACTTGGTGTGTCTACAGAGTATAGCCCGCCTGGACTGAGGGAGGTGGTCATTGGAACAAAGAATGCACCAGCAGGAAACCTCAGGTCTGAAACACTGAGAACTGTAAAGTTACAGTGGCCAGAGGCAGAAACCCACCACCAGGTAGCCCCACCCTTCTTTTTTACAAGAAGTGCAGTCCAGGATGCAGGGCCCTATGGGTGGGAACATCAATCCAGAAAAGACAGTATCACCTTAAGATTGGGTTTGGCCCCTACATAGTTGCCCCAGGGTTACTGGCTTCTGCCAGAAGAAATGTCCTCAGGCAGGAAAGATATCACCAGATACAGCCAAAGATGTGGCTTTAAGCTAGGAACCTCTCCTCCACCCCAACAGACAGCTGTGGCCAACGCCTCAGCTCAGTCTGCAAAGTGATCCATTCTACCTTCAATGAAGGAAAGTGGGAAAGGGGAGGGGCATGTCAATCCAGAAGCCTAGATAACACTGCAGAGAGACAAACAGAAAGGAGCGGCTCCCCACGGTGTCAAGAGCATCTTTTATAATGTGATATATGCCAGACTTCGCAATATGTATCACTGTTGTGGAAATGGGACAATTACAATTCTCTCGCTCTCCATAACAGGTCTCATTAAACCTAAGCAAACATTTGGTACTTAGGGGCGCTGCATTACAAATCTAATTAAGACTCCATAAAATGAAATAATTCAAGTTTGCAGTCAGCCGTCCCATTATCTCGCACATATATGATTGCTGCTTTATTAAACAACAACAAAGACAGACAAGCTCCAAATGGATCTATCCATTTGTTTAGGAGTTGGCAAAACAATGCAAGACTCAATCACTCCCAACAAAAGCTCACGTCCTCGCAAGACTGTCAGCTGCGCTTAGCGTGCGCTGGGCCAACAGCGTCCACAGGCACCATCGAGGCGCCTCAGAAACAGAGCAGAAGATAAGTCTCTGCTGGGACTGGCCCCTCCTCCCTGCTCTGGAGTTTGGGGTTCTGAAGACAAGAGGAAATGGAAGGAGTCTTTAGAGTGGGAGTGCTCCAGGACTCAATGGCTCCATGGGTAGCTGAACCCCATCCTAGAGTCAGCTTGAGACTAAAACCTGAGCAATGAGAAATGAGTGTCTTTCAAGATTGCACAGTTTAAAGGGTGAGTTTAGCGGAATGAGCATCCTGGCACAGGCGCTTTAGAAAGGGTAAGCTTTGTTTCTCTCCTAGACACGTTATAATGGCTTACAGGGCTATATCTGGCCACCCAAGGGACAGGGACAGTCCTTCCCACTTCATCCCTAGGCACCTGCTGGGAATCAGGATACGCCCCACATTTACAAAACAAAGTATTTGCAACCGGAAGTCAACACTAAGTTGGATCAGATTGGCCCCTAGTCCCCTTCAAAATGTAGGCAGACATCATCTTCCCATTGTCTTTTGGTCAAAACACCCAGCCTTGTTTCCCTTCCGAGCCTGAGCCTGTGATACCCCACTACTTTCACGAACCTGTGCTTCTTGACTCAGGAGAACAGCCCTCTCCTTGGTGAGTTCTATTGGTGAGGCTTGCTGCCTAAGCATGGGTGTAGTTTTGCAGTCTTCAGGGAGAAGAGGATGGATTTCCTTTACTATAAACAGGCAAGGCCTAGTCTCTCTCCAGTCTGTGTCATAGCTAACAGGACATCATGCCCCAGTCTTCACAGACACAGCTTCCTCCATCGCTGGAGGCTGCTCTCAGAATGGCTCTTCACAGTGGGATCTTGGGAAGGACTCAAGACACTAGACAAGCCTGCTGCGTAGACTCATCAAGGTATACGCGCAGTGCTCACACTCATTTATAAGCAAGACCCAGGCCCAACAAGATAACACTGGAGGCCTCCTAGCATAGCTAAGCACTGGGGCTCATTCTGAAGCTGGTCTCTACACCCAGCTTGCTGGCTCTGAAAACCCTCAGACAAGCTACTAACTAGGAGTCACAACTGTAGCCTCTCAACACATTGCAAAATAGACAAGCAAATCAGTGTTGATACTTTAAATAACAAGAGTGAACTTCAGTGAACTGACTCCTCCCAAGGGACCCTCCCCAGTCTGATGTCAAAGGTCATTGTGGAGATGTATAATGGACCAGGCTATCCACTGTCCTTCAGATAGCCTCCGGTATCCACTGACTGATGTAAGGAACAGTGAAAACATGTTCAGAGTTTACAGAATTCCTGAGGAGAATATGGATGAATATCTAAGTGTCCCAAGTAGAGACTATAAAGATGAGGACAGCTAGTGGAGATGCCTGCCTCACCGCATCAAGGAGGGCCCAGAAAGATGCAGTCATGACTCCCTGGCAGCATCCCTACTGCTGGTACCAGAGCACAAGAGCCCAGCCATGCAAGGAGCTGGAGGCTCCATCCAGGGTCGCCAGGCAGAGCGTCCCCATGTATATAATTTCTACAATTTTGTCAATGATCTTTCACCAATCTCGAAGGAAGCCAGGTCGCACTGCAAGGTCGTCTAGGAGATGTGGTCTTAGACTATGCAGCCGGGATAGTTTGGCAAAGCTGTGCAGAAGGGACTAGAAGGTGATGAACATGGCTGTGACATTCTCAAGTTCTACTTCGTCAACAAATGACTGAGATCGGGGAGAGCAGGCTGGGGACCGGGGTGAACCATCAGCCACTGTCGGCTGGACTTCTCATCATCATGACAAATAGCTGAAGGAAGAAAGGGAAGAAGAAAAGGAAGGAGGGAGGGAGGGAGGAAGGGAAGCAGGGGGAGGAAAGAAGGGACGAGGGAGGGAAGGCTTATTAAGTTCGTGGTTTCAGAGGCCTCAGTCCATCATGATGAGGCAGAACAGCTCACATTACAGCGGCCAGGAAGGATGGGGAGGGATGGAGAGGGAGAGGGAGAGGGTAAAGAGAGGGGGAGGGGACAAAAGGAGAGGGAAGAGGTAGGGGGAGGGGAAGTAGAGGAGAGGGAGAGGGGGAGGGGAGGGGGAAGCTGCTGCTGCTCCTGCTGCTGGCTCCCCTCTTCGTCCCCTTTCTCCATCCAGGACCCAGCCTATGGAGTGGTGCTTCCCACACCCAAGCCAAGTCTCCTCACTTAGTACATCTGTCTGAAACATTTCAGACACACCCCAATCTGCCCTCTACTAATCTCGTAGACACTACTCAGTCCAACCACCTTGACAATCCAAATTAACCATCGGAGACAGCGTGTCACACCAAATAAGAAGCCACGCAATAGAAAAACACGTTTTACATTTTTAGGTAAAATATATGTTGTGTATATTTTTAAACCGCATCTACTCGGTATAACTGTCAGAACTCTAATTTGACTATGAATAACTTTCCCCAACAAGGTTTTCAGTGCCAGCATTGCCTGGTGCCAGCTTTCTAGATACATGGAGCATCTTGAAATGACAGGGCTTAACTTTCTCTGGTTCTCAGCTGACCAGGCTCCGATTGGATTCACAAGAACATAATGTCTCTTCTGGCCTTTCTGGACACACTTGCTGAATGGCCTGAGGCAAGCCCTTCTCTCTCCTCCTTTGTTTGATGGTAGCAACATATGACATGACATCACTCTCTCAGCTGTCTTAAATTAATCTCCCCTCTGCTTCAGCAGAGGAAAAGATGAAGCGTGACTCAGTGAGAAGAAACCCTGTGTGAAGCTCGATTTTTAAAAACACCATTCTGTTATTTTTGAAATGTGTTAAAAACGCTCATGAAAGAGAAAGGGCAAAGCCCTTTTAAGAAGCCAAGCTTGAGAGAAGAGCATGAGGAACAGTGGGGTGTGTGGATGAAGACCACAAGGGAAGACCACTGTCGATGGAGCAGAACACGGTCACCCATGGGTCACCTCCTCTGGGACTCAGAGAAGACTCTATAGGCAGGGATGATCACCCATGGATCGTCTCCACTGGGGCTTAGAGGAAACGTCATAAGCAGGGGAAAAGAAACACAGAGTAGTTTTTTCCTATGTCCCCATTTTGACCCAAGAACAGAAATAGTTTGCTGTAGAGTGGCCTCCTGGGTAGCAGAGCTTGCACCCCTGTGCCACAGTGAACTCCGGTTGTGCCAACTTTCAGGGGCTGTGGCATCATGCTAGGGTAGCCTGGCAGCTTGCACATCCTTCAGAGGTTCTGCTGTTTTGTATGAGATTGTGAGTACGCCCATGATCCCTTCTTACAGTCAGGGAGGTCTACTGAACAAAATAAAAGAATTAGTCAGTTATTTTTAAATCTGCTCTCGTAGATACTGGGGAAATTTTATGGGTTTTTACACTTGAAACTGTTTACTCTTAGCATGTGTGACACCTTTTTGGGAGATGAGAAAATGGAGGCTGGTAAAATGGCTCAATAGGTAAAACAAAACAGAAAACAAACAAACAAAACAAAAACAACAACAAAGCAAAATAAAATCTTGCCACGTGAAAGCCTGACAACCTGAGCTCAGTCCTCAGAGCCCACGTGGCAAAATGAGAGAAACAACTTCCAAACGGTTCTCTAAAGCACACGATAAATTAATAGGTAATCAATTAAGTAAGTCAATAAATAAATTAATAAGGAAATGTGAGAAGGCTTTTTTAAAAAAAAGAAATGAGGGGCTGGAGGGATGGCCCAGTGGTTAAGAGAACTGACTGCTGTTCCAGAGGTCCTGAGTTCAATTCCTTTGATATGTCTGAGAGAGTAACAGTGTACTCACATACATTACATAAAAAAATATTTATTTAAAGGTTGTTTCCCTTCTCTCCCTCCCTTCCCCCTCTATGTTCCTTCACTTTAAAAAGGAGGAGGAAGAACAAGAGGAAGAGGAGGAAGAGGAGGAGGAAGAGGAAGGAGGAGGAAGAGGAGGAGAGGAAGAAATGAAAGAGATTCGGTTAAATAATGGACTATCATCGCACTGTAGGAGAAATGAGTCAGCAAACCCTGACCAGCAGCTCACAGTGGCCCACACATGGGCAACAGTAGCTTCCACACCTGCTAACTCCTAAAGCCTATCTGACACTCAGAGACAAATGATGACAGAGCTCATGACCAGAACAACCAATCAGATGGTGCCAACTACATGGAGCAAGTGGTCATGGGACAGTGGGCTTGGGTGGAGAGTATAAAGGCTTGCCCAAGTTCTGCATTAAACAAGTCTGCATTTTTTGCCACTTGTCTGACCCCTTGAATCTGTATTGTTGACTCTTTGCCTTCATACACCTGCCCCCAAGGTTCTTGGTCAGAGTCACAAGCAACATTGCCCCCCAACTCCCGGTGTGTGTTGGGGCAGCATATAGAATCATGCTATATATAATTGCAAAAGCCACACTGAACATGCAGAAAAGACTGGGTAGCACCATACTGTCATTTTATTTAAATCTTGCATCTATTTCTCTTCCTCAAATTGTTGTACAAACAGGTTGCTTTGTTGTTGTTTCAATAAAATGCATAAAGTCTGAAATGCTCCCCTACCACAGGTTTTGAATGCTTATAGCCAGCTGGTGGTGCTACTTAGTGAGGCTGTGGAAGCCTTAGGAGGTGATGCCTACCTAGTAGAAGCAGTTCTTAGGAGTGGGCCTTTAATAGATTAGAGCCCCTGATTCCTGCTTCACTTTCTGCTTTCTGATCTGGCAGCGTGTGAACTGACATGGCTCTATGTTCCTGCTGGCATTCACTGAGATTTCTACCAAGGATTCCTCCTCACAATGGACTGAAATTTTATAAAACCATGAGCCAAAAATGAATCTTTCCTCCCAGTGGTTGCTTCTGAAAGATAGTTTATCATAGTGATGCAAAAATATCTGATGTAGAAGTTAGTACCAGGAGTGGGGTTGTTGATGTTACTGTGACTAAATCAGATTGTGTTATTCTTTGTCACTTAAAGCTTATTTGCTGGAAGAATTTGGAACAATCGAAGGTCAGGAGTTTTTGAAGTCTTCCAATGTTATTTGCACAGATTAATGAGCTGTTCTGCTGAGCATTCAAAGACCAGAATCCTGACAGAAATGCAGAAAGTGAAGATCAGACTCAGGATGTTTCAAAGCAGGATAGGACTCTATTCAGAATTGGTTGAGAGGCCCTTCAAGTTACCTTCTGGCAAAGAATTTACTCATAACACTTTTTCTCATATTCTGAAAATCCAAAGAAGGCTGAATCTGAAATAATGGGCCAATTAATTTGGCAGATACATTTTCAGAACAGCATAAATTCAGGATGTGACATGATTATTAATGTTTGCTTTTAGTCAAATTCAGTGAGAATTGGGACAAAAAGTAAAGCAGAGCAGTGTGAAAATCTGCAGTTTGTCCAAGAAAAGGGCATGTTAACATTGCAGATAACGTAAGTGGTTAGGCTTGTTAAAAGATTTTAAAAAATTTTTTTTCAAAAAGAAGCCATACACTTTGCAGTGTGGCATTAGGAAGGTGCTTGAGAGTAAAATCTCACCCATCAAAGGCTCCAGGACATAAGAACAGGAGCCAATTTGAAGATCATTCCCATAGAAGGAAGGAAGGAAGGGAGGAAGGAAGGAAGGAAGGGAGGGAGGAAGGAAGGAAGGAAGGAAGGAAGGAAAAACTATAGATTACTTTCACAGTTCAGTCATACAGGGACTCAGGGGCCACTGAATCTAGGTCAAAGGGCTTTGCTACTTCTCGGGCAGGCAGGTTATTCATATGGTGCTCATTTGACAGGCATACAGAACACACAAATTATGGAGTCATGGAGGCTTGCACTAAGACTTTAGGAGAAAGCCCAAGAGTCCAGGCAATGAGTCAGATTCCCTTGAGAAAGCCTCTGACAGGCTGAGAAACTGTAAACATACATCCTAAGCTGCAAAGGAGACTCCAGAGTGTTGGAGATGCCAGGAATGGAATCTACCAAGGAAAGCTGTAGGCACCAAATAGAGCTCAAGAGAGAGGCCATATCTATTTCAGGAGGCAGTGCCATAAACATGAAGCTACCCAAACCACTTAGAATTCTGACGATGCCATCATGTGTTCCTGATTCACGGAGCTACGGGATTTAATGATTGTCAAACCGGGTTTTGGTCTTGCTTCGGTTCAATCTTTTTATCCTCCCCAATGCTGAGTAGTTTGCATTATGCTGCATATGAGATGATAGTAAGCCTTTAGGGGGCATGAGAGGAATGTTATGGTTTAAATCTGTCCCATAGACTTGGAATGCTTGTCACCCAGGAGTTGGTGATACTTCAGGTTGTAGAGCCTTTAGGAGGTGAGTCCTTGCTGGTGGAAGCTCATCATTAGGGTCACATCTTTGAATGGTCTAGTCTGGCCCTAGTTTTTCTCTGTTTCCTGGACGGGTACCATGATGGGCTTCCTCTGTTGTGAACTGAGATGCTCTGTCATGCCTTGACTATGGCAGACTGAAATCCCCTGAAACCATGAGCCAGAACAAGCCTTTCCTCCCATAAGTTGTTTCTGCCAGGCATTTTGCCACGGAAATGGAGAAGTAAGTCCTATGGAAAATAACCCAGCAGGGCATGGTGGCACACACCTTTAATCCCAGCACTAAAGTGGATCTATGTGAGTTTGAGGCCAGCCTGGTCTACATAATGATTTCCAGGACATTTAGAGCCACAGAGAATGGAGAAAGAGAGAGAGAGAGAGAGAGAGAGAGAGAGAGAGAGAGAGAGAGAATGAGGAGGAGAAGGAGGGAAAAGAACCTCCTGTTAAACTTCAGAATTAATCCCAACTCTAGAAAGCTGTGGTCCAAGGGATCCCTTGCCCCACTTTATGCATTGCTGGGGGCAAGTATGCAAATGAAGATTTTAAGGGACAGTAGGTTGTCCCCCAGAGCTTTGTCAGTGTAGCAATGTGGTTTCTGGGCAACCTCTATGGGAAGCCCTAACCAAAAGTACCAAGTCCTCTGGCTCAGGGCAGAGTTTAATTGCCCTGCATCTCCTGCTGTGCCTCACCCAGGGCCTGGACCTCATCTTACTTCTAAGAACCACAATCTATGGCTCTCAGTACATTCTCAAAGCCAGTGAACACCTTTTTCTTCTCTCTCTCTCTCTCTCTCTCTCTCTCTCTCTCTCTCTCTCTCTCTCATGTCCTGTTTCTATTATGAGAAAGTCAGTGCTAACCTTGGGCCACTGGCAGAATCTCGAATCATCTTTCCTATCAAGATGCCCAACTTAATTCCATCTTCAATGCTCTTTCTCCATGAAAGTCCCTGGTAGACTGAGCCTTGTCCAGGATGGCAGACTTGGAGAAAACATCTGCTTTGTGGTTAATGCAAGATGGATAGGTCCAGCTGCCTCCGAGTGGCAATAAAATTTTAGCTATGGAGTATCTCCAGTCCTGGGACTTAGAGATGGTTGCCACGTGAACCTATCTTCTCAGGAGCCTGACTTGCATGTGAAGGTCAACAATGGAGATGAAGGAGGTAGGGAAAGACCCCAAGAGTAAATAGCATCACTCCATGGCTCTGCTTCAATTCCTGTCTCCAGGTTCCTGCCTTGAGTTCCTGCCTTGATTTCCCTTCCTGACCATAATTAGGATATGGAGCTAAATAAATCCTTTCCTCCCCAAATCACTTTTGGTCATGATGTTTCATCATGACAATAGAAAGCAAACCAAGACGCCAGAGGAGATCAGCATGGGCTTATTGTCATGGCATGAGCAGAAAGGAGATGATGTAAGACCAAAAAGTCAATTGCAGATTGCCAGTAATCTTTAAGGTTCTGGTGCATGAAAATAGCCACGCAAAATCACTATCCATAGAAAGACTACAGTCACCCCTCTCTTCACCTCTCTGCACTAGAAGTTCAAAGCCAGGGCAGAAGGTGTGGCAATCCAGGCTTCCACACAGTGCTTGCAGACAAGCCTGCTGGGCATGTGAACAGGTGGATCCTGACTTCAAAGCATGTGGCCAGCCTGGCATTAGCTATCACCCTTTCTGGCACAACCTCAGATCTATCCACTGCCACTACCTAGGTCCAAGTGAGCCTACCCTTTACAGAGGCTCCTACAATAATCTGCAAATTGGCTTCATGGATCCAGCTCACCTTTCTGCTATGCCTGTGGTGGAACCACCCACCTTACTCAACAAAACCAACAGCCTCTCCCTGCCTTGCCGCGCTAATCCATAGGCCTTCAAACAACACACTTTAGGCTAGAACCTTCAGTGTGAGCACCGATCTTGGCAGATGTCCCATGATGTCCTCTGTGGTCAAGCCTCCTGGAACACCCCACCCCCTGTAATATCGCCAAGCCCCCACAGCAACCCTGCAACCTCTGCTTCATGCCTCCCTCTCTCTCTCTCTCTCAGAGTCCAGAGCCCCTGCCTAGATGTGGGTCTGGCACTGTCTGCCTAGGTACTCATCTTCACATTTTTGAGGACCTCTCCCTCATCTGCAGCCAGTCTGCACTGTGCAGACCTCCCGTGCACTGTTCACTGAGCATAGTACCCATGCCATGGATGCAGGATTCCACCTGCCCATCCCCCAAGGGGGAGGTCCCTGTTTCTACAAGCTTTGAGATCGTCCTGAATACCCACAGGCCAGAGGAAATGGCTCAGTGTGCTGGGTCCACTAAACCTGGCCTGTTCCTAGCTAGATACCTGGCCAATCACTACAGTGAGTCATCTTCCTACAGGAAACTGCTAGATGACCAAGCTTGTTTTTGTTTGCTTGCTTGCTTGTTTGAGCTGATGGCCCTGCTGTGTGTTATGAACCAAGCCATCCTGGATCTGGCTGTCTATGTCTCATAATAATCTCGAGACAGGGTGCTATTATCCCTGGGCAACCCCATCATTGCTGTGACATTAAACACTATATGCACACAGAACCCCTGTCCTTCTTACCCTGGGCCTCCCCCAGACTCACACTTCCAGACTCACCAGCCAATTTCTCCCAACCCTTCCTCTCATGGCTGCCTGCTCCCCACTCAGTCTCCAGCTCTGCTCAGTGGGTGGTGCCATACTACTCTGAACTGAACCTTGAGTGTCTTCCATCTGGTCTGCTTACCTGTCTAGGCAGTCTCTCAGCAACCCTGAGTTTTCCCTAAAAATATACCCAGGTCCTTCTGCCTGTCTGCCTCATCTCTACCTGTGTGCCCATCCTCCATTCAACAACACTGACCCTGGTTCAAATCCTTCACCCTCTCCACTGAGAGCCTCCCCAGATGCATTCAATGTAGGTCCCAAATCCACACCATGGCCCGTGAAAACCAACATGACCAGGGGCACAAGGATCTTCCTGTCTTTCTAAGATTCCTGCCTCTGGGACAGATACCTCACCAAGCATCCTCATGAGAGCCCACATCGAGGTTTAGAGGAAGCAGCATCTACAAATACGCAAGGTACCTTCCACATCCTGTACCTTCTTAGCCCTACTAAGTGCTCCTCTGGGTAGTAGGCAGGCACCATTGGGAATTTGTCTTCTACAACAAGCATAAAAGACCCTTGAAAGTCAGGATATGTGGAGCTCACTGCAGTGGCCAATACCTCATAGGCAGTTCACAGAGTTGAGTGAAAAGCAAGAATCAATTTCTGCTTGTCAGATGAAGAGAGGTGTATAAAATAAAAAGACCAATGATTCAAAGCAATACAGTTGATGAGTGGATGACTCAAGCCCAGCCTGAAGCTTGCCTGCCTGCTGTTACTTGCCCATTAGAGACCACATGAAGTGACCCTCCTGCATGGGTCTATGAAACCTTTGTCCTTAGGTAGCATGAGATGGATCCGATAGCCAAGATGCCACTGTGGCTCTGATGTGGACTGTGGGCAAAGCAAGCAGGAAGGCTGTGACAAAGAGGCCTACTAGCTGTGAGGTATGCACAGGGAGGGGCTTAGTGGGAATACAAGGACAGGCAGACTGTGCAAAGGTATAGATCAGGAGGACCATAGCTCAGGGGTGGACATGTTTGTCTTTGTATGTATGCATGAGCATATGTGTATTGCTTGTATTGCATGTGTGTATGCATGATGTATACATATATATCGCTTATGTGTATGGGAAGTATGGGTATGTGGTATGTATCTATGTTTATGTGTATCTGTGTGTCTGAATATGAGTATGTGAATATATAAATATATAAATATATATTCACACATATATGTTGTATATGTGTGAATATATTATTCATATATAATTCATATATATAATTCACACATATATATATAAAACACACTTCATATATTTGTATATATGAAGTGTGTATATGCACATATATACACACAAGCATTGGTTGTGCATATATGTGTCTGATATGTGTGTGAATGTATATGCATCATGTATATGTGTCATGTGTGTGTGAGTTGTGTGAAACTATGTATATGTTCTTAGGTATGTGTCTGTCTGTATTCCTATGTAGGAAGTGTGTGTCTTTCTGCAGCCTGTGAAGGTTAAGAGTGAAGTAAGATATGCTCGGCCTGCAGAAGCCTATACTTTTACATGGCCTACATGTCCATGGAACCTGCAGCATACATGACCCTCTGAAGGAAGGCCTCTTTAACTCGTGGTCTTGTGTGGATGATGCTGTTAAAGTTTCAGGGATCTGGAAGTAGGAATGCTTTCAAATGCCACAGAAAGGTCAGAGAGGGCAGCAAGAATCAGATCCAAAAGATCCATGGATAGATCTCCTCAGGACCTCACAGGTCAGCCTGTGAGTCTGAGGTGAAAATGACAGTGATTGCCTGTGAAGAGCACACCTGGGCCCCAGGACTCAGCCACAACCTCAGCCTCCTCCTCAGCCTTCTCAAATCCCCTAGAGCCTGAAGCTCTCAGGCACAGGAGGCAGTTAACTTTTCGGTGACATAAGAGTGAATCATGGAGTCCAAGGGGATCAGCTCATGCTGAGGGAGCACCACAACCTCCTCTTCCTCCTCCTCCTCCTCTTCCTCCTCCTCTTCCTCCTCCTCTTCCTCCTCCTCCTCCTCCTCTTCCTCTTCCTCCTCCTCTTCCTCCTCCTCCTCCTCTTCCTCTTCCTCTTCCTCTTCCTCCTCCTCTTCTTCCTCCTCCTCCTCCTCTTCCTCCTCCTCTTCCTCTTCCTCCTCCTCCTCCTCTTCCTCTTCCTCTTCTTCTTCCTCCTCCTCCTGATCAGGAAGTTCAGGAAAGTGGGAACAAACTCCTGGGGGCCAGAGGACAGGGGAGGAGAGGGCACCTCAGCAGACAACTTCATCTGAAAGGCAAATTCGATAGGCCCATACTCTTCCTTGGCTTCAGGTGCTCAATCAATACAGACATGTAGCAATGCTTGTACGTGCATGGGTGTGCACATACACACACACATACACCAGCCATATTTTGTCACACTTGTGTCCTTCATGTGTTCACACTGTCACTCTCATGCACACTGACACACTCTCTCGCACACTCACAGTGGCACACACAGCTCAAGTCCCAGGCTTTCATTTCTGAGTGAGTTGAGTTCCAGTGAAGGTGTAGTCTCCCCAGGCATCCTGCAGAGCCACGCCAAAGCCCAGTGAATAATTATCCCCAACCTCCCTTCTCTTCCTCAGAGGGCAAAAGAAGTGAGAGGGAGCCCTAATGATTGCCCTGGGGCTGGGCACTCTATTTTTCTCAGGCACAGGGGGCAAGATCAGTGCTAGTAGAGCTGGCATGATCAGGATTTCTGCAGACTCAGCCCTGACTGGATGCCCAGTGAAACCCAGAGGTTGTCCTTGCCTCTGTATCCGCCATGCCAATGGGGAATGCCGAGAGTCCAGTTCTCTTCCCAAAGTTAGACAGCACTGGGCAGCCTTGCAGGTGCTTACAGCCGACTCAGTAAACCCAGAAGTCCCTACTTCCTCTGGAGCAGACAGTATAAGGCCATGCCAACGCCCCAATCAGGCCCAGACATCAGTGGTCCACATAGGCCTGGTTGGTAAATCAAATTCAAGGTGTTGCCAACCATAGAGACCCTAAAATTCTTGGAAGAAGACTCAGGCTAGAACTAGGAGTGAAACTTCAGACACCTCCAAAGAGAAGTTATCAGTAAGAAGTCAATGCCAGAGTTCTAGAAGATTTGATCTTTTGAAGAGGATAGAGCCAGGCCAAGGTCTGTAGGAGGCCTGTGAGTCTGTGAGGTCTGTGAGTCATATAGCCGGTCTGATCTGCCCTTAAAGGTGTGACCACAGGTGGTCACAACCGGTGAATCCTGAGAGGGTGTGCTGCAGGAAATGACTGGGGAGGGAGACCTCAGGTGAGCACTGTAAAAACAGTCTGTCAGGGAGACAGGCTTCAGTGAGACAGCTCATTTTAATGGGGTGGGGATGTGAATAAAAGCTATTGAAACCTATGGGGGGGTGGGGTAAGTGTACATCATTGGCCTGTGCCGGGATGCTGGGGATGCCTCATTTGCATGGAGAGGAAGCCCAGGTGCTGCTAGACATGACCTTATAAGGGAAGAAGAAATTTAACCTGGCTACTGGCTGCAGTGACCTCCTCTGGCAGGCAAAGGTGGGGGTACAGAGCAAAAGCAATCGGGATGTGCAGGCCAGGGGCGGGGGAGGGGAGCAGTCCTATTTCTGCCAATATTAGGATGAGAATTCCGGGGTTTGGACACTTCTTGGCTCCAAGTCAGCTCCCCACGGCTCTCTGGCTACTGAGCCTACCATGATCCACGACACACGGATGGAGATGTGTACCATATTATATAGTCACCATGGTGAGAGGCTCATGCACCCCCGTGTATACTTCCATAGGGAGTTCTAGTGAGATGTATCCGAGGTGGGACAGGTACTTCCACGGAGTTCAAACTGGATGGAGGCTGGAGCCTGAGAGTGGTGAGGTATGCCCCCTCATGCCACCTTCAAGATTTGCTCAGCAAGAGTGAGATCTCCTCCTGGGTGGTTTGCACACAATTGGATGGCAGAGGATTGGGGCTACAGACTAGCCAGAGATCACCAGGGTGTATGTAGGTCTCAGTTCTATGGCCTGATAAACTACATTTCAGAGAGTGTCAGATGTAGGGTCACCCAGGGCATAGGAAAGGGACATATGTTTCTAATGCTCCCCCAACCCCTTGCCACTGGTTCCCAGCCAGCCTAGAACACTGCCTGGGGTCTGTTTCAGACTGAAGGCTGATATTCCTGCCACAGCACAGATCACAGAGAGATGGCATTCGAGGTGCCACTAAGGCCCCCAAATGAGGCCTGCATGGAGCTGGGAGGGAGGCTGCTCTGCCTTCCAAACAGCACGGTCACATTTTCCCAGGAAGTTTTATAAAGAGTTTGGGAAGATGTGGTTATTTCTTCCTAAAATTGCCCAGAGTCCTAATTATAAGACACAGAGTTCGTCTCAGTTCCCTGAAATGTTATGAAAGAGCTAAATGAATGTCAGGCTTCCTTTTATAAAAAGAAACGAGAAAAGAGTACGCAGATTAAAGAGAAAAAACCCAAGCAGAGGAAATGAGCTAAAGACACTGGCAGGCGCTGGGGGTGCAGACACACCAGGGCACACAGCTGGCGGGGCAGGGAAGGCGAGAAAAGGCAGTCCTGGAAAGAGAGCTCTTCTATGTTGCTTTTCCTGTTGTAACAAAATACCTGACCAAAGCAACTTTAGGAATAAGTGGTCTGCTTTGGCTCACAGTATGAGGAGATACAGGGCAACCTTGATCAGAGAGACAGCTGGTCACATTGTGACCAGTCAGGAAGCCAAGCCCAAGGAATGCCAATGCTGGCTCTCTCTGTTTAATTCAGTGCAGGACTCAAGTCTGTGGGATGGTGCCACCCACATTTATGCTAGATGGTCTTCCATCTTAATTCACCCCGTCTGGGAAAGTCTCTCACAGACATCCCCATAGGCTTGTCTCCTATATGATTCCCGGTTTTATCAAGTTGACAGTTATCATTGACTATCATAGTTCCAGTGGTCTGGGATCTGCTAGGTGGTTAGTTACTTTAGAATGTCACCCCTTCCTGTTATTGGGAATATACGTGTGCCCAGTCCCACTCTGCCTGAGACATCCTGTAATTGAACCTGTGGTAGCTATGTTCCTGGCTCCTCTCTCACCTATACCCACCTAGACTGACTCTACTTGCTGGACAAATTCCTCTCTCTGTTTGCCCTGATTCTGCCTTTGGCTTTTGTTCTCTCCTCCAGTCTGCCCTGGGCCAAGTCATCCCCTCTTGGAGTTAACAACAGAAATGTGCACCAATGTCTAGCACATCTTCCAAGAGCATTGGTGACCTCCCTTACCTAGTCTACAGCTACCCACAGATGCTCTACTGAACACACACCAGACACCCCTCCCTCACACCTGCCATCATGCTTGGGTGTTGCCACACCATCTGAGGCCAATCTCTGGTGGTTCTGGCCATCAAGGAACATCAAGACCATAGGCCCACATTCATCACCGGGTAGATCTGGATGGTCACATTGGCAGTCAATAAAATGAATGGAAGTCCCTCAGCAGACTCCTCTCTACATGGCTTTTCCCCCAAGTGCCTTTCTATCTTTCCATTCCTCTCCATGACCATGGACACTGTGATGGCTGTTCCCTGCTATCTCCCACAGGGCTGAGACAGAAACTAAGACATTTCTGAACTAAATGGACAGTGTTATTTCTCAAGTATATTTGATGCCTCCACGAAAGTAGACAAGGACATTAAGATTCACTCCCTTATTGACAGAATGGGAGATGTGTGGGTGGAGAATACTGGAGCTTTTAGAGCGCTGGGTATTCTTGTATTCTACCAAAACATGGCAGAACACAGGTCTAGTCCTGGCACACTGGTACCAAGATGTCACAGAAGGACATCCAGACTGCCATTGACTCAAGTCACCCAAAAGGACAGGAACAAAACAAGATTTAACCCTTCCCTCCATTGGAATAGGGAGGTTCTGGTTGCTGAGACAATACTGAAAAGATTCCAAATGTCGTTCTGGTGTCATGGAGGCACTGAGCCACTAAGAAGACCTAACTACCAGAAGCTCCCTTCAGGTGAGGGAGGAGACCACCCACTGAACACTTCTGTCCAGAGGGGAGTCAGCCATTGCCTCTGTAGAGTAGGCTCATTTCAAGGAAGTCAAACTCAGAGTTTAGGAAGTCCCAAGGCCGTCGCCTTTTGTTGCAGGAACTGTGATTTTTCTTGGGATTTTGATTTGTTCTGTTGGACATGTGAACCCCACAAAGAGACAAACAAATCCATTTACTTTATAAATGCCAGCTTACCTGTGTGAGGGTATTTAATTATCTCATTGATAAAAATAAGAATTTGACTTATCCAACTTGAATTAGTACAATAGGTGACTTGTGTAGCCAGGCTTCATTTTGTGTCACACTTGTCTACAAGACAGTTTTGGGAAGACAGATTCCTGGATGAATAACTTCCTTCTGCAAATCATCTCCTTCCTGGACTCCCTGGGTACTGAGGATTCTCCCCTCTTTCTGCAGCCCGGGTTTGTGATTCTCACCCCCTGCCACTGTCAGTTCTGAAAAGCCCAGGTGCATAGTGGCACAAAGCAAGAAGACCTGGTTTGGTGAGTTTGGGGAATGTAACTGAGGTATTGTGGCTCAGACTCAGCCTAGCCTTCAGTTCTACAGGAAGGCTGTATCTGAGCCAAACATGCCTTCAGCCGCCCCCGCCCCCAACCTCCAAAGGTCCTGACACTCTTAGTTCCCCATCCCACACTCTCACACCAACACCACCCTCCACAGGAACACTTCAGATATGTTCACACTCAGTCACACATACCCTACTCAGACAAGCTCACACACACTCATACACATAAGAGTATGACAGCCATGGTCCACGGGAGCAGCATGGTGGTGGTTTTATAGCCCTCACATTGCTGGGTCCTACCCTCCTGTGTTTCCTTGGTACCGATGTCTGGATACCTAAGACTGTTTCTGCAGCAACAGTCCAAGTCGAATGCGGGTGGGATCTGGTACTCTCTGATTATACTTCTCCCAGATGCTCAGGGGTCTCCATCGCCTCTGCTCTGAGCTATTCAGAGAGATTTCAGAAGGATCAGTCCAACTCTGCCACTTAACAGAGATCCACCACCTTCACACTCTCTTTATACCACATCCTCCTGTTACAGTTCTCTGTTTTCCTGGTCATACTACAATCACTCCCAATGGACCCTTTGCAAAATTCAGGTAAACCAGCAGAGGCTGAAATGCAAAGCTTGTCATCCCGAGAGCCTAGCACCACTCACTCTGTCCTAGGAAAGGACATAGGCTGGTAAGGCAAAAGCTTGTCACTGTAACAGCCAGTAGCTGAGGTGTTGAGGCTGGGGCTACAGGGATGCCCTGGGACATTGCCATAGTTAAGCCAATTCCCTTGGAATGATCCAAGGCAGAGAAAACCCAACTGTGAAGTCACAAACCAAAATTGTCATTTAAAAAATGCTAGATCCTCACTGTCCAAGAAGGTGGAAGGAGCCCCTGTGGGAGAGCATTAGTGCCACAAGTCCCCATTCCAGGAGACAACTCAATAGGAATGGTTCTAAGACTTGAGTGTGACTGTGCTGTGTCACCTCAGGAAGGAATCCACCGTGCAAACCAAACCACGCTCCCAGAGATGTGAACAGCAGGAATCGTAACAGACAAGAGATAAAAATACTGTGGCAGCCCCTTCATTCGGAGGATTGTTAAATAAGTGAAGCAGCTGGTGCAGGA
Organism: Rhabdomys pumilio; assembly: GCA_030674055.1. NCBI lineage: Eukaryota > Metazoa > Chordata > Mammalia > Rodentia > Muridae > Rhabdomys > Rhabdomys pumilio. The sequence continues at coordinate 11,709,552 of JANHMN010000017.1, forward strand.
GCTCAAAAACCCATTTTAAGCAATATTAAAAGGAAAGCTTCACTGTAGGTAGGGGAAGCTGTTGCAGGCATGCACTGTTGTGGCCTGCTTGTCCCTTGCTGGGGAAGAACCTAGGGCTTCACATAAGCTAAGCAAGCACTATGTCAACTGAGCCGACTTCCCAGCTCAAGAACAGACTGAGGAGCCTAAGAGGTACAGGGAGTGGGGATAGCAGCTGAGGGCAGAATGCAGTCTGAACAGGTAGGTGGCTGCAACTATGGCAAGGGTGTAGGGGAAGGTTAAAGTCTCAGACACAAAGGAGTTCAAGCCTGGGACCCAGGAGGGCTGCTCCTACAGAAGGCACCAGGGGACAGCGAGTCTGCAGTTCTACCCAGAATCTCAGAGATCAACTCAGATCGGCCAGATCACTCACTGCCTTCGCATCTACCTAGGTCCCACTGGGATTCCTTAAGATCACTCTAGGAGTGTAGCATCCGAGCCTGGTTGATGTGCAGGACAGTTTTATGAATGCTTCAGGACCTGTCCCCAGGAGCCTGACATCTTACCTCACTGCAGTCATCCCGCTGGCTGCTGCCCATTGTCACAGTGTACACTTAAGGACACGGAGGCCTAGTGGCAGTTGAGGAAGGGTACTGGAATCAAAAGATAGTGATTCTCAGCCATAACCCAGCCCTGGCCCTGGAAGTCTGGAGTAGCACCCCTTAAACAAGAGATCCCAGACTTGATCAATAGGCATTGCCAATGCCAAGGGGCCCAAACAAGTCCAGCTGTGGTTGAAGCTTCAATTCTCAGAACGCCACACCAGCCTCAGAGCCCTAGACATACCACACCCCCGTCTTATAGGATAGTTTGCTCTTCTGGCCATGTTCAGTCTACAAAAGTCCAGCCAACCACACACTTAAGACTCATGTACTTTTTTTCTCCATTAAATTACTTCAGTAAAAGGTTTTTAAATGCTACATTTCAAGACAATTTTCTCAAGGAAGGCCTTTTAAGCAGCTGCTGTGAGTTCTCTGCTCTTTCCCCTGAAGCATCAGGCATAACAGCCTTGGTCCTCATTAAAATCAGAATATATATATATATATATATATATATATATATATATATATATATTGTGTATATATATGATATATATAATGTTCCTTTATGGCAATTTGTTGGTCAGTATTAAAGTTCACAGGGAGGCTCTCTAGAACAGATGTAAGTTTTCAAGATACCCTGGGAAGATGCAACCTCAGTGGCATAACAGGGCATCTGTTGTCCAGGAAAGGAGACACGGGCAGAAAGCCGGTCAAGTTTGCTTATTAATTGCTGTGATAAGCATCATGACCAGAACCAACTTGTTAAGAAAAGGTGTATTGCAGTTTAGAGTTTATAATTCATTATGAAGGCAAGGCAAGAACCTGGAGGCAGGAACTGAAGCAGAGACCATGGAGGGATCACTAAGCTTACTGACTTAGTCCTCCGGCTTATTCATCTGATTTTATGTAAATTGGAACCATCTTGCCTAGGCGTCGTAGCACTGACAATGTGGACTCTCCTACCTCAATCATTAATCAAGAAATGCCTGGCCCGCACCTACCCACAGACCAGTCTGACTGAGATGTCCTCTCACTTAAGGCTCTCCCTTTGCATGAGGTGCTGGATTGCTTTAAGCTGACCAGCACACACCATCAGACGTTCTGAACCAAACAGCAGGAAAATCCAATTGCTGGGACTGGGGAATAGCCAGGGTCTAGCCTATGCCACCTCTTCTTGCCTTGCTATATACTCTCCTGAGAGTATCTAACTTTAGGAAGCCTCCTAGACCATGAATATCAAAGCCTTTCAGATGTAAAGCATTTTCTCATAGACAGACCCGGGTCCCACCCAGGGTGGAGGTGGCCAGTGGCCACTCCCAGACCCAAGCACCCACGGGAGTGGAACAGGGCTAAGGTGGTGTCAGGCAGCTCCTCAGCACTGTTCCATCCACAAGCCCTCTTCAACGATGTTCTAGGCCTTGCCTTATAGGCTTTCCAGTTACAGCAACTATAAGGCAGGTGGAGAGAGTTTCAGCCACTGCAGACCCAGCTTTAACACGCTTACGCCCGACACAGGGCCTTTAACTTAAAAATTTAAAAAGCCAAAGAAATTAAAGTGAAGGAAAATTCCAGCTTGAAATTTTTCTAATAAACTGCTCACAGCTTGAAACACAGCCTCTGTTAACTTTGGCGGAGGTCCCTGCCAACCCTTCCCAGGCCATCGGTGCGTAAACACAATGTAATATAGTGATTCAATTTTCTAAAGAATTGGTTAGCAATTAAACAGGATAGTTGAGAACAGATATTAAATTCCAGAGAGAATTGCCGTTTCAACTTTAACTTTTTCTGAGTAACAAAGGGGGAATAAGAGAACAGCAAGGAAGTTTCTCTTGCATCTCAGTGAGAAAATTACAAAAATTGAGGTCAAGTACCCTTTGGGATTCTTTAGATGAATCGGTGACCTTGATATGGCGCTAGACAGCATCGAGGGTATAAGAGCTGTCTTGTGTGGAGTTCATCTCTTTGTGTTCCCTTTTAGCCCGGTTATCAGTTCTGGAATAGCCAAGGAATTCTTGATCCATTGCTTATGGGTCGTTGGAAAGATCAGTTGCTCTAAACACTAATCATTGAAGCCTTTGCCTTCAATGGCCATGTGCAGAGTGGACACTAGACCCTGAAAGGAGAGAGGACCGTGGGAGGTCTCTGGCTTCTGGCAATCCACCTTCCAATTCTAGAAGCCAGAGAACTTCAAGGGAGCTCTGGGAACCACAGGTGGGAGCCCTGGAACCATAGGTAAGGCCTAAGTAAACCTTAGATAATACCATAGAGGTGGCAGATGGAATCCCAGGAACTGCTGGTGGATCTTGGGAACCAAGGGTGTGACTCGTAAGAATTCCAGGTGCGATCTCAGGAAGCCATAGCTGGGACCTGAGGGAACCCTATGGGAACTCAGAAACCATGTATGGAACTTCAGAAAAACATCTGTGAGGAATTACAGAGTTGTTAGCTCCTGGGCATGCCTGTAAGGAGGTGCTATTTATTAACAGGCTGGGTTTATTGATGTGGCAGAACCTGTATTAACTATAAGCAACATCTTTCTATGAGCTGGAATTCTGAATGGAATCCAAAGGAAAGAGCAAACTGGGTACTCTGCTTCTTCCCTGCACTTGCAATGTGATCAGATGTCTCCTTCCCTGCAGGTGCAATGTGACCAGGTGTTTCCTTCTCTGCAGGTGCAATGTGACCAGGTGTCTCCTTCCCTGCAGGTGCAATGTGACCAGGTGTCTCCTTCCCTGCAGGTGCAATGTGACCAGGTGTCTCCTTGCCTTCAGATGCAATGTGATCAGGTGTTTTCTTCCCTACAGGTGCAATGTGATCAGGTGTTTCCTTCCCTACAGGTGCAATGGGATCAGGTGTTTCCTTCACTGCAGGTACAATGCGATCAGGTGTTTCCAACTTCTGCCACCATGTCTTGCCTGCTTGCTGGACTGTACCCTCAAACTGAGAGCCAAAATAAATCTCTGAAGCTGCTTTTTATTTTCTTATTTATTTTTGTTTTTTGTTTGTGACAGGGACTCACTATGTAGCCTTGGATGACCCGGAACTTGCTATGTAGACCAGGTTGACCTCAGACTCTCAGAGATCCACCTGCCTCTGTTTCCTGCATGTTGGGATTAAAAGTAAGTGCCACCAAATTTGGCTTTAAGTTGCTTTGAAATATTTATTGCTATTTATTTGTATTTTTGTGCACATGCGTGCGCATGTGCATGCGTGTGTGTGTGTGTGTGTGTGTGTGTGTGTGTGTGTGTGTGTGTGTCTTTGCTTGCAAAACTCAGAAGAAAGAACCCTGGAGCTAGAGTTCTAGGTGGTTGTGAGTTTCCTAGTATGGGAGCTGGGAATTGAACTTGGGTCTTCTAGGAAGAGAAGCAAGTATACTTAACCACTGAATCATTTTCCTAGGCCCTAAAATTGCCTTTCTCTGGGTAATTTATCATCAAAACAGGAGACATAACTAATATACTCCCCTAAAGACTAGGTAAGTGTCCCAGGGAAACCCATCTTCTGGGCAGCAAGGAGGACAGGCTTGGCTTTTCCTACTGTTGAGGCCACAGGAGCAAAATGAGCAGGGACAATGCCATTTAACCCCACCCCCACCCCCTTAGGCTGGTCAGTGCCCATGCTCCAAAAGTAAAAGTACCATACCCGGAGACAGGGATCAGAGATGCCTTTACCTCCTTTGCTACCCATGTCCATCTTTACATCACCACCAACACCAGAGGAGAGGCCCAGAGCACCACTGGGACTAGGAAGGACAGGAAGGCTGTGTTACAGGATGCAGGCTCTTAGAGAGCAAGCCCCAGGGCTTTCACAGCCCAATGGCTCCTTGTGCATGGAGCAGTTCTGTCTTCTTCCAACTCAAGGCCCTGCCTGGAGAAGTGCTGGGAGATGTTGCGCCAACCATTAAGTCACCTGTTCATCCTCTCTCTCTCTCTCTCTCTCTCTCTCTCTCTCTCTCTCTCTCTCTCTCCTTCTCACTGCCCTGCAGATCATTACTCCATTTCCCTTATTGGCTCTAACACCAGCACCTGCACACCATTCACCAACAAGCACAGGTCAAAGTTGATGTCAAACTAATTAGCTAGAAGAAAGAGTGCACAGCATTGGAAGCTGCTTAGTGAAGCCTGCCATGTTGTAGAGTCTGTATAGCTCAGCCCACCAGCTGGGAGGCTGGAAATCACTGATGCTCTATATGAGGAAAGACAAACTCACCCGCTTGGACACCCTGACTCTCACCAGTTCTCAGAATGTGGAGGATGCAGGAATCATCACGTCCTAGTGGACAGGTATGATGCTTAGAAGAGGCATGTAGAGGCAGATGGAGATGTAACTTCAAAGATGAATCAGTGCACCGCAGCTCAGCCTTAGACACGGTGTGCGTCTAGAATCTGCCAGAAGATGATTTAAGAAAAGGATCTCCTACAAAGCAGCATAAGCATGTGCTGAAGATGTGTTTATGTGATTGCTGCAAAGCCAAACAGATGGTGATGCTGGTGGGAAGAGCAGTGAATAGCATTGAGAGAGAAGGCAGAGCTGCGACATCCAGGCAGGATGTGCCATTGGCTGGTATCTTGGGGTCTTAGTTAGACCTTGGCAACTAAGACCAAGTTGCAGGACCAAGGCAACTCTTATAAGGACATTTAATCGGGGCTAGCTTACAGGTTCATAGGTTCAGTCCGTTATCATTAAGGCAGGAACATGGCAGCATCCAGGCAGGCATGGTATAGAAGGAGCTGAAAGTTTTACACATTCATCTAAAGGCTGCTAGCAGAATACTGCTAGAGAATAGCTTCAAGGCAGCTAGGATGAGGGTCTTAAAACCCACACCCACAGTGACACACCTACTTCAACAAGGCCACACCTTCCAATAGTGCCACTCTCTGGGCCGGGCATATACAAACCATCACACCTGGGGTCTGGATCTTCTCTTCTAGGGACAGGCACCATTTGAATTTCCACTCAGTTTGTGTTCTCTTCAGCGATACTGTGATGGCTCAGAAATGCCAACTCGTTCTTGAGAGTCTATCCCATCATGCCCTGGCTGCAGCCACTCTTTAGCCTCATTCATAACATTTTTGAAAATACATTTTCTCAGCAGATGTGTTTGCTAGTCAGTTTCCTACCGCTGGGACAAACTACCAAAGAAAATCCACTTACAAGGAGGAAATGCTTATATTGACCGATGATTTCAGAAGCCTCCGTCCAACTCCGCCTGACCTCATTTCGTTTGACCTGGGCCAGTCATTATATTAAAGCACTGTTCACCCACTGTTAATGTAGAGCCACTGAGAGTGCTCCAGCCTGTCACAGGCTGGGCTATGCCCACTAAAATTCCTGTGTTGAAGCTCCAAGAGTCAGGGCCTCAGAATGTGTCTATATTTGTAGACAGGGCTCTTGAAGAGTGATTAACATTAAATATGGTTATTGCTGAGGGTTATAGTCCAACACACTGGTAGGTTTTTACTAAAAAAAGAAAAAAAGACATGGTGCAGCCCAAGTGTGCCCTGAGCCAGGCATCCAGTGCATACCGGAGTAACACTCTCCACAAGCAGTGCATACAAAGAAGTTTGACTCAACTTGGGGAAAAAAAAAACCTGGAAAACACATGCAATGAGAGACAGGAATCATCTAAATATAAAAAAATCATGAAAATCTCTCCGGCGATACATGGAGACGGGGTCAGTTTAAACAGAGGCACATCTTGTTTCTGGGTATGAGAGTTGAGTAGGTAAAGACATGAAATCCCCACCAGACTGTACGCTACACTCAACCAGAGTGCAAAAGGGCTCCACTTGGAAAGCTGGTTCTGACGCTGGCAGAATCATAAATATGGAGACGTTGCCAAGAAAACACAGGAAATCATGGGGAATTCGCTGCTGTGCATAAATCAAAGTGTACAGCGATATTAATCAAAACAATTAGACGCTGGCTGAGAACACGGAGTACAATGGTAAGATAGGCCATTGATCGTGTGCGGCATAGAATGGCTAGCTATGGCCGGGTGGTGGTGGCGCACGCCTTTAATCCCAGCACTTGGGAGGCAGAGGCAGGC
>JANHMN010000017.1:11716281-11732624 GCA_030674055.1 Rhabdomys pumilio
AAAAAAAAAAAAAAAAAAGTCTAGCTATGAATGGGGGCTTCAAATAGATATGAAGAACTCGCAAGAACCTGCTGGGAAAGGAGAAAGCTTAGGTTCGTATCAGCAGCAAACTCAAAAGCAAACCCCGAGACACAAAATTTTTGACTTTTAAATGATAAGAATAGCAGAAGAAAATACAAGAAGCCAGTTTTTAGCTGCTCGACTAGGAAAGGCCTCCTAACCAGCAGATGAAATCCAAAACTCATGAAAGAGAATATTGGCTGACTTAACCCGAGCACCTTCTAAACTTCAAAAGAACTGACAAAATTAAGAGAAGATGACAGACTAAGAAAAACGTGCATCGTGATTACAGCTGGGTGTCATTGACACGCTGTTGGTATCTAAAGAGGGTCTGTAACTTAAGAACTCCATTTTAAATTTCTAATACAAGCACAAATACCAAAAAGTCATAAAAGCAGTATATATCACTTTTTATTTGAAATTTTTAAGTGCAAAACCAGAGAACCGTATGAGATGTTGCAACTGCTCCAGCCGGCATTTACCCCGGTGTAGAAGTATGTTAAGTCTAATAATAAAAATGGCTTCAAATGATGAGATGAACATCCCCAGACGCAAAGAAAGGTCTCTGGTAAACGCATCATTTTATCACCTCCTGCTCCTGTGTCTCACAATCCTCTAAAATGGTGGCTCGCTCCCAAGGCTGTTTGACTCCTCTGTGTGACCTCCCTCTGGCCCTGACTTCCCCTGGATTCTCCAAAATGTTATCAGAAGAAGAAGACACATATATGTCCTGTGTTTCTTCCTGGACTCAGGGGTGGGTCCAGCCAGCACCCCTGGCAGTCACATTCAGCACAGACGTTAGACAACCAGTGTCAGATAGCCTCTTGGTTGAACCAGAGACCAGACTCTATCATCTCAGTCGTCTGTCTCAACCCCTCTCCATGCCAGCTACCTGAGGCACTTAGAGTCCCATAGTCTGGACTCTGGAACTTTCAGCCTCAGAATTTGGAGCTACCTTAGGAAGTGGCTTTTGTGTTCTGATGACATTTTAGAGAAACCAGGGGAGCTAGGGGACAGAGAGAAGTCACACAGAGGAGTCATACAGCCTTAGGAATGATCCACCATCTTAGAGGATTTGAGACACAGCAGCCAGAGGTGGTCAGAGGATGTATTTACAGAGACCCCCTCCTTTGGGTCTGGGATGTTTGTCTAATAATTTGAAGCCTTACAACTGCAGGCCTGACTGAGGAGCGAAGAGCAATAGACCCCCTATCTTACTCAGTACCCTTCTCCTGACAGTCATAGGACAAGCAATGCTTTCCCAGTGCTAAGCCACAGCGTGAAAGCAAATCCCCATAGAATACACGCATACATACAATCACCACAGTGCACGCACACATGATCTTCATGGTGCACATACATACTGTCCACAGTTCACAAACACAGAATCAACACAATCCACACACACATATACACACACACACTCATACTTGCCACAGTGAATGCACGCATGCACACATACACACACACACACCAGTACACACACACATGTAAAGTCACACAGTGTACATGTAAACACACTCCCCACACTGGACATACACACCCCACAGTGCACACACACTCCCTACAGTGTAACGCGCTCACACACACACACACACACACACACACACACACACACATACTCCGCACAAGTCTGTTGGATGTCATCTCATGATTGTTCTGTGAAGCAGGGACTTATTACAGAAATCCTCAATATAGCAAAACTATGGGCTTGAAATTTATAATCTCTTGCCTAAGACCACACAGCGGGTGAATGGCTTGTAAAGATTCTACAGCACACTCAGTTCACTCCTCTAGGGACACCATCAAGGGTTCTGGCCTCACAGACTTATGGGGCTTGGGGCAGGGACATAATGCAAAGGAATTCAGAGGCAACAGAACAGACTGTTGATATTCCCAGAATCAGGACACAACCGGGGTGTCCTTGCCCTCCTTGAGTCTGGAGTAGTGGGTCTGAACAAGAACACTTCCAGGGTCTAAATGGGGGTCTGTGTGTGGCTCAAGCAATGCTTTTCATCCCAGGAGGCACAGTGCTGCCCCTGTCACGAGGCAGAATATGAGGTCGTATGCACAACAAGAGTATGTTCATGAATCTGCTCCTCGCTCAGCCCAAGGAGAGCAGAGCTGCTGCTCAGGTCCCGAGAGATGTCACTCCCCCCTGAAGTGCTGCGTCTCCTGGAGACGCTCTGGAGTGGATTTCCATGTTTATAAAAGCATGAATTATTGAAGAGCACTCAGGAATTCTTGCGTTCCATTTATACAAATCAATGAGCAGAGGGCTATCGTCAACCTTCGCTGCTTTATGGCTCATAAAGACAGGGCAGCCATACGAAGCACACGTTGAGAACAATCCTATTCACAGTGGCGGCGAGCGGAGACAGGCCTTTCACGGCGACTTAGAGTCCATGGAGAAAGACGAGGGCAGCTGTAGACTGAGTCTTTTAAGTTACACGTGGGAGATTTTCAAAGGCAGAGCGGAGTGAGGGAAAGGAGTGATGAGTCCCAGGAGCCCCTCGCTGGAGTCGATACGGACCGGCATCTGCTAGTCTTGCTTCGTCTAACTGCTCCACTTCTCCTAAAACCACATGTTAAGATAAATGAACTGAAGACCCCAGTAAAGGCAAACACACACGAATGGTAAATGCGAACGGTATAAAACTGACAGCAACACTTAAATAAAATTTACTGTGGTGCTAATAAAGATTCCAGGAGGATTTTTTACACTGTCAAAATAAGCCATTTATTTAGGCAGAAAAGTGAACACATTAAAACTGCACGAAACCCTTTGAAAAAGAGGGCAGGCTTTATGGACTTGCATATTACATTATAAAGCCATAAAAGGCTCCATTAGGAAAAGAGAGACTTCTTTTTTAAATAATCTCGGTGTAAGGAAGGGCTTTTTAGGCCCATTATAAAAGCCAGAAACCATTAAGAAAAATATGAACCCATGTAGTCTCTGGAAAATTAAAAACATATGCACTTATAAACCTAAAATAATTTCAAGATAACTATTGTAACAGGTGAGTTTGGTAAATTTACTGAGGATAAAGTCGATGTGTCAAAAATCAACTGTCTGTCTATTGAGTCCCTATCCATCTCCGAGTGTCATACGAGAAGTCTGCCTACGTCACCGAATAACAAATAACAGGCTTTATCCTGGTTGAGGAAGCCAGATAGAATTTCCATCCCCTTTGTGATGCTCTCCAGCCTCTCCCTCCACCGACGGCTGTTCACACCTGTTGCTCATATTGTCTCAGATGGATGCTCCGTTTCTCTGGGGGATTCGTCATATCTGTTTGTGATAGCATCAACTATCAAAGGTTTATTTCGTTGCCTGGTGCATCTTGGGAAAGCCACCCCAGCTTTTCTGAAGTCTTCTGACACTGAGTGCACTGTTGGTGGTGGGTCCTCCTGTGAGGCCCTTCTGAACTGAAGGACCCTGGCAGAGAACCCCTTCTTGATTTCAGGTCTTAGCAGGAACCACTCCAATCATTTCGACGAGGTCCCGAGCGTTTGTTAGTTCATCTGATGACCAGTGTGGTGGAGGGATTTGAATCTAGGCCCTGTTCAAATCTAGGGCATGCCTGAGGAGCTTTGCTGAGTTCTCCTCTCTCAAAGTGGACCTCAGCCCCTCCCCCACCCATGCTCTCTAGCCCATCACCCTGCCAGAGGCTGCTTCTCCAGAGCCCACCTGCCGGGGCTGCTGTCTGTAAAGACCTTCATAGTGTCAGTTCTACCGTTCTTCTGTTAAATTCTCACAAATTTCCCTGTGCTCTCGTGATTATGTGAGCATTAAATATGTATAGCCAGAGCATTAACCCATCAGGTATTAGATGTAAACCACGACTCTAAATTCATTTTTCTCCCCAAAGCCTGAGGTAAACTTCACAGAGACACTTATTGAATAATCCATCCTTGGGCTGCTGATTTGAAATATCACCTTAATAATGGACTAAATTATTAAGGATGCTGGATTTCTTATGGACAACCCTATCTATTAATCTCACCTGTTGCTCTAGTAACGAGCTGGTCCACAGTATTTTAATTCTGAAGCCTGACTCCTCACTCTCTGACAGGGTGGGTCCCCCCACTGCTCACTCTTTTAATAAGAGGACTCTTGTGCTGTTTGCAGCCACTGAAAGGGCATTAACTCCTGCTATTTTAACTCTGATATTTTTATAGTCCTTGCTGAGCTTGTGCATCTGGGTTTGAGCAAACAGAAGCTAAGGACAGCTGCTATGAAGGGCAGATCTGTGTGTCTTGGGATGCTAGCACCACACCAGCAGCCAAAGGCTAACACCTGCTTCCTAAGCAGGTGCACACTGCAGGCATCCACTGCTGACTTCTTGCAAGTCAACCTGGCTCCCAAGATGAGACTCTCTCTCCATCCTCTCTTCTCCCTCCCTCTCCCAAATCATCTAGAGTCCATGCAGCACCAGGGAGTGGCTCATGCTTCTCAGCCACTGCAGCGCTGTAGAGTTGTGATCTTTCTCACAGACTCAAGCACGCATCTTAGAAAGTTCCAAAAGTGTCAGCTTCCTGCAGTGTCCTGGGGCAGTTCCCAATTGGCCTGCCTGCTCCTGGAGCTTTCTTCAATCTTTGGCTTGCAGAGAAGGAAGACAGGGGTGTACTTCTTGCAGAAAGGAGTCCCAGGAGATGAGGATGCTTGTCCAATCACAGACACGTGGCCCCTACCTTTTCTGTTCAGCTCCCCAGCCTGGTCATCTGCCTTGAGTATTATGGAAGTCACAGTCTACCTGTTACTAGGTTTGTAGGTTATTGCTGTTGGAGAACGCTGAGAGGGTTGGGTGGCTGGGAACACTCTGGGTTCCTCCAGCTGGAAGTTAGGCATGGCTGCTGTGGCTCCATGGTTCCTCACAGCTTGGCCCCATTGACACAAGAAAATCCATGAGTTTTTACAGGCTTTATTGTCATGGCAGATGGTGGATGGATCTGGATGCACCCCCAAAAAAACCCAGGGCAGTCCTGAGTTAAATAGCAGGAAGAGAGGGGAAAGGGGCTGGGGAAGTATGCCTAATTGACTCCACCTCTGGCCTTCAGGTATCTCATTAGTATGTAAATCTCTCTAGGGCCTGAAGCCTGTTCCTCATGACTGTTGGCCATAGACCTCTCTGTGGGAGGGGCTGTGGTGGGCTGAAGCTAAATGAAAAGAACCAGGGCCTGGGTGCAGAGCTGAACTCCTGCAGTCCCATAAAGGTTGGGGGGGGGTGTTCCAAGCTCTTGCTCGACCAAGCACCCAGCTGCTTCTCACAGCCCACCGCCCCACATTGGTTGTTTCCATATCTCTTCCAGACCATCTGCTCCTAATGACAGCAAGAAGATGGGAAACAGTCCTGCACCTCAGAATGCAGACAGGACTGTGAAGCAGCTATAGGAAAGGACAGGCAACTCCAGCCTCACTGCCTTGTCAGGGTCAATGGTTATGTTAAGTCTCCCCTCTGTTCCTCCAAGTCAGAATACCAGTGTCACACATGTCTACTCCTTGTCTTTGTCCCTCAGCTCTCTGAGTAAGATGGACAGGGAGGACAACAAAGGGTGCCTGTCTTCTAGCATGTACCTACCAGAATCTACCAGATTTAGCTAAGAGCATGGAGACAGCCAACAGTCAGAGCCTAGAGTTTCTGTGGTCTATTCCATGACAGGAATCACTAAAGGCAGGAGGGGACAGAGACCTATCCATGGGAAAGGCCAAAAGCAGCAGGAGCTCTGGCCCCATGCCTTGCAGTGGAGGCAGGACAAGGGAATAGCAAGAAGACTTAGCATCTCTGGGTCTGGAAGGATTTGCCTATCAACCTTCCTATTGACATGAACCCTCAATGTCCCTTACGTGGTGTGACCCCAACCACAAAATTATTTTTGTTGCTACTTTATAACTGTAATTTTTGCTACTGTTTGAAACATAATGTAAGTATTTGATAAACAGATGGTCTTAGATGACCCCTGTGAAAGGGTCATTTGATATTCACCCCCAAAGGGGTCACAACCACTGATCTAGATGAAGCTCCAGTCACCCTGCTCCAAATCTTGTCTATATAGTCAACAAATGCCACACATGCCCAGTAAATCTGCTGGCATATCATTGCCTGCTTCCTGAAGCCACCCGGCAGCCCCAAGTGTTACACTCATTACTTCATCGTATGTCATGAGAGACTGACCTCACAATTTGTAGAGGCACATAGGTGAACGCAGGTAGGAAGCTTATCCCATGCAGATACTGACACCAGGTCCCTCTTACCCACCCGTCAGTCTCTCAGCCACCTCTGTCCCATCCTGCACCAATTCTCAGTTGGCAAGTGGCATGGTCACAACCAGAAAGTAGCCAGTCACTCCCCTGCCACTTGTCTTCTGGACACACAGAGAATTCACCTAGGGGTGAACACTGGGCCCATGCCACTGGGAGGTCTTCCTGCCACCTGTGAGGAGAATAGCCCCAAGCTACGGTCCTCATGAAAGCCATTGCAAGACAGGCCCCACATTCAGGTAGCTCACTCCTGTGCCACCTCTGTCCCCAGCAGGTGCCCCTTACTGTCACTGTCCCAGGATAGCGTCTTGTGAGGAGCAGTGCATACATTTTGGCTCAGGCTACTCTCACAGATGCTGTCCAACACATGCTGAAAGGATGATGCTAACAATCAATTGCCAGCTGAATACCCTGGAGGCTGCCCCCGAAGTCTCTGCCTCCCCAGTTGGTCCCCATGGCAGGAATGTTTCATCCCCCACCACTCTGCCATCACAAACCTTCAGACCTTGGAGGCCTCACGTGTTTACTGCTCACAGTTCAGAGACTGGAAGATTTCGTGTCTGGGGATGGTAACTTTCTGGTGCATTGGTGGCATCATGTTAGAAGAAGGGAAGGGATCCTTGGCTCTCCTTTGGAAGGACTGAATCCACCTAACTGTTTCCTAAGAACTAAACTTCCTGATATCCATGTGTGTGTAGGGGGAGGGTTGGGGGGGTTCAACACACAAATTCTGAGGAAAACCAAACACTGAGTTCATAGCAATAGGAACCAGAGGTAGGAGAAATCCTACAGCATGATGAAGTCCCACACTCAGCCTGACACCCCTTCCTTGGAATGTGGTCTGAGGCCTGGGTGCTTGTTCTGTGTTCGCAACCTCCATCCCTAACCATGGCTTCTGCCTCCTTCATTGGCCATGTATGTGGTGGCTAAGATTACTTGAGGAAGATTGTGAGACCTTCCAGCCTGGGACAGGTCTCTGAGGCTCCCTGAGATGGTCGGTGGCTACAGAAATTCCCTAGAGGTGACTCTCAGTCTTGCTTCTCTGACACTGATAGCATCATTGAGGATCCAGTGTAACCAAGGAGAATAACAATCACACAGACACAGAGTTTCCCGTCCCTTCCCTGGGCCCTTAGAGATGCAGGAGACTTGGAGCAAAAGCCTAATGGCTACTGAGACAGCAGAAGGGAGAGTGGAGCTGAGCTGACACAAGCACCCACTCCACAGGGACTCAGCATACATACTGCTCAGTGAGCCAAGACTATGTAGGGTCTTCTCCCCTGGGTTGTCCTCTGGACCATAGCTTGCTTCTGGCAAAGCTTGCTAAGATTTCGTGTCTGGGGACTTGTTTTGGGAGTCCCAGGCCAAGCAGGGATGCTGTGTTTTAGAAGATAAGAAGGGAGGAGGCAGAGAGGAGTCTCTTCACCAGCAGACAAACACAAGTGCCGGAAGCCCAGGAGCCAGGAGCCCCCTGCACCTACCAGGACACTGGATACCAGCAAGGCCAAGCTTTGACTCACTGCTATGGGTTGAGAATGAAAGGTGTGATCCCCAGCTCGTGGCACTATTGAGAAATGATAGGATCATAAGGACACTAGCCTGCTCAACAGATTGGCCTGTTGGTGAGGTCACAGTTGAGCACACTATTAGGAAGTGGGGCCAGGTAGAGGAAGCAGATCGCTAAAAATGTACCTTTGATGAGTAAGTATGTAATGTTCCAGGCGCTTCCTTTCTGCTCTCTGCTTCCTGGCCACTACAACATGAGTGTCTTGTCTTCACTAAGATGACTCTGGAGCCAACTGATGGGGGACTGAAAACTCTAGATGACAGGCCAGAATCTGTGTTTTCTGCTGAGTGTGAGTTGAGAGCTGAAATTGCGAAGGGAGAGAAGCCTGCCCTGGTCTCGTGGCTGTCACCCTGATGGCGAGGGTGTAGGTGGGTAGTAACCTGGAAGCTACAGAATTCAAATTACCGAAGCCTGAGCCTGAGACTGAGGAAACTGAGCATGAAACACAAGGGGATGCAGAACACAAAGATGGTTCTCTGCCCCTGGGCTGAGGTAGACACACTAGTCATCGCAGATTGGATCTGTAGCCTTCTCCTTCTTCCCCCTTGCTGCTCATCCTGTCCCTGGCACGGTGGACTTCCCGAAGACCTCTACCTGCATGAAGCATGCAGTTTGAATGGCTGTCTCCCGTAAGTTCCTCGTGTCTTTGAGTACTTGTGGTGGCTCTGTTCTGGAATGTTGTAGAACATTTAGGAGGCTGAGCCTTGCTGGACGTGGGCTTCTTGGTTCTACAGCCTGTCCCCGCCCCTCTCTCTCTGCTTCTTGCTACAGATACAATGTGACCATCCGCCTCCCTCCCACTGTCCTGACTTCCCCTTGGAACTGAGCCACATTGACGCCTTCCTTCTTTAAATGGTTTTTGTCACATCCCTGAGAAAACTAACACAAAGGGCAAGACTTCAAAGCCACACCTGGGTCCCCAGAAGCACTCTCGTTGAGGTCACTGATGTCCAGACTTCCTGTTGTCTCCATATCCAGCCAGGTATTCCACATAGACCAGGTTTCTCCAGTGCTCCTGTGTGCATTCCCACCCCTAAGCCCAAGCCTGGGACCCAAATGGTGAGAACCAGTTTGAGGGCCAGTGGTGAAAGGAAAGGGAAGATGGCAAAGAAGAGAGTGGAAAAAAGGAGGTGGTGGCCAAGTGGCTTGCTACAAATTCTGATGCGCTCAGACTGGAAGCTGGGATCAATCCTGGCCTTAGAATCCCGTGTAAAAGAAATAACAAGACTTCCATATGCAAAGTCCTCAAGTAATGGGCACAGTTGAAACCAGACGGTTTCCCGGAAGTGATTTTAGCAAATATTCAATATTCTTAATCCTTTTCAAGATTTCAGCATTGTGACAGAAAATTCCATTCCACTCACAGCAAATGTTTACTGGGAGTCTGTTATCACCCCGGCACTGTTTTTGGATGTGTTAGTACTTAGGTGAACCAAATAGGTCATGATGTTACGCCAAGTTCTCTGAACAACTCAGGCTGCTAAATTGTACCTGTGACCCAAGAGGATGCCCTAAGCTATGACACCCTAGGGTGTGACTCCACGGGATGTGATGTCCTAGAGCGTCCACTCCACCAAGATGGGCAGGGTTTGACTCTGTGCAGCTCGTCCTTCTCAAACATGCATTCCCGTTCTTCAAACTCACTAGGACAAAGTGACTCGCATGCGTGGAGGGATATTTGTCATTGATGTGGACAGAGATGGTTTGGGATCCTCGTGGAGTGAGGTGGAAACGTTAAAATTTCATTTTGAGTTCAGTCTCTTAAACATGTAACAATGGAAACATGTAACATTGTAAACATGTAACAATGTAAGCAATGACAAGGTTTTAAGCTTTGCTTAAAAGATAGCACCTTCTATAATGCAGTCCCTAAAATTTACCTTGCATACCTGTGTAAGAGTTGCCCCTCTGCCTCCCTGACCCCTGAAACTGCAGGAACTGGGATCAGAACGATGCTAGTGTCCATTATTCTATCTTGGTTCTCATTGCTAAAGGGCTGTTCAGAAGCCCATGGTGCTGCCTCCATTACACTCAGAGACGCTAGTCTCTAAACATGTGCTTAGATTCTGATTTCACCATTTTAAAGTTCTTGTGTTCTCAGTAACAGTTTCCCCAAATATGCTAATTTCTGATATGTTTTAACTATAGGTCTGTACTTCCAACAGAAAAAAATTAACCTATAAGAGACAGAAACTGTTTTCTTCAAGTGAATGCTACCATGACAGTGGATGGGCATACCTGAGGTCACTGGGATCAGGGGACCACAGCCCAACATGCAATTATGCCACACTGGCAGCTCACTGATTGCCTAAGGCAAAGTGCCATACTTTTTAATAAAGTTTTATTGGCACACACCTATGCCCATCCTTGCATTGATCATCACTATTGTTCAGTGCTATAGAAGCAAACCTTGGCCAGACATCACATGTAGGATACAACTTCCCACATGAAGATGCTGAGTCCTTCTGGGACAGCCTCTGTCCAGGCACATGAGTCACCTCATTCAGCAGACTTCACTATAGTTCCAGATTAGGGCCCCTAGCATCAGAACCTGAGATAGGGTCCCTTATGTGACATATCACAGAGGGAAAACTTCAGAAGAGGCCAGCAGGACAGGGATGGGAAGGAGTCAAGAAGATGCATTTGGGAACAGCCAGCCTGAGCCTGCCCTACTCCAGGGAGCTCCAAAATGCATCCAGAGAAGGAGCAGGGAAACTGGACTGTAAAATACAACATTGGTCAATAGTAGGCATCAGGACCCCAGGAGAGGGAGTTGTGGAGCCCAGCGTCCCCTGTGGCCCTCATGCAGACCTAAGACCATGACCTATGACCTGCAGTATGGCAGTGAATAGGCAAACTGTTGTCAAGGGATCAAGACAACCCGGCAGGCAGTAGTAATACAACCTGCTGCTGTAGTCAACAGGGTTCACAACATCAGGAAACCACAAACTGTTCACAGATGCAGTTGTCTTTATCAAAACCTCAACAGATCAGGAGACGAGACAAAGCCAATCTTCAAGCTGCTGGCCTGGAGTGGGATGGACAGACTATCACATCCCTCCCCACTGTTTTCCTGACTTCCCACTCAACAACTCAACTCAGGGCAGAGTTTTGACAAGGAGGAGTTAGAGTGTGTCCTTCTCATGAAGGCAAGTGACAGTTTTTCCTGAAGTAGGGAGGATAGCTTCCAGACAGGGCAGGAGCTGGGAGAAAGGGGATCAGGCTCTGCCTGAGCATTGGCGTACTCTCCAGGAGTGTCTTACTCAGTGCTCTATTGCTGTCATGAGACACTGCAGCAACTGAAACTCCTATAAAGGAAAGCATTTGACTGAGGCTGGCTTACAGGTTCAGGGGTTTAGTCCATTATCATCATGGCAGGGAGCATGGCAGCATGCAGGCAGACATGGTGCCTGAGAGGTAGCTGGGAGTTCTGCATCTTGATCCAACGACAGCAGGAAAAGAGACACTGGGCCTGGCGTGGGCTTCTGAACCTGCAAAGCCTGTGACACACTTCCTCAGACAAGGCCACACCCTCTAATCCTTCTCAGTGCCACTCTCTGATAACTAAGAATTCAAATCTATAAACCTACGGGAGCCATTCTTATGCAAACAACCACAAGGAAATCAAGTGCATTGTTGTCACTGAAGCCAAGAGGAGGTTTCTTCCAAGGCCAAGCCATGGGCTAGCTTTGACTCCTGTCTGAGCAGTTCCATTTCCATGGGATATTAGGACAGAAACCATATTGAGAACCAACTGGACTTTCTTTCCATGCAATGAGGGGGAAAGGGGCAGTCAGGCTGGTGCATCCTCAAGAGAGAAAGCAAGAGTGTCTGCCAAGAGGAGATGATTGTATGTGAAACCAAGCACATGTGACAGGGGACACCCAGGCCTCTGTGGAGTCTAAAGGAGGGAAGATCCATTTCTCTGAAGTTAGAAGGTCCCCCCCTTGAGAAGGAGGGGAAGAGGTATGGATGACCTGCAAGGAATCGCCTGTTCATAGGGCACCCAATGAAGCTAGAGAAAGATGCTGGTCAAGATAGAAGTGGAATGGTGTGAGAACCTCCAGGGAACTAGGAGGAACAGCCAAACTACTCAAAGGCATGAGAACGAAGCGCCTGTGCATACAGCAGGAGTCCAGGCGCCAAGAAGTCTTGTCTATCAAAATTGACTCCAGCATCAACAGGTGCCTTTCTAAGAGAAAATTGAAAAGCAAGTCTTGTCACCGAAAGAAAGTGAGTCCCACAGATGGCATCATGAGGCCCTTCAGCTACTGGGTACGAGCCTTTCATACCCAGTCTCTATCACAAGACACCATGCTCCTTCGGAGGTGAATCACCCTCTGGCCAGTCCTGCCAGCCGCTGCCAGTCCACCAGGAGCTCAGCTAAGGAGAGGAAGTGGTAGGGTGCACCTCACTAGCCTTGTAGAAAGGGGGCTCACTGAAACCAAGAATGGCAATCCTACAAGAGCCTTCTGGCAGGTCCTTCCTGACTTCCCCAGGAAGGAATGTGGTACTGTTATAGGGTGATGCTAGGTCAGAGCAGATGAAACAGTATAGCCACACAAAACGCCAGCACACTGCAAGAAGCCACCAACGACCAGCTCTGCACTGATTGGTAATGGTGTGTTTAATTGAAATTTCAAGGTTCATTACGGAATGTGGATTAATTAAATTGAGAGGGAAGATAATGAAAAATATTCCCGCTGGATACATAAAGAGCAGGCCTGCTGTGGCGAGAGAAGGGGGAATTAAAACGTATGGACCTGCCAGGACTCCCCATGCTTGTCCCCTGGAAAGGAGTTGAGGCTGCAGCTACACCCTACAGAACAAAGATGTGCCACAAGCTCCACGTAGCCTCCACACAGGCTTCCAGAGGCTCCACGTAGGAACCATGGAGAAATCCATGGTCTCCACACAGACCCTACATAAATGTCCATATTCTCCACACATGTGTTCATAGGCTCCACACATGTATCCATAGGCTTCACACAGGCTCCACACAGCTCAACATAGGCTCCATATAGCCTCCATACAGGTACCCACAGGCTCCACACAGGTATTTATAAGATCCACATAGATTCCCCACAGATATCTAAAGCCACATAGATATCTCACAGATATTTAAAGGCTCCATATAGGTTTTACACAGGCTCCATATAGGCTGTGTGCAGGCATCCACAAGTTTCTACACATGTACTACACAGGCTCCCTACAGACACCCCAAGAGGTTCCATACAGGAATCTACAGATTCTTCACAGGCTACACACAAGACTGCACATGGCTTCTGCACAGGCTCTATTTTGCCTCCACACAGATTCCATGGGCTCTACACAAGAATCTGCAGGCTCCAGACAGGTACCAACAAGGTCTCCCTACTGGGTTCATACAAGCACACACAAGCGCTCACAGGTTCCACAACCCCCATGACCTCCTGAGTAAGAAGAAGTAGAACCCAGAACCTCCCAGAGACTTCCTCTTGACAGTAAGCCTTCAGGACATTCCTGGTCAGCACAACATTAACAGACCTGCCTGAGGCTTCCAGACCTGTCACATGTGAAGTACCAAAACGTGTCTGGCAGAGAATCTGCTGTTCTGAAACCGAAGGATCAGGTTTGGACACTGCAGGATGAGGACAGAGCTTACTGAAGTGCAACTTATCTAACCAAGCACCAAGGCCGTGATGTAAGGAGCCCACGGTGCAGAAAAGCCAAGCCAAAGTTTCTGCACCGTCCTAGCAGGGTGACACTTGTCCCTGGTGTCCTCTGTGCTATCCTCTGGAGCATAATGAGGACATCCAAGAGTAAGGATTCTATCTCTGTTCAAAACTTCCATGGTGTATTTGATGGCTCAGTGTCCCCAGCGTGATGGCCTTTAGGAGTGCTGTTCTCCAGCTTTGTCCAGGACTCATCAAGCCAACCACAAGTCCTGAGAGTTTTAGAGCAAGCCATGAGAGCTTCCACCAAAGACTCACTGAAAGAAATAAATCATAAAGGATGCTATTTGTTTAAAATGGAAGACAACTTCGGTTACAGAGATGTCGCAGTCAGCGATGCTGGAACCTGAGTCTAGACCCTCAGAACTCACATTTTAAAAGTTGGGTGTGGAGGTGTGCGTTTGTAATTCCAACCCTGGGGAAATGGAGCTAGGAAAATCATTGTGCCTCATGGGTGAATTCAGGGCACAGGGTAACCTGGTCTCAGAAAACTTGGTGGACTGTAACCAAAGAACAACATCCAGGTTGTGCACATGCAGTTGCACATGTGTATACATGCATATGAATCTGAAAATACACATACACACAGGAGAGACAGACAGACAGACGGACGGATGGATGGGAGGGCAGGCAGGCAGGCAGGCAGGCAGGCAGGCAGACAGGCAGACAGGCAGGCAGGCAGGCAAACAATTACTAAGGAAAGTTCTGAGTAGCCAGAAAACATCAAGAAGTAATAAAAACACCCATGAATCTAGATAGCAACTTTGAAGCCATCATATTAAATCTCAGCAGAGTGAAGGACAAAGAGAAGATGCTGAGTACCATGGGCACCGCCGATGTGCAGTTAAGCTTAAAGAAGTGCCACTCCCTGGGGACCACTAGAGGCATTCAGGTCTCTAAGTGAAGTTTAGCTTCTCAGTCAGGTTTATAGTGAAATCGTGAGGGTTCTTTCCAGAGGAAGTGGATTGTGAATTTCTATAACACAAAAATGTAGATAAGGAGACACCTGTGTCAAATATACAGTCAAACTGTAGCATAAAAAGAAATTTCAGGACAAAAATACAAAACAAATTTGGTAAAAAAAAAAATTAAAACATATCTGCAAACACAAAAAATATGAACGGATAAGATTTAATAATTTAAAACTTCCAGAATGCATTTGAATACACTGTTTTAAAATGTTGAAAATGTATATAAATGAAACATTGTAAAGGCTGTGGCACAAATACAGATATATTTATACTCTTGCAGTTTTATTTTTCCATATCTTTAAAGTTGCAATTTTATGAGAAATAAAAAGAGTCAGCGGTAAAACTTTAGCTCCCCACTCAGCAGGTCCTCACTGCTTGATCCGGGATCTATCCTCTGGGTAATAAAATGAGGATACATATTTAGACTAAACTGGTGCCCTGACATGCACATCCTATATATCCTTCATCAGTTAAGGAGTTAAAATTTGACCCACCCACTGTGCTAACTGTTCACGACAAAATCAGAGGCTCATATATTTGAATAATTGGTCCCTAGTTGGTGAACTTTATAAAGAAGAACTAGAAAATGTGACCTTGCTGGAGGAGGTATGTCATGGGGGAGTGAAGTTTCAAAACCTAGGCTCTCTCTCTCTCTCTCTCTCTCTCTCTCTCTCTCTCTCTCTCTCTTTCTCTCTTCTTCTCTCTCTCCTTTCCTCTCTTTCCATCTTACCCCCCCTACTTGCTGTGTGACTATCAGCTGCTGCCCCAGTGCCATGTTTGCCTGCCACCATGCTCCCCATCCTGACGGCCATGAATGAACCCTCTGAAACTGTACACAAGTCCCAAATTAAATTATTTCTTTTATGTTGTCTTGATCATGTGTCTCTTCACAGCACTAGAAAAGTATCTAAAACAGAAAGAAAACTTGGACCCGGTGGAATGGGAAGTGAGCTAGAAGGTTACACAGTGCACACCATCTTTGAAGCAGCCATGGTGGGCATACAGGGATCGGTTCTAATCAGTTTAGGAGAGAAGGCAGGGCTTGGTCTTGAAGAACATCAAAGGAGACCTAGGATGAGCTCCTTGTTCATGGATTGGACCTGACCAGGAGTCAGCAGTGAGAATGTAGACACACAATGGGAGGTATGCAGTATCAAGTTAGGATGCTGCTCCATGGCTACAGGCATGCCTTTGGAAAATCTGCATGAGGCAGAATGAGATCTCATATCATTTTGAAGCTTTGTGGAAATCTATACTTACTGTGATTTTTTTCTTAATGTGCAGAAAAGGATGCACATCACCTTCTAGAGAAGGGCATGTCCCAGTCAGTCAGCACCCATAAATCAACACTGCCCAGGGCTCTGGCCTGTTCCTGGTGCTCTTGCCTCCTGAAGCTGCTTAGCAGTTTCAAACAACAGGAAGTTGGGCAAGTGAGATCGCTCAGTGAGTAAGGGTGCTTGCCACCAAAACTAAGGGCTGAATACCCCAGATGAAAAGAAAAAGCAGACTCCCACAAGTTGTCCCCTGACTGTCATGTGTGCACCGTGGCATGTCCTCCACCCACTAAATCAACCAACCAACCAACCAACCAACCAACCAACCAACCAACCAACCAACCAATCAGTCAGTCAATCAATGTTAAAAAAGAAATCTAGGAAGTTGTCATCTCTCCATCTCAGAGACCAGAGCTGATGATCTGGCCTCCAGGGTTCTGGGGGAGAATCTCTCTCTCTCTCTCTCTCTCTCTCTCTCTCTCTCTCTCTCTCTCT
>JANHMN010000017.1:11732634-11795134 GCA_030674055.1 Rhabdomys pumilio
CTCTCTCTCTCTCTCTCTCTCTCTCTCTCTCTCTCTCTCTCTCTCTCACACACACACACACACACACATACACATACACACACACACACACACGCATACACACACGCATATACGCACATGCACACATCATGACATTTTTGCCTCCATAGTCACACTACCTCCTCTCTCTCCTCTTCTCTTTTCCTTCCGTCTCCTCACCCTCCTTCTCTACATCTCCCTCCATCTTTTCCTCTCTCTCCTACTGTCTTTCTCTTCCTCTCTCTCCTCCTTTCATAGGGAAGAAAAGAACTTATTCAGGTTAAAGTTCCAGGTATAGTGACCACTGTGGAAAATGAAGGTAGCAAGAACTTCACATTCTAGTCGTACTACACCCACAATCGGAGCAGAGCAGAATGGATACATGCATGATCACTTGCTTGCTTGTGCTCAACTTGATTTCTCCATTCTATGCAGTCCAGGACCTCCTGCCTAGGGAATGATACCACCCACAGTTGGCTGGGCCTTCCCACATCAACTAACAATCCAGACAATTCCCAACTGTCGTACATACAGCCAATCTGATCTAGCTATGCCTCAGGAAGACTGTTCCTAGGTTGTGTCAAGTTGACACTAAGCTGACCTCCTCTTTCCCACTCTTCTCCCTTTCCTCTCATATCCCTCCTTTCCCTCATCTCTATCCTATGTCCCCTCCTCTTCTTCTTCTTCCTATCTTTCTCATCTCTTCTCTCCATCCTCCTCCTCTTCTGTCCCTTCCTACTTCTTGCCCTTCCTGTCTCCACCCCTCCTTACTCTCCTCTTCCTCCTTATTTTCCCTTCTCCCTTCATCTTCTCCCATCAGCCCTGAGGTAAAATATTGGAAGAACTTTTCCCAGGTGTCATTGCTACAAAGAAAGTCTGGCAAAAGGAAAGGGACTAGGTTCTAGAGCTACCATTCTCTCTCTCTCTCTCTCTCTCTCTCTCTCTCTCTCTCTCTCTTTTTGCTTTTGTTTTGTTTTTCGAGACAGGGTTTCTCTGTGTAGCTCTGGCTGTCCTGGAACTCACTCTGTAGACCAGGCTGGCCTCGAACTCAGAAATCCGCCTGCCTCTGCCTCCCAAGTGCTGGGATTAAAGGTGTGCGCCACCACCACCCGGCTAAGAGCCACCATTCTCAACTTGAGGGTCGCAAGCCCCTGGGGCACACAGCAGATGTTTTGCATATCAAATATTTACATTTCGATTCATATGGGTGTAAGTGCATGTATACAGACACACATACATACACGGGGAGGGTGGCTTCTAGCACTAAGTCAGTAGGCATTGTTGATGCTCTTGGTATCTGAGCCACCAAGTGTCCCCTCTTCTGTCATCTAAGGCCATTTTCCAGTCAGCAGACCACAGCACTCCACATGATAAAGAAAAGGCCAGAGAGGTTGAGCAAGGTCAATAGAAATGCATAATTCAGGGATCCTGCCTGCCCTAGGGACCTCTGATGGAGGCTTCAGTGCCAACAGGGAGGCAGGAGTTCATGATGCGGGAAGAGATATTAACCCAGCCTGCAGCTTTCACACTTGGCTCAGGGCCAGGGACATGGCACACTCAGTCACACAGGTCAGTGACTGTGAAAGGGAAGGATGAGCAAGGCCACATCAGCAAAGAGCTCACTACTGCCTCCTGCCTCCGGGGGTGGGGGTGGGGGGGGCGCGATGTGCACCCAGCCGTTGCCTGGCAACAGCAATGCTTTCTGCCAATGATGCAAGAAACAGAATAAGGTGGACGTTTGCTTTTTTCCAGGTAATCAAACCAGCTTAAAAGTTATCAGTGTTGCCTGGTTACAAGGACAGTTCTGGGCCCCTGGCAACCTGAAGCTGCACCCCAGAGAGTACTGATTCCCTGTCTGAGCTGGAGGGGAATTAGGCATGAGGCAGGTGCAGTGAACAGAAACAGAGAGGGGTTGGGGATGCCTACTCCTGCTTCAAGCCTATGAGGAGCCTGGGGATCTAGATACTAAGCCTTCCCCAAAAATGAACAGGGCCTTACCATACATTTCTCCCCAACTTGCCAGACAGCTGTTGAATATCAAATGAGGTGGCATAGCTTCCAAGAGCTGTAACGAGGAGAGTTGCTCACAGGGACCACTCATGAGCCCTGCTACTCCTCAGTTGCCCAAGGCCTGTCTATCAGGAGACACCAGAACCAAGGCTTTTTAAAAACAGGGCCACACTCTGCATCTTGTTCCCAACCAATTCTGTTCCATTAACAGCAGCGTGAAATCACTCCAACCCACCACTTGAATATGTTTTTATTTTTTAACAATTATGTGTTTTGTCTTTTTTTTTTTTTATTATAGGCATATTTGAATTTATCTTTATTTTTTGGTAATTTGATTCACAACTAGTGCTGCTATTTTCCACTAATAATTGCTTATCAAATCTATATGCTGGGCTTTCTGCAGCCTGGCAATTTTCTTCTGTTATATCTTCGGCCTTTGTTTCTGTCCTTCCATATTAACATCTGGCATGTGTCTCTGTTTTCTGTCTGCTGGGGACTGATTTTAGCCCCTTACTGTGGAGATTTTATTTACTCCTAGCAACAACAACAACAGCAACAAAAATCATCATTATACCTTCTATAGATGGTGTATGTGAGGTCCAGAGGGGCTAAATAACTTGTTTCAGCTCACACAGCACTGAGTGATAGAACTTAGAAGTCCAGGAAATGGTCCCACACTCACTCTCTGCTCCACATCTTATGGATTCTTTTCCTCTATTTTAATACTGGTAACTCCCTAGAGTGTGTCTTATTAATGGATTCCTCACACTCCGTGCTCATCTCTATTACCAATGCTTTCATTCCTCTTTGGTGAGTTTACCTCGTTTCAACCTCTATCCCCATCCATGAGCTGTTCAGTCTGTGAAGCGGCCTCTCTGCTTGGCACCAGGGAGTGTGATCTGCTGGATGGAGCCACGGTCTAAGGCACAGTACTTCTCTGACCCAGCCCAGGCTCCTTAATGTCTGCCCCTTGCCCTCCAGATGGATCCCTGCTGTATTCCTGACCTGAGGCTGCTGGGTAACAATTTACCATGAACTAAACAGCAGCTATTTTTAGGTTCTGGAAACAGGTCGTGGCAAATCAATGTTCCATCCCAAGACTCCAGGGCGAGTATCTCCCGACCTCCCAGGTCCTGTCATCTCTGAGCACTGCACAGCCTGTGGCTGCCTAGCTTCCATCTCTGCTTCATTTCATGTCTGTGTCTGTGTCCTCTCCTCTTCCTATAAGGACATGAGTCACCAGGGCTCTGAAGGACAAGAACCTGAAATGTCATCTTTCTGTCCTCAGATGGCAGAGGCTGGCCAGGAGGACAGCAGGCATCTCCATCCTCAGAGACAGGATGCCCTCGGTAGGTAGTCTGGAGAAAGGAGCTAGACAGTAGCACTCACAGTGCCAACCTGGTTTTCTCACCTACCTGACTGCCTTCCCTGTGGACCAGCACCCAAGCTGCAAGTGAAGAGAAAGATCTGAAAGGAACCTACCAGGTATCTCCCACAGCAGTACCTCCCAAGGCCCAGGGCTATAAAATACCGCTCCATTGAGAGCCACGAAAGTTCCCCCAGCCAGGCAAACAGCCCTTGCTTGCTGTTTTCCATCTATGCAGCTTGCAGAGGCCCTGGTCTTCTTATACCCCAACCTCCCTTGTTCAGTGTGGATTTGGGAGTGCAGAATAAACCTCTCAAAATTTCCTCAGTTGGCTCCTGTATCTCCACTCTGCTGGCCGTCCCTCCCCTCTCATCTGCTTTGCAGCTTTCAAAACGTCACCTCTCTCCATCTCCCTACTCACTCTTGTTAACGTCTTCTCTTTAATTTACCACTATTCAATGCACCAAGTCCCTATTTCAACCCAGAATTCTTTATAGCAACTTAAATGTCAAGAGATGCATAAAGAAAACTGGTCTGATTCATTCCTCTGCTTCATTGCCTTCTAATAATGTCTACTGCCCACCACATGCCACCTATGGCCACCGTAAAAGGCACTTTGTGCGTGGGTTGCCACTTGTCAGCACTGGCCTCAGTGCCAAGAGGTGGAAAATGCTGTGCTCCGCTTCACAGATGATCAGTCTGAAGACCAGAATGGTAAGAGATTTTCCCAGGATGTGGCAGCTCGTTGGCATCAGAACTGGTCAGCATCAGAGCTGGCAGCCAGCTTCGCAATGCTACTTTCTTTCACACAGTCGCAAATGTGCCACTGTGGAGACCATTCTAAACTGAGCAGCCTGCAACAGTAGGCTGGGTGTGAGCTCCACATGGGATGTGGAGACCTCACTGTCCTGGCATCGAGGCAAAGCCACAGATTTCTTTATAGTTATTGTCAGTGGTCCTGTAAGAGATGCCCTGCCCTCTGTTCTCAGAGAGGCCCCCTTCGAAGAGGAGAGCCAGTGAGGAGTCACAAAAGCTTTGTGCATTGAGGGAGCTCATACTTCACGTTCTCATCCAAAGTGTATCGACTAGCTACTTTTTAATATGTTGCAAAACAAAATGTTCCATCCCTCAGTTGCTTAAACCAAAAGTCATATATTCTTACTTTCCAGCCTGCAGACCATGGGCTTAGCTCTATCCATTGTGACAGCTGGATCAGGTCAGGCTCTTCCTCATGCCTGACCCATATACTGTGGATCTGGGACCAGGTGACCACTAGGAAGGTTCTCCCTGTGATGCAGATGAACAGAAGGGTGGCTTCTTAAGCATTTACTGTAACAAAATACCTGAGACCAAGCAGGGTATGAAGAGCAGAGGTGTGTTTGGCTTGGACTCTGGAGAACAGGGAGCCCAAGGACGTAATGATGATATGAGCATGCCATCTGGAGAAGCTTCTGCAACCAATCAGAACAGAGGTGGGTCTCTTCTCACAAGACCACAGTGGCATCATGGGGCTTCACTCTCGTGACCTCAGTTAACGGCACTTAATCTCCAAAGCTCTATTTCCAGTATGAGTTTGAGGACTAAGTTTCTAGCACCTAAAATTTGGAGAACACACTCAAACTCGAGCATTCTAAGGCTTATGTTTGTAACTAGTACCATGATAGGGTTGGGTCTTCAGGGGGCAACACAACTGAGCATGTCTGTGTGAACCCATATACCCGAGGCATCCCAGCCAGTGATGGGCATGCTGGGGACAGAGCCCAGTGACAGGCATGATGGGGACAGAGCCCAGCCACACCCATCCAAGGCAGGACTCCCCTAACAGTGCTCTGGCTTCTGAGCACCCCTTGTCTATACATACTTTCTCCTTGCTATGCCGTGGGCCAGGGTTCCCCTTCCCTCTTCCGTCTCTCTGAGCAGGACCCCACCACACTGCTGTTCACTAACCCCCCCAGTTTCCACTCATCTCTATTCTTCTGTAAGAAGCTGTCACTCTGTCTCACTATGACAAAGTGCCAGACATAAACAACTTAAAAGAGGTCCCATGGTTCTCATCCAGGGGTAGCTGGCTCCATTGCTCTGGGCTTTCGGGTCTTCATTGCAGAAGGGTTGTGTGTGTGTGTGTGTGTGTGTGTGTGTGTGTGTGTGTGTGTGTGTGTGTGTAGTGGGCAGGGGAGGACTTCTCACCTCATGGCAGCCAAGAAGCGAAAAGATAGAGAGAAAGAGTCTAGGGACAAGATGTAACCTTCACAGGCACACACCCCTTCCACACTTTCTCTACTGAGCCCTCATGTCAGCCCACTGTGCCACTAGTTGAGGACCAAGCCTTCAATACACAAACCACTTTGAAGAGCAGTTTTTACCTGAGCCACAACACCTCCTGGGCTCCAAAGAATTATGTCCACGTCACAAAGCAAAATGTATTTGAACCACCTCAGAGAGTCCCTGAATACCCACGAGTTCCAGCATTCCTCAAAAGTCCAAGCTCAGGGTCTCCCTTGAGACTCAGGATAAAGTCTTAACCATCAAGTCTCGGAGTGCCTGGGCTGCTGAGTGTGAAGAAATGAATCCTGGGATACAAGTTCCTACATGACCTTGGGCAAACTGAGTGCCGCACACTTGCCTCTCAAAGCAAGAAGTGTGCACATTGATGCTCTGTGCACTACAGCACGTGTGTCTGGCAAAGTCCCGACATACCCTCAAGGCAGCTTTCAGGCCTAACTGCTCATTTTTCAGATCTTTCTGATCTGCTTTTTACTCTCTATTTTTTATTCTCTATTTTTTTCAGTAGCTGTGACTAAAAGCACCCAGCAATGCCTGCACCATTATCTGAATGTTATGCTACCTTGAAATTTTCTCCAAAGATTTAATCAGTCCGTCATATTCACTCTCGGCTTCCCACAGAGTCTTAAGACGTGGTCAAAATTATTTACCAGAATGTTCCATGAAGGGCCTCAGTTCAGATTCCTGTCAGAGTCCTTGTTCCCATGTGAAACTTCTTGAATGGACTCCAGTTGAGGTTTGGTTTGTTGCTCTGTATTGCAATACTAAATACTGGCTCTGGTTACCTCAGGGATGAGAGACTCCTCAGGGATATCAGGTGATGCTATGTGATCTTACTCCTTAATTTAAAGATATTGGTTGAATAAAGATGCTATATAAAGCCTATAGCTGGGTAGAAAAGAGGGAGGTAGGGTTTCGGTTCCTGAGCTTGGGGTTTGAGAGGAAAGAGAAGTGAAGAAGGTGGTGAGAGGGGAAGATGCCATAGGGAAGGAATCTTGAAAATGCGGCCATATCGGAGTGAGAGTGCCCAAGATAGAACATGGCGAGTCATATTGTATGGTTATTGACAGGAAGTAAACATAATAGCATAAAAGGTAGATATCTGCCCAGTCCTAGTGCTTTAAAAGTTTGTCATAAATATAAAGGTTTTGTGTCTTTTATCTGGGAACTAAATGATGAAAGGTGGATAGAAACCCCTGACTGAGATTAAGTATCACTACACCAGCCTTCACTATACACAGTCTGGGCTTCTGAGCTCCTCTCAGAATCACCCATGAAGCTCTGCCTATAACACTCTAACACACATGTGTAAGTAAGTGTTGATTGTCGGCCCCGCATGATCTAGAATTGGCTAGGGAAAGCATCTCAGTGAGGGATTAGCTAGATCCGGTTGGACTGTGTGCATGTGGGGGGATGGGACATATCTGAGGGGGATTGTCTTGATTTTGTTAATTGAAGTAGAAAAAAACTGTTCAGCCTGGATGGCACCATTCCCTAGGCAGGGATCCTGGAGTGTACAGAAGGTGAGCTGAGAGTAGCATGCATCCATTACTTCATTATTCTCCGTTCCTGACTATGGATGTGGTATAACCAGTTACTTCAAGTTCTTGCTGATGTCCTTCCCCACAGTGATAGACTGTACCCTGGAAGTGTGAGCCTAATAAACCCTTTCTCCATTAAGTTTATTTTGCTGGGGTTTTCATCATACCAATGGAAAATGAAACTATAACACCACACCTCTAAATTCCTCTGTCAGACTATCTTCAAGGGGTCCCTGTGACACATTGTCAGGAATGGTGGCAGCCCTGACCTCTGACCCTACTTCTCAGTGTCAGTTTTAGTTAAGTTGTTTTGTGTTCCTGTAACAAAATGCCTGACGTAAGTAACTTGAAGGAGGAAGGGTTGGTTTGGGCTCAGTTTCAGATGTTTCTGTCCACAGTCAGCAAAGATGCATTATTTTTTTTTTGACCTGTGGTAAAAAAAATAGAAAGGAAAAGACAGAGATGAGTTGGAGACAAGACCTACTTTCCAAAGTCATGGTCTCAGGACCCATTTCCTCTTCATGGCCAATTCATAACAGGAGGAGGACTGGCCTCCAAAATGTGTCAATATCAACCCACAAAACCTGCCGATGTCAGCTTATCTGGGAAGAAGCCTCTGCAGGTCTGAATTAGTGAGGTTCTTGTTCCGTCCCGGTATAATCCCAGATACCCTTCTATCTCTAGTGACTTTGTGGGTGCAGGCTGTGAGCAGCTCTGCTCCACACCTCAGGCCCCGAGCCATAGCGCCAGACAAGAGCTGAACCATCTGGAATCAAGAGGAGAAATAAATACCCTCCTCTAAGTTGTTCCCTTTGGGATTTGTCGTGGAGATGTAAAGCAAAGACACAAAGAAATTACTGCTAGAAAAGTGATCTCATGACTGGCAACCTGACTGTGTGCTTCAGAAATTGTTGGAGCTTGGCTGAGGGAGGAATTCGGAGAGTTTGGGGGTACAGGCTAGAGAGCCCCAGGGTTCATAGGCAGAGCTTGGGGATGACTTTGTCAGAAAACCAGTACACAATAAGCCAGGAAGTTTCACCCTCTGAGTTACGCTAACACTACTAGGGTCAGTCAGCTTTAAGTCCCAGGCTTTAGCCTGTGTCTAACCCCGTGGTATCTACATTCGGGGATTGTTCCACTGTCTCTCTACTCAGGGCTCTGACAGAGCTGAGGCATCCCAGGACACTTATAAGGAAGGACATTAGGGGTCCCAGCAGGAAAGGTTTCTGAAACACCTAAGTCTCACACACATGGCACTCTGCAGCCCTGAGAGGGAGCTGGACAGCATTTTTGGAAGCTTCCATTCTTGCAGAACACTGGACTCAACCCAAAAAAACTCATGATACCTGCATCAGGTCCTGGCTACCTGATGGTCAGTAGCCAGCATCTACAGATGGACAGAGCAGTGGGTGAGGCCCACTTCTGCCTCATCAACCCTGGAGCAAGTGCCTGTCCTTGCTGGTAAAAGCAGCCTGTGGTGTGAGGCCAAGGTTCTGGCCAGCTTCCCACAGGCAGCCACCTGCTGGAAATGCTGAGCTTGCCTCTGTACACAGATGGAAGCTGCGTAGACATCTGGTCACTCTTCTCATACCTGACTACACCTCCTCTTCCACAATGGGGACTCCTACGGCAGAGACAGGAGAAGGGCTGGGCTCCGGGTCTTGCTTCAGATACATTTACGGCAGAGAGCACACGGAGCAGGAGTAAGGGAAACCTGACTATATGATGCTCTAAGAGACAAGGACTGCATGCTTCCCAAATGTCTCTCATGACCACCCTAATGACTGTGGAGGCTCCACTCCACCATGCTGTTCACCTCAAAAAAGCCAGCTTCATCTGGCCTTTGGCATCAGCCCACAGGCTCCTTCCGGTTCCCACCTGGCCATCGCCATCAGCCCACAGGTTCACAGTAGCTCCCATCATGCCCACATTTCCAATAACCAACACCATGATGAAATTGATCATGGCCTGGGTGATCCTAAAATAGACAGCTGGGAGTGACCACGACATCAAGCAGTGTCATCAGTCATGCATGCACACGCGCGCGCACACACACACACACACACACACACACACACACACACACACGCACTCACGCATACATGCACACTTACACATACACACGTGCGTGCTCATAGCTGGAAAGACAAGCAGGTGAAGCTTCTGTACTACGTGGGATGCATGCAGGACAAGGGAGGCCAGACACTATCACCACGCAGCCAGGAAAGATGTGGGGTCCCACCTGGGAACTGTGGCCCCCAAATCCTTTAACTAAAGCCTGAACTCTTTCTGCAGCAGCCATTTGTCACCATGCTGGTGACAGCCTGTTCCAGTCTGGGATCTTTGGAGTCCTAGATATAGGACAACTTCTTAACAAACATTTCCATAGCAAAATTGCTTCATGAAAACCGCAAACCCCGCCCTCTTTGGGAAGAGTCTTTGGTGCATATCAGCCTCTTGAATGCACTGAGAAGTCCTGCAGCAGAAAATTTGCATATTCTCCTCTCTGCACTGCTCTCTCCCCTGCTCGTGCTCACAGGCTCCTTTGAGGGTGGGAGCATCCAGGATGCTTCCTGGCTAGTAGTAATACAGTGGCCTGTGTTTACACATAGCCAGGCCCGTGTGTTTGGAGTAGTCGTGTTGGTTATTAGTACCCGAGACAGATGAAGGAGGAGTCTAAAGAAGGAGCAGGAACCAGCAGGCAGAATAGCCCTCAATGGAGCCTGTGATAGCATCTATCTCAGAGAATGTTAGTGTGTGGACTGAAGCTCCCAGAAAAGGGCCACACAATTGTGATTGACTGACTGAAATGCCAGTGATCGTGGAGTGTTACAGGTGGGCAGCCCAAACACCTTGAGTTGTCTTTAGTTCCCTTAATAGCCTCATATTGGCCACCTCTGTGACTACTGACTAAGTCCTTTGGGAATCTATGAACAGACCCCCTAGTTTTCAAAAACCCAAAGGTAAGAATGTCATCAAAGGCCACTCAGGCACCGAAGCGATAGCTGAGGGCTTACGTTCTGGTCTACAAGTATGAGTCAGAGCGAGCTAGCAAGGAACCTCAAAGCCCACCCCCCAGTGACACACCTTCTCCAACAAGGCCACATCCTTTTAATCCTTCTTAAACAGTGCTACCAACTAGGGACCAAGTATTCAGACATTTGAACCTATGAGGGCCATACTCATTCAAACTACCACAGAGGGCTCATTCCCAGGCACCATACAGGGTCGAGACTGATTGCTTTCATAGCTATAGTCATAAAGATTTTTTTTTCTAAAATAAATCAGATTTGGATGAAATGGGATAGTGCAGTTCGGGGAAGCCCTGTGTGAGGAAATGGTGTCAGGGAATAGTGGTATCTGTATAGGGGTGGGTGTCCAGTTCTGTACTTCATACTGCCAAAGCAAACCAGACACAAATTCATGAAGCAGGAAGTAGGAAGGACTACCAGGAAGCTAGAGGAAACATGGTAGGTGTGTCTTAGATTTTTCAAGTGACAGGTTTATAAAAAAACACATGGAAAACCTTCTTAAGCTGCACAGTAGCTAAACCACTTTGAAAAATGCAACAGGAGGTGTCTGTTCCCCCATCAGCTCCCAGCATCCCCATCGGCAGACAGTGTGGAGTTGCGGCTGGAAATCAGCAGTTGGGTTGATCTTGAAGAGATTGTGCTGAGTGGAATGGAAGCCAAGGAAGCAGGGCTGAGGTAGGAAAGGACAGGAGGGAAGGTGCTGGAGAACAAGGCTCAGAGGATGCCACTCAGCTGTATCAACTTTTACAGCCTGTGACCACGACAGCGCAGGCCAGTTGGGAAGCAAAGGGGCCCTGTGTGGTATCCTGAGGTTCTCCCCACCACCGCTGCTGGGCAGCATCCTTTGTCTCTCCTCCTTCTGTACCACTCAGAGAGAAGGCATGAAGATGAGACCTGCTGTCAGAGTCAGGCTACTTCCGTAGTCTCCCATGTGAGTCAAGTATCTGCAACCTGAGCTCTGAGCCGAGAGCTCCATTCTACACATGCCTGAGTCCTGAGTGCTCAGTGAGCCTTCTCTAGACCTCAGATAGCACCGCGCTGGTGACTGCATGAGGGCTGCATGGTGTGAATGGTACCTGAGGGAGTGTGCTGATGGTGACGGACAGAGGCCCAGGTGGAGGCTGCCGAGCAAGGATTGGATGACAGAACTGGCCTAGCGACTCTTATGGAACATCACATGTGTTCTAGCCACAACTGGCAATGCCCAGCATGGTGAGATGGAGCCCAGGGGAAAAGTGTTCTCTTCAATAGCCAAGATGGCTACTGGCCTTGGTTCTCTCCCCAGAGGTCAAGGATGGAAGACTAGATGACCCAGATTTCCTCTGGCTCATGACTGTCTGAGACCTGAGTGTTCACTGAGCCAAGTTCCAGAGCTAGCCCTCCTAGGCAGGAATGGAAGTGGCCAGAAACTATTGATTCAAGATAATAATTGAGTGGACAAGAAAAGAACCAGGGCATTGGGGGCTCTATCAACCCAGTTACACCGGGCTCTTTTCTCATTTCAGATCGGCCCAGAGCCTCCCTGCAGCTCTGGTGACAGCATGGCCCTTTGGATATGGTTGACCCACCTCACTGAAAAAGCCTAGATCTTGCTTCATGTTCAGAATCTCAAGGCTGTGCATGGGGGGACAGTGTGGGGTGAGTTTGAAACTCACTGTTCAGAGACTGTACCCCACAATCGGTATCCACTGCATCCAATCCTGTCTCCCTTGTTGGCAAGGCCAGCACTGAAAATACCAGCAGAGCAGCCACTTTTACCTCTCACCTTTGACCTTCCCCATAACAGCAGAGTCCCTGTGGCTCTGCCAGATCACTCTGCCAGATGCGCTTCCTCGCAGCATATATTACAGTCAAAAGCTATTAAAGATTTAGCATAACACAGACGAGAGGTGCCTCTCCAGAGGCCAGCACGGAAGCAGCATCTTAAATAAAACCATCGTATATCTCTCATCCTGACAACAAGACAGGTGGCGCGGGCTGAGATCGATCCCTCCACCTGCCTAGATGGGTTCTGTTTCTTCCCCTCACAAGATGTCAGTGGCTGAGCAGCATCACACAGGCTCCTGACATTGTCTGACAAGGCTCCCTCGTGACTCTTGCAAATAGGAAGCAGGAAAACAGACAGTGTTTGCATGCACTTCATGGAGCGATGTCCTGTGCCTGCATCAGCACCTGTGTGGTCGTACCTTCTGTGTTAGGGCTCCTGGCAACCGTGTGATAGATACAGGAAAAGCAGACTGTCTAGCCATATCCCATGTGGAGCCGAGACACTTCCCAGAACCTGCCTATCCTTTCCCTGTGTGTTGAAACACAGGGTGTGGCTAAAAGTCTTTGCAAAATAGAATTCAAAGTGCATGTCCATTGAACCAGCCAGCTGTGCACCAGGTCACTGAGCGCCAATGGACACACACAAACAATGGGGCAACTCGAAGAATCATGGGGCACATGTCAATCCCCTAGATACGTCTGTGGCCTGCTGTATCAGAGACAGTGTTCTGGGGAGTTCTTCAACTTGAGGTGCCATCTCAGCTTGTGTGTATCATCCCTCCAGCTCTGGACAAAGAAGGGTCACCAGGAGGGGCCAGATTCCATGCCTGCAGCAAGAGGATGCAGCCTTCAGATACATTCTTGGCATCCCCCTGCCTCTGCTTCTCTTGCTGGGAAGAAAAGCTGTTCCCTGACTGGTCAGCCTGCAGGAGATGCCCCTCCATGCTGGAGGCTATCCTATGCTCTATGGGAATTAAAGAATCTAAGTGTCCCTTTCCTGTACTTTACACCAACCCAGATACCCATCCAAGAGTAAACGGTGACCAGAGCTCAGATGGGCAGCACGGGAAAGTGAATAACAGGCCCTGGGCACAGTACAAGACTCCTGTGTCAAGCACATCAGCTTTCAAAGTCCATCCTGAGTTTCACCCAGCACCCTCACGGTACATTGCTAGCATCCTCAAAGTCCCAAGTGTTTGTGAAGCAGGCCCGTCAAAGGGTTCAGAAGCAGGGATGGTGGCCTCCTCTGGGCTGAGGCTGTGGCTGGGACTGAAATGCACAGCCTGGGCATTTTCACTCAGGGTAGGGTGGGGTAATCTGTCTGTGGATTCACAGCTTCTCACAGAGAGGGGTGTGGACTGATGACTTCAGTGAAATGAGGAAGCCACATAGAGGTACAAGGCCCTGTGTGGACAGCAGTTTGTACTGGTTCCGGGGGCTTATAAGGGTGTCCCTCCCTGTGCCCATAACACCCATCAAGATGATCAACTGCACTGTGTCTCCCATAGCATTACAAGTTCATGTATATACACATGCACACATCTGTGTGCACCCACATTTTTTACACACTCACTCACAATGAATTAATCTACCCTGGCCTTTCATAGCATAGAGGTCTCAGGTCAGGACAGAAGCCTGTCTGCTTCTACATGATGCTCCCAGAGATTTGTCTATGCATTTAGCATAGATCACACTGACTCCTGGGAGGAATCTCTCCTGGTGAGGACATCATACTCTGCAGTGCACGTGATGCAAGCATAAGGAGGAACAAAGAGTGGTGTTTGTTGCCCCAGGAAACAAATCCACATAGGCTTGGGCATCTGCTGTGTGTGGTACAGGCACTGAGGTCTGAAGCCAGCGGCTCTCCCCCCATGTCAGGACAGAAAGGTGTTCAGATGCTGCAAGCCTCTTGTGGGAGTCAGGTCTTGCCACTGAAGGAGAAGATGAAAGAGGAGCCAAGTTAGCAAAGCAGAGCTTAGTATATGGGGAAAATCTCATGGCCATTTCTGATGTTCTGAGAGGTAAGACAGGTAGACAGAGCTCTGCCAGTCCATGGAAACCTGGTAATTTCATAGACGCATGTGTCCATATGAAAAGGTGCCACACGGCTTCCTATTACCACTGCTTAACACGGTATCCTGGGACAGAGAAAATAAATCATTTTAGACCACATTTCAAGAGAAATGCTCAAATTAGTGAAAGCAATACATTGCTAATTAAATCCTGCTTGGATGTAACAAGACAAATAGCTCATTGAAACCTGCAAGTCAACAGAAAGTGAAGTTTCTAAGAAGCCACTCGAGATGACATGGAGTCGTTTTGCGCTAACACTGGTAGTTTGCATGTCTTGCTGTCCTGAGCAGAACACATGCTCCAGATCCTGACCGAGGAAGTCCAAAATGTGAGTTTTATTCCTAAAAGGTAGCTGCTAGGCCTGGGAGGAAGTCAAAGCACGTGGCTGCGGGTCCTTCACAACAAACCCAGACGTCAGAAGTGAGTCCAGAGAAATAAGCCAGAAAACACACAGGCGGGGAGTAGGTGGGGGAGTAACCACTGTGGAACAGAGGGAGGTGAGGGACCAGTGTCTCCGCCTCAGGGTCCTGCTGCAGGTCCAGGGAAAGTAGAAGGACTAGACTGTGAACAGGACACAGGAGGCCCACACCTCTCCTTCCTGGAAGGAATTTTAGCAGGAGGCCCAAGCATTTCATGCACCCAATCACCCTGCACTCCAAAACTGTTCAAGCTGCCCTCCGTGCAGTCCTGTGTTGCCAGCTCCACTCGAAGCTCTGACAGGCTCAGTCTAGGTCTCTGCCTTTCAAGGCCTGGCAGCCCTTGAGCTCTGTAAGTGCTGCCTGTAATTCTCTAGCTCAAGAGCAGCTGTGCTCACACAGCTGGTGTGGGTTTGTGGGTGCAGATGTGAGTCAGTGGGTACACATGGGTGCAGATATGAGTCACTAGGTGCACATGTGAGTCACTGGGTGCACATGGGAGCAAGTAAGTGCACACAGGTGCACATGTGACCCAGGAGTTCACAAGGTGAAAATTGAGTCAATGGATAGATGTATGAATTCACGAGTACATGTGTGTCCACATAGGGGTTAGCAGGTGCATGTGTTCACATATGAGTCATTAAGTGGATATGTGTACATGTGTGAGTCTATGAGCACATTCATATGTACATGTAAAACTGAGGAATGCACGTGTGCGCAGGTATGAGTTAGCGGGTGCACATTTGTGCACATACAAATCACTGAGTTCATATGTATCCACAGGTGAGTTGATAGGTACATGTGTGGGTTGATGGGTGCATGTGTATGCACACTTAAACTGGTGGGTGAGTACATGCATATGGACCATGCCTCTGAGCATGTAACATAGGCACACAGTGTTGTGTATGTATTGTATATGTATGTGGTACACACACGTGTGAGAGTGTGAACATGAATGTGCATGAATGTAGAGGCCAGACAGGGGACTTTTATGTCTTCCTCTATCACTCTCAGCCTTGTCGCCTTGAGACTGGATCTCTCAGTGATCTGGAAGCCAGCTGTTTCAGGTAGGCTGGCCAGCCAACAACCTCCTGGGATCTTTCTGTTTCTGTTTACTAATGCTGGGCTTACATGCGTGTACAGGCATGCCTGGGCTCTTATATGAGTGCTGAGGAATTGAATTCAGGTCCTTGCGCTGCCAATTCCTACCCACTAAGCCATCTCCTCAATCCCCATGCAGTGTCTTTAATCAAATGTTTTTCTCATATATACAGGGAGGTAAATATTACCTCATGAATTCTTTCCCAATGTGCATTTCATATAAAACAAAATATTTATTAATGTTAGTAGCTGTTGTGGCTGGGTTACTATTGCTGTGGTGAAACATCACAACCAAAAGCAAGTTAGGGAGGAAAGGGTTTATTTGGCTTACACTTTCATATCACAGTCCATCACTGAACCAAACCAGGACCAGAACTCAAGCAGGGGAAGAACCTGGAGGCAGGAGCTGATGCAGGGGCCACAGAGGGCATTGCTTACTGGCTTGCTCCTCATGGCTTGCTCAGCCTGCTTTCTTATAGAACCCCGGATCACCAGCTCAGGAATGGTACCACCCATAGTTTGCTGGGCCCTTCCCTACAGGTAAGTAATTAAGAAAATACCCTCCAGGCTTGTCTAAGCCCGATCTTCTGGAGGCATTTTCTCTTTTGAGGTTCCTTCCTCTTGGATGACTGTAGCTTATATCAAGTTACCACATAA
Source organism: Rhabdomys pumilio (assembly GCA_030674055.1). Taxonomy (NCBI): domain Eukaryota; kingdom Metazoa; phylum Chordata; class Mammalia; order Rodentia; family Muridae; genus Rhabdomys; species Rhabdomys pumilio. The sequence goes on from JANHMN010000017.1 coordinate 11,748,899, forward strand.
CTAGCCAGCACCATGGCAAAAATAAAATCCACAATAAATATTAAACGTTTGAGGGGCATTCACTTAAGTCTGCCCTTTCATTTTCTGTTTCTGAAAATCAAACCTTGGCTGGAAGTGATACTGTGCTTTTCAGAATTGCTCCAGCACCAGATGGTTGGTTGTCTTATCTATTGATCTAAGCATTTAGGCCACCGTATCCTAGATCCTACATCTCGATACTTCGTATGTGTGTAGGGGAAGAGGAGAAGAGTGACACAGAGCATCCTGGAAATAATGCCAGGCCCAGGGCAGGGTTCCCGAGTATTAGGTCTGATGGTTTGTGGTACATGCACACATGACAAGGTATTCCCATGAGTATGTGTGTGCTTTGTGCTTATGCATGGGTGGGCTGTGGTCTGTGCATGGGTGTAGGTGTGCCCAGTGTACATATATAGTATGGATGACATATGAGTGTGCCTAACTTGCACTATGGGCTGTGCACATACATAGTGTGTGTGACACGTGAGTGTCCCTGGGTGTGTGTACAGGGTGTGTACATGTAAAAGTGATTTTGTGCATGACATTGTATAGATGCAGAGATGCTGTGGGGCGCACACCCGTGTGCACAGAGGAACATGGATGCAGACTAAAAAGAGGGTGAACTATCTAGATGCAGTCACTTGCCCTTAGCCCAGCTTGATCTCCAATGTGTGAAGCAATTGCTATTTATATATTATTTCGGATCCCACCATTGAGCACATATACCTTTCTGAGCCTCTAATGGGACATTGAGCCCTGAAGATACTTACCTTTCCACCAGGAAAGCCCAGTTTCAGAGTAATCGAGGCTCTTCCGTGCCCTCCAGGGGCAGCGGCCCATCTGAGCCACTTTCACCTCCGGGGGGTTTTGTGTTTTATGTTTGCCTTGGTTTTCAGCTTTTGGTAGTAGTTATTAATGTTTCTCATTTCCTCAAAAATTACAGCTGTGGTGACGTTAATGGAGTTAATTGTTACTGTTCCGCAGCTGGAGCGTCAATTTAGCACCTGCTAAGAAAGACATAGAGGCTGAGGTTTGGAGAGAATGACCCAATTACCAGTGTTAGCATGTCATCTGTGGCAAGGGGGAATTACCCAGGCAGAGTAGGGGAAGCATCTGAGAGTCCCACAGAGGTGCCTTCACAATGCCAACATAAGGCTGTCTGCTGTGTAGACAGGGGACAGGTCTGTCCACTCTGCATTTGCTCTTAAGATTCCTGATCAACACAGGCTGAAGACAAAACTATTCTGATTCTAGGGAACTAAGCATGGCCTGCCTGGCTGTGCATGGTCTAGGGTATGGAGGAATGCTCACAGTGCAAGTCTGGGATGCCACAGGGGTCTGGTCTTTACAACAGAAGCATCCAGCTTGCAGTACCCAGCTAACAGCATGGGACAGTCCTGGGTCCAAAAGGCTCAGTCCTCAAATGCCAGCTGGATTCTGTGGTATGTAACGAGCTGAGGGAGAAGCCGGGCACTATGGGACAAGGGGCTCCTGTCTGTCAGCTCATCTCTTGCATAAAATGAAGACAAAAGTCTCCATTTGGCAGCTGGAAGTGAGACTCATTCTTGTTGGTATAGTCTTTACTTCAGACCACATTGTAATCAATTTGCATACATTAACTTATTTAATGAGGGTAGTATTTTGCTAAACTTGGGAGATTTTAAATTGTATTAACAATTAATACTATTAACAGTTCTCAGAGGCCTGATAGAGTGAGCTCAAGGAATCGCATTAGATTCTTCAGCTTGGGTGCATTCTGCAGTGTAAGTACATTCCTGTGACTGCACTCCACGGTGTGGGTGCATTCTGGGGCATGAGTGCATTCCCATGAGTGTACTCTGCAGCATGGGTACACTCTGCAGTATGCATGCTCAGACATAGAGATGTGTCTAATGATGCTCTGGAACTCAGACCACCACCGTGGGGTCTGAGAGGCCCCACAGCTTCTAATTGCTCCTTAACTGTTTCCCACAGTCACAATGGCCTCCTATGACCCACAGACTCCCCATTGTCTCCTGCTCTTGTTCTTGAAGATGTAGGAACCCAGCTGAGACCAGGAAAGAGGACCAGCCCCCAAAGTGACTCGTGTCTATCAGCTCATCCCTTGCACAGAGATTAATGTAAGGGAATCTGCTGCAATGTGGACAGCCAGTCCATGAGTCAGCTAGGCCCATCATTCCCCATCCCTCCCCTCCCTCTGATTCTTGCCTCAAGGAACAAACTCATCACCCTGTGTGCACAGGGAAACAACCAGGTACACCCTGTTCTCCTGCCTCTCCTGGCCAGATAGCACCAGCCCCTTTGTAATATTTCTCTAATTCTGGACAGGGTAAGATATATCCACCATACCTAATTACAAAGCAGAAATACCTGGGAAAGGAGCAGGAATGAGAGAGAAAACAGCTCCAAACACAACTGACCTCTCAAATAAAAACATGTGGCCCACAGGCAACAACCTGCCAGCCTTGAGGGAGGCCAGCTCCTGCCTTGGGTCCCTGGAAGGAAGCTGTGTCCTTCAGAGCTCACTGAGGCCAGAAATCATGATGGTGGTTGTGACCAAACATTCTCTCATAATGCGATGCACATCACGCTAGACCAGAGTGATTTCTCAAAGCTGAACAGGATCTGGCAGGAGAGTTTGTCTGTCTTGGAAGATATAGAATGACAGATCACAGGGTTGGGGGAGAGACATCAGGAATCTCGTTAGGACAAACTAATATAGCATAGGTGTTACTTGTCACTCCCTGCTGAAAGGTCTAGTGGGAATCCTTAGGAATTCTTTACATGGGAAATGACAGGGCAGTGTGACACCAAAGTCCTGCTCAAGCTGGCCCACCCAGAGGTTTGAGGGCATCAGGGAAGAAGGGAGACCCTCAACCTTAGTACCACACAACAGCCATCAAGATTAAGCTGTGAGATGGGCTCCCTGTTCCAGCCCCACATACCACTGCCCATACTCACAATATCCCATATCTTGGAAGCACAGTTTGGGGGGAGGGGCTACTGTGGTAGGAGCAAGGGCTATGTGGCTAGGTGGGGAGTGCCTCAATGGCTAAGGAGGAATTGTTTCTGAGCATGTGTGTCTGGGATGGGTGTTGGAGGAGATGGATGGCAAGCATGGACACATGCACACACGCACACGCACACGCACACACATGCACAGTCACACAACCACTTGCTCACTCTCTTCCTCTTTCTCCACCACCCCATGTCCTCTCCTGTCCTCTCTCCCTGACTTTCCTCTGTTTCTACCATTTCTCCCCTCTCTCCTCTTCCCCTCTCTCCTCCCTCTCCTCTCTCTTCCCTTCCCTCTCTCCCCCCTCTGTCTCTCCTCTTTCCTCCCTCTGTCTCTCCTCTCCTCTTCTATCTCTTCTCATTCACTCCTCTCCCTTCTATCTCCTCTCTCTTCCTCCTCCTTCCTTGGACACCAGAACTATCAGTTCTTGGCTTTTGAACTCTGGGATATGGACCAGCTCTCCAACACAGGCCATGAGGTGTAGGGTAACGAAAGCCTGTCTTTTAACAGGAAGAGAAAAGGCAAGGTGGTAGGTAGCTATGTTGCCTCTCAGAGGCTGTTCTGGCAACCAGATCCCTCAGTGTCTCAGCCAGTGGACTTCTGGGGCTCTCTGTGGGACAAGCACGCGGCCAGGAAAGTACCAGGATGAATGAAGAAGACCAAGCTCTAATATCCAGGGTCCCAGGTGGAGAGAAGCCACTTCCAAGCGCTTGAGGACAAGGGAAAGTGGACACCAGGAGAATCCTCTGAGCTTGAGGAATGGAAAAAACACCCTAAACGTGTGGGTAAGTCCATTTTGTACAGCATGTGACAAGAAGCCAGCAGAGGACATCAACCATGAGCCTGCCCCACAGGCTGTGAGGTATGGGGGTCCATCCCACCTCATGCCTGCTTCAAGTCACTTGGGCAGTACAGGTCAGTCCCTCACTAGACCTGCGTTTATCTTCCGCTGGATTGTCCCCTCTTCGTGCCACCTCAGCCCAAATTCAGAAGCAGCTGTAAGAATCTGTGTGCAACTGTTCATTTTCTTACTCACTCCAAGGATTGTGGTAACTGAAGCTGAGTAAGTTAAATGGCCTTCCTAAAGGGTTGGCCCATCCAAACAGGAGCAGGTATTCAGAGCTAAACTGATGTGGTTTTGTAACTTAGGCCCAGTGGCTTCAAAGGTTCTTCCAGGTGGGAGATGCCTTTCATGACAGAAGCGAATCACACCAATCCCCAAGGCATGAAAGACTGGTATGGCTGCTCCTAGGGTCAGCCCTTAGAGAACCACGAAGCATTCTCTGTTAACACAGCATCCCTCACCTTCCAGGCCAGATGAACAGTCCAGAAGCAACATTGCCATGTCCAGAAGAGGTCCCAAGCTCACAGGAGGAGCTGTGGACAGGGACTCTGGTGTAGAATGTCACTATGCTGCAGTAAGCCAGAGTCAGAGCCACTGAAGGGAGGGGACCTGCAACATCTCAAGAGTAGCCCCATCCTCCTCAAGAGCACCTATGTGGTCTCCACCAAGGCTTGCAAATTAGTAGAAGCTAACTCCTAAAGAAGTTGAGTACCCAGAGTCACAGGGCCATTAACATGACAGAGAAAACCCTGGGTTACTTAGTGACACTGGAAATACTGTCATGTACCTTTTTGGTGGAAGGGCTGGTGGCAAGATAGCTGGGTAATTCAAGCAGGCACCCTGGGTTCCTCACCAAGCTGGAACAAGGTTGGCATCTCTGTGGAGAGCCTATGTTTGCTTCCTGCCCACCTTTGAGGGATCCTTCTTCATTCTGTGGCTCTAAAGGGTAGAGAGGAAGTTAAACATGGTTTCCTGTCAAATGGTTGTGGGTTTTTGGTGGGGCAGATGAAACCTTTCTGAACAAGCCAGAGGTGGCAGTTGTGCAGCTCAGCAGATGTTACTGTGTACTTTTGAAACTGTGTGATAGTTGGCTTTTATATTGGTGTGTTTTCATCTCAGTTGCTGACTTGTTAAAGGTGGTTTTGTGTGAAATTGCCATGGGTCTCAGACTGTTTAGCAAAAGCATCAGTGAATACCTGTTCCTTATCTGCCATGCATACAGGCCAAGTGACACCCAAGCTATCTTGGGAGAGATTAAAGTTATCCACTATCACGGGGCAGATAGTGTGCCCGGCTTCTTCAGGGATGACCCTCATATCTATTGCTGTCTGACATGTCTCTGAGCACAGGGCTCAGTCCAAGGAACTCCAGAGACAGAGGGAGGAATATATCAGGGACCTTAAGAATTGTCCTCTGCAGTCAACATCTGTCATTGCAGACAGTCCCTAAAACATTGCCCCTTGGTGTTACTAAAAGCTACCTTGGGATAGGAAATAGAGACAGCAGGGACACCCATGGATATCCCCAGTGATTGCCCTAAACTCAGCCAGACAACCTCCTGCTACTCATCCAGCTGACACCCCTACCCCTCAGCACCAAGGTCACCCATAGCCCCAAGGAGATTTTCTCCAGCCAAGTTCCTAAAGTCAGAGCATTCTCTACAAGGCCTCTCACATAACCTTGCATCTGGGACACACTGGTTCCATCCATCCAGAACCTGTTGTCAACATTTTCCAGAGCATCAGGGATGGCAGGAAAGTCATCGCACATCTAGATATCGGGCAGGTGAAGAGGAGGAGTTGAATCCCCATTGGTCCAGGTCTTAGCCATCGATGTGACTCCTCAGTACATCAAACCTGGCAGAACCTCTGAGTCAGGTGGGGAGCCACGTTCTTTAGGGTGCTCCTGCCTAAATTACAATGGCTGCAGGACCCACGGGGTGTCAAGTGGAACACTTGAAGTGTGAAAGAGAGCTTTCTGGCAGACATAGATAAAGCTGAGAAGGACATTTGCTGTCTCCTGTTCGGCATCCGAGTCATCTCCACCAGGCTGTGTCCAGCAACTCGATGTATCTGACAGCTCACCCTGTGCAGAATGCTACTGAGAAGGGTAAGGCTCACAAAGCCAGACTGAAACCTAAAAGGATTTAGGAAGACAGTCCTGCAGACTGTCAGGATGAACCAACAGAGAACTCCCTCTGCAACCACTTCACTCGTGGATGTCCACACACAAATGCTCCCAGGAATGCTGCACAAAGCATGTCCAGGCCCCTTCATCAGAATCTTGGCGCTCGACCGCCAATTCCATTGGTCAAAATGAATGGAGATTCTGAACACTGGGGCTGCAGTTATCTGGCCACATGCCAAAGTTCTCATGTCACAGATGGGGAGCTGAGAACAGGGAACGCCATCAGAAGTACAGAACTACATATCCCAGGCTTCCTCCCTGACACCTTGGCCTTGAGCCAGCTCCATCAGCTGCCAGGGCAAAGCTGGACAGCTCTGCTTCAAACATTGCTTCTTCTCACTGGAGCTGCCCTGATTTCTACCAGCTTCTAAAACACACAACCACAAGTGAGCGAGATGTCTCAGCCAGGTAAGGGACTTGCGGTCAAGCATGACGACCTGAGTTTGCTCCCCAGGGCCTCACATGGTAGAAAGACAGATCTGACTCTTCTGATCTGTACACACGCACCGCAGTGTAGGAGTATCCACACATCCACACAAAGCAACTAAATAAATGTAACAAGAGACAGAAACTAGCTACAGGAGTGAGACTGGGGTCCCAGGCCAGGCCTCATTCTTCTAAAACTCTAAGTCATCTGAAGAGACTAAGATGCAAGACCCTTCCACTGGAATCCAGGAACAGAATGGTCGCCTTCAAGCATGGCCACGGTGGAGAAAGTGTGTCCAGGGTTTGGAGCCACTGACTGTCAATGTTCAATAGTTCAGCCACAGCTTGAGGCTAGAAGAGATAAGAGTCGGCCATGAGTGGACTGGACTGGACCCTGTCTCTCTTCATACATCTATACTCCCAAACAGGCAGCCACAGTGGTGAGGGGAAGGACGGGACTCCCTCCCTGCTTGCTGGGAGCCCAGCAGAACATGCCTCCTCAGCTATCATTATGTCCCTCAGCCAGAGCTCCCTGTGGCATGGCTGCCTGACCCTCAGAATTCCCTCCACACTGTCAGAGTGGCTTCTTGACTGGAGCGTGAGGAGGACCAGTTTCTCACAGTCTTTCTCCCTCACTTTTCAAATCTTGCTAAATTGTTCCTATAATTCACAAACATACATACACTTAGACTTCACCTTGATGCATTGATAACCACCATTTAAACTTAATCTGCCCTTGTAATTCTCATCTACTTATATGTATCAACCAATCAGTAGCCAGTGACCAGCCGGTCACCCTCCAAGTGTACCTGTGCTGAGCCAGACAGGCCATCTCCACTTACTTCCTGGATGACCCACCTCAGTCTACCTTTACACGACATGAGAATCAGCTGTCTAAGGAAGATGATGTAACCAAGTGGGAAGCTCAGGGTCTGTCTAGGCCCTGCAATATCTCAGAGCCTTGGCCATGCCTGCCTCCTCCGTTACACAAAACACAAGTATGTGCTCTATCACCCTCAAAAGACTACCCAGCCACAGTGTCAGACACTAGTATGGCCAGCTGTCACCACTTGGCTGGACCCTCTCATGGATTTGGGGTGCAGGAAAAGTGTTATTCTGGTGGGGTGGTGCTAGGGTAAGTTAGATAGGGAAAGAGGAGCGAGGTCCAGACCAGGATACAAGGATGATAGAAAGGTGAGCTCAGTACACTATCAGGTTCTGCTGCAGAGACCTGCCTAGGGCCATAGAGGGGCTTGGAGTGTAGCACCTGTGGGAACTGCAGGAAAGCTGAAGGTGATACCAAGGCTCCCAGACCTTACTCCTAGCAGTATGTGACTTCCAGGAACGCATGTCCCTGACAGAGCCAGGATCTACTCTTGCCTAAGCTTCCCTTGGAGCTCTGTGCCTGTTGCGCTCTCAGGAGTCACTAGCTCACCTCTGGTTATTGGCAAAGAATCAAAAAGAAGGTAAGAAGACAATCCAGCATACCCGCATGCAAACAGGGCATGGCTTCAGCTCTCTTGGCTATGAGGAAAGATTTGGACCATCTTTGTCCCTTGCCCGTACCTGATAAAATTAAGTGATCTGCACAAGCATCTCTAGAAATTGATGTTCAGACAGATTCCTGGGCTCTCTGGGGATCCTGCCCCTGCTGTCCCGGAGCCACCATCAGCTAAAAGTGCAGCCCTTTCCTCCGCCCACACCACAAATAGGCAGGTCAAGCAGCACTGGATTCATCCCGTGACCAGGGTTAGGACTTAGCCTCTACCCTCTTTCTTCCTGGTCAATGACACCCCAGGAACCACTCTGTCACCACAGCACTGACCACCTGAGTCAGGCCTTTCAACCCAGCAAAGAACTTATCACAAGGGGTGGCATCCAGAGGGTGAGGTGTCATAGCCTGACTGGCTGGCATTTATACCAGCAGAAGTCTGCCTTCACCTGGGCTGGGCCTAGTAGTTAATTTTCAGTATGGTCAATCAGCCATCAGTATTTTCCCAGAAAGATGGTCTATTGTCACTCAGGTTTCCAAGAAGCTTATAAGTTGATTATGTAGCACCTGGAGCCCACAATCCTCATTTCAGGCATTGACCATGATGAAGGACATCACACCAGCAGCTAGCATGCATGGACGTGGGAGAGAGGAGAATTAGGGTCAGCTCTGACTCCTACACTTGATGTCCAGGAATATTCCTACTCGCTTGGAGCCACTGAACAATCCCCCCCCTCTCTCTCTCTCTGGAATGTTCATAAAGATCACTCAAGACCACCTGGAGGGCTTAGTTCAGGAAGCCTTCAAGCTGATGTGGTCCTGGTACATGTGCAGACAAGATACCAACACAGAGGGAGCAGAAGTCTCACCCGGCTGGCCAGCCCCAGGCACCACTGAGTCCTGTTTGTGTTGAAGAGGAATTAAGGCTGATCACGTCTTGTGCCTAACATGGAGCGACATCTTCTGAGTCTCCCCATATTGCTGTTTTCACTGAGCCACATGTAACACTTCAGAGTGCCAAATGCTTTATAAAAAAAAAAAAAAAAGACCTGGCTCCTTGCGGGCGCTACAGAATAACATGGGTGGAATGTGGCTTTTATGAAAACACAAAATGCTAGCCACTCCCCACCCCCACCCCCACAAAAAAAGGAGATGGGGGGGGAGAAGAGGGAGAGAATTACGGAAGCTCTGGGAAAAGATGCTTTTCGAAGACGGGTTTGTTCTGGACAGAGAGTGACGCTTGCGTTCTGCTTCTTTACACAGAACTCGTGTTCAGCTCCTAGTGGGGAGAAAGGGAGGCTACGCTTGTTTTCTGCAAAGTGGCAGTGCCGCCTAGCTGTATGTGTCACTCAGGTGTGGTTGGGATTGGCAATGTGACCATAGCATTGGGGATTTCAGAAGTATTGGAAGAAGTATTGGATTTCAAAGTATTGGAAGCCATACTTTGGTAGCTCTGCACAAAGTGTGCCTCCCACCACCACCTATACCTCCTGGACACCTGTCACCGCCCTGGTATACAGTAGGTCCAGCTGCTTGCAAACTGTGACCTCCAGCCTCAGAAAGCTGCCACACTGGAGACTGTAGGATAACGATCCTTCTCCACGCTCTCCCTTCTTCCGCAAAGACAGCCCCTACCCCTATATCTGCCAGGGCCATCAAAGGGCACCAATAAATAATCAAAGCACCAGTCGAGAACTCATCCAGCTCACCGTGCTCCCATTCACCCCACCCAGCCTGTGCTGAGCCTGGAAACTCTAGGACGAGGCCATCCCTTCTCTGGAGTATGACTGCATCTGCTGGCTTCAGAGACACCTGCTCCCTCCATACCTTCTCTCTCTCTCCTCGCCTCCACAGCCTCCTCTCTGTTTAACTATTTATCCCCATCGTGTGTTTACATTCCATTCTCTTTCATCTTGGAAAATAAAACAAAATATAGAGAGAGTGAAGAGATCAGAGGATTCCAAAGGCTTGGGGAGAGGCAGAAGCAGGCTGTGGGGAGTGAACCTCTACTCAACTGTGTCTGACCTGCATCTGAGGCTACGATGTCGCTGTCGATAGTCGGGTGAGGGTCAAGGAGATGGCTCTGTTGGTAAAGGGTCTGTTGCACAAACAGGAGAGACTGGAACTCCACCTCCAGCACCCACAGAGAAAAGCCAGGAGTTGAGCTGGGCTTGGCAGCTTATGCTTTAGTCCCAGCACACAAGAGACAGTGGTGGCAAGATTCTGAGTTTGAGGACAGCCTGATCCACAGAGCCAATTCCAGGATTGTCAGGGCTGCACAGAGAAACCTTGTCTTAAAAAAACAAACAAAACCAAACATCAAGAAGAAAGAGAGAAAGAAAGAAAGAAAGAAAGAAAGAAAGAAAGAAAGAAAGAAAGAAAAAAAGAAAGAAAAAGAGAGAGAGAAGGGAGGGAGGGTGGTAGAACACACTTGTAGCCAGCACCGAAGGAATGGAAATTGGAAGATCACTCAGGCTCCCCAGCAGGTGGGCCCAGTCAAATCAGTAGCTCCAGGCCCCAGTGAGAGACCCTGTCCTAGAACAGCAGAATGGATAATGACTGAGGGATGACCCAAGGTTGACCCCTGGCATCTACACTCACATATACACACTTTAGGCACTCAAGTGCACACTCGTAAATATGTACACATGCACAGCCACAGAAAACACATGAGGAAACTTCAGCCGGTGCTAACACACTGTAAGACACGCTCCACACTGACGCAGGATGCTAATGAAAACAGAGATCACAAACAGTGGGAATGGAGAAGGAAGATGGAAATTCGTGACTTTCTACCTAACCGTTCTATAAATCTAAAAACATTTTAAAATATTTGACAGGCCATGCCTGACACCAAGTGAAATCTCAGAGATGAGGACAAGCAATGCCTTTTTCAGTGGCTGGCATTCTTCACTTGTACTCCTGAAGGGAGGCTGTGCCTTAGAGTTCTTACAGAAGGCAGGAAAACAGAAGAACATTGACCCATGTTGATGCTGTGTACAAACACACACACACACACACACACACACACACACACACAGGGAGAGGTAATGTTTCGTGTGGTTTACTTTGTTTTTTTTACAAGTTCCTGCAAGCCATGTTCTTAAAAGTAAGTAGATGATAATGGTAGACTGTCTCAATGATTTCTTGAGGGAATAAATCCAATCTTTGTTGAAAGATGATCAGATGAGTGGATATATGGTGAGTAAGTGATTGAATGGATAAATAGATTGGTGGGTGGATAATGGATGAATGGATGGGTAGGTTGATGGATAGGTAACAGATAGATGGATGAATGGATGGATGGTGAATGAATGAATAAATAAATGATTAAATGGATAAATAAGGATAGGTGGGTGGGTGAACAATGAATGGATGGATGGATGGATGGATGGATGGATGGATGGACAGATGGATAGATAGATGGATAGATAGATGAATAGACAGACTGAAAGAATCATAAAGTATCTTCTTTTTTCCCCAGCATTAGGGGTAAACCCAAGGCCACACTCATGCTAAGAAAACATTCTTCCACTTAGCTGTATCCCAATCCCTTTTATTTACTTTTTATTTTAAGACAGTATCTCTCTAAGTTTCTCAGGCTAGCCCGTTACTCACTCTATTTACTAGGCAGGCTTTAAATGTATAGTCCTCCTGCCTCCTTGCATAGAAACTAGAATTATAGGCTTGCAGCATCAAGCCAGGCTACAATGAGCCTCGGGACTTTCTGAGAACAAATGGGCCAGTAAAATAGTAGGGCTAGCCTGCTGGAGTCACTCTGCTGGAAGGGTAGAGGCACCTTGGAAAAGGCAGGTTTGTGGCATATAGTTTTGTACAAATAGAAGGACAGGAACAGAGAGAAAATAGATCTTCTAAAAGGTAGGTCTAACACATGTGCTCTGACATGACAGACACTATGACAGGAACTGTAAATGGAAAGACAGTTTCCTACCAGCCCCAGGAAGCAGAAAATGGCAACCCCACACCAAGCTCTATGGTACAGGGCTCATAACTCTCCCAAGAGCAATAAAAATGTGCCCCAGGCCTAGAACCCAAGGAGCCTTGCAATTCAGTCCTTTGGGTTGCTCCTTCCAAGTAAAAGGAGTTTTCTGACCATAGATAAGGGTAGGATACCAGAACAAAGGCAAAGCAGGCTATCCTGGCACATCCAGGAAGAATTCAATCCTAACATAATACATGAGGACTGATGTGGGACAATCTAGGAGCCAGAGGCAAAAGACTCAGTTGGTCATGGCCCAGGGTGACACTGGACAGTGTTCATCTCTCCATCATCCCTCCTCTTCCTTTGCTTCCCCTCCCCTGCATTTGCTTCCTCTTTAGAGCTCACAGATAAAGAGTTGTGGCCGGGTCAATCCCCCCAGGCTGTGAGTGGGGCATGGTAAAGCAAGACCAGCGATTCCAGGGTGGGTGACGGCCCTCAGCTCAAAACAGACTGTGTTCAGGTCTGTGATTTTGAGATGGTGGGGGTGGCAGGCTTGAGCTCATCGTTGTAATATCTCAGGGTGGAAACACATAATCTTTTAATTAAAATTTTACTGAATTTTAACTTGAATTTCCCATCTGCCACCCTAATTATGCCTAACCCTAAACCTAACTTGGAGCCATCTGTGTTCTTATCTCATTATTCTGGGGTTATTTGCGTGCCTGTCCAATTCCTGCAGGAAACAGTGAGTCCCTCACCAAATCTGGGCATCTTAGATCTTAAGAACCAAACAGATGTCCTGTGCAATGGAGCTCAGAAAGAGATCAGTGGGCAACTGCTTCATCCATGGGTGTTCAGTCAGATGGACAAATGGGTGTGAGAAACAAGCTAGATAAGTGTGTGAACTCTCCAGCCATTGGTCAAGCTGTGCTTGATGTCATGATTATTGGGCTGTGACAGCATGCTGGCTGAAAGAGCGGTCTCTCGTATAATGTGGATTCTTGTGTAAACTGTGTGTGTGCATGTATGTGTGCGTGTGTATCAGTTTGCTCATCTTGAGTGGAAACGAGCATCTCAGAACCTCATTCTGTGGACTGGAGGCAAGCCTTAGAAGTCTTTGAGGACAGGGCAGTGACACTAGCTTTGCTGTATCTGCTGGAGTGGCAAGTGCCTTGTCTTTATAAATCTGACCCCAAACCTGCTGACTAGCCAGGGCCAAGTTTATGTGCAGCGAAATGAGCCACCAGTGCTAAGCTGGCCATATGCTGGCCCCCTTCTCTCAGACAGGGTAAAATTCCCCCATGTGTCAGAGGCATTTAGAGGACCCCCACGTGCCAAAGGCCAAACACCATCTACCAAGCACTTCATGCAGACTCATGGCCAAAGTTCAACACCTCATTTCCTCAGCACCCCACCTCCTTATGCTGTGTGTCACCTCATCATCTGTACAGTGGGTACGGTGCTGCTGGCCATGACTTCATTCATGGAAGATTCTGAGCTCACTGGGGATGCCCCTAAGAAGCTTGACAGTTAGAGAAGGCAGGTTGTGCTTCCACAGAGAACTCACAAAAGCAGAAAACGTCTCTGTGTAAATCTGTACAAAATAAAGCATTACAGGCAAAAGACAATCTGGGGAACTTCCCACCAGGTGCACACAACACAGGTTACACACACGCTGCTCTCAGGAAACTTGCCAACTAAGAACAAGATGTCTCTGCTCCTGTGGGCATGCACATACGTGCACATACGTGCAGTTTTGTAGCAGACTCCTCCGCTGACCATAGCCTTATCTTCCTTAGAGTCTACCTCTTAGGCCAAGCATTCATCCCCTCCAAAAACAAACCATCATGGATCGACTCATAATCTACTCCACTTCCTGTCATCCACACCCATGCCCTCAAGTGCTCATGAACCCCCAAGCACACACTCTGCCCATTTGGGAATACAGCCACACCAGGCTTTTGAGGGGAAAGGGCCTTTTGAGAATTCTAATTCACAAAGGACATTCTAACTGCAAGGGGGTGAAGGACAGAGCATTAGGGTCGACAAACTATTCCTAGTTGCCTCATTCTGATGTCCTTGTCACCCACATTCTGGTGTGCCTGGCTTTGGGGACTCACTGTACCATGCAGCCAAGAAGCAAGAGCTCACAAAAGTGCTCACTCAGATGCCCAAACAGGAGCTTACTCAAGACCGGGGGGCACAACCTTGGGTGAGGGTGGGAGGCAAGCAAAGATTGAACACAGTGACTTCTCCATCCCATGTTGCCCTGAGAAGCCAAAAAAGAGACTAGGCACTGGAGGTGAAAAAGAATTCATTTATTAGTAGGGAGGGAGGGCCGCTGCTATTCTCAGTGGGAGGCATATTTATTTCTTTGCATGAAGGTATTTCTAAACACAGGTAATTATAAGAATCATTACCCCGTGAACCAGCATGGGAGAGCATATGGCAGCTGATGTTTCATAAATAACCCTTTCCTGAAAGCTCCTGAAATAACATTTCTCTTTTCTGCCATACCTTGCTACAGACTAGAACCTCTACATTCTTTCATTTGGAAGTGCTGGCAGCAAGCCCCTTCTTCAGGAAAGAAATGGAGCAAACAGAAAGGCCCTGGCCTCATCATCTCAAGAGGTGTGTTGTGACTAGGTATCTCTGTAAGCCACAGCCTCAACCCATCCACAGGTCCTACCCTCAAATGAACAGTTCCTGTTCTGCCTCCGTTCCAGGCCCAGCTGCAGGCAGGGCATTGTCCTTGGCCAGATTTGGGGACTAGCTTGTCCCTGTCTCTGAGCTTTTCTCATGATAAGTGACAGGGACTCTCTGTGCTTTTATAAATGACATATGTATGTATATGTGTATATGTATATACTTGTTGTTATTGTTGCAGTACTGGGTATTGAGCCAAAAGCTTCACACAAGCTAGGTGAATTCTCTGCTATGGAGCTGTATTCTCCAGTCCTTTATTTACTTTGCTGTTTTGAGGCAGAGCCTCACTGGGTTAACCATGCTGATGGTGAACCCCTTCTGCAGCTTAGGCAGGCCTTGAGTTGTAATCCTCCAACCTCTCAGCCTTCAAGACACCAGGCCCACTTTGTTTTCTACTGTGGACGATTTAAGCATGCACAAACAGAACAGCAGATGCAATAAGTATGCCAGACTGGATAGAAGCTCCAGCGACAGAGACCCAGCCCTACTGCCATGATAGGGACTTTTCCAAGCCACAAGTGGGTAAAGGATGCCACTGGGCACCAACGTGAGCAAAAGGAGACCTCTACACTTCCCCGTCATCCTCTCCCCTCCCTGTCCTCCTTCCTTCCCTCCCTGCCTCCTCCTCTCCCCTCCTCCGCTGGCATTCAGACCCTCCCCATCTGCCGGCCTGATCCTGTTTATGCCTTCCACTTGGTGTTCCAAGGTCTTAAATTCTTAGTGCTTGTGGTTTGTTTTGGTTTTGCATGGGTTTAGAAATGAAATACTATTTGTAACTTGGGACCACCAAGACATTCAGCAAAGAGTCTTCATTTCCTTTCTGTAGTTGGTTATCTCTTTTTTCATGAGGGGGGAAAAAAACCCTTGACCTGCTTTGCACATAAAGCAAGCTAGCTACTGGGGTTTACCTATCCTGCTCCCCATACACTAATGAGCCAGCTCCTCAAAGAGCTTCTAGAAGTCTGTCAAGGGAGAGCTTGAGCTTGCCTCCTGCCTCTACATCTCTGCCACCTATTCCATTCAAGGGTGGGTAAGGTGTGCTCTAACAGAGAAGCGTGAGACATGCTGCCCACTGCTCTTGCTTTTGTACTGTGACATCCTCGGGTCACAGACATGGTTCTCCTGGATACCATCTACCAACTCTGCTCCCATTGGACCAGATCCCTCCTTCTCCATGCTTAGCCTTTCATTCCAGGGACTGTGTGAGAGAGTTGAGGCAACACTGGGGACTGGTTCATTCCACGGATGCAGGCAGATCATCTGTGAAGCCAGACATGTCTTAGGGACACATCATATCAGGTGCTATAGTCTCAGACTCACCTTTCATTGCCAACTATGGTTGCCCTTCTAGCTCCTGAGTTGCCTGTGTAGGAGGCTCATCAGTTCCTGCTCTGCATGCCTTGCTTCCTGGCAGCCTGCTCTCCATGGCTCTCTCTCCAGGCATTCAGATGTCCTCCAGCCCGTGCTGCCCTGCATCCTTGTCTGTCGCATCATTTGTTTGCTTCTAGAGAGGTGAGCTTGGGCTATATCTGGGTCTGGTGCTGTCTGGAGTTGTTTGTGATGATGGAACAGACTCCAGGACCCTCTGGCATAGGCCCTCTGCTGGGGAGCACTTCAACACACACACAGGAATCTCTGGCCATACAGAGCACTGTGCCCTTTCTTAAAAGTTACCTTGTTGAGAAACATTTGGGTTACTAGTTGCAGGTTCCCACTTTCTACCATTTTCTTGCATTTTTATGAAAACTATTTTCTTTTCCAACAGTCTGTCCCAGTTACTTCCTTGGATCTCCTCACTCATTCCTCTTGTGATTGAGTTTGTGTTTACAAACTAGCATTCAGCCCAAGTTGAATCCTACGAGTCGAAGTGGCTTTGTAGTTGCCATCTATCTGCCTTAAATTCCAGAATGACTGGAGACTGAATTCTTGACACTGGTGTTCATTCTGCTACCTGTGATGCACCAGGAGAGTAGCTACCATCCTCCTGGGAAAGGGTGGGGAAATGTTCAGTTACAAGCTATAGCGTGGCAAGAACTATGGCTGGAAGAAGTTAGATAAGGCTGACTTTGCTCTTCAGCCATCTAGGGTAGATCTTCTCAAAGACACTCTTACAGCCTCAGCTAGAGCAGTGGGATGCTGCCTTCTGTGGGGAAGACAGCTTGTATGCCTTAGGCAGCAGGCATTTGTGTATCTTAGGAATACCCATGAGGCATGCCTTAAGCCTTAGACAGGTGTCTACCAGTGACAGGGCTGAGAGTTGCTGAGGAGGAAGGGGCCTTACTGCCTATGTGCCTCATACCAGGCTGCTTCTGGTCCTGGTTGTTTTCTTGCAGGTCCCATCAATGTTGAAGCTAACAGGTGGGGATGCTGACATGAATACCTGGCATCCTGGGGTTGATATGACATCAAACTGCTACCCCAGAGCTAGCAGCTGATCACATGGTGCCTTGGTGGTTGCTAAGAAATGACTCATTCCTGGAAAAGAAGGGTCTTCACAGCACCCCACCCCAAGATATTTTTTAACAAGGTGTGAACAATAGGTCTACTAACATGGAGATTGTCAGGGAAACAAGTTTCCTTCAAGTGTTACATTTGTTCACCATGGTTACAACTTGGCAAAAATCTAACTATTTTGTATCAATAGGATAAAGGGTTTTTTTTAATTACTCCAAGTATTCATATTACTCAGATAAATCTATTAACAATGCATAATTGATAAGACTAATGGGAAAAGTCATCCTCCCAGAATGCAAGGTCTAGTGGATCCAATGACCAAAGGAGCTTATCACCACAGAGCCAGTTCTGGGCTCAGAGGGAGAAGGGACCATAGAACTCATGTGCCACCACAGGCCTAGTTCATACTCAAAAGCAGAAGGTACCCAGAACCCAACTGTCACAGCAGGCCTTTGTGGGACCATGAAAGGATAGCTTAGTTTCTGGTGGAACACTGGCTAGAGATGGCCGGAGACCCACCCTGCAAGGAACAGCATACATTTTGCCACACTCCCAGACTCTAGGCTCCTGACACGTGGCTGAAGACCTCCATTGATCTGTGCCTTTCAGTCATGTAGGGCAACGCCCCCACAGCCCCTCCCAAAGAAAAGTTTGTGTCACCTAGCACAGGTAGAGGGCATGACTACAGGCCTCAGAACCTCAAGAGATCTCCATATTAATGAGATACCTAAAGGCCAGAGGGCGCAGCCAATTAAGCATTCCTTCCCAGACCCTCCTCCTTACAAACAGTATTTAACCAAAGGCCGTGCCTGTGTGAGGGTATGGGAGTACAGCTTCATCTACTTTCTGCCATGACAATAAACCTTTTAAAACCATGGACCTCCTCGTGTCTTTGGGGCCCTGCCGTAGGGAATTGTGGAGAAGGCCTTTGACATGGAGCTGCTGCTTAATCTCTCACTAGAAGACTTCTCTACATTCTGCTGAGGAGGCCTGTCAACTCAAGCAAGCTAGCCAACCCAGCCAAGTGAGTGCAGTAACCAAGAGTCTTTCACCCCTGTGGGGCAAGGCTGGAGCTTCTCTCCCTCATCCCTGTGGCCCATATGCCCATTCCGTCTCAGTTCTTCCGCGGTTCCCAGCAGTGTCTGGGAGCCCAAAGACAGAGACCACTGGTCTCCTGGTCAGCTGCTTCAGTCTGGAGACCCCCACTCAGGACCTCTGCCTCCATGGGACTTTAGACTGAGACCTCTCCACACCCAGGCAGGAGGTGTCTCTGAATGAATGAGATGACTGAGATGTCAAAGGACCACGTTCCTAAGAAAGGCAGATGTGAGACAGTGCTGTTGAAAGCACTGAAGCCTACATGCCACAGGAAGTCCCACCTATAACACAAGTTCCACACAAGAGCCTAGATTTTTGGATGAAAGCCCTTTGCTGTAATAAAAACCCCCGTTGTCTAATGTAGACGTCAGAGGGGCCCTGAGAAGCCCAAGACAGTGAGCCAGCTACAGTGAGCTATTTAAGGCAGTAACTTTTTAGTGTGTAACCATGAATCAAAATCCCACCCTCAGACCCCACAAAGAAAAATATGGACTGAGGCAATCTTGTGCAGGTGATCAAAGCTACTGTGAGTTCATGATACAGCTGTATCAGCACAAGATACCTGCTGGGCAAGATGTACCCAGTGTAATAGTGGCATGATTGTTATGAGGTAACCAATCACTTCTGATTAGATTTCAGGCCTACTATACAGGAGAGAATTCATACTTGGTACTGTAAACTTAGTCAAGTCTGTGCTGGCGAGATATCATAGGCCATAGCGGAAGGAGAACCTACTACTGGTTGTTTTGATAAATGGGCATGTTATGTCCACCAAACTGCTTTCTAAATGTTTATGCTTATTAGATTAATGTTGCTTTCAGCCTTAGTCACAGAAGAATCTATTTATAGTGGGAAGATCATTTCAAAGAACAGAATCCACCCACAGTGGTGTCAAGCCCAGCATATGAAAGGCACACACATACAAGGAGTTTAAATGCCACCTTGTATGTTTGTTTTGAGCCAACCAGCAGAACTGGAGGATGGACAGGACTGATAGCATCTTCAGCATATGGGATGGTAGGATGGGGGCTAAGATGAAATAGGACTTGGTCAAGTAACAATGGAAGAGGAAGGAGGTGAAGATGACAGAAGTTTCTTCCTCTGTAGAGTGATGGGGACCTAGGGTAGAAAGAGGGAGAGAAGAGCCTTGAGGTCAGGCCCTGGGGGTCTGAATATGGGAAGGATAGGAGCTGGGAGAGAGCCCCAGGCAATGCTTGGAACTGAAAAACACATCCCACAGAAGATACTTTATCTTGTCTACCTTTAAAATCAAGGATATCCTAGAGCTATCACTTTCAAAGGGTGGCAACAAGGGCATGGTTAGTCAGACCTTGCCATTCAGGCCTGGGACCTGCAGAGGTGTTTGAAAGGATGGTGGGGTGGACAGGGAGGTGACAGGAGGCAGTGATTCAGGCGGCCATGCTAATCTCTTCTGCATATATATTTGTATACACAAATCCCATAATAAGCTTTTGAAAAGTCCACACTAAGTATTTCCATTTGTTCTGAAAGAAAATAGTATTGAAGTGAGTGGGTTCCTTGACTTGTGTCCACGGTGGTCACTCTGACTCTGGCCTGTCAGCCATTTCCATGAGACATTGGTTTGGGTTTTTTTGTTTGTTTGTTTGTTTCAGATTTCACTTACTCATCAAAGCCCACTTCAGTACTTCACCTGCCTGCCTGCTTCCTTCTGAGCACAATACAAGTGTGACAGGACATGGCCACATGTGAGGCCACAGATGGAAGAGGGGTGGACATTCACAGAGGGCAGACGGAGGTCAGCAAAGAGACAGCAGGGTCAGGGAAAGCCCTGCATCAGGGGCTTCCTGGGGGGGAGGGGGAGGGCAGAAGGCACAGGCTGAGGCAAGAAGAGCTGAGCAAAACGAAAACCTGGGTGTGGCCATGAGCCATTCTCATGTTAGCATCCAGGTGACATAGCCAAAGAAAACCACAAAACATGAAGACACGTGTGGTACCCAAGGGCCCTGAGGGGCACAGATGGTGTGTACCCTTATTCCAAAGTTCCCTCGACTGCCAGTCTTACTCCTCCACAGAGAAACTCTGGGCCACCATGGAGGGACAGGTGGGCTGTCTACATAAAAGAGTTGGACCCACACAGTCCCCAGGGATGTGGACTTCCAGTACATTCATCTCAGCTTTACTCTGGATTTTCAGTCCCTGCACTGGACATGGAAACCTTGTAATTTGTTTCCTGATAACTCCCTCAGGAGACAGGGAAGACTCATCAAGAGACTATCGATAGGTTTACCCCATAGTCCGTGAAGACTGAGACCCAGACTCCACCTTTTGTGATCGAGTCTGTGCACACGTGTTCACACGCGCACACATACTCTCTCAGTATGATCTTTACATAGTACTCACACAGGCTAGAGACTCTACTCACCAGGTGGGTGTTTCCCTGGATGTGGCCCTGCCCATGCCCAGTCTCCAGATGTAGAAGCCCCTTTATTTTAAGCAAGATTCATGTAATATCAAGCTTACTATTTAAGATGTGCGGTTTAGTGGCATTTGGTAGTCACAGCATTCTAAAACAGAGGAAACCCCACCCAAGACTGTGTCCCCTACCCACCCTAAGCAGTCACTCACCCACCCACTTTGTGTCTCTGTATTGGCTTCTCACACAAACAAACACTCTGATACACAGCCTTGGGGACTGGCTTCCCTCACTCGTGTCTGAGGCTCACCCACAGGTGGCAGGCACTGATACTTCCTTTCTTCCTTTGTGGCTGTCTTATCCCATCATATTCATGGTTGACAATGTGTTTGCTCATGTACCTGCTGGTGGCCATTCTGACCTATCATGTATCATGCTGCTGGGAACACTCATGGACAAGAATTAGTTTTGTTGTTCTGTGTCTGCAACTGTGAATAGAGTCCTGGTTGATTGCCACCGGACTCAGAAATCTCAGGAGAAGCTTACATGGTGTTCTATACCGCTGCCCTGAATAGGCAGTAATGCATATCAGCTACACTACACAGCATACAGACAAGATTTGGACCACTTTCCACCCTTGCCTGACCCTAGAAATGGAGGAAGGATCAGGAAAAGTGACTGAGGCATGGCAGATGTCAGAGCTAGAGAGGCTGGGGTGAAGAAATGAGCAGCCGGTAAGGCAGAGTACATAAATAATGGTTTCTACTTAAATACCCCAAATCCAACCCCTCTTGTGTCTCCGAGGTAGAAGGAAATCTTAATACCTTTCAATTTAGAAACACGGGGAATATTAACAATTGGTATATTATTCTCCAGAGATTTGCATCGTTCCGTTTTTAACTTGTAGCACTTTGGACTGACTCTCCAGTGGCCTCGTGGATGATCGGCAGCCCCGTGAAGCATCCGGAATTCTGCACACACAGAACATAGTCTCAGTCACATGCTCAGCAAGACATCAAGAGCTGAGACTGTGGCATTCAGTCCTGATTCAGGCATCCCACTTCCTAGTCCTAAACTTCCACCGGGTTCCTATTGTCTTCCAAACTAAAGCTGGATTCTGAAACATGAATTTTTATAAACTGGTCCCAACTCTCCCCAGCAGCCTTTGGACCAAACCCCCTCCTCCCCAGGTATGCTCAGGAGCCATGATTCCTTTCACAGTTTCCTAGGGTCTACTTGGTCAGCTGCCATATCTCACTTCCATCCATCCACACCTCAACCTGTGGATCCTGGCATCAATGGCAGCTAATGAAAGGGTCACTCCACAACAAGAGGGCACGCCCCCACCGATGACTGTTCCCAGTTAGCTTACTGTGATCTAGCCTTATCCCATGTCATTGATCTCACTTGGATAGATTCCTGTTGACATTGAGTAGACAGGCAGGCTAACTCTGTCAGCTAGGACCTCAGCTTGCTCTGGGAAGGCTGAAGCCCCTGTAGGGTGCCATCACAGTTACCTATACACAAGAGCATAACAGCATAACAGAGGTCCCGACATCCTCAGCCTTTCCGTGCTGCTTGGCTTCCTGTAACCATGTTCAGGTTAGAAGCTGGAGCTACCTCTTTTGCCCCTCAGCTTGGCCTGGAGCACAACAGGAAGCTCTAATTACATCCTTTCCAGACACAAATGGACTCATTGTCCCAGGTGCATAGTACATGTTCAGGCTCAGATACATGAGCAGATACATGGTATGTCGCTTTGAACATACGAAAGAACACACAGCCCTGGGAGCACAGAGGGACATGCAGCTTTGGACACAAGAGCAGACACATTGCCTCAGGCACATGGAGAAACATGTGGCCTCAGATATAATGAGCAGACTCATAGCCCCAGGCATGTAAAGAGACTTAGATCTTCCAACACAAGGAAGGACACATCGCCCTGGGCACACAAAGGGACATGCGACTACAGACTCAGAAGAAGATACCTGGTCCCAGATGCATAAATGAACATGAAGCTATGGACATCCTGAACTGATACATGGTCTCAGGCATACACACTCTGCCCTTGATTCTTATCACAGAAACTAGTTTCTCTGGAGTCAAAGATGTGATACCTAAGAGGACAGGGGAAAACTTGAAACTAGAGAGCATACGAGGCATGTCACCTGGGCCCATGGAACCCCTCATCAAGAGAAGCGGCAGGTTCTGCCTGAGCCCACAGAGAATCACCAACCACCATGTGTCACAAGTGCCCTGAGAGACAAAAGCGGCATCTGGTGGCACAAGGAGCATCAGGTCACAGTCAAAAGAAAGAACGAAGGAATGGGAGGGCTTCTCTGGAACAGGCAGAAAAGGCAGCAATGGTTGTTGTTGAATGGAGGGACAGAAGACAAGCAGCCCTGTTCTCTCCTGCCTCAACCCCTCACAAGCATCAACTCACTCACACAGCTGATAAATATTTCTGAGTACCTACTGTGTGCCAGGTTCCAGAAGCTATGGAGTCCTGTAATGAGTGAAACAGTATGGCTCCAGGAGTATATGGCCCAGACACACAGCAGTCAGTGACCAAATGATTCACCTTGTGCATGAGGACCGTGAAGAAGAGAAACTACTGAAAGCAGGATCCATCCTGGACCAGGGATCTGGCTTGAGAGCCCCCAAGAGACATGCCTGCCCTGAAATGTGCAAAAGGAAAAGTTAAACAGAGGGAATTAAAACATGGAACATTTCAGCAAGAGGGGCATGTAGAGTGCCAGGGGACCACAGGAAGAATGGTGTGCTCTGTGGAATGAAAGGACACCAGAGTGGCCAGTGTGTCTAGGAGCAGGGTAGGCTGTGGTGGAGTTGGGTAGGACATTGTCTGGTCAGGTCGAGAAGGTTCATGGAATACACCATGTGAGAAGGGAAAGGGCTGAGACCCAGAAAGGAGATCTGGGCAGAAGAGAAGATGGAGCCACAGCAGCACACAGATGGCCCATGAGGGAAGAATGAGGAAGCATCCATGATGGAGAGACACTCGGAATGTGCCTGGCTGGATCCCAGGGTCTCTACCAGAGCCAGACACCAGTGCACGGAAGACAGGAAAGGAACAGCCTTAGGGGCAGAAAAGAGGGAGCTGCTGCCTGGTTCTAACAAGCCATGCCATGCTGCAAGGATGCTGACTGGTCCTTGATGAGCACTGTCTTCCTGCAGCTGAAATAATGGTCCTACCCTCCTCCAAATCTTTTCCTATATTCTCATAGGCAAAGATCAGTTTCTGGTGCACTCCTGTCCAGGTCCCCTAGCCTGGTACAGGGGTCTCCACCCTCAGTTCATTCCTAGTGTGCCTAGTGTGGGGTTTGGTGCCCATTAGTCAGCTCCTAACCTCAATGGTGGACCATCCTTCTAGCCACAGTCAAGGGGCACCCTGGATCGACCCACAGAGTGGTGGCAAAAGGACTCAGGAACACAGCATGGGGACCAGAGGCTAACCTACCTGCATCTTGACCTTCCTGAGGGTTGGATCACATTATCATTAGACCTGCCCTGCCTGGCACTATCCACACACTTCATCTGCCCTCAACACTCTCCTGACTTGAACCCTCTGAGGTTCCCCCCTCTTCTGTCCCTTCATGCAGAAGGTTTTCACAAGGACAATTTTAGATGAACAGAACAGATCCCTGCTCAAAGGAGCTTGCCCCAGACAGAGAATTCTAACCACCCTCCTTGGTTGAAAGAGATTCCCCTCATAGAATTAGAAACAGATCTGCATGCAGGGTTACCAGGATACCACATGGCATACCCTCTCATCCCCACTTCCTTCCTCTTCATCCCTGGAGAGCCTAATACCTGTCCACACCCAGGAAGCTTTAGTAAAGCCTCCAGGGTTTTCCCTTTAGTTCTGGGATTTCAGTGCTTATGACTGGTTTGTGGTACATTCCACACTGGTTTCCTCACCCACCCTCTTCCAGTGCACTTCCTCAAGATAGAAGGCCTTCTCCACAACTAGAAGCAGCGTAGCCTGGGGCACAGAACACATCCAACCATGCTTTATCAGCCTCAAGCTTTTGAGCCTTGGATCTCTGAGTTTCCCCTGGACCTAAAGATCTTGTGGAACCTTGTGGCTCTGGGGCAGGGAATTAGCTGCCCTTTGGGAGACACATGAACACCCATAACAAACTCCTACAGGTTCTGATACAACTCACCCTGTACTAGGTCTCACACACATCATACACACATATACATGACACATGTATATGTATACATACATACAAACACATATTAGAAGCACTACATATAAACATGCATACACACACACACACACACACACACACACACACACACACCAGATGCACACCTTCACATTATCTGTCCTTACAACATACTCAGATATGCCCCCAGATAATCACAGGCTGCATTGCGGGTGTCTGGATGCCTTCGGAAGGTCCAACAGTGACTGCCGTGCAGCGTCCATGAGCTTGGGACATAGCATAATCAGGACTAATGACACAGCACTCACTGTGTGATTGCCTCGCCGCTATGCTGTAATCAGCATGTAATTAAGTGGTCACCAGTCACCGCGTAAACACGGCTTACACTAGATGCATCTGTAGCTTAAATAGCCCCACAAAGTCACTTTAATTTCAATGTTGAATGGAAAACAGTCAGTTGGCATGTGTGGAGAACACGGGGCTGGAAATGTGAGGCCCCTCAGGGGCCTCACATAAGGAGGAGGGCACCATCTCCAGTCTCATTGGCAAAGCAGGGACGGGTCAGGGTCTCCCTGCAAGGAGAGCTGGGCACCACACACGGAAGCACTTTACAGACTGTTGAGTACCTACCAAGTCCTTGGGGACTTCATTGTGACAATCTGAGGACCCTCCAGGACCAAAGTCTTAAGCAGAAAACATTCCAGGCCACTCAATGAGGGTCACCAACCAGGAAGCTCTGTCTTTCTCAGAGTGAAGGTGATTCAGAGACTCGGAAGTTGTAGTTCATTCCAGGGAGTCTTGGTCAGGAAACATTTTTATTGTGACCCAAAATCCTGCAAGGAGAGTGGCTAATAATGTGATCTCTGCCTGTAGCAGCCTCCTAAGCCTGATTCTTAACACCCATAAGCCTGTGCCTGCTCACACATACTTGTACATGTACACACACACACACACACACACACACACGTTTACATACCATGTACAAGACTGACTTTTAACACCCACACATCACATATATACATTACATGTTTACCATCACACCATGAGACACACACGTCACTCACACAACACTCATTCATGCTATGTACAAACGTATGTATACATATACTATACACCCCATACACACTATAGTCACACACCCATCTACACATACACATACAGGCACACATATTCTACACACACATTGACACCATATATACTGCAGATGCCACACACTCACATTACAGACATGTGCACACACTTACACACACACACACACACACACACACACACACACACGTCTTCCCATGGCAATCTGAGCAGACATTTCAGCATATAAATTAGATCATGCCCTTCCCACACACCTCCATCATACCCTAGAGAAAATTTCCCAGTTCTCCCCATGACTCGGAAATGCCACATCGCTCCCCTCCCCACCCTGATCTTGATCTTCCAGTCTCCATCTTTCTTTAGTAGAGCAGTGGTCCCAGAAACAGCTTCCTGTTGTGACCTCAGCCATACCATACTTTGTCGGAAGCTTGTTCCCACAGATGTACCCAGCTCCATCCCCATCACATAAGTCCTTGGAGACATGTCCTGCTGCCCCAGCTGCCTGCACCAAGTTATACTACACCTGGGGTTAACCAGTCACTTACTGAGAAACAGCTGAGAGAGAACAAGGACACTGCACCCTGCTGCAGCCTGAGGAAGGGATCTGCCTGGGGAGGGAGCATCTCTGAGGATGGGGGCCTGTCTGAGGAGGAAGCATGCCTGGGGAAAGGGGCCTACCTTGAAAGAGTGTGTACTGAGGCCTGCTGAGGTAGGGGGCCTGTGTGAGGATAGGACTTCCTGTGGACCAAGCACACCTGAGTGAAGCCTAGTGACTCCTCCTACCCACCAGCACCTGGATGCAAACTGAGAAGGCAGCTGAATTGGTAGCTGCGGGGAATGTCTCTAGAGTGAGAGGGTCACAGAGGTGGAGGCATGATATGGTCAGGAAGTGCATGGGCCATGCTAGCCAGCCACTGTGTGGAAATGAAAGCTATGCCCGGCTGGACACTTCCCACCACTTGCCTCCACCACCAGCCTCCACCTTAATTAGTTCTGGCTCCTAGATTAGGAGGGCTGGGACCACATGAGGTCAAGGAGCCACCAGGTGGGCAGAAAGGACCTCAGCATAATGCAATCAAATGGAAATTGGCTGTATCAATTAATTACAAGGGCATGGGGCCCTCCAACTTGTCTCGCTGCATGGGTTTTACAGAAGTTTGCAGACAGGCACAAGAAATTAGAGCCTTGCTCCTAATTAGCAAGGAGAAACCAGAAGTGACTGCCTTCCTGCTCTGCGTTCAGGAATCCTGAGGCCTTACAAAATCCCTGGCTGGTCTAGAGTGGAATTGAGTAGCTCAAGGTCTGCAGATGGGCCAGCCATGAGCCCTGGGCATACTCTGCTTGTGTCCTGCTAGAATAGCTGTGCCCCAGGGCCTCCTGTGCATTAGGTCCTGGGACTCTGTATGCCACATGGAAGGCTGAGGAAAGGGTCTACTTAGCTACCTCATAGGCCACTGTTCAGATTTGTTAAAGATGGGAAAGACTGGTTTGCCCTTAGTCCTGTTGTATACAGGACTGTATAGAGTAGGTGACTGGCTTCACAGGAAGAGCTCTGTAATGGTCTGAGGGAGGAAGGTGAACCTTTGTAGGGCAGAGAGGAGATACCCTGTTCTTTAGCTGGTAGCCAGCAGCCCAGAACCCATGCCATACTGCCAAGCACCCACAACTTCCCACCTGGGCCTGATGCCAATGGTGAAGACAGCAAACCTTATGATTAACAAACAATCTATTATTGTCAGAGAGGCTAGAGGTGTGGGAGTGGGGCAAGGTGTGTTTCAGGATTGGAGTGAAATAAATGCAGGAGGCAGCAGGACTCCATGGGGAAAGGGAGTACTATCAGGGGAGCACTGTAGGGGGCACACTGTAGGGGGAGCATTGTAGGGAGAGCACTGTTGGGGGAGCACTATCAGGAGATCACTGTCAGGGGGTACCAGCTCTGATCCTTCTTATTGCCTGAATCCCATGTACCCTATCCAAATATCTCACAGGACAACCATATTCTCATCCCCCCCAACCCCCCATATGATGTTAACCATAGGACTCTGCTGTCAAAAGGAGGTGGCACTCTAGACCCAGTCCCCTCAAATCTCAGCTAGGATCTCTGAGCAAGTCCACTCCACCTCTATCTGTCCTCTGAGGTCATGGGAGAGTCCCGAGTTGAGGTCTCCAGCTCCACAAACGTGGTTCTTCTCTGGCTTTCTTCCTGTTAAGGGGTGTTGCCTTTATGACCCTTCCTCCATCCGAGCTCCAGGTCATGGTGGCTTCTTTGTCATTCTTCTTCTATTCTCAGCTCCCCAGCTGCCAGACCAGCCCTCCTCCTGTACACTCAGGATGTGTGCCATGCCCAAACATCCCTACTGCCTCGTTGCCCTCCTTCCTGGCTCTTGGTCACCTTCTACATGCCACAGACAGGACCATAGTGTGGCTCTGATAACCTCTAAGGGGACAGATAGATGAAAGTGGGGCTTGGAAGTAGACAGCTTTGTCATCAAAGTCCAAGAGGAACTTGCCTCTGACAGCCTTATCTAGGAGCCTGGAGCAAGATCACCATCACCTTCAGGTTTGAGACCTTGACTCGTCATGAGATATGAAAGAGCCCTTCTCGACACTGCTCATTGAACTGCTGTCCTTTCCACCTTTCCTGAGGTACATGAATCGGGGACCCTGGAGATGACCCATTTTCATGTCCCCACTCAGACAGGCCATAATCTTCACCTCACATGTGGCTCTGACTGCTCTGACTGACTAAGGGAGTCATATTGGAGCTCATGTCAAGCAGGATCCTGGGGGTCGGGGTGGGGGCTGTGTCCACA
Source organism: Rhabdomys pumilio (assembly GCA_030674055.1). NCBI lineage: Eukaryota > Metazoa > Chordata > Mammalia > Rodentia > Muridae > Rhabdomys > Rhabdomys pumilio. The sequence continues at coordinate 11,777,573 of JANHMN010000017.1, forward strand.
GGCCACAGCCGCTTGGGCAAGAAATCGGTTCTGTTAGAGCCCTGTCCCCAAGGCTGCTGCCCCTGGGAGTCCATGTCCCCCTGACAGTCTTGTCCGTCACAGGCAGCAAGCACTACCCAGGTACTGAGCCTTACAAAGGGGCCACTCTGTTCTTAGTACCGAAGAAGAACCCACAGCCTGGATCAGGCCAACCACTTCAGATGCAAATCCCTGGATGCCAGACTCTCTTCTATGCCAAACAGTTGGTCAGGTGTGCACCCACCCAGAGGCCTTGTACTTTTGCTATCTGTCCCTTGGACCTCCTGTCCCCACTGATATAGCCTCATGTTGAAAATGGCTGCCCTAAGTCCCATGTCAGCAGCCACGAGCAGCAGCTATGAGCACCAGCTCGAAGCTAAAGAGCCCTTTAGAAAGATGACCTATTTTTAGTTGAATCTTCTGCCAGTTGCTAAATATCTGTTTAAATACATGAATTAACACATCTGTCAACAGTACTTAGAGTGGGGATAAAACACACCCTCACGGCGGAAGGTAATTTAAAACAAAACACGCAGCATAATGAGCAGCTTGGAGCCTGAGGCCCGGGAGCAGCCCTCCATGCTGTGCTCTTGTTCTCTGCGCCTGGGGGGCCGTGCCCATGGCAACCTGGCACAGTTGTTCAAGGGGCACTGCAGGCAGCAGTTGGTGGGATGCATGGACCCCCACAACCACCCCCAAGACAGGACAAAGGGAGTCTGAGAAAGAACAGAGAGAGGGACTGCGGGGGACAGGTCCCTGGAGTGACTGAATGGGAAGCATCAAGAGCCACGGCCCCCACAGTGGCAGCGTCTCTGTGTCACCGAGCCCCGTGGGTTGTAGCTGAATGAAGACAGCTCATGTGTTAAGTTGGCTGTCAGGAGTGTTAATTACACCCCACAGCGAGACTCAGACATGGAAGGAACACTGGGGACGTCCTCAAGACTGCGTCTCTGAGGATCTGCAGAAAGCCTGCCGAGGGACACACACACACAGCCTTGGCTGTCCTCCCTGCCTGTGGCTGCCTGGTGTCCTGAGCTGCCACCCAGCAATGGCCATGACAGCCCACAGTCCGAGCAGCCTGCATTCTGACTGGTGGCAGTCTGAGCTCTTCTAGAACATTCCATCCTGTTGCCTGTGTGACACAGTGTTGCAGGCAGCAGAAGACCAGGGTTCTTGGTCTAGCTTGCCACTTCTTTGTTGCATGACATGCAGAAAGGCATTCACCTCACCATGCCTCAGTTTCTTCTCAGGTCCAGTGAATATGGTAAAGTGGCCTCACCCACTGTTGAGCGGATCAGAAACGCATGGAGGAAAGCAAAGACTAGCATGGGTCAGGGATAGTGGTCTTCCATGGGAAGGGTATGAGGAAGCTTGTCAGGTCTTCCATAAATGACAGTAGGTGAGAAAGTATAGACAGCTGCTAAAACAAGGGATGGGAGGCAGTTTCTTGAGATACTCCAGACAGCAGATGAGTTGTCAATCTGCATCCAAGGAACTGCTGACTGATGAACCCCACCAAGCTGCCCTCTCCTAAGAAACCTCAATATGGGCCGTTCAAAGGGTTCCTTCTGAGGGAGACAGACAGCATCTGTGGGATGTGAGAAGTCCAGAGTGGGATTTTGGCCATCCTTCTGCAGTATGCCTGACTCTTGAGGAGCAATCTTGAAAAAGATAACCAGAGGAAACTATTGTTTGAGGGCCACTTTGCCTGCAGAGGGAAAATCTACCTGCTATGAATAAGAACCCTTTGGTATAAGTAACTGAACCACGGCATGTATTCAAGTGGTGAGCAGCTATGGGAGAAAATGTGGTGTGCTGACTAGAGTAGTTTTAGAAGAGAGAACCTCAACTGAGAAAAATGGTCCCAACACATTAGCCTATGGGTACATTTTCTTGGTTGGTGATTGATATAGTAGGGCATAGCCCACTGTGAGCAGTGCTACCCTTAGGCTGGTGGTCCTGGGTGCTATAAGAAATCAGATGAAGGAAATTGTAAAGAACAAGCCAGTAAGCAGCACTCCTCCATGACCTCCATGTTAGTTACTGCCTCTGGGTTCCTGCCTTGAGTTTCTGCCCAAACTCCCCTGGATAATGGACTATGAGATGAGCCTATTGGACCCTAAGATCCAAACTGGGGTAGGGGGGAACATGCTCCCACAGAAACACTCACAGTCAGCAGATTCAATGCAATAACAAGAGGTTTATTGATAACCCGTGCACTGAGGCTCCCTTGCACATAGGCAAGAGGAACCTCGAGTTAAAGCTGAGAGCAGTTTTTATATCATAGGGCTTATAAGGACAGTTTTACGACCATCTCTTAAACAATAACCACAAAGGCTGATTTCAAAACAGCCGTTCCCAGGCCTGTTGCTAGGTGTCTCAGATTTACATTTTCTCTTTATAACAATTGAGGGTTAGCTAAGTAGCTTCTGTTTACCCAGGTGTATTACATTAAGGGCCCAGCTTCCTGATTACCTTTTAACTCCCTTATCTTGGGCCCTCCCTGGAATGTGTGTAAGTCTTGTAATGTGCTCCTTTTAGGGTGTGTCCTGGGGCAGTTAATTTTCAAGTTTAAATCGAAACCAGAGATTCTTTTAATCTTAAATTTAAGCTGAGACCTGAAATTCCTACAAACCCCTTTCCTCCAGAACTTTCTTTTGGCCATAATATTCTATCACAGCAGTAAAGAGAAGTTGGTACCAGGAGTGGGGTATTGATGTAGCAGACCAGAACATGCATTTTTGGAGAATGGTAGAAAGACTTTAAAAGTCTGAGCTAGAAAAGCCATCCAGTGCTCAGAGTTTAATGAATTGTGGGAGCTTCAGATCATGGAAGCCTGAGAAGGTTCTGGAGAACTGCTGGTCCCTATACCATAATAAAAGCTTGGAAATACTGACTCTGCTATCAGCAAAGGAGTCAGCAGTGGTGGCAATGATGGGGAGGACCAACTCTGTAGCCAGAGAGATGGCCAAGCATGCACAAAGTGAGGTGATCTTCCTCCTGAAAGACATTTTTGAAACTTGAGCTGCTTCCTGAAGGCGTCGCTCACAATCAGGGTGGGCCTTCCCACATCAATGAACACAATCAGGACAATTCTTCAGGTTGAGGCTTCCTACTCAAGTGATTCTAATTAGTGGCAAGTTGACATTAAAACCAACCATAATTTGTGGACTTCCTGTTAACCTGGAAGCAGAGATGCCCCACTTGGTCACTGGACTGTTTGCTGAAGTTAAAGCAGCTAGTAAATTCTGAGGGTATATCCATTTAATACTCACCAGAGCCTTCTGAAGCTTTAGGATGATATTCTCTAATTTATTATCTGCAACTACTGGGATAGGGTGACGCAAGGCGAGCAAGAACAGTGGCAAGGCATAGCCTTTTTTAAAATAGCCTAGTATTAAGTCTGAAGAAATTAAATATAATTTCTCAAATTACAGAGATGTCAATAATTGATGGCACTTGATCAGAATAACCTTTACCATAAATCTCTTTCAGAAGCCAAAGATAATAAAATTCCCAAAGAAGATCACATGTCAACATGTCATCTCAAATATATGACATAATAGAATGGTTTTTAAAGCAAAACTCTTGACTCTATGTGGTAACAAGACTGAGGTGTCTCATCACAGGCAAAGTGAGTCACAGGACAGCACACAACACTGACAGGTGCCATAGTTGTGACATTCAATACAAACACACATTCATTGCTTTCAAGTCATGAGCTGGGTAAGAATCATGGCTGTCTGAGTGATATGGCCTTCTCTGTTACTCTTCTGCTTCCATACCTTCGGCTAAATATCTTTAACTGGAGAAAGTTTGCATCCTGTGGGTAGCCCTGGATTTGTAGAAACAATTATATTCATTTGCTGAGGCTACTACAGGAAAATGTAATCAAAATTTCAGCCTGAAACACAGCAGTGTGTTTTCTTAGATCCTGTGAGCGGGAAGTCCAAGATCAGAATGTATGGGCAGGGGGATTTCTCCTAAGGCCTGCATCTTGGCTTATAGGCAGCTGTGTTCCCCAAGTCTCTCCTCTGCACATGCCTGAGGGGTGTGGCTAGTTTCCTCTTTGTGTTAGTGTAGGCTCAGCTTAAAGAGCTCAGTTTTTCTCAGTTACTTCATTAAAGGCCCCATTTCCAAACACAGGAATACTCTGAAATGCTGGGGTGGGAACTTGTGTTTAGCTTTGGAGGAGACTCAGTTATTAAGCTAATATGATTTGTCCAAGAGGGTGGCGTTCAGGACTAGCATTTGTGGAAGTAACTAAACGTGCCACAGTTTCTCATCCCAGATGGTTCTCTGTTGTCATGGTGACTGAGCACTAACTGGCCAGCTCCTTCCAATGACCAGTGAACGAGATGCCTCGGCGGCTTCTTCTTCCTCCACTTCCAATGATTCTACTCAGCAACGGCTGAATGTTAGCTTCTGAGTGGCTAAACGTAAGTGGGATTGGTTGAGCCAACCCAGAGAACCCATGCTTTTCCTGTATTTATACCTATTTTGATACTTTGGAGGTATTCCCATAGAAAATAGTTGAGTGCATAACAATACAGCTTGTCGTGATCAAAGTAGGCATAAACAGCAAATAATAATAAACAGACTCTTAAGCCTCCAACTATCATTTGGGTTACAGAATGTAAAACAAATTCATGTACTGGGTTTAAAAAAAATAACACACAAGCTTAGAAATAGCTGGAGTGCACAGTAAACTGTAACTTGTGACTTAACAAATGTTAAAGATGTAGACTGAGCTTATAGATTTAACAATATAATAACCAGAACAATATGACATCCGTGTATATGTACAATTATTGGGTGTCAACAGAAGTAAAAAAAACACATATGTTTACAACTTATAAAATCCTAATTTAAAAAAGGAGTGCCTGGGCTGAAGAAATGATTCAGCAGGAAAGAGCACACACTGCTTTTTCAGAGGACAGCTCTCAGCACCCACACTGGGTGGCTCACAACCTCTAAACCTCTAATAACTATATCTCCAGTGGACCCAACACCCTCTTCTAGACTACACACACACACACACACACACACACACACACACACACACACAGCATAAACACACAAACATACACATGATAGATAGATAAATAGATAGATAGATAGATAGATAGATAGATAGATAGATAGATAGATAGATGATAGATGGGTATGTAGGTAGGTAGGTAGATAGACAGATACTCCCCATTACCCCTCTCAGAAAATAAAACATTAAACTACAGGGAGATTATTAGATACAGTTGAGGAAAGAATTAGTGAACTGGAAGAAGACTTGAAAGAAAGTATCCAGACTATACCTAGGAAAACAGGAAAATACAATCTGGTATATAAACAATAAAGAAAAATGTTCAGCATATTTACTGATAAAATCCTGGCATGTTTGTATTTTAGGCCTAAAGCAGGAAGAGGATTTTCTCACCCTTATTGATTTGTATTGGAAGTTCTCACCAGCACAGTGAGATCACAGAAGGAGACAAATAGCGTAAGAATTAGAAAGAACAGAACTAATGTTTCAATATCTATAAGTAATATCTAATGAGTTTAGCATAGAAGGCACTAAGTCAGTATGCAGAAATCAATTATATACATATTCATACATGTGAAACACTAATGTTTAAAAAGCAATATACTTAAAATACGATTTACAAAGGTATCCCAATAATAAATCTAGCAAAAGGTACAATCTCTTTGTGGAAAACTAACAAAATGTATGACAGAGTCTTAGATCCATAAGGAGGTACCATATTCATGGACTTGAAGGGTTAATATAGTGAGTATATTAATTCTTCCTAAAACAGTTACAGATTCAACTGCAATACCAATGAAAGTTACAAAGTCTCTTCTGCAAATTGGCACTCTTTGTCTCTTTGTTTGTTTGTTTGTTTGGTTGGTTGGTTGGTTGGTTTTACCTTATTTAAAATCATAAAGGTCCGTGGCCAGACATGATGACACACACCTTCAACCCAGTACTTGGGAGGTAGAGCCAGGTGGTTTTCTGTGAGTTCAAGGCCAGCCTGATCTACAGAGTGAGTTCTAAGACATCCAGAACTATATAATAGAGAGACCCTATCTCAAGATAAAATTAAATAAAAATAAATAACTAAGGGTCCAGAGAGAGTCAAAACAGTCTTAAGGAAAAGGAATGGCAGGCTTCTCAGCTGTCAACATCACTTCTGAAGAACTGGGATAGACAAAAAAAAAAAAAAAAAAAAAAAAAAACTGACCATGTGCTAAACGGAGAAGAGTAAGCACTACTGTGCTCATTTGTTACCCATTCAGGAAAATGTCTAATTATGCCCTGACCTCAGAGCACATCCAAAGAAAGCCAGTGGCAGTTCAATGATAGCTAAGTCTGCCCAGTTCCCTCAGGACTGAAGAAGAGTCCTTGAGACTTTACGATTTTTTTAAATTTACATATATGTATTTATGTATTGCGTGAGTTCACACGGTAACCTGAAGGTGTCAGTTCTCTCCGTTTACCGTGTGGGGTCTGGGTACTGAAATGAAATTGTCATGCTTGCTGGTAAGTGCCTTTACCCATGAGTCTTCTCAAATTTCAGTTTTTACAACAGCAGGGTCTTGTGCAAACGAGGATGCACTGATCGCCCTACACAGGTCTCCTTGGAAAGGCAGATCAACAGAGGGTTTAGACATAAAATGTAACTCTGCTCTCCCAAGTGCTGGACAGAAAAAGATCTTAAACCCAATGCAAAGAAGAAAAAAAGGGGGAGACACAGGTATTTACATCCATGTGGGAAGATCAATCAAAATCAGGAATCTGTAGCCACAAAAACCCTTATCTGTCAGGGTCAGTGGGAGCTGCTGCCTAGGGCTTCTTCACAGCACGTCCTTCAGAAATCACTACACATGTCTGTAGGAGAGGCTAGGACCAAACGGGAAAACATGGGCAGGTGACTCCAACAAGCCCTTCATTGAAAAGACACAAAAACCTAATGAATCTGAAGAAAAGCATGAACCTCATTGGGAACAGAAATGAAGCTAGGAGCCAGTGGGGGAGCACATGCCTGTAACCCAACGCGGAGGAAGCTGAGGCAGGAGGATTGCTACAACTTCAAAGCTAGCCTGGGCTACATAGTGAATTTCAGCCCAGCCTGAGATACATAGTGAGACTTGGTCTCGATGAGAAGAAGGAAGTGAGGTGCATTGATGACTAGGCAGTTATGCGGGCTCACTGGGTTGTTGGGACCTAGATTTGGAAGCCTAGCACCCTCTTGAGGCAGCTCACTAATGCCGAGACCCAGGACCCCCTTTGGTGTCTGAGAGCCCCTGTACAGACACACACATCCATACCACAAATAAAATAAATCTAAACAAAAGAGGGAAGGAAGGAAAGGAGAGGGGAGGGCGATAGGTAAGTTGTGATGAGTTGAGCGTTGACTACTACACAGCAACAGAGAAGAGGAAATGAAGCAGACTCACAAACATCATTTTGGACACAAAAGCAACTGAGTGCAGAAGGGCACCTGCCCTAAGAGTTCCCTGAGCTGAGGTTCAGGTTGCTCACCTGCCACACTGAGACACAGGCCTCTGTAAGGCTGGGGACCGGCTCCTACAGTGGAACCAAACGCTTGCAGCTCCTTCAGAGCTTGCATCTGAAACCAGTGCTGGGACCTAAAACAGCCACGACTCCGGACTTTGGACATCTTCGCACGATGTGAGCATGGTCTCCTCTCACTTCTCTTTCTGCGCCCTCAGTCTTAGGCCAGTCATAATCCTGCGTAACTCCAGGCATTGTGTAATAGTTACGCGTGTAAGAAAAGCCCAGCATACGTGGGGCCCTATATCTAATCCCAAGCACCACAAACTGCGTGTGGCGGTGCACACCTGTGATCTCAGCGCCTGGGAGTAGAGGCAAAAAGAGCAGAAGTTCCAGATCATTCTCAGATATGCAATGAGTTTGAGGCCAGCCTGGGCTACCTGAGACTATGCCTCAAAACAAAAAAACAACAAAAACAAAGCTTCCCTGTAAACATCCCTTTTCATGACTTTTCAAAGGGAGGAAAAACAATCCTGGTGCCTGGGACAGTGCTATCACCAAAACTAGGGGAACTCCGTCACCTCCCACTGTCCTGTGACTTGCACCAGTCCGCTACAAACATGTCCTTCTAGCTCTTGGGAGCAGATTTCCAGCTTGAAACCGCACTTTCCTCTATTTAGTCTCTAATAGGGAAGTCCCACATCTCTGCACATTCTTCAAAAAAAAAAAAAATGAAAAAAAAGAGGACTTCTGTTGCCAAGAAGTTTTCGAAAGTTACTATTTTTGTAGGACCTATTAAAATGCAGCGCGCTCATTCCCCTGCGCTGACTCTGCAGGAGTTGGGCTCACAGGCCCTATTTCCAGAGCCCAGTTGCCATCTGGGCCATGCGCAGATGTTCTGGCAGGACAAGACCCCTCCAACACAAGTTTTTGTTCATTGTATTAAACAAAAGCAGCCCTGTTAATTTCAGCTTCATTCAGCACCAAGTTTGAAAGAGGAGGGGGGGAAGGGAGAGAGAATCAATATTTGCTAAGAGGAAAAGAACAAAATCAGTCAAGGGGGGAAAACAATTATTTGCTGGCTTTTCATAGAATGTTACAAATAATGATGGCTCAAACCCAAGAAAATAGTTCAAAGAATTGCCCGACACCAGCCCTTTAATCTATGGTTCGGTTTACCCTCTGGTTCATTCTCTCTGAGAGACTTGAATCTGTGAAAAATGTTTGTGGGGATACAAACTAATTGCTCCTCTGTGCTGCATGTTCTCAGCTGGGTGGGATCCCACAAGCAACCCAGCTCACAAGGACAGAAGATGTTTCCCACAGGACAATAGGCCAAGCGTAGGTAACTTCTCTGGGAAGTGAGAGCATTTCGCAACCCGTTAGGCACCCTGGAAAATGTACGGAGTCTGTGTAGGCACCTACAAGGTCGGGCCATGGTAGCCCCTGGACTCTCCTGCCTTTGAGAGCTAGGAAAGACTGAGCAGTCATGAAAGATAAAGCACTGGCTAATCAGACGTGACTCCTTATGCAGAAGGGGTCACTCAGCACAAGTTATCTCCTGGAACAAAGAGCTGGCAAGCCCAGACATGAGTCACTTTATTAACCAAGGGATTAGGACAAGGCCAGAGGCCGACTTGTCTCAAAACACCAGTACCCTTCCGGGAAACAAGGAGTTCTCCAGAGAGGAAAACATGAGGCTTCTGATCCAGAAATCGGAGTCTGAAGTGAGTCTCCTTGCTGTTATAGCACAAGGGAGCCCGTGGCGGGAGGGGTCTCAAGGCTGCTTCTCACATGAACATCATGGATTTCTCTGGCTTTTCAGGATTTCCTCTGTGTTCCCAGGCAGAAGCTGTCAGCTTTGACTCCTGTTGGTAGTCCAGAAGGCCAAAGCAGTGCCCTCTGACCCAGCCTGAGCAGAATTGGGCTGACGTTTCAGCCTTGCCAGGAGGCCTTGCCTTTCTCCTCATCCTTTGTGTTCTGTCTACCTAGGTCACCACATGGGGCTTGGCTCTGCTCCCTTCCTGGCCAGGTGGTCCTTCCACCTAACTTGAGACGGACGGCTGCTCTCCGTGTGCTACTTTTACAGCTTCCAATGTCTGAACAGAAAGCCCAGCGATGCAGTAACCAGAAGGGGACCAGACCTCCCAGCTCCAAAGTTCAAGGACTCAATCTTCCTGAGTAGAAGTCCATCCAAGGATGAGTGGTGTGGACAGAATACTGGCTACTCTTCCTGCCCCTGAAAGTCAGAGATGAGGGACCAGCAGGAGTTATGAGGAAGCACGTAGGCTGGGAGCTGTGGGATAGAACAAGCTCAGGGAGCTCCAATCTTTATGCTGGTCAGAGGCAAACTAGACCTTGCTATACATCAACCCCCAAAGCTGGAAAACAGATGTCAGAGAACTCATCCTACACAAGAGATGGAGGAGTCTTGCAGAGCCACATGGCTGTAGCAACAGTACAGAGAAGCAAGGAGATATCAGCACTGGCTCAGCACAGAGCCAGGGCCCCAATGCAGGTTAGGATAGAGGCCTCTCTTGAAAGTGCCTCTTTGGAAACAGATGCCTGCTTTGGCTACAGTTTTAGGCAAAAGGGTTTCTACAGTTCTGTGCTATGACTCTGACACTACCTGCTGTGCAGGCAACCAGAGAGGACTTCTGCTTTCAATTTTCATCCAGCATCCAAAACAGGACCGGTGGGTGACAGACATAAGGGCTCAGTGGACTTGACCCCACAGCCTTATACTTAGGGTCAGCTGTTTCTCCAGTGTTATCCCAGAGTCAGCCTCAGCTCCCCAAAGCTGACAGCATCCTCCCAATTCTTCCAAGCATCAGCCACAGTGCAAATATTTACATCAAAGAAAGGCCAGGTGCTACTGTCCAGTCAGATGCTAAACATTTACCAGAACCTATACACCCTAGATCACAATCCCCAGATCCCTGGAACTTTGGAGTCTCACTTCTTCCCAGCATGCCCACTTCCTGGTGCCCTCTCCAGGACCAAACTAACCCTAAAGCCATGTTGGACCTCAGGTAGGTAGCTGGGCCTGCCCCCAGCTCAACCATAGCCACCAGCCACCACAGAACTCTTAGGCAGTCCAACTGCCAGATCACCTCACCCACAGAGGAGATTCTATCCCTTAGGTAACATTGTGTGCCAGGAATTGATGTGGGCCCTGCAGGCACCCTGGCTGTTGTGGTTTGAATAAGAATGTTCCCCATAAGTTCATAGATTTGAGTGCTTGGTCACCAGCATTCAAATGAAGTAGGATGATTTGAAAGGACTGGGAGGCATGGCCTTGTTGGAGGAAGTGTGTCACTGAGTGGTGAGCTTTGAGTTTTGTTTTTGTTTTTGTTTAAAAAAAAACATTGCAAGCCCAGAGTCTCTCTCTTCCTGCTGCCTGTGGACCCAGATGGACATGGATGTAAAATTCCCAGCTCCGTCTCCAGCACCATGTATGTGTGCCGCCATGTTCCCCATCATGATGACAGTGGACTAAACCTCTGAAACCGTAAGCCAGTCCCAACTACATGTTTTCCATTATAAGAGTCATGGAGGTCACGGTCTCTCCGCACAGCAATAGAACACCAACTAAGACCCTGGACTAGCTAGCACAGGCCACAATGGGGACTCTGAGTTCTAAAGACGCTCAACCACTAGCCAAAAAGGGGAAAATCCAAAGATTCAAAGTGGTGGTCAGGGATCAGCGGTTCTGTGAGAGGTTTGAGAAGACACACTGGCTAATTTTCATTCAGACATTTAGCTTATCTGGCCATTTCAGGGAGTTGTATTCCCTCTGGGCAAGTGGGAGCAGGGAGGTCTACCTGGGAAGGAGGCCTCCTTAGGGAAGAGGATGTCTGAGGAGGGAGACTTCCTGGGAGGGGAGCATGTCTGAGTTGGGGAACCTACCTGGGGAAGGGGGGGAGCCTACATAGGGAGGGGCATACCTAAGTGAGGGAACCTGTCAAGAGATGGGCATGCTTGGCGAGGGTTTTGATGGCTGAGTTGGAGTCTAATTGGGCCTAATTCCTCTCTGTTCTGACTCCTTTGGTGCCAAGTGACATCTGCTCTAATCTACCAGCATCTGGATGCAAACAGAGAGAGCTGTGAATTGGTATCAGCAAGCTGAAGAAAGCAGGTAAAAAAAAATAAAGGGGAGGGGGTAATTCTCATGTGACTGTCAGCTAAAATAACCGCAGGCATGGAGAGATGGCAAAGTCCTATTTGAACCTTGGTGCATGGGACCAAGTGGAGCTCTTTCTGGATACCTTCTGAGTCTACAGATATGTCTCTTGAGATCTCAGTTGGACATATAGGATATATGGCCTGGGGTTAGTCTCCTTGTCTTCATTTGCATAGCGAGCTGGTTCTGGCCACTGTCTCTTGTCCTAGCATCTCAAAGAGACTGTAAAAGAAACACCGGTTTGAAGGGGCTGTAATGGCTCTAGCATGTAGAGCTGCAGGCTTGTTCCATCCTCAGCACCGCAAAGAGATGCTGTGTACATCAGAAGCCCGTCCCCCGAAGTTATTCTAAGGAGTCAGCTGGAACCGTGGAAAGCACCTTGCTATGAATTTTTACTCTCGGTGATTTAGGCTACCGAGCCTTCCAGATGTTGCAAAACAAGCCGCCACGGTGATTGACACATTTCCCTGGGGCCTCAGATTGTCACAGACATTGTCCAAAGGCCTGGAGAACATTTATCCAACTCTCTAAGAGAGGCCTTGCTCTTCCCAGGGCCAACAGATGAACTGGGGTCATGGGTGTATGCATTTCAGGGGAGGCAGGGCCCAGGACTTCAGTAGCTCACTGTGGGTGCCATTGCTCCATGTTCAGAAATCCATATAGGGAAGTGCTGTGTTGCAAGGACTAGAGTGTGATCCATGAAAGAACACGGAATCTCCCCAGTGGCAGGCTTCGCCATTATGTTGCCACCCTGCTGTCCCTCAAGGAATTGGTGCATGCACTGACCTCTCTCCCCAGCTCAGAGGCCAGCCGAACATCCATCGTAGTTCCTGTCAGCAGGGGCAGCAGGCGAGGATGGGAAGGCTGACCCTGAAAGTATATTTTCACAGCTGCAAGAAGACTTCTCCACTTGAGTCTTTAAAAATAGGTTGTCATCCCCACACCCCCTGGGAGAAGTAATCTAAGCACAACCCATTTCTGGGTCCAACTAAAGAAGTTTAGAGACATCTTCCATTTGTGTGTGCCAACTACAATGAGCCTAAGTCACTGCCTGGGCCTCAAGGGTCTGACTGGGGACCTATATTATGCTGTCTGTTTGGGGGTGGCTCAGCTCCATCTGGCAAGCCTCCAGCAGCCCATGCCAGGGAGGAGGATAAGGCCCCCTGCCTGTGTGGCATTCACAGGCTCAGCCCCAGGGAGTTTGCCTTCCTCATTTCACCAGCAGAAGCCTCAGAACTGCCTAGCCAGAGCTTTATACAGTGAGCACAACTGGGCAGAGCGGAGGAGGGGACAGCAGCTTTGCTTTGTTCCCTCGAGCCAGTCTTTATCACACACATGTACACATACATGTAACATAGGAAACAGGCCAAGGCTCATCTGTGATCCCCACAATCCTCATACTCTACTCCTGCAGTATGACGGTAGGTCTGTGCAAACATCCCAGACAACTCTGTGTGCTTGGAGAAAGACAGCTGTGTGGCTCACTTCAGGTTGACTCAGCTCTGGAGTCGGACCACTGCAGAAGTAGAGGAGCAGGCAGCTTCGATCCTGCAAACTGACCCTCCCTTGGCCTTCTTCTTTGAGCCCCTTTATGAAAAATGATACACTGGGGATTCCAGATGCTTGATGTGCAGTTTGTGATTTTTCAAAACAGCTGCATCACAACTTTGGTGACATCTCAGAAAAGATGCTTTCCTGGTCTCTATGCAACTTCCAAAGGACCCTGCCTGGCAGCTCCTTTAGATGGGCCTGGATGGAATGGGAAGAAATCAAGATGGAGGACCAGAGAGGTGTTGTGGTTCACAAAAGGCCCTGGGGTTTGGGAGCTAAAGTACAAGCACCTGCAGGGAGTAGAAGGCTGTGGGGAACTATCCCTCAGAGGCAGAGGGGCCCATATGGGTCACACACTGACACCTGGCAGTCCCCTGGGATGGTTAGAGATGAGATGATGGAGCTTTACTGATAAGAGCTCTCCATACCATGGTGTCCTGTTCTTAGACTGTGAAACAGTGGTACACAGTCACAAAGGTGATGGAGCCAAGATCTGGGTGACCTGGGCATTCACCCATCCCCTTGTCTGAATGAGGAATGAGTGTTCCATTTGAGTTAGGCTCACCCACCCAGGAGGTCAATGTAGAGTTCTTGGGGCTTGCAGGGCCTCCTGCACACCTGCTCCATCCACCTCCTGCACGGAGGCCAGGCTTGTCCTGGAGGGCCTTCTGTTGTCTTCTGTCTCTCATGCTGCCTCTTATTCATCACCCTGGCATGTTCTATCCCATCTCAAGAGGTTTCCTACTGAGTACAGAGTAAGACTGTACCCTAGCCCATCTATCTGTCTGGTAAGCCTCTGCAGAAGTGTGGCCCAGACCAGAGGATGCAGCAGCCCTCAGGCCTCAGGGCACATAACCAGGCCCACGCCACATCCTTCAGCAGGAGGCCCACTCTCACACCGACCCTGGATATACCCATGCATCAAGCTTCCTAACGATGCCGTGGAAGCAGTTTTGCACACGTGCAGCGTCCCATCTTCCGAAGGCTTTGGATTGCCGGGGCTCAGCAATCCGCCTCTCACAGCTGCAAATTAAAAGCTTCAAAACCGTGTGTCGACTGAAACGTCTCCGAGACTGATTTCAGGAAGAGGAGCTCTCTCTCCTGTTCTCCGTCGCTCGGCTTTTTCTCACTTTTTAAAAACAGTCATTAAAGACGGTCCCTCAGGAGATGAAGCAGAGAAGTTAGTGTTGCCGATATCAGAGCTGTCCTGACTGTCAATCCCCAGCTCCCCAGAAAATTCTGAATTAAGCCTGTTAGTTCTACGTTTACAGAAACATTGGAGGTTATCTGGGGGAAATATTCAGAATGAAGTTTGTGGCTGATGTGGTCTCCCTGCCTCAACCCACCTGAAGCTGCTGTCACATGGGAAACTTTTATGAATGGAAAACGCTGATTTCCAATACCTTCAGCATTGGCAGCCAATGCCAAGCTCAGGAGGCAAAGGTCCCTGCGATTCACACCCTCTGTGAGGTATGTTGTAGAACCCACTTGAATTTTGACACACAGGTCCCTGTAGTATAACAAGTGATTGCCAGTCAGTTTTCCATTGCTGTGACAAAATACCCAAAGCAGTCAGTTTAAAAAGAGAAAAGGTAGCTACGTGCAGTGGTGCATGCCTTTAACCCAGCACTGGAGAGGCAGAGGCAGACAGGTGAGTTGGAAGTCAGCTGGGTCTGCATAGTGAGTTACAAGACAATCAAAGATACATAGTAAGAGCCTGTTTCAAAAAAAAAAAGAAAGAAAGAAAGAAAAGAAAAGAAAATGAAACAAAAATAAAAGGTTTATTGTGACTGGTTATAAAGTTTCAGTCCACGTTGGTTGGTTCCGTTGCTTTTTGGCCTGTGTCAAGATAGCATGTTTTGGTGGGAATACATGGTGGAGAAAGCTGTTCACCTCATGATGGCTAGGAAGAGAGGAAAAGAGACAGCCAAGGGGGCAAGGCTCTTACAAAATAGTAGGAGATATCTTTACCATGACCTAAGGAGACCTCAGCAGACAAACACAGAAAAGCTGAAACCATTATGCTACACAATTAATGTCATATTTGACTACACAACTTTAAAAACAAGCATGGGGCTGGAGACACAGCTCAGTGGTTAAGATCGTTTGTTTCTGCAGACGACCTGAATTCAGTTTCCAGTACTCACATTGGCTAGCTCTCACCTGTAACTCCGGTTCCAGAGAGATCTAACACCTCTGGTCTCTGTGGACAACTGCACACATAGGGATACATAATTAAAATAAAAATGAAGGTTTTAAAAAACACAAATAAGGCTGGAAAGATGGCTCAATCATTCAGAGCACTTGTTCTTGCAGAGGACCTGGTCTCAGTTCCCAGCACCTGATGGCTCACAACCATCTGTAACTCCAGTTCCAGGGGATCTGATGCCTTTTTCTGACCCTGTGGCCACCAGGAATGGTCTTGACGCACATACATATATGCAGGTAAAGCACTCACACACAACAAAATAATCATTTAGAAAATAAAAATGAATGAACATGGGGGTGGAGGGACAGGAGAGCCGTGAGCCAACGGCTCCTTTGCGCATCACCATACTTAACTGTCAAGGCCCCTTGATAGGCTTTGTGGTTTATGGGCATCACAGTGTCCATCTGAGTATTTTTCTTATTAGGTGTGTGCCCTTGAAATAAGGCAGAGAGAGAAGGGGAAATGGCAATCCTAACCAAATCCCACCCAGTCAAGATCTGAATGCACGCCAGATCTCACTGCCTGCAGAAGAAGGTGTTGGCAGCAAGACCAAACCGCCAAATGGCATCATCTGAAAAACACATCCTGGGAGCTGGGGAGCTGTCTCAGTGGGTAAGAGTGCTTGCCGGGCAAGCAGGAAGATCTGAACTCAAATCCTGAGCACCCAGGTAAAAGGCTGGGCGTGGCTGCACGTGGGCCTGTAACCGGGCACTGTGGGAAATGGAGAGTGGAAGGCCTCTAGGGCTCGTTGGCCTAGCCCCAAGTTCAGTGAGAGACCCTGTCTTAAGGGATGGATCAGGACACTCAGCAGCATCCTCTAGCCTATGTGTGCACGCAAGCACACACACACCCACACGCATGCGTGTACAGCAGCAAATGCACAACACTAACGCCAACTCACTCATAATAAATAATTAAATAAGCGAAAATGAAGATGGACCTGCTTCTAGAATAAGGGGGTTTGGTTTGTTCTGTCTGATCCCTCAAAATCACTTTCTGAGGAGATAGGGTGGGTGGGATGTGTGCAGTGAGGTGAAGCAAGCTCCACAGCTTGCTTTTTTCACCATAGATGAAGTCTTGAGTTGGTTTAGCAAAGACTCTACCCCACCCACAGGGCTGCTGGGAACTCATACCCTCCTCAGACAGCACATCTGACAATAAACGCCTTCCTTCCACTTCTGACTCTGTCTGCCATTCTTGAGGTTTCTCTCCTGCTGCCAATTACATTTTAGATTCTCCTTACCTTTGTACTGACAGAGAAAACCAGCCCAATCGAGACCCCTCCTAGACTTTACCAATTCTAGACTGTATTGCCCTGAATAATTAATTATCTTGGGATGCCTTGCTGTCCTGAATAGAGTCATCAGATACAGGCACAACCCCCCTTCCTTCCTGCAGTTTTGATGACAGGTATTCATTCAGGTGTGGCAGCCTCAGTGTAGCCACGAGGACAAAAGGCAAATGTAGAGAATGGTGGAGCACGGAGCTGGAGAGTGTGATCTCTAAGGTCACGTGGGCAGCTTCCCTGTCCTCATCTGCTTTCTCTCGGTTTTCTTTCTCTTTTGTTTTGTTTTTAAGGCAGGGTTTCTTTCTGTAGCCCTGGCTGTCTTGGAACTCCTTCTGCAGACTCACAGAGATCTACCTGCCTTACCTCCAGAGTGCTGGGATTAAAGACATGTGCCTGCCGCCACAGCACAGCTCAGGTTACTTAAGAAAAATTAGTACTTAGCTTCAGCCTGGGCTCTTTAGAAAGCAGATTAGGTAAAGCAAGGTAAGTGTTGGTTTTTATTTTTCTGCAGTAAAGAGAATAGGCGATGGGCCCAGAACGATGAGAACCAAGCAGGGCCATGCTGTGCCTCACTCTCCTCTGCCTCATAAATATGGAGCTCATCTGAACCACTCATTCCACTGAACAGACAGGCTATCCTCAGCCAGGCTAATAAGGAGATAAATGGCTTGGCATATCCCAAAAGGTGGCTCCTCTCTCTAGATCCCTTTGCAGTTGCATAGAGGGATGGATGATGTCTCGGGGCATGGTGGGAAGGCTATGGGAGCCAGGAACTCCTAGGGTATGGCCATACTGACTGC
>JANHMN010000017.1:11800134-11808527 GCA_030674055.1 Rhabdomys pumilio
GAAAAGTATCTACAATCACCAGAACCTCTGAGCATGCCTGTAGGGGATTATCATGATTATATAAATGGAGGAGGGAAGACATGCCCACTGTGGGTGGTGCCATTCCCTAGTTAGGATCCTGGACTGTACAAGTAGAGAAAGGGAGCTGAGTGATAGCGTGCAGTCACGCTCTCTGCTTCCAAATACTGGGCATGTTGATGCCAGTGTTGTACTTACAGATTGAACTGATAGGCAGGGATGTGCCACCTTAAATCCCCAGCACATTCTGGGCAGTTGCTTAAACTCCTGCCACCTTGATTTAATCCACTATATGTACCCTAGAATTGTGAATTATAATAAACCCCTTCTCCCTTAAGTTGCTTTTGTCGGGGTATTTTATAAGTAACTAATATAATTTCCCATAGGAAAGCACAACTGGCAAGAAAATAAATGACTAATGTGTTCTCATGTAATGGTTAGTGCATTTCAACAATTAATTTATTGCAGTTACTAAAATTTACTAAGTCACATGTATAAGTAAATTTTACTTGACTTAAGGTTAATAAGTCTTTTTAATTTTTATTACTTTTAATTATTTGTTAGGTGGGGATATATGCACATGAATGCAGGTACCCATGGAGGCCAGAAGATGGCATCAGACCCGAGAAGCTGGAGTTTTAGGCAATTGTGAGCCATGAGAGCTGGAAACTGAATCTGGGTCCTCTGTAAGAGCAGCAAGTGCTTAGCCACGTCTCCAGCGCGAACCTTACATTTTTATAAAGTCACAGTCATCTCTCAAACAACATCAATAGTGGGAAATAAAAGCACAAAAAAAAATCATAAAAGACTTTGATCATCCTTGTGTGTCAGCATGTACAAATACATGTGTGCCTCAATCGCAAACGTGTGGTGTTTCCCTTCCTGAGTGGTAACAGTTTTAGAAGGTAAGGAGAGGTTAACAGGCCAAACTCTTATTTCAAGGGAAAATGTTGAAAACGACTCATGCAGAGGGTTGGCATTTGTGTCACAGTCTGAGATAATGGAATTACAATTTTGAACAGCGCTGTCCTTTCGGATGTAGTTGAAGGCACTCTGGGTACGGGAACTGCTTTCAAAGGCACACTGGATTAAAATTGGTTTGCACGGTCTTGGGGAGCTCAGCCAGCATGGATGTTCTTGGAGGTAATGACCCAGAGAAGAAGTGATTTGAGCTCACTTACGGTTTGCCACAGCAGGAAGCACAGGAAGGGGAGAGAAACAAACCCTAAGGGGCAGATCCACACAGACAGACTGCAGAGGGACTCCACACAGACAGACTGCAGAGGGACTTCTCACAATTTGCTCCCAGAGCTGCTCAGGTTCCCTGGAAGAGGGCAGATCTGAGGAACATCAGATGATTAGACAGCACGTGAACAGGGTGGGCTGCAGAGTACATACGGCAGCCTGAGGCCCCCCTGCCATGTTGGTTGCTCAACACCACTGTCTCTGGCAGCACTGATGGTGTGTGAGTGGAGATACAACAGTTACAGCTTGCACTAACATCACTGTCTCTACAAGTGTGCTCCTTTGGGTCACAAAGCCTCCTTTTCTTGGGAGTGCCTATTCCTGGCCCTCAGGATTGGACCCGCATTACCTTCCATTTGAGACACAAACTTTCTGTGAACTAACACTTAGGCTAATTGTTTCTTTTCCCAGAGAAGACGACTATCCTCAGTAGAACTTACCCTGGTTATAGACAGTGAATGATGTCCACTAAGGTCTTCATTTTACTGATATATATACACAGTCCAGGATCCTAACCAGGGAATGGCGCCACCCACAGTGGGCATGTCTTCCCTCTTCCATTTATATAATCATGATAATTCCCTACAGGCATACTTCACAAGGAGAAGCTCTAACTAATGCCCTCTGTAAGAATCAGTGAAGGGATGGAACCCAGGCCTGTTATCATCAAGGGAATAGAAAGAAGGCAGAAATGAGAAGCTATCCATATACTCTGCATTTCAGACCATGGAGTTAGAGAGGAAACCAGAGACCAGGGATGTGTTCCATAAAAGGCAGGTGCCTGAGCTGACTTCTACCTCCCTCTCTGCCTTTCTCCCTATATGTCTCTGTGTCTGTCTATCTGGCTCTATGTATTTATCCCTCCTTAACCTCTCAGTTTCTTTCTTATTCTATTTTTTTTCTCTTTTTTTTTTATCTCTTTGTTTATGTCGCTCAACTCCATTTTAAAAGCTACCCTAAGGAGGCCTTCAGCCTGTTTACTGTTAGGGTGTCTTTCCCAGCCTGCTTCTCTTGGGGTGTCCTCCCCAGTCTTCATGTTCTCCTCTCAGACGTGCCCCTCTAATGACAACACTGCCTGTGATAAATTGTGTACTAATCAACAGCCTAGTGTTTTCAAAGATTTCTTTCTCTGTCATTTCTCACCGGATCAAATCCCTTTTCCAGAGGCCCCACCTCTAACACCACCATCTTTTGGGGAAACAATTTCAACATGTACTTGGAGGAACACAGTACACTTGTTCATGTTGATGCGTGTCTTCATGTGAGAGGGATTCCCCGCATGTTTGCACTGATCTTTTTAAAAAAAAAATCACCTTTGTCTACCTATTTGTATGTGGGATTTTGTGTGTGAACACTCATGTGCACACGCATGGGGAGATCAGAGGACAATTTGCATGAGTCAGTTCTTTTCTTGTACCATGTACATCCTGGGGATCAAACTTAGGTCATCAGGCTTGGAGACAAGCACCTTTACCCATCGAGGCATCTCCTCAGCCCTGCAACTGACTTGTTGGTGGCTTGATGAGTCTCTCCACTCCACCTCCCTGACTCACATTCTACCTTTGCTGGTCTCAGAAGAGACATTCTTCTCAAAATATCAGGGGAGTCTCTGATTAATTACTATGGTTTCTCCTGTTCTTGCTGTCAGAATCTTCAGGTATAACACTCAGGGGTGTTATTTCATGTGCTTCCCAGTACACAAGCCTCAAACTAAAATCCTTCTGTAGACAGTTTGCCAAATCCCATTTCCACTTCTCCATTTATATTTTGAATTCATCAGGAAACCTCTACAGGAAGAAGAAACAACTGTCAGTGCAGGGAAGACTCTGTGAGTCAAAAAGTCGTTGTTAACATAGAAAAATCAGGTTCTGACAATCGGAGGCATGGACCACTGCTCTTTGGGCCACAGCACCTTCTGTCTGGTTGGATCTGGCAACACAGTACAGGGACCATATCTTCCATCTGTGGGTAAGCCAGAAGACAACATGGCTTGTGCAAAGCCTGGAGGAGTTAGCAGATAGATGCCAGCCCTGCCCCTGGTATTTCCTTATTAGCTGTGTGAATCTAGAAAGCCACTTGGAGATTCTGCGTATTCATCTTTCTTCTTGGAAAATAAGAATAATAATGGAGGCTATTATTTAAGATGGTAGCAAAGAGTCATGATGATCCATATACATGATATCAAACACAAGCCTGGCAAGCTTCTGGGACTATAATTTATGTGAGTCGTCCCCAAATCACTCAGAGGGAAAATGAGAGTATATGGACAGAAAGGGTCTGATAGACAATTCCAAGACTCCTGACCTCAGGATGACTCTCCTCACAAGTCATCAGGGTTGTTTGCTCTACCGTATTGCATCAGTTTAGCTTGACATTCTAAAGGAAGCACTGGGAGACCTATGGAGATGTGAAAGAGGTTGCACCCCAGAACAGAGTCTCCTGGAGTGTGCTCTGCAGTGCAGGAAAGTGGGCTTTGTCTGATCAGGACACCGGACTCAGCTTCTGACCTTTGAACCAACCTTACACCTTACCCCCTTGCACAGGCCTGGAATGGGCCATCGGTCACTGTTCCTGCCACACGTGACCACTAAAGCCTGACCCTAATTCTCCTGTGAGTCTTTACTGGTACATTATGGAAACCTCAAAGGGATTTCCTAACTTGTTGGCGCCCCTGCACCTGTGTGCAATCTCAGGTACCAATTAGACAGCCCATGTAGCTTTAAAACCTATTCATTGCTGCCATGCACCTCTCTGTAGAGGTGTGAGCCATTGTGACAGGGACTGTGGCTAGGACAAGGAGGATGTCACTCAGCTCAGGGCTGATTAGAGTCATCTTGTATGATGCAAAGACCCTTCATGCAATATGGGAGCTGTCATGTGTCTAAGAAAGGAAGGCTTCACCCAACAGAAGCTCATGCAAAAGGCTGGTTGGTGGGCAGGGCAGGCTCCATGACGAACAGGGCAGGAGCAGTGGTGGCTGAGGCAGGCTCGATGATAGATAGGAAAGGCTCCATTCCATGGTGGGTCGGGCAGGCTTCATGGAAGAAAGCTTATCAACTTGCCTTTAAGCACAAACAGGAGCAGGGTAATATCTATAAATCATGTCTCCTGAATAGGGAGTGACAGCACATGTCTAATGCTCAGGAGGCAGAGGCAGAAACATGCCTCAAAGTTTGAAGCCAGCCAGGGATCTGTGGTGAGTTTTCAGTCAGTCAAGGCCATATCTTGTCTCAAAAACAAACAAATGAAAAAAAGCAAACAAAAATATCAAATAAATAAATTTTGTTTTTCAGTCCTGTTAACTTCTTGGCACAGGACCATAAAAATCTACGTTTTACAGTATCTCAATTGTACTGAGTCACTGTTATTTCCTACTAACTGAAGGGCAAGCATGAGAATCGCAGTCTACAGAACACCAGCAAAGTTCACCCATCATTCTGACTGACCTCCAATGGCTAAAATGTTGGCCAACTCCATGACAACGGGGCCCCTGGATGATCAACTCCCCACCCACTGCCAGAATATTCCTGGTTGCTTGGAGGAAAGGGCTGGCTTATGTCAGTCTTGGGCGACATGTTCACCAGGCTGCCAGCCAACCTCTGACTCATGCATGGGCTGTCTTTCCTGTGGGGTAGATGGTAGAGCTCACCCACTACCTGACTGTGCTGGCACCAAGTGCCAGCCATTCAGTGTTTCAGATGCTCTGTCACAGTGAAAATGCTGCCAAGGTTTGCAGCCAGGTCTCCTCATCTTCATCCCTAGCACATAGAAGCATCCCCTGGAATGTGCCCTGAGGGTTGGCCTGTAATTTCAAGCAGCCATCCAGGTCCTTACAAATCTTTTTTTTTTTTTTTTGGTGGAGGGGAGGAATAAAAGAATTGAAAAGATCGAGGTTTGCTCTGGAAGCTGGGGATCTTTGACTTCCATCTGCCCCCACATCTTGGAGTGTGCCCATCTCTACTGTGTTCACTGGATGTAAATTGTCCTCAAGAGGGGACACATTGAAAGCGGCCTCGAGGGCAGCAGACAAGAACACACAGTCTTTCAGAGAAGAGTGAGGATTTATAGGCAAACACAGCTATTCGCAGACTCTTCAATAAAGACATACAACCTGAACAAAAGGTAAGTATTTCACTCAGTCTATGAAAGCCCGTGAAATTTATTTTTTGCAAGCTTTTACAGTCCATGGCCTTCCCTTTCAATCTTGAATAATAGCACTGAATTGAGCTGTAAAAGCTTCCGAAGTTTGAAGTCTTTTGACAAGTTAATTTAGCAGTATGGTAAAAAGTTTTTCCCCAAGACAGAATAAAGCTATCATATCATGAATGTGGCAGTCATCCTGAGGAGAGAAAAGACCATTAGGATTACAGATGATGGGCTCTGCGGAGATAGTTTGTGGTTTCGTGTAATCTACCATCAATATTTCAGGAGAGAGATGCGCCACTCATCAGTCAGTGGAAGTCAATATCTCCACTTAAAAACAACACCAGGCCGGATCACATGTATCTTTTATTGGAAAAATAACATTGTCTGTGCAGTTTTCTTTCTAGGGTTCTTTAGATTTTAACTGTGGGGTGTGTGTGTGTGTGTGTGTGTGTGTGTGTGTGTGTGTGTGAGAGAGAGAGAGAGAGAGAGAGAGAGAGAGAGAGAGAGAGAGAGAGAGGAGTCTTTCTTCTTGTCTGGGAACAAACAAAAACAAACAAACAAAACCAAGGAAAGGAAGCAGTAATATTTTTGCTTTCTCTGGCTAAACACAAATCTCCCTCCCACACCTTCTCCAGCTCTGAGTGTGCTGGCAGTGAAGCCAGGTGAGCTGGCTGCCTGCTTTAGACAAGCCGAAAGTCAGTCAAGAGCTTGTCTCTCGTTTGCTGGGTGTTTGTTTTTTAAATTAAAAGTTGGTACCACCAAGTACCTGGCTCC
The DNA here is from genome assembly GCA_030674055.1 of Rhabdomys pumilio. Taxonomy (NCBI): domain Eukaryota; kingdom Metazoa; phylum Chordata; class Mammalia; order Rodentia; family Muridae; genus Rhabdomys; species Rhabdomys pumilio. Next base: position 11,806,318 of record JANHMN010000017.1, read on the forward strand.
TGTTTTCTGATAGCAGAACAAGAAAGGAAACAGAACCGCTGTCTCCCTCCAGCATCTCTGTGGGCGTCACTGACTCTGGGAGAGGGGTCCACCTATAAATAGGATGAATGGGAATGATGCAGCGTTGTCATGATGGAGGAAAAAAGCCAAGAAAATTAATTATATTTAACAAAGAAATGCTTTGGATACCATTTGGTCCTGTGCCCTGAATATAAATCTCCAAATGTTTCTCACTTGAATGTTTAGTGGGGAAAGTAAAATAAAAATGAACAAACAGATGCCTCATTGTGCTCACGGTGATTTCCTGGCCTGATATGAAGTCCTCATGAGGCCAGGGGGTTCTACAAGATGGCTTAGGGAGGTGACCCCTGAACTGGGAGAGTAAAAGATGTTTTGTCTAAGTAGAGCAACTGTTTTTTGTTGTTTGTTTGTTGAACTGATTGTTTGTTCTAGTGGGTTTTGTTACTGGTTTTGCTTTTGAGACAGATTTCTGTGTTCCAGGGCCGGCATTAAACTCACTATGTAACTGAGGATGACCTTGAACTTGTGCCCTCTTGCTTCTACCTGCAGAGTGCTACAATTACAGGCATGGGGGAACCATACCTGGTTTTATGTAGTGTTGAGGATCCAACCCACAGCTTGCCAAGTAAGTGCTCTACCTGTTTTTAAAATGACCCTTGTCTTGGTGTTGTGGGGCACGCACTCATTTTTAACTGAGGAAAGGTATTAATCGTTCTATTAATCCAGTGTGGGAAGAAAATGCCCAATAAGCTGGTACTGAAGAAAGAGATAACATAATTATGGAAGAGGTTTAAAACACACTCAGGTCAGCTAGCCCTGGGTCAGTGTCGACTCCGCCCTCAGTGCCCTGAGTGACTCACCAAGGAGATCCACTCCAAGGCCTTCTGTGAAATGGGTGCCATGCCACCTGCAGCAGCAACCACAGCAAAGATGTCTAAGACATCTGGGGAGATGTCAGACACTCTCTGCACACCCTCAGGTGGCTCCCTTCTCACTGCTCCAAGCTTCTTTGTTTTTGAAAATTTTATTCCTGAAAGCAACCAGACTCCTAAGCACACCTGTCTGCTGGTTGGCTATGAGCATGAAATGAGACCCAGTGTTCCTGCAGACAGTAACCGCTGAAATGTTTATATGATAACATATGCTCACAACGTGTGATCATGTAACCTCAGTTGTGCGTTCCTTTCCTGGTTGTATAACGCTCTACTGTTTGGAGGGACCGCTCGATTCATATACTCAGCCACACACTAGGAGCAAGTCCCTTTGGTTGGCTGCTGTAAATAGAGGTCCAGTAAACACTGCATTCAGTTTTTGTGTGGGCAAGAGTTTGCATTTACCAGGGGAGAATGCCTAGTAGCTGGATCACCATGTTCTACCTTAGGTATGTTTACATAGGAAAAAGCCTGCAATGAACAAAAACAAAAGCTCTACATTTCAGAGATGTGTGCACACATTCCCACAGCCATGCTGAGAAAGGCACCATTCTGCCACAACAGCCCAAGGCACCTTTATCATTTTTTTTGTTTCTGCTCTTTCTGTAGATGTTGTAGGGACCAACTGTGGCTTTAGTTTGCCTTTCCCTAATGGATAATGAAGTTGAAAAATGGTGCTTTTCTCTATGGTTTCTGGTTTTGTTTTGTTTTGTTTTGTTTTGTTTTTTTCCATTCTGTACTTAAAATCTACCCACAGATCATAACCTATTCCACTCACACTGCCTGCTAAAACTCTGAAGTTTTACTTTTCTCATACAGATTATTGTTCTATCAAGTTCGCCTGTTCAGGATGAAGTAATGGTTTTATTCATCTTTTCAGTAGGGATAGCCACTTGTATGAGCCCAGTGACTTAGTAGTCCCCATTGATCACAAACAGGTGATAACAGATGTGATCAAGAAGCCATAATGATGCATTCTTTTCCTGGCTGTATAGTATGCCACTGTTTAGAGGGACCACTCAATTCACTCACTTGTCCGTGGACTAGTAACATTTGTATGCTCTCAGACATAATCTCTGTCATAGGTCACCCTCTTAGTTAAGGCTTTATTGCTGTGAAGAGACACTATGACCACAGCAACTCTTATAAAGGACATTTAATTAGGGCTGGCTTAGTGTTCAGAGATTTAGTTCGTTATCATCATGGTGGAAAGCATGGTGATGTGTAGGCATGGCTCTGGAGAGGTTTTTGAGTTCT
>JANHMN010000017.1:11808927-11847208 GCA_030674055.1 Rhabdomys pumilio
GGATCACAGGTGTACATCACCATATCCAGTTGTTATCTTCTTTGAAGTTCTAAATGTTCCTAATGGGTAGAAGCTAGGGGCACAGTTAATCCAACCTTTCCTCAGTTGTGGCATTGTCCACAGGAGTCACTGATCTCTGAGCTCAGCACATAGGGTGATCTACAAGATGCTGGTTCTCCTAGTGTGCAAAGACCCGCTGTGGCAAGCACTTGGACGTGTGCAACTCTGTGGAGAGGACATGCTTTCTCACTAGTGTTCCAGCAGTGTGGGACACTTCCTGTCTTTGACCATTAATGTAAGTGTGCTGCTTTACGGCTGAGACCATGAGTATCAAGCATGAAGAGACTAACCCCATGCTGTGACAGGCTTACATATGCCTTCTTTAAACTATGAAGCTTTGCTTATGTTGTCATGAGGTGGAAAGCCTTGCTGAAAGGAAGTTTAGCTGCTGTGTCTCCCTGGTCAATCTTCCTTCCCACAGTGGTCACCTCTATCTCCAACAGTGCTCTCTTTTCCTAGAAAATTCCAGCCACCTTGTAGTGACAGCAGTTCTTTTGAAAGTTTTTGTTTAAACACTGTGTTTCTGCTCTTTAGACCACTGGTGTTTACAGGTCCTGTTTTGGTGCTATCATTTGTAAGCAGTAGGTGGCTCTGGTTTCTGAATCCAACTTGACAAGCTGTCTTTACCTGGCAAATTTAGTCCACATGGCTTCATTGTGATTTATTGTTATTGTGGTGATTTATGGGGGATTAAATAACAAATTCAGGGCACTCTTGAATACAAAGAAGCTTTTAATGTACCATCCACAGAAAGGGAGGAAGCATCGAGCAAAGTGGGCATGTACAGAGATGGCTCAACATTTAAAAGAACTTGCTGCTCTTACAGAGGAGCCCAGTTCATTTTTAGAATCCACACGGTAGCTAATCATTCTCTAGTTCAAGGGGATCCCATGCAACCTTCTGGTCCCTGCCCACACATACATGCTGGCAAAACAGCATTATAAGAAATTCTCTTTCCCATAAGCCGAGAATCACCCCTTCATAAGTCCTTATCTTATGGGTTTAGGACACAGAGCCTTATCTAAAGAATTTGGGGCTTCAGGCTGTCCCCTTTTCTGATGTGGCCTCAGTCACATAGCAGACTGACTTTCTAATTCTAAGGGCTCTGAGACAAGTAGGCACCAGCTGCCAGCTAAGGGAGAGAGGATCCTAGAACTCCTGCTATCTGTAACTGATCAAGTCTAAGCACTCTTCATAAAATGGACCATAATACTCTAGTTCTTAAGGCATTTGAATGTGAAGGGTTTCCCATAGCCTTACATACCTGGATACTTGGTTCCTGGTTGATGGTACTGTTTATAGAAATGGAAACTTTAGAAGGTGTGGACTTGTAAGTCACTGGGGTTGAGCTTTGAGGGCACATAGCCCTAACCTACTTCCTGTTCCCTCTCTCTGCTGCTTGTGTGTAGATGAAGATGTACACAGCTACCTTCCTGCCATGCCTTCCCTGCCATGAGGGACTATGACCCTTTGGAACTGTAAGCCAAAATAAACCCTTTCTTCCTTAACCTGCTTTTGCTTGTAGCCGTTTATCAAAGCAACAGGAGGGAAACTAATGTGGAAACCAACACGTTTGAGGCAGGCTGCTTTTTCTTTGCTCTTCTCTTGATTCTTCTTTCTTTGCCCTTGCTTCCTGCTAGGGTCTATTGGACTGAAGAGTTTCCTGTCCTTCTTTTCCTGCCCTCGCTGATATTTTGGAACTTGTTTATTCTATTTCAAGGGTATTGTTTTCTTGGAAAATGTTAACAAAATAAAAGGCCACATCTCCCAGTAGCACTAGCGACACACAGTGCCTACATTCTCACGGGCTTCAGGTCTTCTCAGGTATTTTTCTTGTTTGCACCAGAAATTTTCTATGCTTATGTCATTGCATGTCTGTTCAGAGTCTGCTTAGCTTTGCATTTGTTTGCAGCTGATTTCTGTCCTTGGCTAAGGGAAGGATTTTGTGTGTGTGTGTGTGTGTGTGTGTGTGTGTGTGTGTGTGTGTGTAGACAGGACCAGGGAGGTCACTTCAGGGGCATCCCATTGACTTTTCATACCATGCTAATTCCCCATTATGTTCCCTATCTCCCAGGGCTCTGCCATCTAATAGATATGTCCATATATCCCAAGCCAAACTGATGTTAATGGTTCAAGAGAACTGTATACTCTGAGATTAGAGGATCACTCATTTCAGAAATATATGAGCCATTTACAAACACTGACCATAGTCACATACGATGGTTTGAATATGGCTTATACCCCACCTCAATTCTTGTGTTGAAAACCTGGTCCCCAGTGCACTCTGCTGAGAGGAGGCAGTGGTACTTTTAAAAAGTCGTTAAGTCATTGGGCTTAATGTCATTAAATATCAAATAATGACTTAAAGTCATTAACTCCACTCTTAAGAGAAAAATACAGCTCCCCTGAGACTGGGTGAGTTATCACCCCCCCCCACTTCACTTTGCACACTGTTCCTGGTGCTTACATGGTTCCTCTGCTTACCACCCTCTCCTCATTCTTTGAACACACTCTTGCCCTTACACTTTTTTTTCTGCCATGCACGGAGCAGCTGAATACCTCACCAGAAGCCAAGCAGTTGAGGCTAATAGATCCTGGATTTTTAGCCTCTGTAAGCTTAATAACTGTCTCTTCTAAATGAATCTCCAGTCTCAGGTGCTCTGTTGCAGAAGAGAACAGATGGAGAGAATGTATGAGGCCACAAGACAGATGTGAACATATACAGCTGGCTTAGCATGAGACACACACAGGCTGGAGAAGGAGGAAAGGTGGGGGCTGCAGAGCCCCAAGTCAGACTGAGCCTCTGACCAGCATTCACAGAAGCGAAAGGTGGTCCCAGGGTCCCACAGGTGTGGGCAGGATTTGTGCACAGAAGAGGCTTGGAGGCAAAGTTTCTCTTCTCCCTCCCTCGTGCTACCTAGGATCAAAGAGTCTTGGGGCTTAAGACAGGTGAACAGGCAGAAAGCACATCACTTTACTTACTGTAGGATTTTCATGATCCAGAGTGCTCTTACTAAAGGAAGGCCCCAACTAGCAAACCTAAGTGCTTTTGTGCTGGGTTAGACAGAAAGAAGCAATTACAGAAAGTAACAAAGTTATGTGGAGAGGCTAAAGGAAATGAGGGTCATTTTAATAGGGCTATTTGTAAAACAGTCTCTGGGCTGTGACTTCCCACTAAAGAATGTTTCTTTTTTTTTCTTTTTCTCTTTTCTTATTTCTTTCTTCTTTTTTCCCTGCCCAGAGAGAGTAATACTCACCTTCGAGGTAGAATTTCTTGTTCCAGGAAGAAATAAGAGAGATCAGAAGCCCGTTCCAGCAAAGTGACATGCTCTGGGAGATGTCTGCTGCTCTTTACTGGTTTGCATGGCAGGGATTTTGTAGATGTCTTACAGGCTCTGTCAGAATCGGGGAGGATTTGGAGTTAATCTCAAAGAGACCTTGATGGGTCCGATCTAATCAGGAACACTTTTAGAAGTCAAGAGAGGCCAAGTTGGAGAGATTGCCCTTCTGGCTTTGGAAGCACAAGCTGCCCTGTGGAAAGACAAGAAACAGACCTTAGAAGTGGCTTCTAAGCGTTCAGAAAGGTTTCAGTTGATAGATTCAAGAAAGCTGGGACTCCAGCACCACCATTACAAAGAACTGAGTTCTGGTATTGGCCAGTGTACTGGAAAGGGCACTGAGCCTCACGAGAGTGTGTACTCTTGGCTGCTAACAGGACTGCAGCCTGAGGAGACTTGACCCACAGAAGTTGAGAGCTCAGAAATATGCAATTTCTGGTTGCAAAGTTAAAGGCAATTGTCTAATGTATGCACTGTAGCAGATACACTAAGGATGAAGAGGCAGGATCTCACCTATTATTATCTTGTGTGCCCTTCTCCACACTGGCTGAGAGGAGGGCCCCTATGTCTGTGTCAACCCAGTCCTTTGGATAGCCATACCTCAGGTACTGGAGGTCCATGACAGGGCACAGCTGCTCTTTCAATGTCTGGAGGGACACTGGCAAAGGATGGAAGCTACTTGGTGAGCATACTGTGTCCTGGAGCCAGTACTGCTGACTTGAGCTGAGGACTATCCCTTCTCAGCTCTCTTTACAAGTGGCCTTTGGTAGCAAGTTCCTTCAGTGTTAGCCTGAATGTATTTTCATTCTTCCTTGTCACTGAGTGAAGACTTGTAACTGGCGCAGTCTGCTAGATGACCAGGCTCTTTGCTCTGTATCTGTCACTCAGGGATTCTGCAGTTCCCATGATGAGTCCCATCGTGTCTTCAGAGGCAAGTTGTTACTTCTCCTTGGTGATTCTTACGAAGCTTCTGCCTCATTGACAGGGTATAGTGTCATGCCTGTGTTATCTGGTAGATACTGACTTCAGAACTGATAGAGATTTCTGGGTTTGAGGAGCTCTTTCCTCTAGGCCAGTGGTTTTCAACCTGTGTGTCATGATCCCTTTGGAGGTTGCATACCAGATATTTATATTACAATTCATAATAGTAGCAAAATGACAGTTATAAAGTAGCAACAAAATAGTTTTATGGCTGGGGCTCAGTACAACATGAGGAACTGTATTAAAGGGCCACAGCATTAGGAAGGTTGAGAACCACTGCTGTAGGCACTTTAGGACATTTACCCCACCATTGTTTTTCCCTCTCTTCCCCCTTTGCTGCCTTGTGTAAGCCAGAGGTCCGGCTTACGCTATAAGATATCTTGCACATGGGAGAGACATCGTTCCAAGGGCAACAGGCCAGGGCATGAGCAAGATGCTGAGCAAGGCTGAGAGTAAGGCTCGACCTGATTTGTTTCCTGATACCATGCAAAGCTCAGGCATTGTGGAGGGATGGTTTTTCTGACCCAGCAACCAGGAACCAACTCAGGGAGGCAAGAGAGAGCACTGCGTGGCTGCTGACTCCCCTTGAGAGTTCTCCAGAGGGTACAGCCCTAAGCAGCTGACTCTTCCTGGGGAGTAGGGTAGACAGCCAGGTATCCTTGTGGCTCCTGTTCTGAGCCATGGGCACAGTCTTCTCTTGGGTTCTCTGGTTTGCCCATGGATGGTTTTCTCAGATCCATTTCCAAGTCACCAATATCGCAGCTCCCCAGCTCCCCACTGCATTTCTAATGTTAATGACTGCATTCTTCATGTCTAGAAGGTCTACTTTAAGAAAGTCAGTGCTTCTTTCTTTGCATCTCACCATTTGGTTACATATCGAGTGCAGCTTTCCATAACTTCTTTAGTCATCTCTAATACACTTATTTTAAAATTTTCTCACTTTACTCCCATGTCTTGGGAGGGGCAAGGCCTGTTTTTGACTTGTCTGCTTGCAGTTGCTCATGGTGAACCATTTCCTATGGGTTTTATAATTTTATATAAAATTTCACATTCTATATAAAACATTTAGGTTGTATTAAATTTTGGTTATGAGTCACCATGAGTGAGACTACTGCTGGGAACTTTGAGAACTTAGGTTGGGAGTTGAGCTACTACCAGAAACCTCAAGCCTCTCCCATGGGGACTCACTTTTGTGTCAGTGTCTGGCCTGAGTCTCCATGCTCTTGGTTGTCTAGACCAAACCAGAGGGAAAGCAACCCGCTACACTTCTCTGAAGTAACTTCTTGTTTTACTGTGGAGAGGGCACACTTTCTCCACTCTGTGCTCTGTGTGGATATAAACTCCACTTCCTCCCTTGTGAAAGACCAAGACAGTTGTTTGCCTGATGAACACATCTGTGTAGGTTTCTTCTCCACATACCCATGTTGGGAGTCAAAACCCAGGGTCTGATGCATGTTAGAGTTCTTACCTTTAGGTTTATTTTGCTTCTGATTGCTGGGGGTCCTTTTGATTTCTTGTTCACCTAGCTATGTCTGTTCTCAAGGACTACCTTTTAGGTCACATTCCTAGATATTTTGTAATATCTGTTCTACTCCTCTGTAGAATCCTAGACTTTGCCCTCTCTCCATGCTGAATGTGAGAATGACAACATCTTTCTTCAATTCTTGTGTCTCCATTCCTTAGAAAGTCACCTGCTGCCCATCTCCTGGACACCTGTTTGTGGCTCTTTTTCTATCCACCATCCATTCCCCACATGAAGCCTGGATCCCTGTGTGAACTGTGGCCTCTGCCTTCTACCCATGACTCCACTGGGATCCTCAGTTTTTGCTCTCTGATTCTGTATCAATTGCCTACTCTGCCACCATACAAATTTTCTGTAACAGGGTCCTTGAGTGTTGCAAGCCCCAGTCACCTTTGAGTTGTTGCATGGATCCTGACTTTGGTTTGGCTGGACTCAGCCCCTCAGTGATTCTTTGCCTGTCCCTGCTCAAGTTTTCCAAGGCCCTACTCATTGATCTGCCTGTTGGGAATTATATTCAGTATTATTCTTGTCACCTTTATCCCCTCATCCTTCTCTAGTCTGGACTGACTAGCATATCTACTATAAAACAAGAATGTGGTCCCCAGCAGTTCTCTCGGCATTTGCCTGAATGTGTTTCTGTTCTTCCTTGTCACTGAGTGGAAGAGACTAAGCTGGCCCAGGGTCCTGGCCAAGGCAGCCTGCTTCCTCCTTCTGGCAGAGGCCTGTTTGTACATGAGAATGGTTCTGTTGGGCTTTTTCAGAGCCCAAGGCCTGCCTCTCATGTTCCCACAGCCACATGCTGGCATGAGAAATCTGGAGTGCCAAGGGGTAGTGTACCTCTAGGGCCATAGCCCATCTTTCAGAACATGTTCTATATCCTGGATCATGAAATCCCATCTCTAGGTAGCATGGTGCTGTTTTGAGGGCCAACCTTCAGAACAGAGACAACTGGAGTATACCAACTCAGAAAGCAAACAAAAGGTTATGACATCAAATCCCGAGTTTACAATATCCAGCAAAAAGTGATGACAGAAACCCAGTTAAGGAATCCAGTCGGAGTTCTCAGAGCATAGTGTCTCCTCAGGTAAGGTTTCCAAGTAAACAGACAGATAGCAGCAGACAGATTTCATTAGATTGGGCATACTTATCTAGGAGAAACTGACTGTGTAAATCGAGGAAGTCAACCAGCATTCTCAACTGAGAGAGTCTAAGTAGAGTCCTCACCATGGAGGAGTGTTCGATTTCTCTTTTCTACTGCAGGCATTTTCATATTATGGGATAAACAACAGTAATCTCTGTTGTAAATAGTCTACCTTCTAGCTGTTCTCAAGGACACAATGTCTTCAATGCCCTTAGTTTCTTGCTGTTTTTCCTCTGTGTTACAGAGCCAGAGACCAGCCTGACCCAGGACAGGGGGTTTTAGAGGACACTTGATATAAACATGCTTGGGTCTGGAGTGGAGGGCAACCCTACTTTCCACACCAACTTTTCAGTGAAGCTCAAACAACACATGATACCTCACTAATATAAATTGCAGTAAAAAAACCCCACAATTAATATATTTTTATTACACTTATTTATTTTTTTTTTGTGTGTGTGTGTGTGTGTGTGTGTGTGTGTGTACTCGTGCATGCATGTGCATGTCATGGCAAGTGTGGAGGTCACTGGAGTATTTGTAAGAGTGGGGTTTCTTCTTCACCCTGTGGTCTCTGGGATTGAATGCAGGTCCTTGGGCTTGACAGAAACTTTTTTACCTGATGAGTTTCTTGTAGAACCCAACCCTTTCATTTTCTCTTTTCTGAGAATCTTTAGCTACAAGTTGACTGATAGCCATGCTGACTAGAATAGACTTCAAGAGCTGAAATCACTTGTTGAAAGAAATATACGAAATTTAAGGTTTCATCTGTGTGTGTAGTTGAGAAATTGTCTAAAAGTTTCCATCAGGTGACACTTAGTGACAGTGTAATGTGTTTATTTCTTCACTTTTCCTTTTATCAACAGATAAAGTGTTGCCTTTCTCCTGTTATTAAGGAATAGAACATTCTGTCATGTTCATTGGGTGTTCCTTCTTTTGTTTTCTTGTCTTTGCCTCTGCTTGTTTGGCTTGGAATCCAGTCCTTGTCTCGGCTTTGAAAGCCTCCTTCCTGTGAAGACCAGCCTCTGAAGATGATGCAAGCCTTTCCCTGTTTTAAACCTCATTTGTGTCCTGATGCCTCAAAAGCAAGGCAGCCACTTCCTGTAGTACTGTTTTCAGGTAAAGCCTGTCTGAGAAAGGCGTAGCTCTTAACTCCAGTGAGCTTTGAAAGGGAACTACAGTCATGCAAGCTGTATTCCACACCCCATGTGCGTGTCTTCTTTGTAAAGCTCTACCTTGCACTTCCCACACAACCCTCTGCCAACATCCAGTACAGTACTCTGCTGGTTTCTGGTCCCCTGGTTCCTGGGTGTTCTGTTGCTCTCTGGTTTCATCAGTAAGCGACTCACATCCATCTGCCTGTGGTTTACTTTTATAATGCTGAGTATAATGCCTGGGTATTTCACAACCAGGGTTTGTCTATTTCTCTGCTTATTATGTTAACCATTTTCAATTAAGCCAAGTGTTCAGTACTTTCTTTTATGATTGTTAATGGTATGCCTGAAAAATATGCCCACTAACAGTTTTTTTCTAAGTATTTTTAAAAAATGCTTAGGTCTCTCTCTTCTTGATGAGGTAGAAATTCACGACTTTCTTCAAATTACTAGCAGTTTGCATTCCATCTTCTTTCTTCACTGACTTGAGGAGCCATCTTCATTACTTTTTTAGGTCCCTAGAGGATTAATATTACAAATAACTAATAATTGGCTAGGCCTTGGCCTTGGCTCAGAAGGCTGCTCATCAGTGACAGGACAGAAAAGTCCGTCAATTTCCACCCAGAAGCCTATTTATTTTCTGGGAGCAATTTCACCTTCAATCTTCTTCTTGACTGTTCTTACCTGCTCATCTTTCCAATCATGCCAACTCTCAGCTGCTTTTGAAGTTATACCTAGGTATTTACCGTATTCTCTGATTGATATGATCGGGAATTTTCTGCTGTGTTCTAAAGTAATGTGCTCACCCCAATGCCTCCACATACTCAGTGCACAGTCACAACTGCTGTTAGTATGTCTGCAAGTTTTTTCCTCTCTAGGTGGCTAGAGATCAAACCCAGAGTCTCAAGCATGTATCTTACCACACAGCCTAGACTGGTTCTACTTCCAAGCTCTGAGATTCTGGGATTATAGGTATGCCCATTTGGCTGAGTCTGACCTCTCTCAATATTGGGGAGGAAACCCAGAATCTTGTTCCAGTCAGGTGTGCTCTATCTCCAGTCTGAAAGTAGTTTTTGAGTTTAATTTTTAATTGGTGGGCTTCTACTAATTTTTGTGTATTTTTTTGTATTAGAGGTCTGCCTTTATTTCTGATCTCCTGGTTTCTAACACCAAGCCTCTGTTTGAGAATGGGACTCTGTAAAGCTCTACAGAAACCTCGGTGGTGCTGGGGTGCCCTTCCCCTACATGTTGTTTGCTGCTAGAGCTCTTCTACATACCAAACACAATTCTGTGAGGTCTAATCGGCACACAGCAATACTCCTCCGACCCTGGAATTAAAGTCTACCATTTGAAAGTAATTGCATCTAAGATTATATTCCAGCACTTTCTCATGTTACTTTTGTTAAGGTTTGTCTTTTCTCAGTATTCAACGAATCTGTGATTACTGCACATCTTTATCTTTTCAAGTACTTCTGAACTTCATGTTTCATCTAAATGTTAGCAGGCTGCAGATCCTGCATCATTTTGTATGTAAATTTGGTAGTGTACTTTTCTATAAACAGCTGCACTAGCACTCCTAAGTGCGGTCATTTTCTTCTGCTCTTTTCGATTCCACAATTCATCTCTTGGCTTAACAGCTGAGCTATTCTAGAGTATGAATTTCTCCCAGTGACGAAGCTTTCTAACTCACTACTACCCTGAGATAATGAAAAGAATCTATTGCATCTTGAGAATTGTTTTCATCCATATACCTTCAATTTCCCCCTAGTCATGGATCAAAAATGCAATTAAATCTATGCTCCAACTCCTCTAAGGCAAGGCCTGGTAAATATGCCAGCATCCTAGGACAGTCAGGCCACGTAGAGTGGATCAGATGCTCTTTTTCGTTTTGAATGTAGGATTCTGAAAATATGCACACAGGATGAGAAATTGCACTACTCTCCTGATGAAAGGAAATGGACCCAAGGGCGCCTTTCACGCCCATCCACACTCGGGAACGCCAATTATAGTCTCTGAGTCTAGGTCTAGAAGAACCTAGCGAAGAGGTAGTTCCAGCAAAGCGGGACGCGGTGGCGGCGACCCATGGCATACACCTCCGCAACAGTAGCGGTCTCTGAACCCCCAGTTCCCACGGCCACGCAAGGCCCCCACAGTCACAGCCGCACCCCCAAGCGGCGCGCCTGCCCCGGGGCAGGGCGGGGCCCGTCGCGCCTGCGCACTCCACCTGGGCTCGGCGTTCCCTGCACGCAGCCCACGTGACCTGTGCCTTGCCCAAGATGGAGGTTGCAGCCAGGCCTGGCCGGGCCCTCGCCTCAGTCTGCGCTCTTCCGCGCCCCCTTAGAGCTTGAGACAGGCGCTCAGGCACACTGTATTGACCCGGACAGGGCCGCAGGCTGCCGAGGAGGTCTGTCCACGGCTTCAATCAGTACGCGCACCAGCTCGCTGCTCTTTCTAGACAGCAAAGCTCTCAGAGCTGGCGCCTGGAGAGTCCTCGGTACGCCCCGCTCACTAGAATTGACAATGCTGGGAGCCAATGGGGTTTGGAACTTTTGAGAGTGGGCGGACGAAGGCGGAGCCCCTTTGCAGCGCCCGCGAAGCGGGGCTGGCTGTTGGGCTATTGTGGGGCGGACTTAGGACTCTCGGACCAATTGAAGGGCCGCTGAATTCTTGGAGGCGGGGCCGAGCCGTAATTGACGCTTTCTTCATTAGAAACCAGGCAGGGGGCGGGGCCCACGGGGGGAGGTGACGCAAAGCCGTTTCAGCCAATGGCTGGTGGGCCGCCGGCGGGAGGGGCGGGGTTGGGGCGCCTGACGGGCGTAGGGCGCGGCCTATCCCCGCGCGGCTCTGCGCTCGAGGGGGAGCAGCATCATGGTTCAACGTGGGTCAATTTTTTGTGAATGAGGAGGGGAGGTTGTGGGGCCGCTGCCGCGGAGCACCATCCCCGCCGCCGCCCGAGCCCGAGCCCGCGCGCCTGCTCGCGCCGCCGCCGTCGCCGCGCCGCCTCACGCCCGGCCCGCTCAACGCGGCTGCTGTCGCCGTCGCCGTCCGAGCCCGCCCGCCCGCCGGCGGCGGCGCAGGCTGAGGAGATGCGGCTCGGAGCGCCCGAGCAGGGCTAGACGCGGCCCGCCGCCGCCGCGGTAAGCCACCGGCCGTCATTGTCCGCGCCGCCCGGTTGCTGGCGGCAGGTGGACGCCCGGCCCCGCCGAGGCCTCGGGGCCCTGCGCCGCGGGCTGGCGGGCGGGAGAGCGGCCTGCGCCGGCGGGCGGGCAGGTGGGCGCGCGGGGGCGGGGGCCGGGGCGTTTATGTAACTTTGTCAGCCCGTGAGTTTGCAGAAAACGCCCCTCGGCGGCGGCTGGCGGCGGGGCGGGGGCCGCGGCTGGGCCCGGACCGTCACTGGGCTGGCGAGGAGCTGCGCTAGCCCGGGAGACGACCCGGTGTCCACCCTGAGCGAGGGTTCCGAAGGCACGGCTGTAGCCCACACCGCGGGAGTCGGTCGGAAAGGCCGGGTGTGGAACCCGTGTTCTCCTTTAATGCACACCGAGAATTTGTTAATAACTTGCAGCCGCTGATAGCAGTGTTTTGGTTATTGCATGCTGTAAATTGACCTGCTGTGACACGATTTTCAAATAAAGCGTCGCAGAAATTAAACTTAAGTTATTTTAGAACTAATGACTTTCTTAACTAAATCCTAATTGCATTACTGTAGAGACCTACCTAATTGCTTTCCGAGAGCCACTCTGCCTGCTCAGGGAGGAAGGAAAGGCCTGTGTAGTCACTTTGCCTCCCTGCTTTTCTCTGCTCAGGCTTTTCTGCCTGTTCCCACAAACCACCTAAGCATTTAAGGCCTTCGAGTATTAACGTGTAAACAGCCATGGCCCTGTCGCACTTTGGGGCTAGGGGGATGCTGGCGGCTTGCACCTTGACCTGGTTTCGGTTTTTCCTCCGTGATATTATCGAGGTTGCCAGGAGTTTTAATTGCCTCTGATAATTCCGTGCATTATTTCACCGGCTTGATGAAAGCTAGTGTGGTGGTTTCAAAATCCATCCAGAGAGGTGGTGGTGGTGGGGTAGTGCTTTCGGAGAGGCAAGGAGGTTGAATTAAGAAAACTCAGCTGCTTGTACACAAATATACACTATAGCAGTTACAAGGCAGCAAAAGTTATTGCAGAATTTTGCAGTCTCTATGGCAACACAATTACTCCATTATAATTGGAAATGCAAAATGCCACCCAGTTAGAAGTTTCATCAGAATGGAGTTTTGGATATCAGAAAATGTGAGATTTAGTTAAAAATTCTCATTCCCCCCCCAAGGTAGCTTCTGCAGCTCTAGTCTAGGTTCAATTGTCTATTTTTAATACCCATCCGCTTTCCCAGATCTGCCACTCCTCGGGATCTGTGGCATCTTTCCCCAGAAGAACTCCCCGTTTGTGTGGGAGGGAAGTATTTTCATGCTTTAAAAACACACACCCGACACACTGTAAGACTTCTATGGTTTCTGTGTTCTGGCTTTTCTTTTAAAGATCAAATGCCTTCCTGAAGAGCAATAATCACCCAGAAGAGGTTGGGTTTGCTAGAAGGCAGAGGTAACACTGCCCCCTTTAGGGGTCTGCTGGCTGCTTACAGGGTATCTGGGAGCCCTGTGGGGGAGAAGAATAGCTGTGGACTGCAGACAGGCTTGGAAAACCTAGGGGACCAAGGACAGATGTGACCAAAGCAGCCCTAGCAAGAATGTTCTGTGGTTAGCAGCGTCAGAGCTGTGCAACGTATAAAGCCCCCAGATGGCACCTCCTCAGAAGCCAGGGGCTGCTGTTTCGTGAGGTAGCAAGAGAATGTGGCACTCTGTCTTCATGGGGCTCCTGGCACCTAGCTTGACTTTGGTTTCAAACCTGTGTTAGGAGGATGCCCCTCTTGATGTTTACCAGAAGAGCTCTGGTGCTGGAAGTTTCCACACATCGCGGGGCCGCTGCAGCTTAATTTCGTTATAACTCTTTCCTTTTAACTACTGCATATTTTTGCCCAGTAATCGACTTCCATTTTCCAGCCTCATTGTGAGGTTTCAATGCAGCATGAATGGCTTTGAATTCCAATCCTTTGATGTTGGGGGTGGCACCAAAGGAAAGGCGACTTTGTGCCGTCCTAATTGCCAGAGCAGAAGAAAATTTCATCACTCCTGTCGAGTCTCGTCCATGCCATTTTCTATTGAAAACGGCTGGTTTTTCAGAACTCTGAAGCTGCCATAAGTAATACATTAATACCTGATGTAGGGAGCCCGGGAGATGCAGAAATGAGAGACACCTGCTGCACAGGAAGATTGGGGGTGGGGGGGCTCAGTCCCAGGACCAGGGGTTTTGATGTCTCTGGGCCCTGGGGTGACTGTGGAGGCTTCAGAGGGTGAATCCAGAGTTGAGGTCATGTCCCATTGGTTGTAACCCAGTCCTGGGGTAGGCGCCCCCAAAAGATTTTTGGAGTGGCTTTGTTTCGGTCTCTAGTGACCGTTCTGTGTTGTGTTCAGCCAACTCTGGGCATTAGGTGTGACACTGTCCTTCAAGGTCCAGATGACTGAGGGGCAGAGTCAGGAGCTCTGCTGCATTTGAACAGACCCTCGTCAGTTACTGCAGAACTCACTGAGCCGTCAGGAGTGCAGTTGTTTGCTCTTGGGCTCATGTGAGTGAGCAGGATGGGCTTTGTTTAGGGTGGAATGTGGTCTGGCATCTGCAGCTGCTCTTGGCATTGCTGCTGCCCTTGCCTCTCTGACTTGCCTCCTTACTTCCTGGAAGGCCAGACTGGGGTCCACACAAATGGCCTCCACTGAGACCCTCCATGTAACTGGACCAGGTTAGAACACTGTAAGCTCCTGAGTAGATCAAGAGTGTCTTCTCTGGATCAGGGAGGTCACACGAATCAGTAGCAAGTGTTTAAATGAGCATCCAGTGAGGGCCAGGGGCCATTCTTTTAGCACTTTCCATCTAGGTCTGCTTTATCGCTTCCATAGCTACAAGGAATGGGTGCTGCTCCACACCCTTGATAGCATGGATACAGTGTGAGAAGAATGGCAGCCTTGAGTCCCAAACGTTGAGTCCTTTTTTACCTCTGCTTCTGGCCCAAGATGAGCCTGTGTAGAAGGCCATTGTTGTTGGGTTGTTTGGAAAAGCACAGCTACTTTGAGAAGATAATTTGGAATACCTTTTCAGTGTAGTGTTAGGTTGTCTTCCCTTCTGACCTGTCACCACTCTGGATTTCATCCTCGTCAGGGAAGTAACTTTAATGTCTTCATGCTATCTTTCATTGTGTCTTCTGTGGAACATTGAAAGGCTCTGGGTTCTATCCCTAGCATCACAGAAATCAAAACAGCCCAGTTAGTTGGTGGCTGTTACATCCTGTTCCTTGCTTGCTTGGGTCTTTTGAGAAGTTCCAAGGCTGTCTGGGAGCAGGTGGTGGTGGCAGCAGCAGACAGCCTATGGTCTGTGTCCATTTCATCAGAGCTGCTTAGTGTTGCTGGCAGTCTTACTTACGTGGGAAATGTTTATTGGAAGAATGTGTTTGAGGACCACAAACTGAAGAACTACAGCACTCAAGTGTTCTTATTCTAAAACCAAGACAGAGCCTTAAGAGAAAATATTGGCAGACTTAATAGTAAGAAAAAATTTTGGGGAAAAGACTATAACCAAGATTCAGAGACAAGAGAGAGAAAAAATATGTAACCTGTTTGGCCTCTGTGAGATTAATAGCCAGTATATATAAAGAGCTTTTGCAAACAATGAAAGGATGAGCTTCCCAAGATTAGTAAGGAATGCAGGTAGGCAGATCTCCACAGCTAAGAGAATAGTAGCTCATTATGAGCCTAGCTAATATCCGAGTGTACAGGAGATTACATCTGTGCACTTTGTATTAGTGAGAATGATAACCCCCGTGACTGTGATAAGGCTGTCGCTTCCTAGAGTTTAACAAGTTATGCATAACATGCTTAGACTGGGGCCTAGGCCCATAGGAAGCACAATGTAAGAATTAGGTATACACACATTTGTTCTGTAGAGAGAATAATGTATATTATCATACAAAATATTTAATTGCTCTCCAGGAAAGTATCAAAGATTTAAATGGCCATTCATTCAGTTTTGAATCCTAGAATTTATTCTGATGACTGTGGTGAGCACATTGACACCCAAGTACATGCAGGATATGGGCCCTGCCATTTGTAGAAGCACAGCTCTATGAGTACCCTTGTTGCTGCCGGCAATCTCCCTGTGTGTGGTATCCAGAGGCATTTGGTCTAGAGCAGTCTGCAGACTGGTTTTCTGGTTTTTAATGAGTTTCCAAGGTGATATTGATGGCCATTGGGATATCAGGAAAATGAGACATAAGAGACTGTCTTTGTGTTAATTCATGTTGGTGTTGGCTTTACATTTTTGCAGTATAGAAAAGTTAAAAATGATATAATGGTAGTATTAAAACAATTGATACCACTTTAGTCTTTTTCAAAGGAGAATAAACAGGTCCTTGGGAGGCTGACGATAACACTTGGTGTTAGAAGAATCTCAGACTGTTGCTCTGTCTCACTCCTAAGCTCTCCAAGGTGGGGCTGGCCTCGTGGGTCTGCTCTGCTCTGGTGCAGTCCATGCTGCAGGCAGTTTCTAGTTGACCTCTATGAAAGCAGGTCTCTATCTACTGCTCCATGCAGGAAATCCTGTCAAGTCTTCTCTAGAAGACCCAGAAAGCCTGTGAGTCCTAGCCTCTGCCTTCCCAGCCTTCACTCATGGTCTTTGCCTCATTGCTGCGCTCCCACTCCGGCCTTCTTTGTGTCCTCGATTCCTCTTGGTCCTCTTTGGTCAGGACCTTTGCACATACTGCTCCCGTTGCATTTGTCTTCCCCAGTCCTTTGGTTCATGTTTTCCCTTCAGTCTTGTCTTCAGCTTAGCTCAAAAGGCCTTCTTACTCCCTTTTTACGTTCTCCAGTTCTGCAATTTCAATAGCTTATTGTGACATTAGTTGTTTAATGTCATTTCTTGCTGGCTGAAGACTTCAAGGAGTTAAAAGGTCAAGAGTGCCTCGTGCCTGATTTGTGCCTGGAAATGGCAGCTCAGGTACCTGATGAATGGGTGGGCAATACAGCGTAGGCCTTGGAAGCAGAGCTGGGTGAGGGCACACACCCAGACCATTGCCCCTGTGCTATCTGCTTATGTTCTGGAATTGCCTGTTCCCCCCTCAAGCATCTGGGAACTTCTTGCTCCTGATTTTGGAGATTACACGCTGTTGAGTAGATCCATAAATACAAGTGAAGTGGGTTCTGTGAAGTAAGTAGCAAGGAGTGCGAGGCAGAAAGGGCTCACACACAGCTGCCAAATAGCAAATGGGCCATTGTGCATTGCCAGGGCAAATGCTCCCAGCTTGTCCCTTGGGTGGGTGGAGGGGGCTGGCTGTGGTATTCAAGGTGGCAAGCTGCTGCTCCTGCTGAAGACATTTTCCCTGTTTGTTTTAATTTGGAATTAATAGCATTACTCAATCATTTCTTACTTAACCTCATAATTTTAACATGATCCCTTAATATGGTTGCATACGTAAACATTCTAGAGTCTGCTCTGTTTAAAACTGCGTGTTGGGCTTTGTTAGTTTACTGTTGTCTGTGAAGTATTCCGGCTGTGTGAGTCAAGAGCTTTTGTTGGATTGATGTTTAAGCTTGAGACAATAAATCATCTATGGCCTGAAAGCCTAAAGCAGCATTCTAAGTGGGAGTGCTGTCCCAGTGGTGTGGGACTGGCAACTCCTCCTTCTTCTTTTTTTTTTTTTTCCTAGAGTAATTTTTTTGAGAAGCTTTTCTGCTTCTCTTACCCCTGGTCTCTGGTGCTGAAGAAGGTCCTGAATATTTCTAATGGATCTGTTAGGTCTTTTCTAAGTATTTATCTTGCACATAAGCCTGGGCTATAGTTTCAGATTAGTCTCAGGACATGGGACTCTGTTGAACACCTGCTTTGTGGCTGGCACAGAGATCTGAAGATCCCAAACCACCTTCTTACGGCTGGCCACCAGAAGGAAACACAGATGTAGATAGGGACCTAGAAGGAACAACAGACATACAACAGGTGCTTAAGGTTGCCATTCTATGAACCAGGGTGTGTGAAGCGTGCAGCGAGGAGGCTAAGAGAATTCCCTGTGGATGGGGTGGTAAGAAGCTCAAGCAGGTTGGCAGGGGTGGGGGGTCCTGTGCTTGATAGTGAATAGGTGTGGTCTTCTTGAGTCAGAGCCGGACTGTATCAGGGTGGGAAGGTCCTCGTGGTGGGATGGTGGCCCAGTTCCAAGCACTGCTTAGCTGGAGTGTGTGAGCAGAGAAGAGCTGGGTATTCTTGTGTTGGCTGCAGTGGGCTTGTCTTGTGAGGGACTGCTGTGCCTCGCACTGCAGTTATCAGGTGTCTAATGTGGCACTTGGTTCTATTTCTTATGCCTATGTCTGGCAGTGTTGGTGATGTGCCCGACCTCTCTGACCATGTTGAGGCATATCTTAGAGGCTCCTGGGTATCCCATGATATGGCTGGGCTCTCTCCAGAGTGTGTGTGTGCTAGGGCTAGGGTTTAAGCACCATTATGGAGGCCCCTTGTATCAAGCTTGGTCACTCCACTCTGAGGCTGGAGCTGCAGGCTGAGGGGAGGGGGCTCACTCCCTCTTTGAAGTTGTGCTGCTGAGAGCTTTCTCTGTGGCCCACCTAAATCTTAGAGAAGGAGGTTATTCAGGGGAGATGCTTGCTGGAAGCCAGTGCAGGAAAACCTCTCATCTTGACAACGCTATCTGCAGCAATCCCAGTACTATATGCTATTGCTTGTTGGCCTGTGTGTTTGTAGTAGTGTGGCAGTGAGCAGATCAGCAGAGTGTCACAGAACACACAACACAGTCCCTGTTCTTCTGTACTATCTATGGGGTAGGTACCCTTTAAAGTTTGCTCGTGTCTGAACCCATGCTAGACCCCTGTCATTTACTAGTTCAGGTTTGGGCTGTGGCCTCTTAGGCGGGGCACGGGGGTACAGTTGGCAGGTTAGGTCTAAGTTACTCTTGGACTTTAACGAGCTTAGGAAGTAGTTGGTAGATGCCACAATGGATAAGGCTCCTTTTGCTATGGCATTTTTGTGAGGCCCATACTGGGTGGGACTGACATTGGTGGTCTCTGTTCCCTTTCTGTGGAACGCTTCTGTGTAGCTTCTGTGTTATTCTTTGCTTGCCTCTCTGAGTTGGAGGGACACATCCAGGGCTGCCGAGTTCTTAACTTTTCTGGTGAGTTCCTTTTCCAGAGCAGACTGTTGCCTTTCATATTTACTGCCCTGTACACTTTGCAGCAGCCCCAGTGACTTATGCACTTGTCAGCTGAAGTGGCAGCTGACCTGAAAGGTTTGTCCTTTGGTACCCATTGAAGTCCCCAGGAAGCAGGGCTGGCTGTTCTTTCCAGCAGCTGGCATGGAGCAAGCCATAGTGCTGGGCCTTGTGGAAGATGGTGTTGGGATTAAGAGTTAGCCAATAATCCTCAAAGAAGAGGGTTTCCTCCATCAGGATAGAATGTGAGCATCATTTGGGTGTACTTTGGTGATAGATTTTCAGAATCTAAGTCAGAATATAGTTAGAAGAGCAAAGAGGCTGACAATGGGACTTTACTTGTCTGAGGTGCTTTGTCTTCTGGCTCCTTGGGTGGGTCCTTATAGGTGTGGGGCTGTATGCATGGCTCTGCTGATTTTGGTATTGTCTGCCTGTGGTATGGGATAGTGGTTCTGAAGCTGACAGATCATGAGTGTTCAGTCAAATCTGAGCTGAACTCCCTGTTTGACCTTTATGACTTCCTTGCCTGGCTAGCAGCATTGTGTGGTCTTGGTTTATCTCATACCATCTGTGGGATGGAGGGAGAATTTCTACAGAATCTCTGGACAAGTGGGCTCCCTGAGGCCTGGCCTTCATCTCACTGTCTTTTTATTCTGTTGCCCCATCTTATGATGCTCACAATTCTCTTTGCTGGCAGGTCTCTGGTAGGAATAGAGTTAAGGGCAGAACATACACCTGCAAAGGTGGTTTTTGTGATTAGGCCTTTGCTGCAACTGCAGGACTTTCTGAGGCCCAGTGCTAGCTTAGGGTGTCTCTGTAACTGCATCTGTTTGGGAGGCCTCGTTGTAGGACCCTAGTGTCATTTGGGAACAAGAATTTATCTGTCTTTGTCTTTGTAGGGACCATTACTTAGCTTGCAGACTTGAGAGCTTAGGATAGTTGCCCTTGGAATACCATGAGCCCCTCAGGGCACTACTCTGTGGCAGTCCCTTCTTGTAGACAGGGCCTGGCCTCTGGTTGTAGATGTCTTGTCAGTGAGTCTTCACAGCTCTTTTTACCTGGGCCAGTAGTGCTGCCCTGTCTCCAGGAGGGGCTGTGGAAGTGACCTGATGGCCTTTTCATGATAGGTTTCTGTTGTCAGCAAACTACCTGGTATTGTGGAAAAGAGCTGTTGTGTGGTCCTGTGCCACACATCCAGTTGCTAAGGGTTTTCCTGCCTCGCCTTCTGGGTAGTTTCCATCCCTGTCTTCACTGTCCCCGTTGATAGGAGGAGGAATCATTGTCATCCTGGCCAAGGTACCAGTGACTGGAGGGAAGCTTCATGACAGTATGCTCAGGATATAGGTGCTGTGGGCATGTAACAATTTCTGGTGGCACTTTGAGGGACAGAGACCCTGTGGAGGGCAAGAATGACTGAAGGAGAAGTGCAGCCTATGTGCACACTTCATGGGATTGCTGTGGGCAGCAGCATATACTCTGGAAGTGCCAGGCAGCCCCTGAGGAATGGAGAAGCATGAAGTAGGGGTGCTGTCCCTCTGCGATGCCTGAAAGGCAGCATATGGTGGCTCTCAGTGTCAAAGAGGAGATCTTTCTGGTGCTAGCTTTATTAGGTAAAGTCTCTCTATGGCAATACAAAGGACATCATGCACTCTGGGAAATTGACTGGCCCACTTTCCAAAGTACAGATGGAGGAAGTGTTCCAGCAGGGCAAGAGAGCTGGCTTTTCTACAATGTATTAAGTAAGGATGCTGCATTTCCCCCTTCCCCCTCCTCCTTGTCCCCCCCCCAACCACACACCTGGTCTTAGGAGAGTCAGCTTCACAAATGACAAGGCCCTGCTAAGTGTCCCAGAACTCCTTTACTGCATGCCCTTCAGGAAGGGTCATCTTTGCCTCAACAGAGTCTTGAGTTCATGCAGCTTGGTCTGTCTTTGGTCTTAAAACATCTCTGAGTCAGGCACTGCCACAAGAAGACAGACTGCACAGCATGGCTCAGCCTACATGCTGGTAATGGGCTTGCCTCTTCCGGAAACTGGCTAGGACATCTGCCTCCTCCTATGAAAATGGCTGCTCTCAGGAGGGAGGGCAAGGAAAAGGATGCTGAGGAGGGTGGCAGTTGCTAGGTTGCTGCCGTCATCATGAAGCACTGGAGCTTCCTTGGTCTTTGCAGCAGTTATGGAGCAGTCCTTGAGTGAGCTTGGGGCTTATAGCACAGGCTGACCTGAGTCTCATGTGATCTTCTCTGTGAGGGAAAAATGATCTGCTTAGGAGGTGTAGTATGCAGCAAGGTCAGTTAGAGGGACTGGGTAGTATTTTCTATGGTGTGTGCATATAGCTGCTTTAACCTCTTGCAGAGACAGGGCCCTGCTTCATTCTGTCTCTGCTGGCTAACTGGGAAATACAGATGACTTCAGACAGGGACTCAGCACCTCCACATGTAGGCCACAAAGGTGGAAAGAATTACGTTGTGGAGTATGGGTTGCAGAGATCGTATTCATTCATGCCTGGGCTTCTAAGTAAACAGAAGGACAAAGGGCAGACTGGGGTCCCAGTAGCTGAGCTGTGCAGAAGCCCAGAGGGTAGGGCTTCTAGACCCACTAGCCAGCTTCCCCCTGTGGTTGGTCTTCCTCCTTATGGCTATCAGTTGCCTGAGGATGCTTTACAGAAGCTCCTGCCACAGGTAGAAGTAGGCGGGTGCCAAGTGTCTCCTGAGAGGGCATATAAAAATGCAGCCCAGGCTCAGGCAGTGATCCAAATCCCTTGCTGTGCACCAGGGGGTTTGGGGCAGGAATCTACTTTGGAATCAGACTGAGAGTCTTCAGGGTCTGAGCTTTGTGGTTCTCCAGCCTGAGACAGGCCACAGCAGTAGCTGTCCAGACTCCTGGCCCCGGTCTGTTCATTTACAGCTTGGATAAGAGAATTTCTGTCTCTGAAGATATTTGTTATTGGGCAGAATGCAGAGGTTGGCAGTCTAGCCCTCACCTTGCCCTAGCATGAGGAAATTAGCCTCACTGCCTTCTGAGACCCACCTACGTGAGGCCTGTTGTGTCTTGCTATGCTTCTTTAGTCTAGCAGACCTGGTACCGCCATTACATGTGGACCCATGACTTGGATGCTCCTGCTTCTAGCCTACCACTGAAGAAGCTGATGTTCCTACTATGGCAATTTCCATGGTGAGGGCCATGGGTTCAAGTTGTAACTGCTTTGAGCCTGTGCCTTTCCTGCCTTCATATTAACTGGTGTGCACAGTGGAGTAGTGCCTCAGTTGGAAGGGCTCATTCAGGGTCTGACTTTGGGTGGCTAAAGTATGTGGTGAGGGGCTTAGACTTTGAGAAACAGGCCAGGTGTACAACTGGTGCAGTTGTGTGTGAGCTGTTCTCTTGCTGTTTGCCTGGCCTCTCTGTTTTCTCCACAACCAGAGTGGTGGGACCTTACCATGCTGAGTTGCATGAGGATCAAGTATCACATTCCTGCCTGCAGGGCACAGGCTAGCCACAGAGACATGTGTAGCGGGAAGCAGCAGCTGTTTTAGCTTTGGTATCCTATGCCTGGTGTTGAGAGCATTCTGACCAGAGAGACACCTGCACACCCCGCCCAGCTTCCTGACATAGGAGGCAAGGTAGAAGACACTCTTAGTGGTTGTACTGGTGGCTTTTGTTCCTCAGCAAAGCACACTGAGAGAATGTATAATGGATGTCAGGAAGTGGCCTTGTGAACAGGCTGGGGAGTGTTCTGGCCACTGGTTGATATTGTGGGCTTGGCAATTGCCTTGGCAGGTGACCTTGTTTATGCTGTTTGTTAGCCACCTTCCCCTTTCCCTTTCTTCAACTCTGCTTTGGTTCTGAGAATGCAGTTCCTGCCCCATGCATGTGTACACAACACATAGGCATGTGCACAGAGCCCTCCTCATTTGCATGCTTATACATACTTGTGCGCACGCACACATGTACACACACACATACACATATGCAATACACATCATCCACATGTACATGCCTGCACACTGGAGCCCGTATTCAGGGTGAATTCAGATTCTTTTCGTTGATTCCTGGTGGGAAGAGGGTCAGCCAGTGCTGATTCTGCTCACTACCGTTCATTGAGGACCTGTAGAGTTTTGGAGGCGCTGCATGTGCTGATCTTTAGGGTTAGGATGATAAGATCCTTGTTTAGAGAGTTTGGCCCTTACCCAGATCCTGCTCTGTGTGGAGATGCTGGGCCTTAATCTTGAGAAGCTAAGAGTACTGAGTTGCCCTTTTTAGGGCAGAAGTCCTAAGTGTCATCTCATCAAATGACCTGGGGTGGGCCAGGCATTGGGAGGATAAAGGTCACCTTCCTGAGGGTCATGGGCTTTGGTTTTAGCTCTTCTAGATTGAAGAGATAGAGCAGGAATACTGACCTCTTTTCCTTAGGGTGTCTCTTAGTTTTGCAGGCATAGCTGTGGCCTCAATACTTGCCTGGATACCATGCGGGTTGGAGGGTGCTTCTGCTTGGAAGACTCCACCCTCCATCTTTTTGTGGCTCTATATTGTTCACTTTAGTCTTAGAACCATCCAGGGCCCCAGCTTTGTCCCTACTTGGCTTACCAATCCTGTTGTCCATGAGAATTTACCTTAACTTCATACTGTTTGTGGGAAGATCACTTCAAAGTTGTGTTACCTTGGTGCCCCTAGTGATGGCCTAGGCAGGGAAGGACATTGGTCAGTACCAAAAAAGCCAGGACCCTGTGACCTAGTCCTGGTGGTCCTGGTGTTGTTTCTACCTCTGGTGCCATCTCTTTCTCTTTGAGTGTGATCCACTCCTGCTAGTGACACTGACCTGTCATGTGGCTGCGTCAGGGATGCCATCCTGGCTTGGACCTAATTCTCCCTCAGACCCAAGCCTCCAGGTTTTCTATTAGTTACTTGTACTGTTGTCTTCCCCCTCAACACTGGTCATGACATACTTCACAAATTACCCAATGTTCCTATTGCCTGGATCAGAACACTAATTTCTGCCTCATCTTCAGGGTTCTCCTGGCTTCGGTCAGTTCCCTTATACAGCGTCCTTCTCGTAT
This sequence comes from Rhabdomys pumilio, assembly GCA_030674055.1. Classification (NCBI taxonomy): domain Eukaryota; kingdom Metazoa; phylum Chordata; class Mammalia; order Rodentia; family Muridae; genus Rhabdomys; species Rhabdomys pumilio. The sequence continues at coordinate 11,832,463 of JANHMN010000017.1, forward strand.
CCCCAGTGGACACACTGCCAAGGCCCTGCTTGAGGCACTCCTGGGCTTTTCTGTTCCAGGCCTTTATGAATTCCTGCCTTGGGTTGGTTTGAGCTTGTTAGGAAAGGGCTGCAGGTGATTGTTCTGTTGCCTCTGATGGACAGACTGCCAACTCTCAACTCCAGTGACAGTGTTACAGCCTCCTGGTTTTCTTGGTACTGACTGTTGTCCTTCCCTGCCTAGGCCATCATTAGGGGCTCCAAGGCCTGTTATATTACCTCTTCCTGTCCTGGAACCGAAGCAGGCGTGTGCTGCTCTTACACAGCTAAGCCTCATACCCGGAGTTCCACAGTATTCACAGGCTTGAGGCTGGGCACAGGTTGCTTCTGGGCACCTTTTCCATATTGAGCTGAGCTAGAACAGAATTCTCCTGCTATTAAGCTGGCAAAGGGTGGCTAGAATACCTCTTTGGACCTTGAAGGGCTCCAGGGCAGGGTGCTTCTTCCTTTTGAGAAATGCCTCGCATGTCTCAGTATATTCAGAACGAGGACAGGTCTTTTGCCTCCTGATATGAGGGAGGCTAGTTTAGCTGGAAGGCAGTGCCTGGTTTGAACTGGAGAGCGGGCTTTCCCTTACTGTGGGGTCGGGGTGTTTGAGCCCTGGTCACTTGAGTCCTGACACCTGAGAGATCAATGAGAAGGATAGGGCACATCCATGGAAGTCGGACTCCTGGCTCTGTGTGTACATATATATGTGTGTGTGCCTATATAATGTTTGTTTTCTTCTATATCTGGGATTACTAGTGCTCCAGCACTGACCCCCACAGAGTAGTGTGGGGACCTGAGGGACATACAAGGAGACACTTCTCTTGAGACCTGTCTGTGTCTGGTGTTCTGCTTCCTGGGCTTTGACCCATGGATTCCTGAGTATGGAAGTTTATCTTAAACTGTTAGAACATATTTTTACATTGTCCGTATTTAATACAATGACCACTTTAGGGCTAATGGTAGAGGGACCCTAGCTGGTATGTGGTGAAGCAGCCAGACTCATCTTTGCAATCAGCACTTGCTCCTTCAGAGGAAGGACAGCTCTTTTTTTATTGAAAGTTTCTCCACAGAGTGGGGCTAAAAGCCTTCCAAATGCCTTTTTGCTTATGCTTTAAGGTGTTGTGGATCTTTGGAGCCCATTGGTTAGCCTAGGCATTAGACTAAGAACACCTGATAGAAGTGATAGGCCCTTAGAACCTGCCTGTCTTAGTGCTGACTTGCACGCAGCCAGGTCTTAGCAGCATGGTCAGAGATGCCCTGGGGTTATGACGTTCTCCTATCCAGGGTGTTGTTAGAAGAGGCAGTAAGTGTGGTGTGTCCTGTTACTCAGCCACTGTAGAGACCAGCTGGTGAGCTCAGAGCCAGTGTCTGTCGGCTCCCTGAGCACCTGCTCAGACACCTCTGTCTCAGTGCCTTTTCCTTGCAGCTCCTGTTTCTGCCCTTGCTGGCCACGATTGGTGCTGCTTCTGCAGGGCTTAGGCTCTGCACACCCTGCAGATGTGTGTGGGCTTAGCTGCATCCTCTTTGCTTCCTTACTTCCATTCTATAACGCCTTCTCTTCCTTTCTCAGCGTATGGGGTCAACCTCTTAGCCCAGCCGTCTGAGAGGAGTGCTGTGAGCTGGACAGACTTGGGCTGTCTTTTGTTTGGAACATGGAAGACTCAGTTTAACTCTACCCAGTCTTTGAGTATGTTGGCTTTGGAGATGAGCCTGTCTTTGCTGCTCTACCCATGGACTATACTCTTGCTGTGACATAGTCCATGGGTAGAGCAACAAAGACAGGCTTCTGTCTTTCTTTGAGGATCTTGAGGGGTTCAGGTACAGGGTACCTGTTCTGCCCAGATGGTTCTACTTGGTTAAGGAGGACCCCACCTACCCAGCACTATCAGACCTGTTCTCTAGGTCTGACTCAGTCTCTGCACAGGTCTCAGATGCACAGTTTGCTGACAAATTATTTAGACTCTAGATTGAAGTTTGTGACTGACAAAGGTCTGTTGTACCCTTATGGGAAGAGCAGGCCCAGGCTCTGCTTGTGAGGAGCAGTGCTAATCCTACAGGGATGTGGTGCATCTGGGACGAGGTGGCAATCTTCTGAGTTCTGGGAGGGTGGAGAGGACCAGAGCAAGATGAGTGTGCTGTTAGATAGGTGACATTCGGATGGATGTGTCAACCTTGGTATCTCTCATCTGGTTAGAGGTAAAAGTAGAAGCTGTTGACTTGGGTTGGGTTTTGTCCGGGGAAGCTCTGGCCCACCTGTCCTTGTGGGGACCTCTGGTGGAGTGGGCAAACCTACATAGAGGGGAGGGCGCTACAACTCTGGGTTTTATTCTCAGTTTCTGTGGAGTGGCCCATCTGGGTTATACTGGGTGGTCCTCTGTTTACATGATCAGAAAGGTATATAATGAGAATTTTGTTTCTTGATTGCCTGGGTATTTTTATTAAAGCATTTCTAATATCATTAATATTAAGGGAACTAAATTGAAAGAATAGATCAGCAATACAAATAAGCAGTTACTGTAATTGGGAAAATACTAATGATTTAATTTGCATATGTGGCAGAAGCATTTTTTTTTATGACTGCCTTGATAATAAAAGACAGGCTGAGTAGCACAAATGCAAGCAAATGAAGAAATCCATTAATTCTCCTATTCATTTAAAAAATGGTATTCCCGGCTTTTACAGTGACAGTTTAATAATTAGGGTGCCTAATTTTAATCTGTTCCGTGGGTGCACACCCTGCCTAGCTTGGGCAGCCAGCTGCCAGTGGTGGAATTCTGTGCTCAAGCTGAAAGAGCACAGGAAACTGGGGCCCTAATATTGAAGTCACAGTGATACCCTTTGCTGTATGATTTCCATTGATGTGGTTAGTGAGCCAGTCTTCATGCTGGACAGTGTGTGCTGATTTGTATTACTCAGGGTTAAGTCTGTTGGTGGGTTCTCAGCCCTAGGCGTTTTGACCCATCCTTCCCCAAAGAGCCATTTAAACAGTGATGGAGATGGTCTGGGTAGTCATAACCAGCTGTGCTTGTGGCACTGGTAGGTTGAAGGCAGGCTGCTGAGCATCCTGGAATACACAGGAAGGCCCACTACTGTCTACCTCCAAATGCTGCTAGTACTGGCCCAGAAGTCCGGACCTGAACACTCCTGGAGTAAGGGTGGGTCTTCTGCACAGAGAGACTACACTTCTTGGGGACTCATATCATTTCTAGTTTGGGGGTGAGAAAGTGAAGTCAGCTCTCATTTATATATTTTGCATTTGGATGAAGTGTACCTTTATCCTTTCCTTTTCTGTTCTTTTTATTTCTGTCTTTTTAAGCTTTGACGAGTGAGTCTAGAGCCTGTAGAGCTTGGTTTCTTAGCAGAGTGGTTAGACACAGTTGGAGATAACAAAGAGGCGTATTTCTGTGGTAGTAACTACAGAATGAAAGGAGACTGCTCAACGATAGTGCATTTTTAGAATGTGCAAAACAATGCATCGGAGTCCTTGGCTTTCCCTGGAAGTTCTCAGGCTGCACAGTTCCATTGCAGGCAGGAAGAGAGGCAGGCAGGAGGTGGCATGTCACACATGTTTCCTTCACCATGAGATGACATGCATTCCCATGTCCAGGTGACAGTTCAGTTTCTGCTGGTCCGTGTACACATCGTGACATGTGTGTTATGTGCTGACTACTGTCTGTTTGTCTTACCAGTAGCTGGGACATGAACACGTCTTCATCCTCCACATCCTGCAGGTTCTAATAAAGGTGCCAGTCAGTCCCTGTGCACTGAGAAGCCTTCCTTGGTCTCTGAAGTGGGCTTTAAAGGCTAAGTAGAAGAGGGCAGGCAGCCTGGCGTGAAGGGAGAGGATGTGGAACAAATCCACGTAACCAGTTAATTTGGCAGTTTGTTAGATTTGTATGTGCACATAGCTTTTTAAAATGAAAAAGTATGACACTTGGCTCTAGTCATTTGAAGGTGTACTGTTCAGTAGCATCAATTCACAGACACAGCCAACTGCAGAGTACCCTTGGAGATCAAATTATACGTGCTATGGTAAGGTTGGAAGGGGGTGACTTTTATAAAATGCACGTTCTTGTTAGTTCCATGGTGAGCACAAATATTTGCGCATTCCTAAAAGGAAAGAAAACTAAACAACGAACAACAACAAAAACCTCGGATGGGATGAGACCAGTGTTTGTAGGTGGTGTGTGTTATACAAGTGGTGTGACAGATCCTCTAAGAGGCAGTCATGCAGCGAGAATATGTGATACGTAACAGTAGTCTATATTCCATATCTGTCAGTTAATAGTACATAACATACTTTAGAATTGCAAAGTACATTTTGTGTCTGCATGTGTGTACGCGTGAGTTTGTACCTGGGTAACGGACAGGAGCCTTTTGGGGAATAAGACCTGTGGTTCATGTAGAACTTCTACCTCTTCACAGTTACTGCTTGCAGACATTGTTCCAAACCTCCAGACCTGATTTGGCTGTCTGCCTTCTTTCTCTGTGTGATTCAAACTCAGCTCTTGGCCTTGGTGCTCAGGGGTCAGGATTGTTCTCTCCTGGGTCATGCCTTCCTTTTTCATGCCTGTCTTGGGCCAGTGGGGAATTGGTGCTGCTCCAAGGGAGTGGGCCAGTGACTCCTTACTGTACTCCTGACTGAAGCCTGTGGTCTGCATTGTCTTCTTCCTGCAGTTACCATGTAGCCTAGACCTGAGGAATTGGCCTGTACTTGTTCGGTATCCTCAGTGCCTCTGAGAGGGACAGACCTTATTCACTGATACCATTATTGCTTTTTTCAATGACTTGTGATGAGGCAGGTGCTGATAGCTGGTCTCTAGGAGTCTTGGAGTTTCCAGTGCAGAGAACCATCACATGGCTCTGTAGATGCAGTGCCTGGGTCAGGACCCAGCTCAGCCTCTTGCTCTGTGGGACTTTTTGGGGATGATACCCAGGTGGTGTGAGGATAGAGTAAGGGTGACCAGGCCATGAACTGGGAGGGCAGCTAACCCAGAAAACCATTAACATAATCCTGGAGCAGGTGGTTTGAAGGCTAGGGTGCTAGCACCCCTCCGAGGATTCAGCTTTCTTGGATAGCAGGGATCATTTCTGGAGGGCTGAGCTAGGACTACCTTTTGTAGAAGAGGTGAGCCTACTCAGGCGTTTGAGCCCTAATTTATTAGTTACCAGCACTCACAGTGTCGTCATGATGACTTTCTTATTTTCTGGCAGGAGCCTGCTCATGACCAGGGCTCCCATACCTGTTCTTGTAGTGGGACTGTATTGAGTCCTTCTTTTTCCAGGCTTTCCCCAAACTCCTCTCATGCACCCTGTGTCCTTTGAATGGTAAGTCTCAGTTTCCCTCTCCTCATCTCTGGAGTTTCCTGCCTTCCAGCTTTAGCTCCTCTGATTTGTCCAGGGGAAGTGTAGGCCTGTCTTCCATTCCTTGTATGCTTTCTTCCACCCTGCTGTTCACTGCTTTTGGCACTTCACATCTCCATGCCTATGGAGCTTCCCTTGTGTGCTGAGCATGTTGTTGTAGGTCATCCTTCCTGGGGAATGAAAGAGTGAACACTGAGAATGGAGAGCTTGGGAGTTGGGTGGAACTAGAGAAGTCTGCAGAGTTTGTTTCTGAAAGACTAATGTATCAGAGGCAGAATCATTTCAGAGAGGAGAGTAGTACACACATACCCTCATTGGAGTGAAAAGAATATGCAAAAAACAGAGTATCGTGAGTCTTCTGGTGCAGCCTTGGAATAGCTGTCCTGAGCAGGCAGCTCAAGAGCCTGCAGATGACATTAGGAAAGGAGGTAAGGACATGGCTTTGTAGCTGTGCCTCTCAGTGTAGTAGTCTTTTGGCACTCTCCAGGAATGTGTGTGCAGCATGAAGACTGGCTGCTGTCTGCATACCGTTGTTTGACTGGTCCTTAGCCTCTTTATCCCCCATTACATAGTCCCTGTCTTGGAGCCTATTACTTCATCCCTATCCCTGCACTCTTATCTCCTTTCCTAATGCTCCTTCGGTGTTATTTTCTGCCCCTGACTGGTATCTGCTGGGTGCTGTCTTCTCCCAGCAGCACAGGTCCTGGAGCTGTCACATGCAGCAGTGGCAATGCTTTTTGGTGGCTAACTTAGGAAAAGGTACAACTACATGAGCCCAGCCTGGTCCAGGTCTGTGTCTTGGCTGCAGGCCAAGAGGGCACTGGCTCACATAGGTCTGCTGAGGGAAGAGACAGAGGGACAATTCTGGTACACTTTTCCTAAGATGAATACTATCATCTGACACTGGGCTTTCTCTTCATTCATTTTGGTGAATGGGAAACAAGACATTCTGCTCTCATAGAATGTTCATTTAAAATGAAAGGCCTTGTGGTGATGACAGACACCAGGCAGTTGAGGTGGCCATTGTATGGCGTGTAGAGGCAGCATCCTTTCTCTTGCCTCAACACAGGAGGAAGTCAGGTAACACCATGCCTCTGTCTCCTGGGTGGGCCGCTTTCCTGGCCATGCTTGTGGGCAGGTCTGTGATGCCCCTGATGAATCATGTACCTTTCCTCTTGGTATGTGATTCCTGTCCTAGTAGGACTTGCTGCCAGTATTCTTCCTTATTAGATGGCAGTAGCAGAATGAAGGACATTGAGCTGATTAGCGTCCGGCCCAGTGTGGTTGTGGGGTCTCTGAGTGGAGACAGAGCAGGAACTGAGTTGCTCTCCCTGATTCAGGGAGGGAGGTGCACTGGGAAGGTGTGGAGTTCTCAGCAGACGACAACCGTAGGTCCCAAACCTCGTGGGAGTTTGAGTAGGTGCCTGGAGGGTGTTGGCCCCGCTTATGCCACAGACAAGGATTTTGTGAGCAGATGTTGATTGACTGCACACTTGATGTAGGGACATGCCATTTTAGTTAGCAGGTGGCATTGGGACCATGGTGGCCATGCTGTCCTTGTTATTGCATCCAAATTCATTCTCCTTCAGCACACAGAAGCCAGTACCCCCCCCCCCCCCACACACACACACACCAGTTAATCGTAAAATGCCTTGACTAACTCACTTCTAAGCCTTCCACAGCTAGGGTGCTCTTACCTTTACTCCTAGCTCAACACCTCTAAGTCTTCTCTCAGCTTAGCTGCCTGGTTACCTTTTGTGACCTCATTGATCTTGCTGCCCAAGACACTTTCGGGCTGCTCTTCTGTGGGCTGCTTTCCTTTTTCGGTACATTTTGGAGACTCTCCCCTGCAGCTCTGAATCTGTTCTTTCTCTCTCCCCCAGGTATCTCTTATCTCCTCTTCCTGCCCTCTCCTCTCCTCACCTGCAGGAACCTGAAAGTCCCAACTTTTTCTTTCCACTCACCCATTGGCCAATGGCATCTTTATTGATAGATCAAAAAACCAGTTGGGGCAAGGACCTTCAGTATCAGTAAACACAGATTCCTGATTAAATCAAAGCATCAGAACCACTTCTCTACAATTTAGTGGTGAATTGTCTCTTCATATAAATCCAAGATGGATTTAGGTTCACACGTAAGAAGTAACTGCCCACTGCTCCCACAGGGGAGAATCTCCAGAGACATTTGGGCTTTGTCCTCATTTATTCAGGTCCTGTAAGCTGCCCCAGACACCACTGTTGGTATAGTAAAAATTCCACTTGAGAGCAGGCAAAATAACCTTAACCAATTCAGCGAGTAGATGAGAGTTTTGGAAAATGTTTGGCAAATAGGAGTCACACTTAATGCAGAGCCTCACAAATGAGAGGCTGACTCCAGAATGAGTGGACTTCAAGTGAGGGCAGCTCAGGAAGGGGCAGGCTGCGAGCATTTGGGACACTCTCGTACCCTTACAGTAACAGAAGGTACTTTATGCACAGGTTGGTAGAAGAGAATCAGCACCCATTTTACAAGGGGCTGTGGCAAAAGCAATCTCCTGCCCTTGTTGGAGTGTGAGTGTGCAGACTCATTCAACCACTGATGCTCTACTGTGACCCACTGATGCATAAGCAGGGTGTGAGCCTCTCCACTCTTCCTGTCTCCAGACACACTGCCCCGATTGTAGGACAGTTGGAGGGTAGTCTGTCTGTGTTCAAGTTGGTGGTGATGGGATGAGTGCACCTGTGATGGCATGTCCTGGAGGTGTGGCTGAATGAACATGGGTACAGAGAATTCTGTGTGACAAGCCATGGTTTAAGGCAGAATAGCTACCTGCTGTGAACCTGTGGATCTCAAAGTAGAGGAGGACACTGCTGCTACCCACAGGATGAAGGCTGCCTGTTGAGCTGTGGTGAGAAGAGAGAAACCGATGACCTCATCATGCCTGTTGTGTGCTTGACTGTCCTCACATCAGGAAAGTGCCACAGTACCCTGGAGATGGCTAAGCACAGAAGCATGAAAAACAGAATGGATTTCCCAACACCTGAAAAGGCTTTAGGGTTTCGGAGGCTCCAGGGTGCACTGAGAACTGCCTCTCACATGGTTTCTATGTGGTTGGTGATGGGAACACATCTTCACTGTTTTCCATCTGTGACACTGTAAGTGAGGCTTCTGTGCAGGTGGTTGGTCCTGCCCCAAGTTACTGGTTCTGAGTACCTGGTTCTCTAGCAGCATGGGGACAGCACTGTGTTTACTAGTCTATTTAAGTGAGTGTCTTTGTTATTTTTCTGTTGCTGTGATCAAACACCATAGCCAAGGCAAGTTATGGAAGAAAGAGTTGATTTTGGCTTATGGTTCCAGAGGGAAGAGAGTCTATCACGCTAGGGAGGCATAGCAGCAAGTAGCAGGCCTGGTAGCAGGAGAGGAAAGTTGAGAATTAACACATTCAACTGTAAGCACAAAGCAGAGAGCAACCTGGAAGTTGCACAGTTCTTTTAATCTCAGAGCTGGTTCCAAATGTCATACTTCCTCCAGCAGTGCTGCACTACCCAAACAGTGCCATCAACAGCTGGAGACCAAGTGTACAGCTCCTGAGACTGTGGGGGACAGTTCTCATTCAAACCCAAAGTGAGGCTTTGAAGCCTTTTGGGACCCTGTGTGGGTCATTTTTAAGTCTTGGGTTTTCTCTGGGCGTTACAGCCATCTGCCTGGAACATGACCATTTGTTGTTGATGTTGCAGTTTGGTATTAAATTATCCATAGGAACCTGTGCTAAAAATCTCAGCTTTCCTAGAATCTTTCTCTAAAATCATTCATTTTTCAGGTGAAGGAAACAAGCACCATTTTACCTGACTCCAGTTGGGCCTTTTTTGTTTTTACTCAGAAGCTTATACATGTTACAGGTCATGGGCCAGAATGGATATTCTTCATTTGTAACCACAGTGTAGAGTAGCTGTAACTAGACAGGACCATGGGGCGTTTGTGAAGAAAGTATGGCAGGCCCTGAGGATGCCAGCAGGGCCTGCTGCCTGATCCTCATCTTCATCATAGCCTTCAGCATCTGATCTCCCGCACATTGGAAAGAATCATGCTCTCTGTACAGCCTCCCCCCTGGAACTTGTTCTATGAACCAGGCTGGCCTTGAACTCAGAGACCCGTCTGCTTCTGCCTCTTGAGTGCTGGGATCAAAGGAGTCACCGTTGCCATCCACCTGTATAGCCTTTCTTAGCTTGTTCTGGCTCAGCTTGTAAATTTGTGAAGTACTTCATGTTTTATTCCTGTTAGAACACAGTGAAAGAGGATTTTATTACTTTCAAGTATGGAGTCTATTATGAAAATAAACTATAAATGTGTCCCAACAAATTATGGGGAGAAATCTGTAGTCTTTCAGTGTGTGAGCCATCTATCATAAAATGGCATGCTTATAAAATATAATCACCAAACCTTAAGCCCATATTTCATTTGTTGAGGACGAGAGGGCTTACTAAAATGCTTGCTGTAAAGTAAGAGGAATCACAGTAAGCAGTTCATTTTTTTGCTTACAGTTTATTTAAATTTTAATAAAATTTAGATTAAGGTAAACATTTAATCAAAGCATTGATTAGCATTTCATATGCATTTATTCTTTTTGACCATCCTGACTTGGGTCTGACTTGTTATCTGGGTGTAATGTGCACCTTCAGCTCTTTTCTGTAAGGTTTGTTTCAAAGGAGAATGGCAGACTTTTTGTGCGCATGGAGATTGTAGGAAGGTAGTGGCAAGAACTGTCCTGTCAGCCGTTTATCTGCTAGCTAGAAAACCAGGTAAAAGGTGCATGCATACTGACAAGATAGGCAAGTGGGGATTCTTTTGGACTTCCATGACAAAAGATGGTCTTCGAAGAACTGAGGCCCATCTCCCAACCTTCATGGGGTTCAGTCTGTATGGGAAGGTAACAGCAAGCATGTTTGGGTTGTACATTCCAGTCGTTGCCCTTGCGTGCCTTCACATAGATGAGGATGGCTGTCAGCTCCTCACTCACTCCGCTCTTCTTCCTTACAGCTCTGTGTTGCACTCCAGGTTGTCCCAGGGCTGAAGAGCAACGTTATCCCTTTATGAATTTTATATTCACGGCATTATCTGGGTGAGCTGTGTGTGCCTGCCTGCCTCTGCTTAGCACTGTGAAAGTGTGGTCTCTCTGTTTCTGTGTGAAGGTAGTTTTATTCTTGCTGCATGGTATTCTATAGTCCAGTTTTGGGTTATCACAGAATATGCTGATAGGTCTTTGATTTTTATTTTTTAGCTGGAGTCTCATGTAGCTTCCAAGTCACTATGTAGCTGAGGGACTTCTGGTCCTCTTGCTTCTACCTCTCCAGTGCTGGGATTTCAGGTCTGTGCCATCATACCCAGCTTATATAGTGTTGGAGATCAAATCCGTTGCCTTGTTCATGCTAGCCTAGCAGCTAGTCAACTGAACCACATCCCTGTTCCACGTCTGTCTAAATGGGCATGACTAGAGGACAGGTTGGGTCTGTCCTGGAATGGCATTAGTGGGCATATCAGGGACATAGCAGGCTTGTGTAGGTTGCATTATTTCCTATCACCTGGGGACGTATTTCCTGGGTGCTTGGTTCTTGCACACTTGGAAGGTTGAGTGAGAGTTCTGGTTTTACCGTGTCTCACTAATCTGTGGTGCTTCTTTGCTTAGACATTTTGATGAGTTAGCCCTGTCCTGCTGTGGTTTTAGTTTTATTTTCCTGTTATGATAGATGTAGAACACCTGCTTATGTGTTGATTGACTGCTTGCAGACCTCTTTATAATATTCTTATTCTTACCTTTTGCTCATTCTCCCCCCCCTTAAATAGGGGGTTGTGAGTTCTTCAGCTTTATAGGGGTTACTTTTGAGTTTTAGGTGTCAGTTTCTTGTTGAATGTTCTGTGGCAGGCTGTTTCTGCTATGTGGCTGTCTTTTTTTTTTCTCTTTTCTGCTGAGTCTGGATAAGTTGAAATTTTTTCATTTTCTTTTCTTTCTTTTTTATATATCCTTCCTTCCTTCCTTCCTTCTTTCAATCTATCCATCTGTCCATCCATCCATTCATCTTTCCTTTCTTGTTCATAGAGATTTCTCTAACTGTATGGAAATACTGGTCTTTGTGATCTTTTAGACTGGTTCCGTAACCGTCTCCTGTTTTCATGGTGGGTTGCTAGATGAAAGACGGAAGCACTGGGATTTAAGGTGCATTGTTGGCTGTTATCAGGTGACCTTCTTTGTATTGGTTTCATTCTAGAATATTATGTTCCTTGGCTTGTTCTAACATTTAAATGTCAGTTTTATAATAAATCAATATAATTGGGAGTGTAAGTCTTCCAGGTTCTTTGTGTTTCTTTTAATATCAACTTGTCAATTCACACAAAGATTCTAATAAAATTTTTTTAGTGATTGCATAGACTACCAATTAATTGGGGAACATTGATGTCTGAGCCATTGTTAGGTTTCAAAACCATATACATAGAGTATTCTTTTACTTATTTAAATCTTTGAATTTTACTTATGTATCTTTAAATTTTCTAGTACAAGTTTTACATATTTTTCATAAATTTAGCTTTGGGTATTTGCTAATATCTGATGGTATTATAAATGTTACCTTTTCTCAGTGTTGTTTATGTTGGTCCCTGGTGTGTAGAAACACTAGATATATCGACCCTCTTACTTCTCAGACTTGTCTTAACGTAGACATTTTAATAGTTCTTGGTTGACTGTTGTGGGTTTTCTCTGCACATGCTGTACTGTGTGTGAATGGCCGCCCCTCCAGTTGTTTTCATGTCTTACTGCTCTCTTTGGTGAGGGTCTCAAGATGGCATTGTTCAGCCCTGGGGAGAGTAGCTTGCCCTTCCTCCCACTCAAGCCTGCTGGATCCTGTGGACAATCTGCATTCACTGCTCCACACTCTAGCCACATCGTGCTTGGTGGTGTCATTAACTGTCTGCTGCTCCTCCACTGTCCACTGGGTGTGGTAAGGGACAGAACATGCTCTCTTTGCTCACACCTCTTTTTGGTAGCTTCATAAAGATTTTTAAAAGAAATTCTAAAGAGTTATAGCTTCTATGATTTTTGCCGATTGGAAGGGTTTTTTATTTCATTTGAAGTCAAGCCAACTAGGATTTCAGAATTTCCAAGTTGCAAGAAGGAAGAACCCAGATAACTCCAGCACACTAAGCCACAGTGCTACTTATTCTGTATGAAGCCAGAGTAGAAACAGAAAGAGATGTCATTGTAGAAGTTTGTGTCCAGTTTCAGACTAGACTCAGCGGGATGGCCATGCCTGCCCCTGTCTTCCCGAAGGTGCTTATAAATCAGGATTACTCATCATCTCCAGCTCTTACAGACATGGCCTTTTCATCTGTGTGCTGCCTGGAGCACCCTGAAACAGTGGGCCTACACACTCACTGTCTTCTGATCGACCGTGGTCTGTCTAGTCCCACAGATGTGTCGAATGGCTTGCACACTGGACTGCACATGGATTCTGGCTCCTCAGTCTTCTTGTTTCATCCTTTGTCTGTCTGTCTGTCTGTCTTTCTCTATCTCTCCCTCTCTCTCCCTTCTTATCTCTCCCTTTCTTCCTCCCTCCCTTCCTCTTTCCCTCCCTCCCTTCTTCCCTACCTCTCTCTCTTTCTCTCATAGTCTGTAGTGGCACAAGGGAGTGACTGTCTTTTGGCCAAGGAGGAACTCCAGAGGCTGGTGTGTGACTGTATGGAAGGCAGGGTCTAGAAGCCAGCTTGTGCTGTCCGGGTCTAACAGCCTGCTGCAGACCTCACCAGACTCTGCCCTCATCAGGACCATGGACTCTGCCTCTCGCATGGAAGGTGAGCCCTTTCGAAAGCCTTGTGCTTGTGACAGAACTCCAGTTACATGGCACCGAGGCTAATTTTCACCATGCCTTTGGCAGTACATTAAAAATAACAGCAACAATAACAACCCTAAGCCAACAAACTATGATAATAGGGTTACAGATGAACCTGCCTGCAACAGTTCGTAGGTAGATTTTAGGCATCTCAGTGTATGAAAAAGGAGGTGCGGATGGAGCAAGAATGGCAATGTTCATGATTTTTGAAGTTGTTGCCTTGGGTTTGTTGCACTGTTTGCGTTGCTTTGTATTTGTCTCTGATTCTACAATATAAGAGCTTTTCTTCAACAGGAGAAGCCTATGTGGAAACTCTGCTAGGATGTTAAATTTAAAATAACCTTTATAGATAATTTCCTGCTGAATTTGTTTGTGTTTTTGTTTTGTTTGTTTGTTTGTTTATTGAGAAAGGGTCATACTGTGTAGCTCAGGCTGGCCTGGAACTGTCTGTGCAGGCTAGACTGGCCTTGAACTCATGGAGACCTCTCTCTGCCTCCTAAGTGCTGAGATTAAAGGTAAGCACCACCAGGATCAGCCATTATTTTATCTCTTACTCTTGAGAAAGATAAACTGTTTAGACCATCGGAATGACATGGAAGCCAGCTCTCCTGCAGAGGTACAGCCCCCTGCCTTGAAGGGATGCATGGACAGCTCTGGAGAGGGGCTAGGTGAACAGAACACTGAGGACAGGAGCACAGTGGTGAGTGGACATCTGTCCACTCATGAGCCTGTTTGTCGTGTGTAGGACTTTTGAAATTACTTCTTCTGAGTGTACGAGAACACAGCTAGGAAATACATTGTACATTGTAGGAGCCAGGTTCTCACTGTTGAAGAAAGGCGTTAAATATGAGGAAAAGGTGACTGGCCAAAACTTTGCAGTGGTTGGCTTCCAACTTGAGGGGTCAGCATGGACTTGATGTAAACAAATGCTCGACTAAAAAGATGGAAACTTGTCTGGAAAGCACATGTGGCCGACTTAATGGAGTTCCAGCATACAGAGCTGAAGCCAGATTAAGCAAGCGTTGGATTATTAGCATGCAGCACAAAATAATATTCACCCATCTCCATTCATGGAAATGACCAAGTACAAAGATGAAGGCCCTCTGCACTGAATAGTTCTACCAGATACATAAGAGAAGGAAGCTGAGTGCTATCATCAGGCAGACCCTACAATGGCAAGAGTTTCAGATGTGCTCCTTTGATGGATCTGGGACCCAGAGGATGTGCCCTGCTATGAGTCTGTTCTCTAAAACAGCTGCCATTTAGGTCCTTGTTAATTTCATGCAAGTCTTCGCCATAAGGCTGCCTGTGATATCCCCCTTTGTCCTTTTACTGTCTGTGTGGTCTGTAGTGATCCCCTTGCTCTTCTTGATATGTCTAATTCAGTTGTTGTTGTTGTTGTTGTTGTTGTTGTTGTTGTTGTTGTTGTTGTTGTTGTTGTTCTTCTTCTTCTTCTTCTTCTTCTTCTTCTTCTTCTTCTTCTTCTTCTTCTTCTTCTTC